>OY757912.1:127168909-127311409 GCA_963585895.1 Sepioteuthis lessoniana | reverse complement strand
ATTCTTTGACAGAAGATTTTTGCTTTCACTTGAACTCAGTTTTATTTCTATCACACGAACAACAATTTACTAATCTCAGCAGCAAGATTTATAAAAGAAAATTTTGTTCCTTTATTTGATCTTCAAGTAAACATTCTAGTAAAAATGATGATACACATTTTTTATTTAAAAGTTGTTCGTCTTATTTTCGATTTAAACGACATTCTTATTTTTTTAAAAGTCAACTGGAAATCCATAATGACTGTATACCATAGCGACCATTTTTAATTCACCCTTCATAACAATGGATTATTTCATTAAAATATTACCCCACAAATGTAAATTATGTGGTTTCATTTGAAAAGAGATGGTGTAAATTAATCCCAACAAATAGTAAATATAAAAGTGAAAAGATATTTCGGAATTTATCAACGTAAAACTAATAAAGAATGTGGCATGAACGCCTATCAAAATCTTATATAACTCCCCTTACTATATCTTGATATAGTAAGGAGCAAAAAACATTTTTTCGTTTTCATATTTCATGTTATCTTATATGTAATACCTTATGATTCATATGCTTCTTACTATAGTTACTATATTCGAGAATACATTTATCAATATTATGGCAATTTTGAGGGATTATTTTATTCTGAAACTCGAAGTTGCTGGAAGAATTCCGAATGTGGATGGAATGAAACAGTGGCTGACCTTAGTACCACAAATAGATTTAACTGTTTTAAGGGTCATGATTTGTCTCTTGCCTAGAAGTAGACTAATATCAATTATCGATAATGATACCAATCACCAGACACACTTCGTTTCTTCAATGTACATCTTGAAGACAAGAAGACGACACAACCTTCTGCCAAAAGACATGAATACGATTGACTAAAACGAATAGATACCAAATTTTGATCTCAACTGGAAGGCTGAGGAATAGACTTATTATCTTAAGTAGAATACATGGATACTATAACTTTATCCAAGGTATATTCATGCATAAATATTTTTACGGTAAGAAACTATTTTCATAGATGAAAAGATATTCTTTTGAATTTAACATATGGGGAAAATATCAGTAAATATGTTTTGTGTTGCTGCTGTTAGAAGTAGAACTTAACTTGTATCAATTATTTTTATTGTGTACTTTCAACTTTTGGAATTTCTAAATGCTGTGTACAGCTGCTAAAACAACAAAAAAGAAGAGGCTTGTTGAAATACTAACCACTTGAGCTGAACACATTGGCTGTTGACGTCTTAGTTAAAAATAAGGTCAACATACGAAAAATGCTCGAAAAATAAAGAATAAGCATTTCATCATCATCATCATCATCATCATCATTAAGTTGTTCTGCTTGCATAGATTCCTCAGACTCTCTCTCTCTCTTTTTCTTTCTCTTTCTTTCTTTCTTTCTCTCTCTCTCTCTCTCTCTCTCTCTCTCTCTCTCACCATCCGTCCTTATGATTCATCGATCCTGGTTGGTCTTTTAGTCGGTATCCAGTATCCACACAGAGCTGATGAAGTGATCACTAAGCCAGCACTGTTGTGTCTATGTGACGGAGTCGAAAGATCACCCTTGAGTTCGTTCTTACTTCTCCAGCATTTCCCCGCATGTCTTGTTCGTTTTATTGGTATAATTCGTGAGATTAGAAGCAAGTGGCCTTACAGATGCTGTTTTGTAGGGTGCTGCTTCTAGGAGTTGTTCAAAACATCACGTAGCATCCTTGTGTAATCCCAATCTTTTTCTCCTAACATTTTGTTAAAGTCTACGTGGTGCTGCTATAGAATAGTACCGATACAGCTACAGCATGGAAGAATTAAATTCTATACCATTGTTGAAGAGATTATACCAAATTTATACCAAAATGCTATGAAGAAAGGCTCTCAACTTGTTTAAAATATGAATGCCAGTAAGTACAATTACAGTGCAATGACGCATTCATGAAATGGCCAAAATTTGGAGAGAACCTAAGCATTTGAGCTTCATTGTAAGTTTTCTATTCAACTCGATGGATTACCTTTTTGCTGTTCAAATATTCTCATGGCCTTTGTGAGGTATTCTCGTCCTAGCCTAAAGTGCATTGTTGACAAGTTTTTCTTTGCTAAGTGCCTTAAAGGTGATGCGAAAGGTGAGACAATTTTTCTTTGTTTGGAGGGTTATTTGAAGAAATAAAGTTTTTCCCTCGGGAATATTACTGCAGTGACAACCGATGGTGTTTCAGCAATGGTTGGTTGTGAGAGAGTATTTACCACTTTACACAAGGAAAAGAGTCCCAATGTAAGTACTGTTCACTGTGTTTTACACAGACACTATCTTGTAATCAAGAAACGGAATCGTGAAGTTAAAAGTGAGTTTTAGTTCAATCAATAAAATTAATGCTCATTCTCTCGATTCATGACTGTTTGTTATGTGAAAAAGAAAAGAAAAGAAAACAAAAACAAACATTTGAGCCAATTACTTTTACACACTGAAGTGAGGTGGTTGTCATGAGATGATTGCTTTAAAAGACTTGGTGATTTGTATGACTCACCTGAGAAGTTTCTTACGGATGTGCTGCCATCACTATGTAATGAATTGAAAATGTGTAAGAACCATCTGTTCTATTTGGCAGACCTATATTTAAAATTTAATGAAGTACGGAAACAACTGCAAGGTAAAGATGTTACCATTATTCAAGCCCGAAAAATCCAAAATAGAGTTATTCAAATCTCCAATAGCACATAGAGATTTAAATACTTTGCAAATTTGTGATCATTTGAAGATGAAAACATTCCAGACTGCCATTTAGTGATATACATAAAAAATGAAGGAAAGACTTAAAAGAAAGTTTCGAGGACCAGGAAAAATGCCTTTACCTGATTAGATTGTTACATCGTTTGATTTAAAAATAGAAAATTCAGACAGTGAATGTCACTTAAAAGATGAACTTCCAGACATATATGTGGATCTCGAAGCTAAATCTTTGTTACGAAGTAAAAGCTTCAGCGACAATTGAAACACTGTAAATACTGTTGTTAAATACTTCAAGATTATTACAACATTTGAGGCATTTTTACTTGCATTCCAAAATTCGTAAATATTTGAAATCCTTGATGCAGAGAAACAGATTGAACCTGTTAGAGCGCGATTACTTTCATCAATTTCCCACCAAATATCAATGTTCTTTTTGGTGCAATTTGAAGAATACGGTCGGGAGGATTATATAGGTGCCAG
This sequence comes from Sepioteuthis lessoniana, assembly GCA_963585895.1. NCBI lineage: Eukaryota > Metazoa > Mollusca > Cephalopoda > Myopsida > Loliginidae > Sepioteuthis > Sepioteuthis lessoniana. The sequence goes on along the minus strand of OY757912.1, from coordinate 127,308,212 downwards.
GAGTTCATATGAGCGACCAATTGTTCAAATCAGGCCTCTCCGACCTCCTGTCTCGCCCAGAAAGGCATTAAATGGAGTGTTGCAAGTTACATGACCACTTCGATTGCCGGGTCACGAATTGCTTAGCCACTGGCATCCCGTCCCCAAGCATTACGGGTTGCCACCTACAACCAACAGGTGGCCTCATTGTAGGGGGTCTTTCTCCTTAACAGAGGTGCAGTCGGCATACCCCATACCCACTGTCGACAGGACAGAATATCATCTGTTTCTTAAATTTTTTTAGTGTGAGACTATTTTCTTTTATTAGATCTATGGATGTTTGTTGAACGTAATCTAGGCAGATAATTAATAGAGATGATCGTAATGTATCCTTGCAAGACTTTAGTGGCATTATCACAGAAATCTGTGTCACTATCGGGTGAGTGAACCATTGCTTTCATGTTTTCGTAGAGCATTATTGTAGTGATAACAGTTTCTTTAGGAAGATCATATTCTATAAGTATTTACTCCATGTTTCCTCTGAGTAAAGAATCAAATACTTTGGAGAAATCAAAAAACTGTAGTGTTGTCTCAATATTTTTTGTGCATACTCCTTCGATGATTCTTCGAAAACCGGTTAAATTTTTCTTCAGGTTTGGATTAGATTGAGAAGCAAAGTAAAAAAAAAATAGCAGATGTAGCAGTAAGAGTTATACATCTGCAGTCGTAAGTTATTCAGTGGTTGTTTTTATTTAAAAAGGGCAGGATGTAACATTTCAATGATGTCTCTATTATTTTTTGTTTATAAACGGCATAAAATAACCAAAGAAGTATATTATCAAACATATATAAAAAGACATAGGTGTTTCATTCATTGATTCAAAAGGCGCAGACGACAAACTCTCTTATATTCTACTCAAAAGATATGTAAAAGAGAGATACCTCGCTGCCTTTCATTTTCGCTTGTTCGATTTAAAATGAAAATTGGTCAAAAAATCTCATATTGGGTAGAAACCTTAAACCCTCTTACAAAGTCCCTTGAAGCTACAATAAGGAAAAAATAGAATTAACCCTACAAGCGTAAGAGAATAGCGAATCAAATGGTCGACACAGAAATGAAAGAATAAGTTGAATCCAAAATGCCTGATTAAAATTAAAAGCGATAAAATGATTGCTGGCTGGAACTTAATTCAATTAAATCTTAGGAATTTTTTTGAAAAGGAAAACATATTATGAAAAGCCTACGAGTTTAGTAGATGAGATGTATAACTCCACAATAATAAAAATGCAATCAAACCCGAGAAGAACTTCGTTATTCTTAAAGAAGCAACCTCTATAATAATAATTCAGTTATCTTGCTCCTGCTTGTCACCGGATGAAAGATTCTGGGGGATCGTTGGTTGGTTGGAAGGTTGATTGGTTGTTTTCTTTTACGGCGTATCAACCCTTTTCGGGTCATTTAACGCCGAATTAAATTCTGAACAATTCAGTTTAATATAAATTTTGTTTACAAACCGTTAAATGTCAAAACAGTTCTATTTAAACAATTACGTTTTGCATAAGTACGCAGTTTAAATGTAAAAAAAAAAGTTCATTTTAGTTTTATTTGACCCAAAGATAGGACTCTATCTGATGCTACCACTCGGGGCCAGAATGGACATGGGAGCAATGGCAATAAAGGAGTACTCCGCATTCCCCAAAGCTCCAGCATTACTGAAACCTCACGATCTGATTGTTTAGTGTTAAATTCAGGACATTCGTTGGGGATGAGTGTCTTACTCCTCGGCAGAGAAGCAGTCGGTGTATTCTTCAGCTCCAGCCGACTGGGCAAGATTCTAGAGGAGGAGAGCGTTATACAAATCATACAAGTGTATAAGTGTCCTGGCGTTAAATTGTATCTGATAGTGAGATTGCAGTTTTGGAGTTGGGGAATGTATGTGCCAACAAATTATTAATATTAAATTGAATGATGACGGTTAAATAGCAATTCAACTGTGCGCTAACAAAAGAGCCCTGATTCGTTTAAAAATAAAGTTGCCTTAAAATTATACTCTTAAAAATCATATACAATATATATAGGATTTGGCATGAAATGCCCACCAAGAATCAATATGCTATTAAATAACTAGCATATAACACTGGAAACCACGGGATGCAGCAAGGTGGATGTGAAGCAAAGCTAATGAGTCCAAAGGTGGGTCACTGGTGCGCTTCACCTGTTGCTGGGAGGGGGAACTTCAGAGGTCAACGGCCTGGATCAGACAGTTCAATTAGGAAACAACTGCTACTCATCTATAAGAGTGGCATCTATTGACGAAGGAAAAAAAGCAATCGAAATATTACCATTACAAGCATTTATAAATCCAAAATATTTATTACAACATAAATAAGATGTTATGCGTATATTACCACCACTACTATGCTACTTTTCCGCATAGCTGTCATCATGCCTTGTCAGTGGGGCTTAGAATATGCTGACTGTATCCCCTAAAGAGATGTAAGGCATCCTTAAAAAGGAAATCTTTTGCATGAGACGACATTGCATTTAATAGTCAGACTCCAGCTATGAAGATGTGGGGATTGTGGAGTACCTGTTCCTTGCCATTACATCTGGGGTCCATTTTGATCCGGAGATGTAGTATCTGTTAGAGTTCCATCTATGAAGGAGGTCAAATAGATCTGTTTAAAGATTGTTTGCATTCAATAGGGTCGTGAGCCAAAAAAAAGTCTTTCAATGAACAACTACACAGAAATGTAAATATGAACGTACAATGAAGATAAGTCCTTAACGTCTGGGAATAAAATAACCCTTGATAGGTTAATGAATGAATCAATCCTTTGTAGTTATCATCAAGATTGATACTTTTATTCATTGAGTGTGCGAGCGAACGTATAATCATTCTTAAGAAACATAGCATCACGTTAATTGTTCTTCAATCAATTGTTTCAGGATCCAATGAGATGACATTCCAACTTCTCGTAAATGATTTTATGGACCACCAACTTTGAAAGATCAAATAACAACTATTACATAATTTTTTTGTAATTTATCATCTTGATTTAAAGTTTCAGTGTGTACAATGTTGTCATCTATTGTTGACAACAACAGCGCAGAATTCGTGTTATAGCCATGGTACTTGATCTTCCGACGTCGATGGGCCATAAAATTGTCTACAAGAAATTGGGATATTGGAAAATGTCATTGACTAAAGAACAATTGATTGATACAACATTCTTCGAGGTGGGTATTTACGCGCTTGTGTCCCGATAGGATAAATGCATTAATATCGATGGGGAATACATGAAAAAGTGTAACATATTACTATTGTAATAAACATGCCAGGTTAAATGTTTGTACCTTAATATTATAACCTCACATATCTTAGTATTCAAAGGATTTTTGTAAGAAGACGAGATAATATTTGATGCAAAAATATGTAAAAGAAAGTAAATATCACTCAGATTGTTTAAAAGAAATTCCGCAAAGAAAGTATTTTTAAAAGGTTTTATAATCATAGAAATCTAGAGAATTCGTGACAGCAAATATCTATAAATATTTCCTTATGCAAGATATTGAAAGACTTTTGGAGAATGAGAAATGCAATGCATTTTTATGATTTTTATTAGAAATAATTTTGATTATAGTCATTAAAATCTAATCGCAAAAATCATATAAATCTCGACGTGTATTCACACACACACACACACACACACACACACACACACACACACACACACACACACATGTATACATGCAAAACCACTTATATATGAGTGTATGTATTTAATCAGCCCATCTTTTAAGGACAAGATGCGACGTAAGTTTAATTTTTTAGCCGAGTGCGGCTTGTTTGAATTCCCTTTTCTTTATTCTTAGCTGCTTACCTAAATATTGAACTCAGTTTGCCCTACTATTTACCAATAACTGGGAGTAGAAGCATCAACAGACTCCTCCAGAATCGGAAATCGGGTTACCAATTCCATTTTCTTACGACGATAACCGTTACACTAAGCACTCCTCTTCGTGTGTGTGTGTGTGTGTGCGCGCGCATTATTTTTGTATAGCACAACAAAATAGTTTTTGGATTGTCCATATCTATGTAACGGCCTCTTTCGAAAATGTTCATGGGTAAATATCAGTATTATATAAAATAGAAAAATTATTCTTTATAAAAACAAAATTTTGTTTTTGTTTTCCTATCTTATAAAACTCATATTCATTAAAGAGAATTTTTGTTGAAAACATGAAAATGGATGATGATCATCTTTTTACACAGTTTGTATATCTAAGAAGACGATTTTCTTGACATGACAGTAAAATTGCATCTGATACAAATCCTTTCCGTGGAGATGATTTTCTAGTTTAAGAAACAAAAAATAAAATCGTATGGAAACACGTTTGGGAGTTGCATATGCACAATTGTTTTATTTCAACAAATCATTTTGCCCGAAAAGTATTGAAACTGATTTCACTTTTCTTTTCTAAATTGGGAACAAACTCATCTTAACATCACTTTATTATAAAACTTGCTCAGGGATGCTCATATCTTCATTTAAATTTCAAACTATGAATTAAAAAAATAAATGATTATTGAGTCTCGATACTTTTTGAATATTCCTCTTAATTCGAACAAGAAAAACATGATCTATTTATACACACGTCATATGTATTAGTTCTTTCTGATGTCTGTGCTGAACAGAAATCCAGTTCCAGTGATTTTAAATAAATGAATTATGCGAGCAGAACTTCAAAAAAAAAAATTTGTAACAGAACTTCAACAGACGTCGTCTCAAAGTCTTTATTATATAAAATTGTAAGAAATTTAATCAATAAAATCGTTTTACATTTTAAATCTGATATATAAAATAGTAATGGATCAGGTAGCAATTACCAGAGGCATGAAATGTAGTTTTGTACTCTTTATGAAGAAAAAATAATTTGAGACAGTTTCCCGGGAATTTAATTTGAATCTTTGTACTACTTATATAGAGTTAGAATAGCTTAGGCACAGAGTCAACGGCGCTCGGTAATAGTCAGTTTCTCGTGTGTGTGTGTGTGTGTGTGTGTGTTAAAGACGAACGAAGTTTATTCATCAGTCCATTATAGACGGCTAAATAGTTTGAAATAGAGGTACCAAATTTGATATGCATTCTTACTGAAGTAAAAAAAAATCCATTGGTAAAAAGTAATATCTTACAACAAGTGATAATCAGAGAGAAGCCAAGTTGCTGCAAAACTTATCTAATCGTACAGTATTCAAATTTTCAAGCATCAAAAAAAGAATCTTTTGTCTTATTCGCATATGGTTGAACATTAGCGATAAGATCAATAGCCATTTCTTCAATTTACATATTCCTTAAAAAATGCTTAAATCGATAATTTTATGAAATGTCACTTAAATAAAAACATATTTTTCTACAAAACTTCTGAACTATTTTCAGAGAACAAAATTAACTTTATTAAGAAATAGGAAAAATATAAAGAGTGAGTGTCTTTTATTGCATGTGGATTAAGTTTTTATAGTAACAATTTCTAATCATTTTCAATTGACGAAAAAGATCGTAAAATAAACAAATTTTAGAAAAAATTAAATAAATAGAAGTTATATATATATATATATATATATATATATATATATATATATATATATATATATATATGATATTAATGAATGGTTATAAATTATTACCATCAGATGTCTGTATCTATCCAAATACACCTCCTCAAGTAAGATATGACACAAGCTCAATTTTTAAAGAGTATATCTGTTTTGAATTCATTGTTTTTCTTTCTCAAAGACTGGTTTCTAAACAAATACAAAAGAACCTGGTCTATTCTACAATATACCTTTAGCTGAGGAGAGAGCTGATGGAGTCATGCTTTTCGCAAAGGAATTAGCGGGGAAGTGAAGCACAAACAATATCGTCCAGGATTTGAACTCGAATCGTCGATTCCATTTCCTAAGAGGATAACCGTTAGGTCACTCTTCTCCATCTATAATAATAACCAGATGCCATTCAAGCCTTGATTTCTTATCCGGCGTAGACAAGTACTTCAATTTCAAATTTCATTATACATTGATCAATGACAGTAGATCAACTGTTTGGGGTTGGGTAAAGAAAGCCCCCACATATTGAACAATTTCTCTGACAATGTGAAATACTTGGTGGTAAATCAGTGTACATCTGTTTTTCTCTTAAGACGATGTTCATATGATTAACCTTTCTTCTCTTAAGCTTCTTAATTCGTCTACTTTTCAAAGATGTTTCTGACTTGTCAAGCTAGTTTAATAGCAAAGGATAATCTTTATCTTAATCTTCGATCAATCAAACGACATTTGACTCTTTCAGCGAATTTCAACACTATACAGCTCTATTTTCGCCAAGATTGACATTTTAAAACTTTTTCATATCATTATTGTAGAATTTATTTAAAAAGTATAATTATGTGAATTTATCGCCTTTGTCTTAAAAAATTGGACAAAATACTTGTTAGGTATTTAAATATGAAAAACTATTATCGTAATCCGAGTAACAGCTGGTGAATGAATATTTACATAAGAGGAAAATGGAATATTGATTTATTGTTGTAAAACAAGTACGAAAAGTTAAACGTATCATCAAATAGATATAATAGGACAATCTTTCTTTTATCATTAATATAGGCTATTGCTCAATGAGTGACTGATAGCTTAGTTTCTGTGTGATTAGTTAAACTATAATTAACTGGAATAAAGCATATTTCAGAGTGATAAAATGTTGCTTTGTATCCGTCATAATCTTCGATATGATAAAGTGAAACTCAAAGATTTCTATTCAGAGTCTGATTAGTGTATTTTTTTACACAGCCAGAAAAGGAAATAATAAATTCATTAAGAAAATTTTTGCGTTTCGCACTTATTCATCCATTATTTCAATATCTATTTCACACTAATTGGTAATATTTATAAATATATCAATAAAACGGCTGTTATTTGTATACTAAGACGCTGAATGAGCGTCCAGGAAAGTAGGCACATATTTCATATGAATTCAGGTGCGTAAATTTCGGTAAACATCAACAATTTTTAAGTTCGCTCTTAAGTTCTGTGCGCTCTATTCTTTTGGCTCTGTTCCACTACTAAATTTAGTAAACCACTACTTTGATATGAAGTTCTTTTTCTAATGTAACAAGTGATTTTTGCTTAGACAACAAGTAGATTTTTATATTAGTGGTAAAATCTTCATTAAATTATACTAATAGACAAAAGGATATCTCTGTTTTCTAATAATGTCATATCTTTAATAGAAATCTAATCATGATATCTGAGATTAGTCTGTCATCAAATCTATTAGAATTAAGAACGAAATATCCAGATAGAATCTGCTAATCTCAAGGATCTGCACCTGAGTCTGAGTAAAATTCTATGAATTATTGGAAATTGCCCATGTCGCAAATCGGCTTTATTTTAAAGCACTAATTATGTCCAAGGGAATTGAAAAAGCAAATACTGCCACGAGTACCAGTAGTGTCTTTTCAGTAGTTGTGTCCGAGAGAAGTTGAAGACAGAATCCGACTGCTCATCTTTTTTAGTCGCTTTTTCTGCTGGTTTCGCCTAATTTTATTTTATTGTAGACAATTTCTTTAAAAATATCAATCATCAAGTCTCAGATACTGTTCATAATCTGAAAAGAACGGAAACTTTACCCCAAGGATTAAAAGAAAAAAATCCACAAAAACAAAACGTAACAAACAAACAAACAAACAAACAAACAAACAAACAAGCAAACAAACAAAAACCCCGGAAAAGCTGAGATAATTAGATAATAGTGGAAAAGATTTCCATTTTATTGACGTCTTCCTTGAATAGTGTCACTTTTGTTATGAAATTAAAAACTATCTGAACTTCTTAAGGTTTGAATTAGATAACATACGAAACGAGATGGAAAGAATAAATGATTGTTACAGTATAAGCCAGATAGCAAAGTAAATCCTAAGTATATATATATATATAAACAGAGAGAGAGAGAGAGAGAGAGAGAGAGAGAGAGAGAGAGAGAGAGAGAGAGAGAGAGAGAGAGAGAGAGAGAGATGAAGAGATTATCAGCCGGCATATTTATTCAACATAATTCTTAACTTACTTGCCAAAAGCAATGATCACGTCTTCATTGAAAAAGTGTCACCCATTGAAAAACATACACAAAAAAAAATAAAAAAAATAAATAAGTAGATAAATAAAAGTACCCTAAAAAACAAACACCCAATTAAACAAGCAAAGTAGTTTATTAACAAAGAAAGGCTCAATCAATTGTAATCAAATTTATGTAATTAAGAAGTATTCATTTACCTAGTTGGAGTATATTTCCCTCGAGTGCTGACTGTACAAATGAAGAAAAGGTATCTGAACTGATCTTCTGTCATTCAGTGAAGCTTAAAAAAACACCCGATTTGCCCTCCTATCATTTATCATAAAAAAAAACCCCAAAACACAATCGAATTTACTGTTGAACATTGAAAAACTATTCACTGAAAATCAATCTCAAGATCTTTCTGGATTTTTTTTATATCCCGAGGATACTTTCAAGAAGTACACAGTTCTATTATCGGCAGAAATCAGACAGGGTTATATTTTCCCATTTATGGAACCCTATTTCAACCGTATAACCTTCTGGGTAATTAAATTTGACAAAGAAATTAGCCACAGCATCAGTGGAAAGTTCATGAATTCAACAGAGCTTAATAATCTACTCGGTATAGTCATACTTTCTGTGAATGAAAATAAATATTCTTTTAAATTTTCTCAAATTGATCTTTCACTTGCTGTGTGAGTTACTATCATGAATAACCTTTATTGTCTGGTTGGTATGGTTGGGTTGGCTTTTATGCCATATCAACCATTGTAGGTTAATTAACGCCAAATCCTCTTTATACATGCATATATATATTAAATATATATGATTTGGTTTGGTTGGCTTTTATGGCATATCAATCATTGTAGGTTATTTAATGCAAAATCCTCTTTATACATACATATCTAATATATATGATTTGGTTTGGTTGGGTTTTATGGGATATTAACCATTGTAGATTATTTAATGCCAAATCCTCTTTATACTCATATATACATATTAAATATATATGATTTAGTTTGGTTGGGTTTTATGGCATATCAACCATTGTAGGTTATTTAATGCCAAATCCTCTTTATACATATTACATATGATTTGTAAACGCATAGTTTGTAGATAACATTTAAAAATAAGCCAGAGCTCATTTGTTTGCATACAGTAAAATTGTGAAACATTTGATTTGAAAGTCAATAGTTTTTATGTAATCTTATCTTCAAATGAATCAGAGCTAATTTGTTTGCACACAAGTATTACTATTATTTGTTCACAGTTAAACAGATCCAAATATTCTTACACAAATAATTATATTTAGTGTTAATCATTTGTTTGCACTCACTTAAATGTTTCAAATATTGCAAACATAAATAATTTTCTTTTCACCCAGTTGAATGATTTCAAGCATCGTTATATAACATTTGCAATTCAATCTAAGCTCATAGTTTTAAAAGTTTCAAATATTGCTTATCAAAGGCTAATAATTCTATTCAACGTTACACATACATTAGCTCACAATTCAATTATTCCATATATTACTATGTATTGTTACCATTTCAATTAAACATCAGTCATTTGTTTTCACACAGTTGAAATATCAAACAGATCTATTTGACTCATAGATAGGACACTATTAGGTGCTACTACTTCGGGCCAGAGGGGATCTGGGTGCAGTGGCCATGAAAAAGTGCCCCACATTCACCATCAAATGTTTTAATATCAAATCAAGACACGTTGGTGTGAGTGTGGTGGGAGTCTTAACCCTCCACAGAGAGGCAGTCCTGTAGTCTACCACCCCAGTCGACTGGGTTACTTTATTGACAGAGTGGACAAGATCTAAATGTCACTTTAATCGGTTAACCTGTAAATTATTAGATGATAATATGTATATCAATTAGCGTTTTATCATTGCTGTCAGATGTTATGTTTAAGTAAGTTTTATGTCAACGGTAATATTAATCACTAATTAAAATGAACATGCAATAGTAGTGACTCTATGAAAAATAGTGTTTCGAGACTAAAAATTTATTCAATCAAATTGTGTTATAGTGTTCCCTATATCAGTTGAGTTTGCATGGAAACAAGGAGGAAGCTTTTACTTTTGGACCGTCTCCTCTGAGTGTGTGTGTGTGTGTGTGTGTGTATATATATATTTTTTGATCAAAAAGATCTGAAGAAGTCCTGTTAATTTTTTTCGTGTTTTTGGAAATTTCAAAAATGCGTAACAGGATGGAAATAAATTTATAATCCTTTGTGATTGGTTTCGTTGTTTTTTCTTAAAGAATTTATTGCTCTGTATTATTGGTACATTGAGCTCTTTACCAGGAAGATTTAAATATTCATTCATGAATAATTTCTTGTCCTGATGGAATTACTCCTAACTCCGGTTTAACTGGACTAAGTATACTATATATATATATATTCATATATATATATATATATATATATATATATATATATATATATATTTAAATACTCTATGTTACCAGCAGTTTTATACGCCTTATTATTTAGAATATTTCAAAGTAGCACTGGATACGGTTGGAAAAGAATGTATCAATACATTTGTTTGGAGAAGAGAAAACAAGTTATAATTTGATTGGTTGGAACCTTCTGTGTTCTTGATAATTTCATTCTCTTTTAGACGTAAATTTAATCTTTTTAAGGTTAGTACGTAAGATTTTAGGTAGTTGATGTAAAAACGTCTACTTCTCGAGTAAAGTAGCTTTTATAAAAATCAAACTTTTTCAAATTGTTGTTCCTCGCATTTTAGCCTTGCTATCAATAAGCAAATTTTTTTTTTTACTTTTTTCTCTTGTTATATATATATATATATATATAAAGAGATAGAGAGAGAGAGAGATAGAGAGAGAGAGAGAGAGAGAGAGAGAGAGAGAGAGAGAGAGAGGGTTTAAATGTCTTGTTATTAAATAATCTTTTTTCTTTTAAACCTTCTTTTAAAGTATGATGCTCTTTATTATTAGAAGTGTGTGAATTTATTTCTGTCATTGTCAAACGTCGAAATGTCTTAAGAGTTGAATCATTGAAAATAGCACCGATAATTGTCACGAAATCCGCAATATCGATTGATGATTATGGCAAGTGAAACATTTAAATATTTTATTCTAAAATGCACATTTTGGGTGAAAATTTAAAATGGAAAACTTTTACAATGCTTTGTTAAGAAACATTTTAATGTAAGTACTTGTATTTGTTACTTAGTGTGTGTTGCAAAAAGCGAATTAAGAATAAATAAATGAATTAATAAATAACTCTGTATTATATGATTAAAATATTCATTACTTTTCTGGATTCTTGAGATTTACACATTTTGTTTGTACAGAAAAGTGAATTTCAATTTTTTTTTAAATGCTGAAGACTAATAATCAAATCATCTTAATTTATAAACACTGAGTCATTTTATTATGAGATATATAAATATAATATTGTTCTATTTATATTCCCATATCTAGAATGACAAAATTACCACTGCCCCGATTATAATCGTTCGTCACAAATGCACTCTGTACAAAATGTTAACGTAAAACAATGAAAATAATGTTCTTTCATATTTCTACCAAGTATTTTCGTAGCATTAAGGAGTTTTATTGTCTGACCTTTCTTCTAATTTAAAAATGAATTAATCTTTGACCGTGATAAGTATCTTTTGACACTCATCATATAACCATAGATACTCAATTCAAGATATTTTCAACATTATTACTGTACGATTGTGGTTAACTTTCTAAAATGGCATCCCATTTATTTTATATTTTAATCAGTATAAACTATAAAACAATAAAATAGTCTAGTAATGAATGAATGGTTGGATTTTCTTTGTCATGCTTCTCTATTTTAAGAAAAAAAAAACAACTTAAAACAATCTAAAAGCGACTCTCAAACTAAGTTTTCCTTTCTTGAATGATTTTGATAGCTGTCAAAAGAATGTTCAGGAAACTGTAACTTTATTTATATTTCCTCACATGAACGTAATTTCGTCAAACACTGGAATAGCAATCTTTCTAGTCTGTTGAGCAAATTACACACATTTTCCCTTTGATGAGAAAGACATAAAAGAACATCGAATGAAATGAGCGAATTGTATAAAATTCTTTTAGCGTATATTTTCTTGATTTATGAAGAAGAAGAAGGAAAAAAAAAAGAAGAAATGTCGAAACACAAAAGTGTACGTAATATTGTGTTCTGTTTAAAAATTTCTATTCCAGGATAACAAACTCATTGACACTTGATTAAATTTACTATTCGCAGATATTGTCTTCTTTCTATATCCAATATTGTCTGTCTATGAAATATTAGTATCATTTATCAATAACTCAGAGATATTTTTGGTATTTTATTCCATTACAAAATTTGTTATCGATCCCATTCAGGAATCATGCAGTTTATAAGTAATTGTTTAATGTTTATCAAATGAGAACGGATTTATTCTGGCTAGAGTTCATATTTTGTAATTTTTTCGCTTAAACTGAATAAGTACGAACATTAAATCAAATATAATTCAGAATTTTAGAAACGGAAATATGTGAAATAGATTCTTTTAAAAACACTATATAAGCGTGAGTTACAGTTTGTTATTAAGCTTGTAGTTATAAACGAATTTATATCGTTTAGTTGAAGGAATACAATGACTAAATTTTGGAACTATCAATGGAGTCATAATTTTCATTAAATCGTAGAATATCTAAATAAAATGATTCTGGCAAAAGAAAAAATAGCAAAAAAAAAAAAAAAAAAGAAATAAAATTTAAAAGAATTTATAAACACTTAAAAATAAACAAATTCTCCATTGAAGAATTACTAATTGTTCAAGATATAAAACTGTGCTTAGTTTCTATTTCTTTTTTTTTACTGGACTGTTTTACTATTTTATTTCTTTGAGAGATTTTCACGAGTGTATCAGCAATTGGTTTTTCCCTGGAGTTTGAGTGACAGCAAGTCTCTTCAAGTCTCTAGAATCCTTCTCAGTATTCTGGCAGATCTTAACAATGCTGTAGTTTGGATTGTATGTATTTGTCCTCTATAATCATTATTATTATTATTATTGTTTTTTTTTCTCTTTTTTTTTCTCCTTTAGAGTTTTTCACATCAGTATTAGCTGATGGTTTTTCACTGGAGTTTGAGTGACAGCAAGTCTCCTCAAGTCTTCAGAACTCGTCTCGGGATTCTGGGCGTTCTCAGCAATGCTGTCATTTGGATAGTCTCTACCCGTTCGCCTACTTCCAAGTCCTCCTGGCCTTTTATATACCCTTTTAGAGTTTTTCACATCAGTGTTAGCTGATGGTTTTTCACTAGAGTTAGAGTGATAGCAAGTCTCCTCAAGTCTCCAGGACTTTTCTCAGTATTCTGGCCGTTCTCAGTAATGCTGAAGTTTTGATGGTCTCCACTCGTCCGCCAACTTCCAAGTCATCCAGTCTCTTTAATAATACTTTAGTTACTGTACCAAAAGAACCGATCACAATTGGTATGAATTTTTTAATTCTCTAGCAAGGTCGAGTTACTTATCCTTCTTTTCACATTCTTTCAGTTTTATTCTATGGTCAGCCGGGACAGGAAAGTCGACAATTTTGCAAATTCTCTTTTTTTGTTGATTATTATAAGGTCTGGTCTTCTTGTAGAGATTAGGTGATCCGTGTGTATGTCAAAGTCCCATAGGAGTTTATGTGTCATTTTCTGGGACAGGTGCTGGGTTGTACAAATATCATTTGTTCGTATGGTCAAATTTGAATTTCTTGCACATCTCCCAGTGAATTACCTTGCCCACACAGTCATGTCTAGTCTTGTACTCTTTCTGTGCTAATTTGCTGTTTTCGCTTATTTTGTGATTGATCGTTTCGTCTCTGTCACCACATAGCCTACATTTGCTATTTTGTTGAGTCCTATCTATCCTCGCCTTTTCTTGAGAGTCTTTCACTTCAGCGTCAGCTGATGGTCTTTCACTGGAGTCTGATTCAAAACAAGTCTCCTCAAGTCTCTAGGACTCTTCTCAGTATTCTGACCGATCTTAACAATGATGTAGTTTGGATTGTCTCCACTAGTCCTCTTATTTCCAAGTCCATTAGTCCTTTTACCAATCCTTTAGTGAGTGTACTAAGACCACCAATTACAATTGGTATCACCACCACTTTCATGTTCCACAGTTTTTTAATTCCCTTGCAAGCTCCAGGTATTTATCTTTCTTTTCGCTTTCTTTCAATGTTACTCCGTGGTCAGCCGAGAAAGTAAAGTCAACAATTCTGCAAATTCTCTTTTTTTTTTGTTGATTATTACTTAGTTTGGTCGTCTGGCCGAGATTAGGTGATCTGTTAGCATCTCAAAATCTCAGGGTAGTTTGTGTGTCTTATTCTCTAGGACAGATTCTGAATTGTGCATATACCATTTGTTCGCATGATCAAATTTCAATTTCTTGCAGAGTTCCCAGTGGATCACCTTGCGCACCCAGTCGTGTCTAGTCTTATACTCTTTCTGTACCAGTTTGCTGCAATATTATGTGATCGTTTCGTCTCTATCACCAAATAATATACATCTGCTATTTTGTTGCGTCATATCTATTCTTGCTTTAGTCCTTATGGCGTTGTTTTGTGCTGCTATTAGAAGAGCTTCAGTTTTTCTCGTAAAGTTTCCTTTCCTTAGCCTCGTCCACGTTTTCTCATGTGAGATGTCACTTGTCAGTCACTTAAAACGTCCATAGACGTTGTTTTTCTTCCCACTTTTGTTTTCTGGTTATTGTCATTCCGTTGATCCTCGTGTCGTTAGTATTATTTTTGGTGACTGTAATCAGTCTTCCTCCGCGCTTTTTTATGTAGTCTTCGTGTCGTTGCATCGATGTGTCAACACTGTCTTCAATGCTAACAAGTCCTCTTCCTCCTTCTTTTCTTGACACATATAGTCCGTCAACGTCATCTCTAGGATGCAACTCCTTATGCATGGTCATTGGTTTTCTTGTTCTCTGGTCCATTTTCTTACGTTCTTCTCTGGTCCACTTCAAGAATGGTACCGAGAGGATAGCCCAGGTACTTATCGCTTTGCCAAGGTTCCTGCTATAGAGTTTTGCCTCAAGTAATTTTCTGGTTCTCCTGAGATACTCTTTTTTAATTTTTTCTTTCATCTTCACTTGTTTGATGGTGTCAGCTTCAAATATCCCCAAGTATTTGAAGATTTCCTTTTCTCCGAGCGGTTTCTCTCTTGAGGTTTCCCTTTCTTAGCAACGTCCACGTTTTCTCTTTTTAGATTCATTTAATAATGAGAACGGGTTTAGAGCAATGGGGTTGAGCAAAAAAAATTCTCAGTCTCACCTGACGAGATGACCCATGCCCAGTGTAGTATTTTGACCTTCGACCCGGCCCCAAAATGCTATTCCAAGGTGATGCACCGGAAGGAAGTGACACATTCCAATGGCCAGTAATCGAAAGAGATCGCGTGGGCAGATTAAGGCTGATAATATGGGACAAGGTGAAGGTCCCACTGTGCCATTACAGAGTGATGCACCGGAAGAGAGTGACCTCTGAACTGCATGACAGTTATTTCCGCTTGATGACGATTAAACATTCGATTACAAAGATCGAGTGGGCGTCGAACGATTACATAACTCAGTTGAGTTCGACGAGCCAGTTGAGTTGGAGATTGGACGAAGTTATAGACGAGATGTGGTAAGGAAAGCCACATCAGGCCGAAGGGGCCATTTGGGCCCGGATGAGCTGGGGTCCAGAGAAGATCCTGATAAGATGCAATAAAGAAAGCCACCACCCAGCAGAGTGGACCCCAGGGCTCCAGTTGAGCATCTAGAGAACGAGAAAGACACAACGCTGACGGCCATAACTTTGGGGTCAAAATATTGCTGTTTCTGTTCGGTCTCCGGCTCCCTCTCACCATAAAACCATGAGTGACCCTTTTCGAACCCTTAAAATAACGTGAGAGGTAAAAATATTGTTAAAGAAGTCTTTCTGCGTCTTTATCATTGTGTCGGTATGTATCCTGTATATATATGTATATTTCTGCATGAATCAGTAGATGACAATATAACACCAGCTCACCTTTATTTAGGGTAGTGCAAAATTATATCTCCCTTTGACATTGACCTTCAAGATAAGGACTACAAAAATATATTTTACGAAATGACCCGTTTCATCATTGTGATTGATGACAACCAAAAAATTAAATAAATTTGCTAACTTTCAAAATCAAAAACAATTGTCTCGTACTTAACTGACCTTTAAAACCAAAGGCGATTGTCTCGCACTTAACTGACCTTTAGGAACGATCAACCATTTTTTGAGGTCAGTATAAGCCTTGAACAAAAATATACTCATTTTAAGGATCTTTTTTTTTTGTTTCTGATATATATATATATATATAAATTAGAATATATTTCATAAATTCTAATTTTTGCATATTAATTAAGTAGTCAATCGCATGTCGTGTCGCATCGATACTTATTCATCATTTCGCTTTCCTTCAGTTTCACGCTGAAGCAGCTGAAACGGCAAAGTCCACTTTTCAGCAGGTTCTCTTTTTTGTTGATTATTATAAGCTCTGGACGTCCGACGGAGATTAGGTGATCCGTTCGCAACTCAAAATCCCAGGGAATTTTGTGCGTCTCATTATTCTAAGACATATTCTGGGTTGTTCGTATGGTTAAATTTAAGCCTTGGCACAATTTGCAGTAGATCATTTTTCCCACCCAGTCGTGTCTAGTCTTATTTTCTTTTTGCGCAAAGTTACTACATTCGCTTATCATGTCATTGGTTGTTTCGTCTTTGTCACCCTAAAATCTACATCTGCTATTTTGTTGTGCCTTGTGTATTTTTGATTTGACATCGACCTTATGATGTTGTTTTGTGCAGATATCAGAAGAGATTCAGTTTCTCTCTTAAGATATCCCTTTCCTACCTACGTCCACGTTTCTGGTGTGAGATTTCGCTTGTTTGTCGCTAGAAATATCCATACAGTTTTTTTTCTTCTCATTATTGCTTTCTGTGTATTTTTGTTCTGTTGATGCTTGTGTTTTCTGTATTCTTTCTGATGGTTGTATCAGTATTCCGCCATACTTTTTAATACTGTCTTCTAGTCGATGTATCGATGTTTTGACGCTATCTTCAATCCGGTGAATCTTGTTAATTTTCTTGTCACATGCTGTCTGTCTACGTCACTTCTGGGATGTAAGGCTTTATGCATCGTTATGTTTCGTTGTTCTCTGGTCCATTTGTTGAAGTTCCCTCGTCTAATTTAAGAAGAGTCCCGAGTATCTTAAGACGGGTACAGACCAGGTGTTTATGCCTTTGATGAGATTTCTGCCATATAATTTGATTTCGAGTAGCTTTCCTGTTCTCCTGACGTATTCTTTTTCAATTTTTTTCTTTCATCTCTGCTAGTTTGGGGGTGGATGTCTTTGTGCATTCTCCCCCTACTTGCTGGTATAATTTTCTTTCGTTGTTTTGGAATGCATTGTTTTTTCTGTATTGTTTTATCCAGTCTCGATATCTTTTTAGTCTTTCTTCTTTCGCCATTACCTTCTGGTTTATTTCCTCGCGTTGCATTGTTTGTTTTACTTGTGTTGCTTTTTCCTTTTCGTCCCAACATATTCCAGCATTCCTTCTCTGTCTAATCATTTTTGTTTGTTCTCCTAGATTTCTTATCTAGTCGAAAATCCCCATCCAGATTTTGAGCTTTTGTTCGTGTTCTTTAGGGAAACATCAATTCTATCACAGACTAATTTCGCTCACCCATAGATTAGTTCTTTTAACTTTTAGTCTACAAATAATTCCAGATAATTCAGTTCATTAAGATATATGTTAATAATTAGTTTACTTTTTCGCTTCTTGATTTCTTAACGATGATAATCAAGTCTTTTTTTTCAGTCACAATTCTCTTAAAATTTTCAAATATTCCTTTCTTCTTGTGTTCGTGTTTTTTCAATGTGGTTCGGATGTGTGGTGTTTTGATTGTTATTACTTTGTGGTTTATTTCGTTTAGATTGTCTTTGTTTTTCAGTATTTGGTGTGTCGATTATTGTATGAGGATCTTGTTGCCCTGATTCCCAATTTATTTTTTGGTGTATTTCTAATATTTCAAGATCAGAAAACCAACCCTTCTTTATTAACGTCCTTATTTGGTCAGTGGATCTTTGACTCGTAGTCTAAAATCTACCTTTCCCGAATTCTCTCATTCTTTTCCAATATCCTCTTAGTCTAATCCAGCTGTCAGTCTAGATGAGAGTCAGATGACGTCCGTCCAGATGAACTGTCAGATGTCAGTCCAGATGAAATTCAGGCCCTGTTAGAAGTCCAGACCAGATGTCAGTTCTGATGTCATTTAAATGAAGTCCGTCCAGATGAACTTCAGATGAAGTCCAGATGTCATCTAGATAGTCATCTGAACTGACTTGAACTGTAACAGTTCAATCCGATCAGCCAAAAGCAAAGTTCATCTGACAGACCAGATGTCAGACCAGATGTCATTTAAATGAAGTCCGTCCAGATGAAGTTCAGATGAAGTCCAGATGTCATCTAGATAGTCATCTGAACTATCCGATGAGCCAAAGAAAAGTTCATCTGGCAGTCCAGATGTCAGACCAGATGAAAGTCCATACAATCCCGGAGAGATTTTGAACTGAATTTCATTTTGAAAATGAAATTCAGTTCAAAATCGGACTGTTACAGTTCAAGTGAAGTCCAAAGCGAAAGTGAAAATGAAACCAGATGAAATTCACTTAAAATATCGGTCCAGATAGCTCAGATTCTACAACGGTGTCTGAACCGTCTTGACATCAAGACTGACTTTCATCTATGCTGCACCATCTTCCAGATGAAGTTCATTGAAATTTTTAACTGAATTCAGGCGAAGTTCAATTGATTTTTTAACTGAACTTCATCTGCACTATGTTGACTGACATCTGGACATCGGGCTGGACATTAAACATTGGAATTCTGAATATTCCAGAAATTCCCATATTCCTGATGTCTTAAAGTGCTTTTGACCTGAGATATCGTCCAGATCTCTAGTTCAGACGAATGTCAGAGCAGATGTCAGCCCAGATGAAATTCTAGATGTCAGTGCAGATGAAAGTCAGATTCAGTTTTCCTCTAGACCTATATTAATATAGTCATCTAGATGTTCAGTTAGACAATATGCCAGTCTACAAATAATTCCGATAGTTCACTGACATCATTTCTGGGCCGATACTGGAAATTCGAATCCAACTTTCAAGTTCAGCCCAGATATCCATTCTAGATCACATCTATCCAAATTTCTATCATACTTTTTCTGTATCCTCTTTTTGTTGGGTTGCTCCTAAAAAACTGTATACTGTTTGTTATTTTCCTTAGTCCATTTTCTGCGCTGGGATTCTCTCTTATTTGAGAGCTTAATTTATTCTTCGTTTGTGCACCTGAAATAAGAACAACCAACATTCACAGGATGTTGAATAGAATCCTGTGAATGTTGGCTGACAAGGGAGCACCTGCTGATCATGACACCCAAAACTGCTGTCTGGGTCTGATGTTGAATTATTTTTCGATTTGTCATTGTTCATGAGTAGTACATTGTGGCTACACCAGATCTTGGAGTTTATTATCTCCGCGTCCGACATAGATATAAATAAAAACCCTTATGGGTTTTCAGCGAGTCACAAGAAAAAAATTACAATTTGGTTAAGTGAAGCTATTTTTACACTCTACCTCCTACAATTAGCCTCTGAGCTATTTGTAGATATTCCTGTTTCGTCATTTTGGCCTTTACTTTTATTGTCGTAAATTATTGGAATCTGAATTGGTCCGTTCAGGATAAGGATAATAACTCTCCCTGTTTTTCCGGTCTCATTGTGGACTTTACTTGTCCCCCCCCCCTTAAATCCATCTTCAAATATTCTCTCTCGTAAATATATTCATTTTCCTTTACCTCAAGGATTCACAGACAAACAATATAGAATTTCTCACAGGAAAATAGAACAAAACAAAACAAAACAAAAAACAACAAACGTTCAAATCTAACATAAACTTTTTTGTCAACTAGCTGAAAAATAGAGTTGCAAATTAGTCGCGTTGTCTTCATTTGAATTACAAATATTCAACAAAGATTTTAGTTTTAGGGACTCGAGATCAAATCCATTATGCATTTTAAGCTAAAAACAATTTTTACTAACCGATTTTACGAACCGATTTTCTTCATTCAAATAGATAATAAGCAGCATAGATTTGTTCCTTCTGCTTCTCAGTCGGCAGGTGTTCGAATCTATACGGTTCCTATCTTTTTAAATATCACGTGATATTCGCGTGAACATTCGGTTTTAAATCAACCACCATCTATATATTTATGCTTTGAGACCATCTCCTAAATATATTAATTTTCCTGTTCCTCAACGATTTACAGACAAACAATTTAGAATTTATTATAATTATTTCACTCCGTGTGAGTTTTTTCCACAAGCAGGTTTTTCACTGGAGTTCGACTGACAGCAGGTCTCCTGATATCATCGAGATACTTTTAAGCAAGTATCTCTGTCTACTGTGGCAGCGTCTGGATGCTCTTGGTTGTTTGTTTATTCCCCAGTTTATGCACTCATTTTCCAGCTTCTTGGGTACCATTCACAACATTTCTTTTTTCTGGCAAGGTCCAGGTAATTTGGAAGATAATCGCCGTAGTTGGTAGTATGATGGTAGTTGAAGTCGCAAAGGTGAACGAGCAATGTACATTAATTTAGGAAGTTATTTTTTACGAGTTCAAACTGAGACATAAAGTTGCAAAAGCAAGCAAAACATTTTTGTGCGAAAGGTGAAGACTCAGTTGATTGCAGAAAAAGCTTAAAGAAATCTCGCAAGAACCTCAACGTAGAGGTAAAGTCTGGTAGGACAAAAAAAAGTGGATTCCGTGACCGTATTCTTGGCTGTAGAAGTTGATATGACGAGTAGCACTCAGAGAGTATCAGGCGAGCTTGATATCTCAAATTCTAGTGCAGTTCGTTGCCTAAACGACCTTAATGAAAGCATTAAGAGTTACCAAATTCTGACTTACGTTACGAAACTATTGACTCGACCTGGTAATTGATTCTAATAGCCTTGAGATTTAAAATTTTTTATGTATAAACATAGAATCATCTGAAATGTCTTTTCAAGAGACTTTATAAAACTAACAACAATGTTTTTTAGAACAATCACAGTTAAATATCCCTAAACTCAGCTTTTACAATGAATAAATATAGAAGATTCTTCTCTTGATATGGGTTTAGATTTAAATTCAGCTTATCGTATTTCTAGCACAAAAGAAGTTCTTTTTAAGCAAACAAATTATTACCTGAATACGTGTCAAAACTTGTTAGGCACATTTTGGTAATCTACGAATAAGTCACGAAATGTGTCGAGAAAATCATTTATCAAGAATTCTGGAAGGTTGATAAATGTTCCCCGTCCCTACTACTCTTCGATTTCCTGGTGGGGTCAGTCATGCCAGCTTCTCATCGATAACAATATTGCTTGTTTAGCATCATAAAAATGGATCATGAGAAACTCTATCGCTACTACGTAAAATTTGTCATCAATTATCCTCGAGGACGGACTTAAAGAATAAAATTGATTTTACAATTTGTCAAAACATTTTAAAATAAGCAATCAACATACTTAGTCAGCTATTATGAAATTTTCAGTTATTAGATACACCAATTTTTCTATATATATTTCGAATGTTACCATTACACATTATGGAAAGGAGGGAATCCTCATGGCGAATTGGCTGAACTGTGACATTGTAGTCAGCGAGTTGGAACTCCAGTTGCAGTATTACGTTCATTTTCGTTCTAGTCCCTTAGGGAAATGTATGAACCCCCTTATCTCCCCAGCTATAGGTTAAATTGTACCACAGCTGTTATTCTGTAACAATGACTTTGGCATTAAATAACCCACAAGGGTTAATATACCTTTAAACAAAGAAACCAAAATAACCTATTACACAGGAAAGTGAAACTTAAAATGCCAATATTTTTGCTTCACTTCTTGTCAGTGCCGACTTAATTTGAAGCCACACATCTTTTTTAAAACGTTGAATAAGGACAGTCAGTGACAGAAAACAATTATTTTCCAGTGTTCTGATCAAAATATTTGCATGAAAGTTTACTTAACATTCGAAGTTAGATTACTACAGTTTGTGTAAAGGAAAGAAAAATATGAACATTCCAATGGCCAGTAATCGAAAGAGATCGCGTGGGCGGATTAAGGCTTATGATATGGGACAAGGTGAAGGTCCCATTGTGCCACTAACAGTGATTAACCAGAAGAGAGTAACCTCTGAACTGCATGACAGTTATTTCCGCTTGATGACGATTAAACATCCGATTCAAAGATCCAGTAGGCGATCGTGTGGGCGTTGAGTTATTATTTAACTCAGTTGAGTTTGGGTCCCAGAGCAGTTGCCCGCAGACTTCCAGAGAGTTAGAGACCAGATGTGGTAGGGAAAGCCACACCCGACCGAGGGGGTCCTCGGAAACCCCCGATGCAGTTGCCAGCAGACTTCCAGACAGTAGAGACCAGATGGGGTAGGGAAGGCCACACCCGACCGAGGGGGCCCTCGGAAAAGCCCCGATGGAGTGGACCCCAAGACCTCTGGTTGAGCATCTAAGAGAACAAGAAAGACACAACGTGACGGTCATAACAGTGGGGTCAAAATATGAAGTTTATGTTCGGTCTCCAGCATCCTATCACTTGCAAACCTTGAACAACCCTTTCGAACCATCATCTTCTCACATGCAAACATTGAGTAACCCTTTTCAAACCTTACAAATAAAGTGAGAGGTAAAATATTTTTAAAGAAGTCTTCTTGCGTCTTCCTTCCTGCGTCTTTATCATGCGTCCTTCATTCCTGCGTCGTTTATTCATGCATCTGTCTTTGTTGTTGTGTCGTTGTGATGCTGCATGAACGTGTAAATGACGATACAACAATAGGCTAAGAATAAATGACTTATTCATTTATTTATTTATCTATTTATTTATATGGTTATTTTGCAGTTAGTTTGCTATTTTTGTTTCATATAATAAGCATTTTGAATGACAAGATTTTCTATAAAAATATCTCGAAAAATTTGCGTATGAATAATACTGCATTCTGGCCTGAAAAAAAAAAAACAAACAAAAAAAACAGAATAAACATTGTGAGGGTATTAGAACCCCCCCCCAAAGATAAGTAGTTTAATACAGATTCAAACTGCAGAGTTCCCGAATGATTTAAATAATCCTATGCCATGAGGCCAAGTGATCGCCAAAAAGTGACAACTATATTTCAGTATTTAAGAAAAGAGGCAAAATTGTTTAAGAGGGAAAATTCATTCTTTTGATTGGTCCAGTTTAACAAAACAAGTTAAGATGTTAAGACTTGAATCGCAGTTGGTTATAATGACTGGAAAATGGTTCCTTAGTAATGATAGAGAGCTGATGAATGCATTTGTCCGAATCAACCCATGCAAAATTGCTAAATATACAAGGCATTACAGAAAAATTGATATAAAATTCGTAAACTAATAACTTGACCAATTCTCGTTAAATAATCACAAATTTTAACAGTATGTCTATTAATAACACAGTTAATGGTATTTCTATACATAAAAAGCAAAAAAAAAAAAACCCAAAAAAAACCAACAACAACAGCGTTAAATATGAAATTTTGAGTTGTTTCTTCAAATCCTGTAAAAATTTGAAATTCTTTGAACGAGAATTGATCAAGTTATTAGATAACGAAATTATATTAATTTTTCTGAAACAGTCCGTATATCTCAAATAATACCAAATTTTTTAAACCACCAGTATATAGACCCAAAACCTTTTTGAATTTTAAAGAAAAAGTCTTGTTGGTGAACAATCTAAAGGCGCCTTCAAACAATGTAGAGGGTGTTTCACCGTTTTTGAAACAAAGCAATGACTTCTCAGATCTTCCCTGTTCACATTATTCTCTTTCAGATTATTGTTGGACTAGAGTTAACATTAGAGTATATTCAACTAATTATAGCGAAATAATGTCTTAGACAAAGGAACAGAAGATCTTTCGTGAAAAGACATATTAAGAATGTACGTTTTTTTAAGATTGTTTAAGCAAGATTCAGAAGAAAGTTCAATTCAAACACATTTCTAAATAGAATTCATATTTTCAAGTTGTTCAAGAAGTTTGAAGGTAATGGCACTTGCAAAGATCGTAAAGCAACGTCTACTTCACTGCACCATAATGGTAGCAAATGGAACATTGTGTCACCACGTGCTCGAACGTATTAATGGCTGTATCGCAACGTCTTAAGTAGCAATCGGACCCTGACGTAAACTCACCGTGGGAAAAGTGGACGAACATACGAAACACTGTCCTGGTTCACTAACACAAAAGTTTATTCGTTACAACACTTTTTTAAGTAGCTGCCGGGAGAAAGAGAGTATGAAAGCTGAGTCGATTGCATTTGCAGGATAAACAGAACAGCATGTCCGGAGGGGAAAGAGAGAGAAGACACAGATTTTGAATTTTCTTTCTGGTTTTCTGTGTTGTTCTAACTGCTTGTTCGTTGGTTTCCTTCTCACAAGTTCGTTTCTGGTGTGAGATCACTTCTCGGAGCCCACCCCGAAATGGGGGCCGAAATCTTCGTCTGTCTTTACATCTCTGTGGTTGGTGTTGAACTGTTGTCTTTACCTCTTCGTGTATGGCGGCTAATTCACTTTCAAACGCGAGTCGTCCGCTTTGGTATCAGAGGGAGGTCCTCACCAGCGCAGAAGATTTGGGACTTCCTGGGTATTTTTCTAGTCGTTTTTAATTAACGTAGTCATTACTTCGTAACTGGCTGGTCTACAAATCTGTAAGTAAGATTGTCACGTAATGAAAAAGTGATTTTCATATTTTTCTTTCTTCCCCCCACTTCAGAGAGAAAAAATTTAATTCGACGCTTACAGTTGTGTGTTGTACAAAACACACACACACACAGAGTAATTATTCTTGATTTCTGGGGATATTTACTGAAGAAAAAACAAAAACAAAAAAACTCCCCCCACCAGAGAAAAAAAAGAATTTTTTGAATAGAAATTTTTTTAAAGTCTAAAAAAAAAAGGAAGACCTTAAAGAAATGATTTCACAAATGATGAAGTTCCAAATGGAGTCTCAACAAAAAGAATAAGGGAAAAACTTCTTCAACTTCAGAAAGAAAACGAAGAAAGAATCTTTTAGAAACGAGGAAAAACAACAACTGTTTTTCCTTGAATTGCAAAAACAACGAGAAGCACTTTTTAAAAGTCTGAGTAATAACCAGCCTACCAATAGTTCTACTATTTTCACTCAAAATGCAGTGTGGAACGCGCTCGAAACATTTTCCTAAGCACCAGATGAGGATAAGACTTTTGAGGTATATTACAGAAGATATGAAGATATCAATATAACCGACTGTACCGATTGGACTGATGCAAAAAAAGTCCAGCTACGAAAGCTAGGAACTGTGGAACACAACAAGTTCGTAGATTATATCTTACCAAAAAAAACTTGCGAACTTGGCTTTTTAGAAACAGTTAAATTATTGTCAGAATTATTCAGCTCAAAACGTCTATATTCCACAAAAGATGGAAATGTCTCAACTTAACAAAAAGGGACAGTGATGATTATTTAGGGTTTGCCTCGGTCGTCGATAAAAACTGCTACGATTTTTAGCTAGGCAAATTGTCAGCAGATAACTTCAAATGTCTGATATTCGCACAATTCGCATGTCGGCAAAAGACACGGAAATCAGACACAGAGTTTTGTCGAAATTAGAGAACGATTCCAATCTCTCACTTCAAAAACTGTCTGAAGACTATCAGAGGAAAAATCAGAGGATAGTGAGTGTCAGAAAAGACTAAAAAATATCAAGGAGTCTGGTGTTGCTTACGTAAGGAAAGTCAAGCATAGATCCCAATTATACTCTCCGGTAAAAAAGAGAAAAAATATGATTACCCAAAATTTCAATACAGGCAGACTAGTGACAAAAAAACCCCCCACCCAGCACTTGCTACCGCGGTGGAAAGGTACATTGGGCCAAGGACTGTCCCTATCGTACAAAATAAATGTCAAAACTGCGATAAATTCGGACATAAGGACTCACAGTGTAGAAACAGAAAAATAATTAAAAGCAGAGTCAGACATACAAAAAGCGAGGACGAGCCAGACAAAGTCGTTCGTATAATATATAACAGTCAAAGTACTAAATAAGTCGGCAAGATTTCAGTTAGACTCAAGCTCTGATCTATCAATCATAAACTTACAAACTTGGAGAAAATTAAATAAGCCAATAATAAAGATGACAAGCAAGACGGCGCGAACAGCAACAGGAGATAAAATAAAATTTGAATAATTATCCCAGTATCATTAAATGGTATAACCAAAAAATTAAAAGTCAAGACAATAGCATTTCACGCCTTTACTAGGCGTATGTTGACATCACTTTCAGTTAATGAGATATGGCTACCGAGGTATGTGAACTGGCCAACTAATTTTAGACGCTTGCCTCGTAGAGGGGAGATGGATCCTTTTTATCTAAAACTCGTTTACTCTGTTTTATTTAGATTCATGTAGAGGTCAATGTCTCCTGCTGCTTTCTCTACGCTATGCAGTCGGGATTCTGGTTGGGCTGGTGTATTTGCGATAAGTACTCGGTCATTTGTGTAGTCGGCATCCCTCATAATTTTTGAGAGATATCATCTGCTTCTTGCCTTTTTTTAGTGTTAAACCATTTTCTAGCGCCACAAGGTGTCGTCAGTGATGTTTTGCTTGGTTCCTTGGGGAGTTTCGGGTCTTCTAACATCATTCTCCCCTCACCAAGCAGACCCTATCAGAGATGATCAGTCTCTGATTCGCGCTCCAGTTTAAGCAACATTGGAAAGAAAGAAAAAAATAGATTGGCTTTTTATTTATTTGGACGATTATAGACCACTCATCGGCGCTTCTGATTGGTTGTTGCAAAGTATAAACAGATATAGTGCTAATTTATCTCCTTGGAAGAAAACATTGGGAAATAGTGAAAGGAAAATATGAAGAAATAGTAAAAGAAAAATCTAAAGAAAGTAAAAGGAAAATTTGAAAAAATAGTTAAAGCAAAATATAGAGAAATAGTGGAAAAAATGGGGAGAAATAATTAAAAATTTTCTTTTTAAGTGTTTAGAGTCAATTTAAGTCTCAATTACCTTGCGTTTTGTCAGCAATATTATTTTCCAAGAACAAACTTATTTTGCACACGAATCTTACGAATGAGTAAGAGATCAATTTAACGACAAATTTCCTCAGTCTACACGGCTAAATAATTTGACGATATTGCGTCGTTTGCCACAGAATTAAGTGAAATTTTCACCCAGAATATTTCTTCGAAAGTTATAATCGTAAGGTTTGGTTATGTTATTTGGTTTAATGGCATGTCAACCCTTTGATGGTTACTTAATGCCAAATCCTGTTAATACATACGTGATTTTTTTGGAATAGTTTGTAGTCAACATTTTTAAACGAGCCAAAGCTCATTTGTTTGCACACAGTTAAATGATTTCAAGTATTTGCTTCTTAACACTGATAATTCTATTTAATAATAATAATAATCCCAAGTAAAAGACTGAACAGTTCTATTTGACCCATAGCTGAGACCCTAACAGGTACTACCACAACACGTCAGAGTGGACCTGGGAGTAATGGTAATGAAGGGCTACTCCACATTCCCTAAACTCCAAAACTAAAACCTCATCATCAGATGCAGTTTAATGTCATAGCCACGACACCGCAGATTGGGCTTGCCGACGACAAATATTTTCTAAGCTAAAAAGAAGTTTAAATAGTTTTAATTTGTTGAAAAAGAAAGTTCCATACACTTTGCAAAATCCTGTATATGGTTGAAGTTTTTTATTTTTATCCGAAATTAAGATAAAGTTTAAAGATATTATAACATTTTGGTACTGACTCAATATTAATAACAATATTTCACAGAGAAATAAATAGTTTTAGAATCTGAAAAAAGAAATAAATACATTAATATTTCATAAAACGCCAATAGAAATGTTGAATTTTTTCTGAACATAATGATTTATCAACTAGAAAATAAAAACAAATGAAACTTATAATCTTAGTGGCTGTGCCATCACTACTGTATGGTTGCGCCACTTGGAGTCTAATGAAATGTTTGGAAAAAGAGAGACGGGACTTTCACAAGGATGCTGCTTGCTGTTTTGAAAATATTCTGAAAACAGCACCCAGAAAAAGAGTAGTTGAACTCACACTTGCCTCCCATCTCACCTACCAAAATGAGAAATACATGCTAGACGCAGCTAAAGAAATAATGACTAACTCATCATAAGCGACGTTCTCATATGGCCTTCTTCATATGAACATACTCGTCTGTGTCGACCATAAAAAATCACATTAATCAGCTGTGTGCTGACACTGGATGCAGTCTAGAGAACTTACCAAGAACAATGACCAATAGGGACAAATTGCAAGAGAGATTCAAAGGAATTTGTACTGCCAGCACGACTTGATGTTGAAATGATTCTAATTTTTGTTACACTGAGAACTTTTTTAAACCTTGTTTTTGTTACTTTAAGACAACTTTTTTCCTGTTTTAGTCCTCATAAAATGGAAAAAGTTGAAAAGAAAGAAAGAAATTGAAATTTTATAAAAAGAATGAAGTAGAAAAAAAGCAGAAAAAGAGGAAAAGAATAAAAGAAGTGGAATCAGTAGACATGTGACTATTAATGAGCAGAAACTTTAATTCAACATTTGCCACGCCAAAAACTCTTAGTTGCGAATAAATTTGTCGAATGAAATATTCTGTGAAACTCTCGAACATTGTTAGGTCAGTTATTCTTTTTCCTTCTCCCCTGACGTTGGCACTGTCTCCCCACTCCTAAAAAATCTCAGCTAGCATCAAAACTGATTTCCTCTATTTATCAAAATTTCATTTTGTCCACACTGGTCTGCTCCTGCTTCCGTTTTTTTCCGTTTCATTTCCGGTCTTCTATCGGTGCCATTGTCTTCTTTTCCCACTCCTTTTGACGACATTTTGTCCCGGTGTCGCTGGGACTTAATTGCTTCCATTCATCTCATGGAACACAATGGTGTGCGTAGGAACAAGGATATTCGGAAGAGACGTGTCAGTGCGAAATGTCACAATGACTAGGGCTAGCTGCTATACATTATGATGTCCTCAAGTGAAGAACAATATTTTAATTAGGCTGCTACCATAAAAACTAATATCGGCAAAAGATATATATAGTTTTCTACAAAATCTGGAGCTGTGAGATGACTAAATCGACGAGCAATATTTGAATTTGAACTGATATGATTTCAAGAAAATTTTTTGATATTGTGCAAAAATGAAAAAAGATGCCATTTAAGTAACCAGAATAGCTGCCAAAAAATCAGGCAGTACCAAATAAAGTAAAGGATATTCATGTTTGTTTCGGACTTAGGTATTAGCAACATCGGGAAAATATGATTTTCTGAATACAAATTGGAAAACAGAAAAATGAATGTAATAGAAAGTATAAAAATAGTTTAAAGAAAATCGCTAGATAAGAAGTTAGTCTATTTACAATACCTGAAAAAATTGAGATTCCAAAGAAATTTGTTGGTCATCCATGCATTTATTTCAGTAGCCCATTTAACTATCCAGATTTTCTCTCCTTCTTCACGTCGACTTTGCAGTCTTTGCATTGCGATCAAAATCTTCTGTCTTCTATTCATCAACAAGGGCATTAAATAATCTTCGAAGTATGATATGCCATTAAGAAACAAAAAAAAAAAACAGAGAAAATCTTCTCCCATATTCCAATATTTTTGTTCCGGGAAAGCACACACACAGACACAAAGACACACACATACACACATATATATAATTAATATGAAAAGTATAGAGGAGTCAAAGTGTTATAGTGGCTAGTGTGCTGGACAGCGGTCTCGAAGTTAGCGAGTTCGAACTCCAGCTGTATTATGACGTTCACTTTCGAGCAAATATCCTTAAAAAAAGGTATAAATCCCCTTAACCCCTACCAGCTATAGGTTAAATGGAATCATTGCTGTTCTACAGGGATAGATTTGGCATTAAATAACCCACAAAGTTTGATATGCCATAGAATAAAGAAACAATTGAAATGTAGATAGCTATATTTATAAACAAAATATACTCAATATGGGTGATAAAGCAAAATAAAAGAAGCAGTGAAAATCTCGATAATAAAAAGACACGTGACTGTAATAGATGTTCAAAAGCTGTTGATCGGCCTTAGAAGAAAAATGAGAAATTGTCAAATTCCAGAGCTAAATAAACTGTTTCACACTGAATTGTAAATTATCTTAAAGTGTACACATAAAAAAGATCTGATTATACCATCGTCCAAGCAGGTGATGGTAGGTATAGTTGCTCTATACATTAGATGAGAAAAGTAGCTTAAAACTCTTCATATCCGCTGAGAAAGCATTAAACATTTTATTGAAATTAATTCAGTATTTTTTCACTGATTTCATTTATAATAACTTAGATGCTTTATCTTTGAATATTGAGCACAATAATAAACGAATGTGCTGCAATAAAAATACTAATATAACACTATATATATGTGTGTATATATATATCCTGTGGTACATATAAACGTTTTGTATAGCTTTAAGTAGAGCATGCAATTAAGGTTAAAAAATGTCTTTTTTTCGGCCATGTCTCGTCAGAGAACCCTATGATAGAAGCAAGCAAAAACAAGGAATAGATCTGAGGTAGGTGGTTATTAAAAAAATAGATAAATAAGATAAAACAAAACGAAAAACTAAAGGGGAAAAAGAAAAAGAAAGCCGTTTACCTGGAGGGATAAATGAATTTTTATTTTATTTTTTCTTGGACTAAATAGTTTTAGTTACAGTGTAATTGTAGGGTTAAACAAAATAAGATTGAAGAATTCCTATTACTTTTGATCTGTACTCTACTGATATATATATATATATATATATATATATATATGTTGTGTGTGTGTGTGTGTGCGTGCATGTGTGTGTGTGCGCACGTGTATGTGTGTGTGTTCTTAAAGATATATACGTACATATATATATATATATATATACTTTAAGATATATATATATATATATATATATATATATATATATATATATATGTATATACACGTTAAAAGACGATGAAGTTGCCAGTCACACTAGGGTCAAAGGATCAGTGCAATAAATACTTGTAAAACCCACGTAGCATTTTTAGTTGAACATTCTTTTACATAGTGCATGCCCGCAGTAGACGATCGCTCAATATTATTGCCGTTGTTACAAAAGAAAAATCAATTTTTTAGCATCTTACTTGCGACACAAAAGACATTTATGGTAACGTAAACTTCTCCAGGAGATCAATATTATGTCTGTGAGAGACAGGGTCAAAGTAGCGTAGGAAGTATTACATGATTTCTTTTTTTTTCCCAAATGCAAGAGATACTAACAAAAACAAAATGTACGTCATTAAAGTTTCTTTTCAGTCTGCTGCATTAACGCTTGCGAGCAGAGCATATTAACATGCAACATCTCAATTCACCAATCCATTGATGAAGATTATGAAACCCCTTATTAGCCCAGATATAGGTTGAATAACATCATTGCTTTTCTTCTATAAAGAAGATGGCTTTGGCATTAAATAACCCACAAAACTTGATAAGCCATTAAACAAAGAAATCAAACAAAACCTACTCCATAACCTGTAGTATCAAGTAAAATATAAAATGTTTGAAAAGGTGACGTGCAAAATATTCGTTTTCAAGAGTTTGTTTGAGATTTTCTTTGGGTTGTATGGCATATCAACTTTTGTAGGTCATCTAATGCCAAATCAATTTTTATACAAATAAACAGTTCTATTTCGAACAATTTAATTTAGTTTAAGTACACTGTTTGTCAAAAACATTTCTATTTAAAGCCATTCAATATAGTCAAATAGTTATATTTCAAACAATTCAGATTAGCGTAAGTACAGTTTCAATGACAAAAACAGTTCTATTTCAAACAATTCAGTTTAGTATACAAAAACAGTTTCATCTCAAACAATTCAGTTTAACATAAAACAGTTCTATTTCGAACAATTCAGTTTAGCCTAAGCGCGTAGTTTACATGTCAAAACTGTTCTATTTCAAGCAATTCAATTTAGCATAAGTACATAGTTTGAATACAAAAACGGTTCTATTTCAAGTAATTCAGTTTAGCATAAGTTCGCAGTTTAGTTCTATTTGACCTATAGATAATACCCTGTCAGATACTACCACTCCGGGCCAGAGTGGACTTGGGAGCGATGGCAATGAATGGGTACTCTGCATTGTCTAAAGCTCCAGCATTACTGGAATCTCACCATAAGATTGTTTAGTGTCATATCCAGGACACTTGTTGTGGGGGGGTCTTACTCCTCTGTAGAGAAGCAGTCAGTATATTATACAATCCCAGCCGACTTGGTAATAGTTTACAAGTGTACATAATATTTCTAGTTATCAAAAAAGAACGCTGGGAACTTTTGAATATCTATCTATCTATCTATCTATCTATCTATGTGTGTGCGTCTGAGTTTGAACGTTGTTGGTCTCCCAAAAGTTGTGATTTAACCCTGGAAATGAAAGAAGAAATAGACAAACGCATTTAAAGTTTGGTCCCTACGTTTATTGATGTATGCATTATTCTGACCGTTTCCAAACGGTTTCTTATAGAAGTGAAGAAATTCATTGCATCTTTTAAAGTTTATATCGGATGTTGGCGCCCCATTAAAACTAGACTGCTCTGTTGTATTCCAGAACCTCAAAACTCAAACAGATTAAAAGGAAAATTAATCTTACGTCAACGTTCATTTACAAATTTTCTTCTACTCAATTGACGTAAAATCTTTTCATTGAAAATTTATGTAAATTTAAAAACCTTTCGGTAAACGCTATTTTTTTGCATAAACAAATTTGTACGTTAGAACGAAAAATATAATTAGTTATATTATCGAAGTTGACTATAAAAGAAGTTTTTGATAATAATCTGAAACTAATTCACTGATTGATTATACGATACTATACTATACTAGACTATGATATAATATTTGCAACTCCAACGTAAAAAAACCAAAACAAATATGCAGGAGGAAAGGTTTGCAAACATATCAAATTTTCGTATTTAGACTTTTCTTTTTACGAGCGTGCGCGTGCACACACACACACACACACACACACACACGCACATACACACACAGTGCAATGGTTATCGTTTTAGGAAATGGACACGGAGACTCGAGTTCAAATATCTGATGAGGCTGTTTGCATTTCACATACAACTCTTTGGAAAGGTAGGCATTTAGTTACACTCACTCAAGTTATGAATAAATAGTAGGGTCGATTGAGCTCTTTAACCTTGGTTTTGCAACCGATCCAGGAGAAGGAAAACACTTGATTCAAAATAGTAAATTCTGTTCAAAAATTAACCATATGTTACATCTTTCTCGTGCGGAGCGGAAGTATATATATATATATATATAGTTAGGAATAAAAACCCGACTGTATGAAAAAGAGGAAAAAATACAGATAATCAAATTGATGTGTTTTGCTCATAATGAGAGTTTATTCGGCTATTAACTAAAGAGGAGAGAAGCGTTTTATTTTGAAATATATACAATATCAAATAAATTTTGAACCTTATTTATTCAAATTATATATTTTCATTTTTCTTTGTATTTTATAATTGCTCATTTATTTTAGGATAGTGTTGTAAAAATCTGACCGTAAATCGATTGGTCAGTGCACTTTCTGTTTATGTTCGCCGAGATAAATTATTCCATTTTTTTAGACTTTAACTAGAGAATCGTTAATTAAATCTGCGGAATTTCTGTGATATATTTTAACATTAAACCTGTCGTTCATTTGAAAGCCTGCCTTTTTGTTTGTCTATTTGTTTGTTTAACTTTTGGAAGTAACATTATTTTGGTATTGTTTACAATTGATTATTGTTGTGATGATTCCTTATTTGGACATGAAATCTGTTTTTTCTTTTTTTTTTGTTTATCATATTTTAGAGGTGTTTATTACTATATTTACGTTAAAACGGTTTCGGTATTTTTTTCAGCCTCTTAAATTTTTACTCGCATCGCAAGATTTCATCTAGAATTTATTAAGATTTGCTGCTCTGAATAAGTATAAGAAGAAATGTATGTTGAAAATGCATTCATGACCATACATTATCCTAAACTCTTGACACTGCACAAAAAGAAAAGCAAACAAAATTGGACAAAAAGTGGTTGCAACGTCAAAAAAGAGAACACAAAATCAAATAGAAAATATAACAAAACCAACAGCATGAAAATCACTCAGCCTAACCCTCAACTCCCTCACCAAAACAAAGCAAAAAAACTACCATAAAACTAAAGCGTTTTCATGAAAAGAAAGAAATCTTTAGAATCTACCGTAAGAAAAGCACTGCTCAGTTTTCCCCTGTTTTAGACTTTCAGACGTTAATTCGCTACGCTTAAATGTAATTATAAATTTAATTGGATACGTGTGTGAACCAATGACTTGTGTTTTTCTGAAAATGATTCCAGTTAAAATCTAATGCCTTCTTAGTACCCAATAAATTATCATTTTATAATAATGGAGAAACTGAATTAAAGCAATAAAATCCTACGTAAATGGATCCATTTCTTCTTGTTGCTAAATACACAGAGTAATCAGTAGTTTTACTCTCCTTTTCACTCACAATATTTCAAAATAGAGCTGAATATATTTGAAAAAGAATGTATTAACACATTTATTTAGAGAAAATAAAAGTGCACAAGTTATAATTAGAATAGATGGAACCTTATCTGTTGTTGATGATTTCGTTCTCTTTTAGATGTGAATTTAATTTATCGAAGGCAAGTATGTAAGATTTCAATTACTTGATGTAAAAACGATTACTTCTTGTATAAAATATTTGTTATGTGTAATGTGTAAAGCTTACTTTTTCAAACTTCTGTGTCAAGTATTTTAGCCTTGCAATCTGAAAGTAAATGCTTTTCTTTTACTTTTTTCTCTCGTTTCTCTCTCTCTCTCTCTCTCTCTATATATATATATATATATATATGTGTGTGTGTATATATATATATATATGTATGTATAGGGGGTGTTATTGCGTCTGTGTATCTATGTGTGTCTGTGTCTGTGTATGTGTCTATCCGTATAGATAGATCAAGAATGTCAAAATATTCGCAGCGGGTGATTCACGACAGATTAGAATAACAATTGCATAAACGCGTGCAAAAGACAGAAATTTTCGAACGGATGACAAAAGGAAAAACTATCTTTATTCAGAAATATTCCTAAAAAGACTTCAGAAAAAAATCATAAGTTACAGTTGTGGTTAAAAATCACGAGGAGATAGTAATAATAAACGACGAGCGTCATCTCACACGAGAAAACTTGAACTTGGCAAAGAGAGGGAAACCTGAAAAGAGAAACTGAATCTCTTCTAATAGCAGCACAAAACAACGCCATAAGGACAAATCATGTCAAAGAGAGAACAGATAAGACACAACAAAACAGCAGATGTAATTTATGTGGTGACAGAGACGAAACAATCAATCACATAATGTGGGAAATTAGCACAGAAAGAGTATAAGATTAGGCATGACTGGGTGAGCAAGGTGATCCAACAGGAATTGTGCAAGAAATTGAAATTTTATCATACGAACAAATGGTATATGCACAACCCAGAATCCGTACTAGAAAATGAGACGCACAAATTTTTCTGGGATTTTGAAATATAAGCTGATCAACTAATCTCGGCCAGACGACCAGACCTAAAAAAAAAAAAGTCAACAAAAAAAAAAAAAAAAAAAAAAGGAGAAAAAAAAAAAAGAAAAAAGAAAAGAAAAAGAAATATTTGTCGAATTGTCGACTTTGCTGTCCTGGCTGACCCCAGAGTAAAATTGAAAGAAAGCAAAAAGAAAGATAAGTACCGAAGTCTTTTGATGGAGAATTGTAAAACCCGTGGAACCTGAAGGTGATGGTAATACCAATTGTAATTGGTAAAGTGTCCAAAAAATTAATACAGGGACAGGAGGACTTGAAAATCAGATGACGAGTGGTGACCATCCAAACTACAGCTCTATTAAGACTGGTCAGAACACTGAGAAGAGTCCTGGAGATTTGAGGAGATTTGTTCTCACTCACACCCCAGTGAGAAACCATCATCTAACGTTGGTGCGAAAGAACTCTCAAAAGCGAAAAAAATAATAATATAAAGGAATGAAATTTGGCATAGAAAAATGTGAAAAAAGTAATGAAAAGTGGCAAACGACACCTGACGGAAGAAGTCGAACTACCAAATCAAGTAGTAATCAGAACGCTCAGAGTAAAGGGAACCTTCAAATACTTGGGGATATTTGAAGCTGACACCACCAAACAAGTGGAGATGAAAGAAAATAAATTTTAAAAAGTATCTCAGAAGAACCAGAAAATTACTTGAGACAAAACTTTATAGCAGGAACCCTGACAAAGGAATTAGTACCTGGGCTGACCTCTCGTAAGATACTCGGTAGCATTCTTGAAGTGGACCAGAGAAAACTTTAAAAATGGATCAGGGAACAAGAAAACTAATGACCATGCATAAGACGTTGCATCACAGAGATGACGTTGACAGACTATTTGAGTCTAGAAAAGAAGGAGGAAGAGGACTTGTTAGCATTGAAGACAGTGTTGACACATCGATGCAACGACCCGAAGACTATATAAAAAAAATCGTGGAGGAAGACTGGTTACAGCCACCAGAAATAATACTAACGACACGAGGACCAACCGAATGACAATAACCAGAAAACAAAAGTGTGAAAAAAACCCAACTCTATGGGCGTTTGAAGTGACTGACAAGCAACATCTCACACGAGTAAACATGGACGAGGCTAAGTAAAGGAAAACTTAAGAGAAAAACTGAATCTCTTCTAATAGCAGCACAAAACAACGCCATAAGGACAAATCATGTCAAAGAGAGAACAGATAAGACACAACAAAACAGCAGATGTAATTTATGTGGTGACAGAGACGAAACAATCAATCACATAATGTGGGAAATTAGCACAGAAAGAGTATAAGATTAGGCATGACTGGGTGAGCAAGGTGATCCAACAGGAATTGTGCAAGAAATTGAAATTTTATCATACGAACAAATGGTATATGCACAACCCAGAATCCGTACTAGAAAATGAGACGCACAAATTTTTCTGGGATTTTGAAATATAAGCTGATCAACTAATCTCGGCCAGACGACCAGACCTAAAAAAAAAAAAGTCAACAAAAAAAAAAAAAAAAAAAAAAGGAGAAAAAAAAAAAAGAAAAAAGAAAAGAAAAAGAAATATTTGTCGAATTGTCGACTTTGCTGTCCTGGCTGACCCCAGAGTAAAATTGAAAGAAAGCAAAAAGAAAGATAAGTACCGAGGTCTTTTGATGGAGAATTGTAAAACCCGTGGAACCTGAAGGTGATGGTAATACCAATTGTAATTGGTAAAGTGTCCAAAAAATTAATACAGGGACAGGAGGACTTGAAAATCAGATGACGAGTGGTGACCATCCAAACTACAGCTCTATTAAGACTGGTCAGAACACTGAGAAGAGTCCTGGAGATTTGAGGAGATTTGTTCTCACTCACACCCCAGTGAGAAACCATCATCTAACGTTGGTGCGAAAGAACTCTCAAAAGCGAAAAAAATAATAATATAAAGGAATGAAATTTGGCATAGAAAAATGTGAAAAAAGTAATGAAAAGTGGCAAACGACACCTGACGGAAGAAGTCGAACTACCAAATCAAGTAGTAATCAGAACGCTCAGAGGAAAGGGAACCTTCAAATACTTGGGGATATTTGAAGCTGACACCACCAAACAAGTGGAGATGAAAGAAAATAAATTTTAAAAAGTATCTCAGAAGAACCAGAAAATTACTTGAGACAAAACTTTATAGCAGGAACCCTGACAAAGGAATTAGTACCTGGGCTGACCTCTCGTAAGATACTCGGTAGCATTCTTGAAGTGGACCAGAGAAAACTTTAAAAATGGATCAGGGAACAAGAAAACTAATGACCATGCATAAGACGTTGCATCACAGAGATGACGTTGACAGACTATTTGAGTCTAGAAAAGAAGGAGGAAGAGGACTTGTTAGCATTGAAGACAGTGTTGACACATCGATGCAACGACCCGAAGACTATATAAAAAAAATCGTGGAGGAAGACTGGTTACAGCCACCAGAAATAATACTAACGACACGAGGACCAACCGAATGACAATAACCAGAAAACAAAAGTGTGAAAAAAACCCAACTCTATGGGCGTTTGAAGTGACTGACAAGCAACATCTCACACGAGTAAACATGGACGAGGCTAAGTAAAGGAAAACTTAAGAGAAAAACTGAAGCTCTTCAAATAGCAGCACAAAACAACGCCATAAGGACTAACAATATCAAAGCGAGAATAGATAAATCTCAACAAAACAGCAGATGTAATTTATGTGGTGACAGACGAAACGATCAATCACAAAATAAGCGAATGCAGCAAATTAGCACAGAAAGAGTATAAAACTAAACACGGCTGGGTGGGCAAGGTGAGCAACCGGGAATTGCGCAAGAAATTGAAATTTTAGCATACGAACAAATGGCATATGCACAATATGAGACGCACAAACTTTTCTGGGATCACCTAATCTTATAATAATCAACAAAAAAGAGAGAATTTGCAGAATTATGAACTTTGCCATCCCGACGGACCACAGAGTAAAATTGAAAGAATGCGAAAAGAGTGATAAGTATCTAGAACTTGCTAGGGAATTGAAAAAACTGTGGAACATGAAAGTGATGATTATACCAATTGTATTTGGTGCTCTTTGTACAGTCACTAAAGGATATGTACAAGGACTGGAGGACTTGGAAATAACGGGACGAGTGGAGACTGTCCAAACTACAGCATTGTTGAGATAGGTCAGAATACTGAGAAGAGTCCTGGAGACTTGAGGAAACAAACCTACACTCAAACTCCAGTGGAAAACCATCAGTTGACGTTCATGTGAAAAACTCTGTAATAATATAATAATAATAATGGAAATAAAGGAAAGCGAAAAAAAAAAAAAACTGGAAAAATACTTGGACCTTACCAGAGAACTGAGAAGGATAAAAATCAAATGAAATAGGAAACACGAAGGTGACAAGGACCCATCGTAATCGGAACAAAAGCTCGGATTGTTGGAGTGTAGGAATTGCAGATTTAGAATCGATGACCCAATTCTAAATCTTGGATGAGGCTATTTCCATTTCACGAAAGCCTTTAGCAAAAGAATCTATTTGTTCCCCACCCTTAGATATGAGTAAATAATCGTTGAGACGAGCTTCTTTAGTCTTGGCTAGGCAACTAGTCTAGGAGAAGGAAAACTCTTTATTCAAACCAGTAGTACCCATCCAAAAATTGTGTCACGTCCTGCAAGTGGCGAATGGGTTTACTAAATGCATTCTAATTGAAGTAGCTACGTGTATGCAAAATATTAAAAGATTAAAATAAAATATATAAGAATTGAAATAATCATCTGTATACTTATTCCTCTTTTTTTTCCCTATTTTACATTCATTTTGGAGGAAATACTAAATTTAAAATAAGAACTGTTTTATGTCTTTGAAAATAGCCATGGGATTTCGTTGTTTAACAGGTTCCAGAAGAAATGCCAGGAACATCATTTTGATTTTAAGCTGCATGCACTGATACTATGCTCTGAGGTTATGTATCATTACATTTCAACGATGGTAGTAAGTGACGAATATTCTGTTTTACCTTTCCGCAAACTTCCTGTTGTTTTAAATTTGTTTTACCAATTGGACTGGAATTGTCTGGTTGACTGATCTCCAAGAAGAATGTGCTTTATAATGTTGTTACATGATAGTCACAGAGTTCGTGTACCTTAATCCAAGCAAGTAGTTAACAACTATTTTTTGTTCTTAGATTCACTATGGAACACCGGGACCCTTTACAGAAAACATCAAGTATTTCTATTAAAAAAATGTATCATGAGCTTATTATCGAGTCTTTTATACTTGAAAAAAAAACAACTTGTATATTTCTTTAGTAGACGCCATGCATATCTGATATTACATATGCATCACTAGTAAAACTGTACGAAATATTTAATCTCATATATACTCACCTTTCGAGGCAAAGTGCTGTCAGGGTGAGGACCGAACAAATCATGGAAACATTTTGCATGTAATAAGCCAATTTACAAATGAATTCGCCAAGTTCCCATGTGAAGGTGAAAAACGTTGTGCACTGGAAAAGCAACAAGAAAAAATAATCATTGATTTTTTTTGTGGATACATAATTTGTTGTTTTATTATGAAAATCTTTGAACCTTTTTGTTGGTGAACTTCAACATAGTTTTGGTCAAGATACTTTTATTTACTTTTAACAGGAATTTGTCATTCGTTAGGCTCATGGCAACAAAACATCCACTATATAAGTCTGCCCTGTCGGCGGAGATGAGAGTACTTTGTATCATCTGTAGAGATGTCCTGGGTATGACACAAAAGTACATTTGATGGTGAGGATACTGTTCTGGATCTTTTGGGAGTGTGGAGTATCCTTTCGTTGTCATTAA
The DNA here is from genome assembly GCA_963585895.1 of Sepioteuthis lessoniana. Classification (NCBI taxonomy): domain Eukaryota; kingdom Metazoa; phylum Mollusca; class Cephalopoda; order Myopsida; family Loliginidae; genus Sepioteuthis; species Sepioteuthis lessoniana. Next base: position 127,267,508 of record OY757912.1, on the reverse strand, counting down.
TTCCTTGTTCACCTTTATCCGGAGTGGAAGTACCTGTTAAGTTCCCATTTATGGGTCAAATAGATATGTTTAAAATAGGAATACTTTATATCAAATAACATAAAAAAAACAACACAAGAAAAACTGTCGAAACAACTACACAAAAATGTAAATATGAACGTACAATGAACACGATTCCCTAACTTTTAGGCTTAAAATGACCCGAAATTGGTTGAAATACCATAAAAATAAACCAATCAATAAGTGTTCATTTGAAAGTTTTCTTAATTCAATTGTATTTTTATTAACTATGTAGAATTTAAATGATGTTTCATCTAAAAGTTAGGAAAAGTTTTATGATTTGTATTTTTTGTCTGTTTACATGTTGCACAGCTCCATCATGGAGACTGATTGATTTATTTTAATGAAATGTTAAAAATATATCGTGCATAATATTATATCATTTAGAATCTTTGCATAAAAATGACTGAATATTTTCTATTCAATCGTTAGAATAACAAAGTTGTTTTCCTTTAGAATGAAAGTTTTTGACTTTAGGAACAAATCCATATCCATCCGAATATTTTCAGAGTAATAAACTCTCTGTTGTTTAATTAGGAGTAAGGCATGTTAGAAAAAAGCAATAAATAATCTAGGAATTAAATCACTAATTCTTTTGTGGATACTATCAATTTTCATAGTCTATTGCCCTGTTCTAAGATACAAGGAGCACACAATAAGTTTCCGGACTTTTTCCTATGGCCACTTTTATTGATAGTACACGCTTGAAACTCTATTCCCTTTCGAAGTAATCTCCTCCGGCTACAATGCACTTGTTGTACCGTTCCAACAACTTCTGGAGAGCCCCATGGAAGGCCTCTTACGTGAGCGTGTCAATGTACTTCGTCACCACCTTTTTCATCTCCTCAATTGTCTCATAACGACAAATCTGAGCCCATCTTGCTCAAATAGTCTGTGACAAGGATGGAGTTGTGAACTGGTGCATTATCTTGGTGGAAATGCCACTGATCCGATTTGAATAGTGCTGGTCTCTTCCGATGGAATCTCTTCCTGAACTCCCTTAAAACCTCAACATAGTAACCCTAACCCTAACCCTTTGGCCAATCAACTCTGGTGTATTGACTTCCTTACTCCTCCCACACCTCTCATCCTCCCTCACCGACTCCCTGGCTTCCTTGAATCTCTTATGCCACTCAAAAACTGATGCTCGATTCATGCAAGATGGTTGAAAAGCAGTCTGAAGCATTCCATACGTTTCCGTGACATTTTTTCTAAGTTTAAAACACACTTGTATTGCATATCGTTCTTCTAAAGTGTCCTCACGTCCAGATTGCATTAACCAACTGTGACAATCAGGCTTTTGTAGGATGTATTTCAATTGCTGCTGTTGCTGTTCATTTGAACCTGAAATCATAAAAATTGGTCCGTCATCTCATAAGATGTATAGCAATAACATACTGAATTGTCTAGGACAATTTTAAATGCCTATACAAAAAGTATGGAAACTTATTGAAGGCACCTCGTATATGCGTTATGTTATATTTTGTATACTGTAGTTATATAAAAAGGAAAAACATCAATTATTTATATTTCCGTTATAACTTATGTGCTTTCTGGCTTTGATGATTTAGAATTTGAATATTTAAGAAATAGGAAAATGATATGACCACTACAGGAGAGCGAATTTGTCGAAAGAGTAAATGGCCTATAAAATATTTCACCCTGCTGAAATCTTTCACGCAAAAAAAAAAAAAAAAAAAGAAAGAAAGAAAGAAAACCGGTTATAAACAAAACTATCCTATCTGTGCAGTTTTATTATTTGGAAGTTATGAGTCTTTTGATATATTTTTCCAATTATGATCCTATATAATTCCATCATGAAAATATAATATGATACAAGTGGAAACCCAATAAGAAACAAACTCTCAACTGCAGTAATGGTCAGTTAAGCTAATTTGCTAACTAATACACTACAGCTGGTATTTACTTTTGTAAATGATGTGTTCAAGCTAAGATATTTATTTATGATTTATCTTTAAATTAACTTTAAGTGATTTGGAATATTAGAAAAAAGATGAATGTGTAATACTCGTGTTGTTTTAATAGATTCTTTGCTTGTTCCTTTCTAATTGAAGTAAAATGTTTCATTGAGATTAGAAAGTGGTTTCATTCGGAAGTGAGCGCGCCAAAGAAAGAAAGGGAGAAAAAATAAAGAAACGAAGGAAGAAGAAAAGTGAGGGATTTACAGTAATACTATTGTAAGGCATGAACCTATACAATTCCGACTGAACATATTTTAGTCCAGACAACCAAAGATCATCTATTCAGTCTTACTCTCTAATATTTCAAATGATCCCGAATGCAGCATCTTTCCCACAAGTGAAATGGCGATTTTGTACGGATTTACCTAACTCCTCTGCCACGAATAGGATATAATATAAAGAAAAGTTTTAAGTAAAGGGCAACTTGTTTAAATCCAGTGTTTTCCTTCTTCAAGACTAGTTGCTACATTAAGGTCAAAGAGCCAGTCTGTCCTACTATACATGGAGAGAATAGTTAAATTCACTCATTTCCTATGAGTATTGGCGCTATGTAGAATGCAAACGGCCCTGCCTAAGATTTGAAGTCACCCCACTTAGTCCATTTTCTCTAACGCACCTCCATTGTGTAGTAGGATTGACAGTAACACACACACACACACACACACACACACACACACACATATATATATATATATGCATATAAGTAGGTACCTTTCTCTAACAATTGGTATCGGATGCCCATTGTGCTCCAGTTCAGTTTACATTAGATGTGACACGGTGATTTTGATCGAGTAGCATCCGAAGAATAACCACTTTGCAGAAGTAAGTAATTTTTTTTACCAAGCGTAGAGATGGAAATCATAAATTGGTGTCCAAGCGATTTATTAAGTACGAGGGAGTTTTTTCTTAAATATCAGTAAATACAATTGAAATAGCAGGTGCGCGTGAGAGAGAGAAAGATAAAAATTATTGTAAATGATTTTTGTGTGAATGAAAGATTGGTTTTGTTTCTTTGATTGGCATATCAACCTTCTTGGGTTATTTAATGCCAAAGCCATTCTTGTTGAAGAATAGCAGTGATACTTTTTAACCCATTGCCAGGAGGATAAGAGAAATCATATCTTTTGTAAGAGTATTAGTCTAAAAGTGAACGTAATAGCTCGACTGGAGTTTGAACCCACTTGCTTCGAAGCCGCCGTCCAGAATTTTAACCATTACTCCTCCTGCGTTTATATGTTAATCCATAGAATAAATAGATAGATAGGTAAATAGATAGATGGATATTATATCAGAACAGATTTATAGAAGATATTGAAACAGAATTCCCTTGAGTATTTTCGATTACGTATACAAGAAATTGTTTATGATGCAACACTGAATCCGTGTTTCTCAAAACAAATGTGCATATTTTTTTCATGCCTTTGCATACTTTTATATCCGTTTCTATGTAGGTGTTAATATATTAGCATGTACAGTTCATTATCTAGTCTGGGTCGAATAAAGAAATTAGCTTAATGTTATACGATCCCATAGGAAATCAAAATTCAAGATCAGGCGAGATTTCGCTGATTTCTTGTCAATAATTTTCCAACATCTATTATCTTAAAGAATGGACTTTTAGATATTTTATGTTTTCAGCATTGTCCAAGTTATTCATAATAATTTATTTCAATTATCTGGAGTCTGATTTTGTTAGATACTCATGAGTTAAAGTATAAATGAATGAATCTAGTTAATTTAGAGTCATAATTTAGAATAATGATCAAGATGACATATTCAATTTAAAAACATTATGATGGTTGAGCAAAGAATTTTTCGTTTTTAAAATTTTAAATCTATTCTTTTAAATAAAAATAAGGAGAAAAGAAGGAACAAACCAGGAAATGAAATTCTATTTATTTTTTATTGGCATTTTGCTTTTTATTCTTTGTGATGCGTTACACACACACACACACACACACACACATATATATATATATATATATAGTTCATCCCAAAAATCTATACACACTTTAAGAACGGAAAGATTTGCTTAAATATTTTCACACGAAATTCATTAGATATTTATTTTATACCCATTTCTGAATAGAGTACATATTTTTGGGCGAACTAACTTTTTCTTTCTCTCCCAGATAGATAGATAGATGGATAATTTTTTACTTAGAATTGTAGCAAACTGAAAAAAGCTGAGAGCTTTGATTCTTGACAATATCTACTAGAAAAAAAAAATTTAATCACTTATATTAACAAAAAGCTAATTATTTCCAAAGTATTCATTAAAAAATGATTATAAACCTTTTAAACTTTGAATACAACATTAAATGAAAACACTTGATTTCATTCTCAGTTTTTATAATAATTCGTTAATTTTGATGTGTATTGATAAAATGGGCCAATAATGTACACTGTCATGTGTTTTTATTGAATATCCTATCATAATTTTTTTCGTTAGAAGATTTTCTTCGTGGTTAGAATAAAAAGAGAAATAGAAGGTTTAGAAAAGTGTGTTGCACTCAATGGTAATCATGACAAAAATAAACTAGTAATTTTGAAGAGAAATGAATTTAATCTATTTTGATGCTAATTTCATTATTTTATCCATTCCAAAACTTTTATAAGACTTTTTTCTCTCAATCAGCAATTGCATAAATATTATCGCTAGACGTATAGCTGAAATGTTTCAAGCTTATTTGTAGTTCATGAAGCGAAATGGCTGAAATTGTAATATAATGGCCGAGGGATTTCGTTTTATATATCTTGCCTTTGTGTTTAGTTAGACTGAGAACCTTTCGGCTCAGCACATGGGTTAGTTAGGTTCAAACTTGAGCACAGGTGTTGACGCGCGCACGGGGAGGATGTGTCATTCACAGATGTCAAAATAAAAATCCCAGAGAGATGATGTGAATGACGTCATGCACCGGAAGCGTGCGCGGAGGATTTGGGGAATTTTGAAGAAAGTCAATTGAGTTGAGTTCCTGGCTCGGAAGAAGACGGCTGACTTTCGCTAGCTCGCCGAAGACTGGCCAGTGGCCTTGCGGCAGGTGTCGCACGTGTTTTGGGGCGGATGGAAAAGCCAGAATAGAAGGAATGTCTATCTCTCTCCTTATGTCGAAGAACCTTTAAACTCAAAGGTAATAAAAAGTTTCATACCTGAACTAAGAAGTCGTGTTATTCGTGTTTCGGGATTCCTATGTTCTATGTATATATGAGTTATGAACATTCTATGTACGTTTCACACATATCCATATCTGGCTATGGTACAAAATGCTGAACAGCACTATCGAACTCCTATCGCCTTATTACGTTTACTTTCGGACAAATTCTCTTAAGAAAATTTTGAACTTCCTTATTTTCCTCAGCTATGAGTTAAATAGTATAATTGTTGTTCTTCTGCCGAGAGGGTTTAGGCATTAAATTACCTAAGAAGCTTGATATGCCATTAGACAAAGAAACCAAACAACCAACGTGTCAATGAGCGATTCCTCTTTTACAAAGAGGACGATGAATAGATTTAGCTCACTGTCATTACTAGTCTAAGTAAGTATGACCTTTGGATGGTCTCTCCTTTTGCTTTGAAGGCCTGATCCAGAGGAATGTGAATACCTTATTGATCCTTTGAGAAAAATGAACCTCCCAATGGACGCCTACGTCTGTGTTGATGAATTGGTATCACTGGTAATTTTGGTATCTGTTGGTAATTTGTTATCGCTGACGCAGTAAAAATTAAACTTCGGCATCAAGAGTCCAGATGATCATTTTGTAATAGCAGAAAAAAAAACAACAAACAAAAAAAAAACCCCAAACAAAACGAGTAAGCAATTTTATCATAGATATCACTCGCACTGAATGATGTAGTTTTGAATCATTTTATCCCCATCCTAAATTACACTAAGGGGTTGCACCGTCCCATACACCTCGGTGTAGTAGCTAATGAAAAGGGAGCCTTAGGGTCTCCCTTTGACTACAATCACCAATTTTACTTACTTATTTACATTTTATCAATAATTCAACTAATTATGCAATATTCTTTTTGCTTATCGACATTAACTTAGATAAAAACACCAAATAATAACTTCCAAAAGAATAAGATAGGTAACAAAGAAATACAATTCACTCAAAAATATTTAATCAAAAGATTGTTTAAATGAATTAAGAAAATAAATCCTTACTCTTTGGTTAAATACTATGACTAAAATTTTTTACTGTCCGTGTGTGTATGGGAATGATAAAAGATGATATTTGGACAATTTTCTTTTTGAATCGGCCCAGGTGTTGACAGATAATGACAAATAATAAGGAAGTCAAGATGCGCACCATTATCTTTATTATGTGTACTCTTAACAATTCTATCGAAGTTTTATCAGCTGAACCAACCGTTGTACATAACCAAAAAGCTATGTATTTGCTTTTCTATGTTTAATAAGAGAATAGTGCTGAAGAGTTTTCGACTCAAGTTATACATTTATTGTTTGGAAATAGATACCACCATTTGATCCTTACATCGGCTATTGATTGATTAATTTCAGTGGCATATCAACTTATCTAGGGTTATTTCATACACAAGGTTAGGGAATCGTTCATATTTACATTTTTTCTACACTTGTTTCTCAAAAGTTTTTTGTTCATACGGTCCTATCGAATAGAATTGATTTTAAATCAATCAATTTGATGATCAGATGGGACTCTAACAGATGCTACCACTCCACATCAGAGTGAACCTGGGAGTAATGGTCATGAAGGAGTACTCCGAACTCCTCAGAGCTTCACAACTAGAGCTTCACCACAGGATGTAGTTTAGTATCAATGGCATGACACAACCTTTTGGTGGTCTTAGCCACCTGCAGGAGATACAGTTAAAGTATTCAAAGCCTTCTACCAGGGCGGTTACATGGACGAGTATAGAAAATGGTTTAATGTTCTAAGTATGAAAATAATATTTTTTCAAAATTTATATTTGGCACCAAATCAAAAGACATCCTAGTTAACTGTGGCTGAAGAATACGCCGACTGCATCTCAGCAAAGGGTTAAGACCATCCCTACGTCAAGGAGTGTTCTAGATATGACACTAAAATGCATTTGATGGTGAGGTTTCAGTTCTAGAACTTTGGGTAATGTGAAAATCTACTATATTGCCATTACTCCCAGGTCCACAGTAAGCCGGAGTAATAGTACTATAGGTTAAACAGTGGTTGATATTAAATAGAATCAGTAGTATTAAATAGCAATTCTTAAGATATTTAACAAACTATTCGCCCACTGTTGTAACGGGGTAAGGAAACGATATACAGTGAAAGGGAGTTACTTATTTATTAACTCAAGTGGTACAGTCCGACTAGTATTAGAAATCTCTCGCTGTAGGTGTTACGTCCGAAGTTGCTCTTCTACTGACCGACGTCCTTTCAGAGCTCTTCTGTCTCTGCTTCTGATTCTGTCTGCGTCTCTTACTGCTTCTGCTCCTGTCTTTCCAGTTTAAGAGACACGACGTCTTTTATATTTCCGCGGTACTGGAAGTAACGTGGTACAAGCCACTATACAACACTTACCAATAATTTTTAGGAATAAACAAGATTTGACATTAAATAGCCTACCAGAATTGATATGCCATGCAACACAACCAATCAGCCAAACAACCACTTAATCAAACCAAAAGAAAAACTTAATTTCTGACTGGAAATTATTGTATATAATTTAAAATGTTACTCTTAATTTCCGGCGATCGAATAATGTGTATAAACAATTAGATAAATGTAGTTTATATAAAATTGCACCTCCCCTGGATATCCAAAATAAGATAAGGGTTAAACAAGTATTTTCCTCCAGATCTGTTGGTCATTTGCACCCCATTTGTATCAAGTCTTTTGATCGAGGGTGAGAGAACATCAAGTCGTTCATATTTGTTCACAATATACAAAATGGAGAAGAGTATAAAGTTCACATTTCATCAAAGGTGAAGTTCACATTTTATCAAAGACCCTGGGCCTTTTAAGAAGATATATAAAATCAAATAAAACAGTAAAACGGTTCTATCACCATCAAGAGGATGTACTCCAAAAGCCACGGCAGCTAGGAAAATAAATATCGCCAAAAGATACGACCAGAGAAAATGAGAAACTTTTACATTTTCAGCAATCAAAGAATAACAGAAACTACAAACATGCTCTTGGCTATCCATCGCGTTACAATAAAAATATCAAATTCTTATCTCTATAGATAAAAGTAAAAGTCATGTGCGCTGGAAACGTTAAAATGGCTGAATACATCTCAATCTATTGCAAAATCGATGTCATGTCCCTGAGAATTTTACGATATTTTCTCAGTCAGCCATTTTTAGAAATCGAGAAGAAAATAGATTATTGGATTTTTTATCGAAATTATTTTGAAAATCTTTCAGAAGCATTTCAGTCGCAACAGAATAACAATTGTCTTTGATGAAAACTAGGTAAATATAATAAAGGTGATCTTTCCTTTATGTGTGATTTTCCTCTTAAACCAACCTCTACTGAATGACAACTACATAAAATCCAAAGTCTTCAATAAATCACACTACCAAAATAAACAAATAAAAATCTTACATATATTAGTTCATTAAATTTATCTTTAGCAGTTTTTTCCATTTTCTATTATGTCATATGTTCATATATAATGTAATGTAATACATAATGTAATGTTTTTAGGATTTCTGATAAACTATTAGAAGAGTTTCTGTGAAAAAGAGAACGGAATTATATACATATAGATTTGCATTTCTGTCAAGAATTAGAGTATTGTAACCGTGGATCTGTATAGTATTAATATAATATAATATAATATAAAATAATATAATATAATAAACCATACAACAGAAAAAAGATGAAGATTCAGTTTGTGAATTAAGTAACTTTCTTGTTTAGATCAATATAAACCTATATTTTATCCGATTGAAAAATTGAGTAAACTTTTTAAGTGGCAACTTCGATTTACAATAAGGCTAACCGAACCAGATTGCAAGAAAGTCCTAATCGATAACAGCACTGTCATAGCTGATCAACAAAACGTCTGCTTATTTTTAAAAAAATGAGAAAACAGGTAATTAAAAATTAGATCTAAAATGATTAATAAAACATGGTAATTTATTTTCCTTTGTATTTTTTCGACTAACCATTTTTTAATTAGCAAAATATTTAAACCAGTAAAATCCATTAAGAAAAGTTGCTAATTCTGTAAAGTTATATTGCAGTAGTTAGCAACTGTTTGTGGCTGGAAGAAGTGGCGCTTTTGGCGATTTGATTATATATTACTAGACAGATTACTCGCCACCCAAAAAATAGAGTAGTTTTGATTAATTTAATGCAATCATTTTTTAAGTAAAAAAAGAAGCAACGTTATAATTAATATGGTAAATAAAAATATTGAAATAAAAAAGAGATTGCCTGGTTTTTGAACTTCTATTAACATTATCATTGGTCGAAATTCTTTCAATTGTGAGGCTGTGAAGGTTTTTACAATATATTAGCAAGCTGGTGTCACTAAAGTGTCCGTTGTTATGGTAACACGGGAAAATATTCGTTTCGAGTGGCGTTTCGTGTTAACATAACAATGGTATTTCTCATTAATCTGTTGTGAGATCAGATTACATGTCACACACACACACACACACACACAGATGTAAATATGAGTGTGTGTGTGTGTGTGTATGTGTGTGTGTGTGTGTGTGTGTGTGTAAAAAAATTCTTCACCTTGTGATTGTTGCAGTCAGATTTTTATAGCGCTCTCATAACATGAAACGTTTAGTAACGAAATCTGATTTCATTTATTCGCTTTTTGAACTTAACATTTTAGGTTTTATATTGAGTCAGCTTCGATTTTGAGATTGACCACTTTTTAAAGAAAATAATTGTTAGATTTACCTAACATGTTCTCCCTCTCTCTCTCTTTTAATATATATATACGAGGATCATTAAATAAATTTCCAGAATTTTTTCGTATGGACGAGGCTATTTGGATTTCACTGATCACTTCCCTTGGGAAACGTATGAATCCAGCGATTCTCTCTCCAACTACTGATAAATAGTAGGACAGTTCTTTGAACTTGGTATGACAACTGGTCTAGGTTAAGAAAACCTCTGGATTCAAACCTGTCAAACTTCTTTAAAAATTTGACCTGGTGTCACATCCCGATCGTGCGGAGGGGTATATATATATATATATATATATATATATATATATATATATATATATATATACTGCAGTTTTATATATATATTTATATAAAGGTGTGTTTCTGATATTGTGCTTTATATTTACTGATATTCACTGTTATTTGAGTGAATTAAATATAATTATTTTCATATTGTTCTTTCTGGAGCAGCCTTTCGTGAGGAATAGCTCAAAGAACAGCATTTATCTTTAACACTTGTTTTTACCTCCACTGCCCTATAATGATTTTTACAACTGTTTATATATATATATATATATATATATATATATATATATATATATATATATATATATATATATATATATGAATTGGAGAAGGGGTTAGTTGGAATGGTTGATTTGTTGAAACATTGGAATTCTAGCTGAAACATAGCAGCTATTTTGGTGATAATCTTTCATATATATATTTATATATACTCATTGTCGAAGTTTGTCTACCTTAGAGAAAGTTTTATATATATATTCCTTTATTGAAAATATATTTTTCTTGGGAAATATAATTGGCTGGATTGTTTAATTTTCTATGTTGATTGTTTTATACAAACTAATAGAAATGGTTCATTAAATGATTTGGCTTCTGGTATTATTTTTTCCGCACACTCAGTTGATATTAGTCGTTAGGGTTTCGACTTATCTATCTCATAATGTTCCGGCTAACATGACTATTTACCACTTGCACACTAAAACATATCTTGGGGCCCAAACAAGTTCCATTAGTGAGGTACATCCCTTTCGATGGATTACAACAAATGTTTATATTTTTTAAACATTTTGCGGCTCATATAAATTGCACCCCAGAGAAAAAAAATGTGCGACTAAGGCATGAAGGAAAGAAGACAAAGGGAAAACTATAAAAACTTTTGACAATTTTTGACATTTCTTGATTAATAGAAAAAGATTATCCTCTGTCCATCACTCCTATCAATGTTCAGTCTGGTTTTAGGATAAATGTCATTTATCCCCTTGACAGAAATATCTTCACTGATGCAGATTTTCTCCCTGATTTAGTGAGAGATCGTCCAGCAAGAATGCTAGTTTCCGCAGCGACTGAAGATTCTACCATTAATTTCATAGAAGTTACATCATTGATCTCGTGGGTTGTAAATTAACGTGGTCCGTCTTTAGACATGAAGATATGTAGTTATTTTGTAAAGTTAGCGCTAGGAAAAGAAAATGTGGTTGAACTAGAATCTTCAATAAAACTCCTTGAAGACTTTAAATGACTCAGCTGACAGTTAGGGGAAAGAAAAAGAATATCTGCCAAAGAAAAACATCAACCTAGAACTGCAAAGTTTGGACACTCTACACAAAATATTGATGGTGAAATTTGTACAGACTATGTTCTTTTCTCACATGTCATATCAGATGAAAAGGATCAGTCTCGTGTCAATCAAGCCACAAACAAATGGGATTGTGGATATCCTTTAAGACACGAGTGGGTAAATACATCCTTGTGAAGTTTGCGAGAAAGAAAACTGTCCAATATGTTGTTTTGTTACTGAAGTTAACGAATGAATTAATAATGTTCATAATAATACTTTTCAGCTTCGTATATTTACAGTTGATGATACTGAACTATGCACATATGAACGTGAGAATATAATCATTGGCTCATCAAAAATGGTGGGACGAAGTGTTTTCAAGTGAAACTAATGTTCCATGTAGATATCTCGGCTACTAAACCAGTATGAAAAAGAATTATTGATATAAAAATAAACCCTATTCATATGGAATTTATGAAATAAAAATCAGCCAAGTTGAAAGCTACTTCATAATATGATTCATGGAAAAAATTAAAGAACTATTGTAATTTAATCCTTGAATTTAATTATTATTTTGTATCGATTACTGTTGGATTCCAAAATACCTCAAAGAATGTTCCAATCTACTCAACTGATGGGAAGTTTATAACATGCAGTGTACTCAATATAAGAAAAGATATATCAATAATAATAATAATAATAATGATAAGAATAATTTTCACACATGTTTTTTAGTGGGATTATTCATATAACACTCACCTAAAAATGGCATTGCTTCATTCATTATGAAAATTTCGTGACTTGATTTATACATTTATCAACTTTTTTGTAAGATGAAGTTCATATACAGTTAGTTATCTACGTATAAAAGAGAAAAGATCATGCGCGTGCGCACGCGCACACACACACACACACACACGCAAACACACACACACACACACACACACACACACACACACACACACACACACACACACACACACACACACACACACACACACACACACAAATGTGCTCCCTACACGCTTATACAGTTATTAATTATTATAAATCTGTGAGTAGAGTAGAGTGTATGAAGCATGCAGCGATGTTCGTTATAACTGGACGAAGATAAGCAGCATTGAAACAATGAAATCTAATTATAAGCAGAGGTGTGATTAGATTTCTTGGAACTAAATAAAAGTGATCGTCTTAACTCACTTAAGACGATCACTTTTTTTAGTTCGAAATAATCTCATCCCATTGACAATGAACAGATTCTTTAAATAGAATAGCCATCAAATATAGGGTGATTGAAAAATGGGAAATGCCTTTAAAAATGTATTAGATCAACAGCTATGTAAGATATTATTACTCACAATCCACTTTTATTGCAGCATAATAATTTCAAAAAGTGGTACCATGTCTATTGTAGTTACCGAACCCCTCTGCCAATGTGAAAATGCGACACAAAGTAAATTTTTCCCAGGAATTTGAATTCCCCATTTCCCTTCTTCTAGATTGGTTGCCAAACCAAGACTTATGAACCAAATCTGCCGAACTATTTACAGAACAGAGCATTAGTGCGGAGCAAACCGCCTTGACCAGGATTTGAACTCGGGTTACAGATTTGATTTCCCATTATGATAACTGTTATGCTAATCAAGCCTCGTTTAGTGTAATGGTTAATAAGGTAGGCTAGTTATTTTGATTATCACTGGATGCTTCATTTATTTAATACGGTACCAAAGAAAGCAGAGCTTAATGGATATATTGTTAATTCCAAAATTGTCTTTATTTTTCGTTAAAAAGTGTAAAAAGTGTATTGCCAATTCTTTTTGAAGAAGACATTGTAATTTTTGCTTCTTATTTCAAAAGGTTACATAACTCATTGATCTTCCAATTGCACGAAGATAATGACTTCATTTTTCATCAAGATCTTGCGCTGTTTCACGAGGACAGGCAAATTCACAGTTTCTTTGTCAGAAATTTTAAACCGTGCTGCATTGACGTATAACGACCTGCAATATATCATCCATAATTTGGTCTTCAACATGTCTAGATGTAAGAGCTTGCATTCTTTGTTTTTTCAAATGTGGGTATTTTTCAAAGAAAATATGTTTGTCTCTCCTCTTCCTGATAACTTGGAGGATCTGAAACAACAAGTATCATATCGTTTATAACGTTGATGAAAGGATTTTATTGCTCATGTGTTTAGCCATAATTTGACTGCTGCCAGTATATATCATCATCATTATGACGTGCTACTAACACGGATTCCCCTGATTCTCTCTCACTATTCGTCCCTATCATCTATCGCTTCCGGTAGGTCTTCTAGAATACATCCTATGCTCGTACAAAGCTGTTTTAGATAAGTTCTAATAGGTCGTCCAACACCTGTACGTTCATAGGAGAACGTCGCTTATGAGTTCGTACTGTGTGACTAAAGATACACACATAAACATTTGTTTGGTGCTGTAATAAACTTAAGGGTTTCTATACAAAATTGTGCATCGTAAGTTCCAAAGCTTTAAATCACTCTATATATATTTACCAAGCCCTCTTCACGAGCAAGACGCAGAAAAAGGTAAATTATTCAAGCAGAGTTTAAGATGTTTGAATTCAGAGTTTTTCTTTTCCTAGACTGATTGTCATACTAGGGTTAAAGAGCCTTGCTTGCCTGACTTTTTATCCAAAGCTGGGGGAAGGAAGAATCATTGGATTCATACCTTTACCAAATAAATTAGCGATTTGTAAAATGCAGACAGCCTCTCTAGGAGTTGAAGTCGGTTTGTCGTATCCTTTTTCAACGACTGTAACCATTACACATCGAATGCCTTCGTATACTTAGTTATAGAGATAATAGTGATTCTAAAAGATTCTGCCACCACCAGAACATAGATTAGATGAGGAACATTGATTTCTAACTGCAACTGCATTAAAAAATCGAAAAATCTTAATAAATACAATTAATGATAGTAAAAGTCTAATATAATTCATTTAATTGTAAATTAATGGAATTAAGAGTCGTAATGAGAAAAGTTGTTATTGTCATAGGAAGTGGACTTGATTACTCGAGTTCAAATCCTGGACGTGGCAGTTGGCATTTCATATAGCCCTAATATAGAAAAAGGATGAATCCAACTATCTGTAACATACCCATACATGAATATGTGAAATAGACATAGAATGTTCATAACTCATATATAGATAACATAGGAATCTCGACACACAAAAAACACGTACGACTTCTTAGTTCAGGTACGAAACTTTTTATTACCTTTGAGTTAAAAGATTTTTCGACGTAAGGAGAGTGACACACAATATTTCTATGCTGACTTTTCCATTTGCCCCCCACCACGCACGGCACCCGCCGCAAGGCCTCGGCGAGCTCCGAAAGTCAACCGTCTTCTTCGGACGCTAAAACTCAACTCACTGACTTTTCTCAAATCCCCAAAATCCTCTGCGCATGCTTCCGGTGCATGACATCATTCACATCCCCCGGTCATATTTTCTATTTTGACATCTCTGAATTTTTATTTTGACATCTCTGAATCACACATCCTCCCCGCACGCGCGTGAATACCTGCGCTAATGTTGCACCTAACTAACCCATGCGCTAAGCGAAAGGTTCCCAGCCTAACTAAACCGAAAGGCAAGATATATAAAACGAAATCCCTCTGCCATTATATTACACGTCCTCTTTCCCTCTATGGGTAAATAGTAGGGCGGGCTGAACTCTTTCCATCTGGTTTAGAAGAGAGAAAACTCTGCATTCAAATCAGTTGTAGACCTAGAGAGGGATGGACTCCTCCCGGCTATTCCTGCTGAAGATACGTCACATGAATAGTACCTTCACGACCAAATTAGGTTAAGGGATCAACAAAGAATGAGAAATCTAGTTTTGCAGACTAAAATACAAATAGTTTCCTAATTTTTATTCATTTTTTTAAATCATTGTACCCATTGTTCCATCAATAAACCAACCTTATGATCATAATTGACATTAGCAGGTGTGTATTTTTGTATTGTAATTATTTTCTGGATTAAAAAGATGGTTTGAAGTTTTATTTTTCTTGTCTCAATAAATTCTACTAATCTTAAAAAATACAAAGAATGCAAAAAAAAAGTATCATCAAGTTTTTTTTAATTGACATTTTATATATAAAAATGAATTATTTTATTGCTTTGTTATTTTGCAATGAGAAAACGGGGACGTGTCTTTTGACAGGATCTTTTTTGTTGCACTAAAAGGGGGCTGAGGTCAAGATTATACTTCAGTGTCAATAGCTTCAAACCATCTACTCGAACTTTTCTTATTACTTACCAACATAAAATTAGCCTATTTGTTATTTTCTATCTATTGGAATGCAAGTTTTTTTTGTTGCTTTCTCTGAGCGGATATTTTTTCTATAATGCCATCTCTTTATTAAGAGCAGTTCATATAGCTCGGTAACAATATCTCATCTACAGAAAGTTATGTCAACATACGCATTGATAAAGGCATGGATTTTTCTTAACAGTTTATTGACCGTATAAAAATCAGATCTCTCTCATGAAATAAAACGAGAATTCTTCTAAGTCATAGCCATGTAAGTACTAATGTATGGTTGCGCCACTTGGACTCTAAGCAAATGCTCGGAGAAAAAAGCTAGATGGAAACTACAAAAGGATGTTACTTGCTGTTTTGAAAACATCCTGGAAGCAACACTCTACAAAACCGCATTTGTACGGCCACGTGCCTCCTATCACACAAACCATCCAAGTAAGACAAACAAGAGATGTTGGACTCTGCTGGAGAAGTAAGGGCGGACTAATAACCAATGTTCTCTAATGGACACTCATGGTGACAACGAACAAAAAGTTACATTGTCTAGTTTTGGGCGGAACCTGGGTATCGTCTAGACGACCTACCTAGACCGATGTCCAACACAGGCAGATGATGAGAGAATCCAAGGAATACTTGCTGTCGGTCTTCTTTGATGATGATGATGTCTATAATGATGATGAACAATTAACACCAGTAATAATTTGCTGACCTCGAAAATTATTAAAAATCTTAATTAATTTATTCTTCCATTAATTTGCATGTCATATAAAATAAATTTGCTTTTATACTAAATTTGTTTTTAAAAAAGTCTCTAGCAACCTATTCCTCATAAAAAAACGATAACAAGTAGAACCACACATTTTTGAAGTACATAAAACATTGAAGTCTTGGGATGAGTACCTCTTTATAGCCATTACTCCCCGGTCTACTCTGACTCGGAATGGTAGGACTTGTTAGGATCCCATCTATCGGTCAAATTGAATTGTTTAACTCTTTCAATCTGCGCAAATAAACGACGAATGTTAAACTGAATTGTTATTGTTATTTAACAATACCTGAAACCTTTTAACAGTGTGCAAACAAATGATTAATATTGACTGGAATTATTAGTGTTTCATAACAGTAACATATAAATGTGTACTAACAAATGAGCTCTGACTTGTTTAAAATGTGATTTACAAACTACAAACAACTGTTCATTGGTAACAGTTGAGTGTATCGGCAACAGTGTTAATTTAGGTTCTGAATCATCAAAAGAATGTAACTGTAATCGTAAAGGGAAAACCTACAACAGTTGTATATCGAATATCGAATTTATAATGATTATATAGTTACGTGATTATTTAGAAATCCTAACGTACTTAAATATATAGAGCATTTAAAATGATTCAACTGTCTTTTTGACGATTGATACATAAAAGTATTTTCAGTTAAATCTTTCAGTAAATATGTATAATAATTTTAGAAGATCTACATCCATCCATTTGACCATCTCATAAGTTTGTAAGATATACACATGAAATGAGTTTTAAAAATGAACACACATTCATCCTTGGAAACTACATAAAGAAATAGATGCGTAAATGTGGCTAGAGCATGACTCAGTCATTTGAACTGTTAAATATTGTGGCCTCTAGGCATGATATTTTTACGGGATTGATATTTCTGCATAAAATTTATGGGTGTACAAATTCTACCCTCTTATCTTCAGGGGTGCAATGCAACTCCTAGCTCTGTTAAAGGGGTTTAGATTATATCCCCTACTGAGGTGAACGACAACAGCCAATAAAAGGATGTCCTGGATATGACACTAAACAGAGAACTGGAAAGTGTGAAGTACCCCTTCATTGCATTACTCCCAGATTCATTCAGACCTGGAATGGTAGTATCTATTAGGGTCCTATCCTTGTGGGTCAAGGGTCAAATAGATTTGTTTAAAAATTAATGGAATTCGATAGTATCGTGTGCAAAAACCCCTCAAGAGGTGACAACATAAAGAAATGCAAATATGAATGTACAATGAATGGGACCTTCTAACTTATAGGCACAAAATAACCCCAGACGAGTTGATATGCGGTTAAAATCAGTTAATCCTATGGACCAAACTCCGTATAAGAGTGAAAATCACATGACCACTTTGATTTTAAGAAACTATCTCATATCATGATTTATTTAGTATCATATAATGAAATTTGTTTTATTGCAAAAATTGGTCAACCATATTTAAATACTTTGACGTGTTTTGTTTCAATAAAAAGTGTAAAAAGTTATCGTTTCTTTTTTTTTTTTTTTTTTTTTTAGATTTGTGCTTTTCTGCAATGAAAAGTGATAGAACAAATACATAAAAATAAAACGAGATCATTCCAAATGTATAAAAAAATGTTGTTTTCTTGTTATTATTAAGCAAGTGTAAGTATATTTTTTTCCTTTTATATTCTTTATGCTATTTGTCTGAATATGTGACTACGACGCCATTAGTTCAGACTTGCGATTTTGATTGGTTCAATAATCATAGTTCTAAGGTAAAAAGAAAAAGAATTGCGCTTATTTTGTTTACATCCTACACATGCTGATAATTACTACTACACTTTTACAAGTGTTTCGGAGACTGCAACACTATGCAACACTGTACATCTTTTGAAGGCGGCTCGAGTCTTCTCATTTCAAATAATCTCTGAGCTGTTGCTTGATTGAGAGAAAGTAGCATTATTGGCTGACAGAGGTGGGAATTGACAGATGGACTCGAGAGATTAAATATGTAGAGCAAACGTATAAAGTGCGTCCTCCTTACTCTACCCACTGCTCTACATAAAAAAAATCTACTTGAGTGGAAGTGTCGTAGGAAGATCTTATTTGCTTATATTAGTCATCAGAATAACAACCCTAATTCCACACACACACACACATACACACACACACATACACAAAAGATTTGTTTTTCATAAGTAAAGATTAAAAAGAATTTAAGAAGTTTTGAGTATCGTATGTTTTCTTGGAACCTTTAAATTTGTTTTTTAAAATTAATTTTAGCCTAATCTAGATGCAAAATTTTTAAAAGTCACTCACTTTAAGATTACCTTCAATGGTCTTTAATTTTGATGTTGGTTCTCTATTTATGTAAAGGATTTTATAATTGCAAGTAAATAGATAAAGAATATGTTAACAGAATTGCTCTATAATTAACCTTTGATTGATATCTTCCTTAAGAAATTATAATGATTAGGAAGAGCGAAAATGCCTCTTTTTAAAAGTTCCGATACTTTCCTTATTTGACTGTTTTTTTCCTTCTCCTGTTTCTCTTTTCCAATTTTTCTATATCAGCAATGAACATTTTTCAATGCCAAATTCCATTTGTATACTCTGGCTGTATATTCCAATTGCTTGTATCTGGGTCGCCAATTCTTTTTCATTTTAGCAAATATCTTGATATTCTCCAAATACATAAGGTAGTTAAACTTTTCTTGAAACTCCGTGAATTTATAGCCTGCTGTGGATTTTTTAAGTATGTAATTGGGTGCTATCATTGTTATAACAGATTGTAATAGTGAGAATAAATCTCCTAGGAAAATGCCTTTGGAGTTTCATTTCTGCAATGGGGTATCCTCCGCCTGCTAAATCCACTTTTCAGTTTTCCACGGCTTTCCTGATAAAGTTTATGACTTAGTTGGATATTTTGTATATTTTCAGATATTATATTATCAAAGTTTGCGTGACCATATCATATATCTTTTTATAATCAATACATACGATGGTCTCATTTTTCTGTTTTGTATAAAGATATGCTGGGGTATATATATATTAAGTGTTCTATTCCCTTTTTTTCCTTTCAGAATCCCTTCCATTCCTGTGGAAACTCTCTGCTGCATACAAACCAGTAAAAGATTTCTTCTCTTAGGAGTTTCCATATCTCAAGTGGACATGTTATCGGTCTATAATTGCTGGGGGTGGTTCCTTTTTGCGGTTTTTCCGGATCTGAGCAATTTTCCCTTTTACCATCTGGTATGCTTGCTTTTTTTTTTAGGCATTTAATCAGTTGTTGAGTCAATCTGTTGTGGATGGACGTGAGTTTTTAAAATCAGAATCCATGTATGCTATCATCACCTTGTGTTTTTCAATTTGGTACTTTCTTGAGTGTTGCTCTGAGTGATTCCAGGAGTTTGTTTGTCTCAGAGCCTTCTTTTAGTCCTTGTAATTCTTTGTTAATGCTATTTTGAATAACATTATTTTACACCCTTGAGAGTTTTTCATACCAGCGTTAGCTGATGGCTTTTCTCAGGAGTTTGAGTGACAGCAAGTCTCCTAAAGTCTGCAGGACTCTTGTCAATATTTTGACCGATCTTAATAACGCTATACTTTGGATGATCTTCACTCCATTATTGTCCTGGTATTTCCAAGTCTTCCAGTCCCATTATCAATCATTTGGGGTTATTGTTCCAAAAACAACAATTACAATTGGTATCACGTCACCTTCATGTTCTATAGTTGTTTTAGTTTTCTTGCAAAGTCTAGATATTTATCTCTCTTTCAATTTTCTCTGTGGTTTGCCGGGACGGCAAATTCCACAATTTGGTATCTTCTCCTTTTTTTTGTTGATTATCACTCGATCTGGTGGTCTGGCAGAGATTAGGTGATCTGTCTTTATCTCAAAATCCCAAAGAACTTTGTGCGTGTTTTTTTCCAGGATGGATTCTGGATTGACCATATACCACTTGTTCGTAAGATCAAATTTTAATTCCCTGTAGATAAACTTCCCTACCCAGTTATTTCTAGACTTATACTCTTTTGCAGCATTCACTTTTGATATTGTTGACCGTTTCGTATATGTCACCACATAACCTACACTTGCTATTTTGTTGCGTCTTATTTAGTTTTGCTTTAAAATAGTTGGTCCTTATGCCGTTATTTTGTACTGCTATTGGAAGAGATTCGGTTTCTCTCTAAGGGTTTTCCCTTTTCTTAGCCATGTCCAAATTTGATCGTGGGAAATTTCCTTTGTCGCTTGAAATATCTACACCATTGCTTTTCTACCCGTTTTTGTTGTGTAGTTATTGTTGTTGTGTTGATCCTTGTGTTGTTTATGGTATTTCTTGTTTCTGTGATTTGTCTTTCTTTGTCTTTTTGCGAGTTTTTTGGTACTTCATTCGCTGATGGTCTTTCTCTGGAGTGTGATTGACAGCAAGCCTCTTCAGGTCTCCAAGACTCTTCTCAGCTTTCTGGCCGATCTCAACAATGCTGTAGTCCAGATGTTCTCGATTCTTCCCCTGATTTGCAATTCCTCCAGTTTTTTTCCAAATATTTTGAGACCACTTCAAGTGCATCAATTACAATTGGTATCACCGTCACCCTCATGTTCCACAGGTTTTTTAATTTTCTGGCAAGGTCGAAGTATTTGTCTCTCTTTTCGTTTTTTTTTTTGGTCCGCTAGAACAGCAAAATCCACTTGACGGCAAATTTTCTTTATTTGGTTATTAAAACTTCGTTTGTTTTTCTTTCTGGGATTAGATACTCCGTTGTTATCTCAAAATCCCAGTGAATTTTAATCGTCTCATTTTCTAAGAGGGGTTTTAGTTTGTGCATATACCATTTGTGAGTATGCTCAAAATTCAATCTTTTGCACGATTCCCTGTGGATCATTTTACCCACCCAATCGTGTACCAGTTTGCTACTTTTGCTTTCTATGTGATTAACTGTTCATCTTTTTACTACATTAACTAAACTGGCCATTCTGTTGTGTCTTATCAATTTTTGCTATAAAATGATTGGTCCTTATAGTATTGTTTTGTATTGCAATTAGCAGAGATTCAGTTTCTCTCTTTACATCTCCCTTTCGTTGCCATGTCCATGAATTTTTGAGTGCAATATCGCTAATTTATCATTTGCTTATTTCACTCCTTGTGAGTTTTTCTCATTAGTTTTAATTGGTGGTCGTCTCTTTCCCTTGGGTCCAAATGAATGCAAATCTCCTCAAGTCAAAGTATCAAAATCCAAGAATTTGTCACTTTCTTTCATTTTCACTCAAACATCTGCAGGAATGGCAAAATCAACTAGATGAAAAATTGTCTTCTTTAATTAATATTACATCTGGTTTTCTGGATGTGATTTAGCGACCCGTCTTGTATTTGAAAACCCCAGATAATTTTATGCATCTAATTCTGTAGAATAGAGTCTAGTTTTTGTACTTACAATTGTTTAGCATGGTCAAATTTTAATCTCTTTCACAATTCCCCGTCATGCTAAATCTTGTATTCCTCTTTTGTGAGTTTTTTCTCACCTGCAGTATTAAGTGATGGTTTTTCACTGGAGTTTGAGTGACAGCAAGTCTCCTCAAGTCTCCAGGACTCGTCTTAGGATTCTGGCCGTTCTCAGCAATGCTGTCATTTAGTCTCTACCCGTCCGCCAACTTCCAAGTCCTCCAAGCCTTTTAATAATCCTCTAGTTATTGTGCCAAAAGCACCAATCATAATTGGTACAGTCGTCACTTTCCTGTTCCACAGCTTTTTCAATTCTCTAGCAAGGTCGTGGTAATTATCCTTCTTTTCAGCTTCTTTCAGTTTTATTCTGTAGTCAGCCGGGACGGCAAAGTCGACAATTTTGCAAATTCTATTATTATTATTATAATTATTATTAGCAGTAGCAAAATTACTATTATTATTAGCAGTATTTGTAGTAATAGTACTGGAAATAACAGTACAAGCCAGTATTCCTCACACTTACCAGAGGATACAACATAAAGTTGTTTTTTAATGAGTAATTGCTAAAAGAAGTAGTGATATATCGATCAGCAGTAAATATTATGCTATACCTCTGGCCCAACTCATTTTTGGTTCAGTGAGAATGTAATGCTTAAAGGTAGCTCCTTAATTTTTAAACTCTTCGATTTATTTTTTTAGTTTTGCAAGTCCAAAACCAAATAGGAATCACAAAGTTACGTTTTTTTTTTCTTAAATTGTAAACGTTTAAACAGAAGATGAATATCATTAGAAATCCTCTCGTTAAATTCAGCTGTATTGAAATAATTCTATTTTGATCTCGTTGCACAGAACATAATCTTGAGAGTTGTATTTATACAAAATGATCTAATTGCCTATGACAACTCGTTGAGAATTAATGGACTTAAACATACTGGTGTTTTGTGGAAACGTGTGAAGAGCTTGGATCAGATCCTTGACGACATTGTATTCAGTAACCAAAGTATTTATAGTTTTAAGAAGAAACATTGTGATAAATAGGCATGTTTTCCGGGGATGTATGGCATTTCTTTCAAGTTTCAAAAAAGAAGCAGCACACAGAATCTTATCGACAACGATGCAATGTCAGACTAATGTGGCTTTCAGCGTTATCGTTCTCGTTACTCAACAGCAATACGATATGGAATTCTTTGTTTAGCAAAGAAAGAAATGAGAACACCGTTGCATATAAATTATAAAATAGCATGGACCGCTGAAAATGGAATAACGTAAATTAGAAATGTTGAGATGTGAACATTTTGAATTGTATATTTGCTACCATTTTCTGGTTTGCACAAAACAAATAAATAAACAAGACTTCCTCTTATCGATATATTACCGCGCCTCTTGTGATGTAATGGTTAATGGGCCAAGCTAGGAGACAGTTTCTATTGAGTACCATTCTCTCTGAGTGTTTCATACTTCTGACTGTGCAGCAACTAAGTTAAACTTAGTAAATATCTATTAAAGCAGAATAAGGCTGTAGAATAACTTGGCTGAAATTTTGTAGATTCATGAATAACACAGAATAAGTTCATTTCTCCAAACAACGCTGGAAACAAAAGAAAATCTCAAAAACTTTCTAAACATCAACAATAGAATGGTTGCATACAAATAGCATTGTTTGACAAAGTTGCAAAGGGATTTTTAAGTAAAATCTTTTTGTTTGCTTGAAAATTTTCTATTTATAAAATTTAGATTGTATTGGCATTTCTCAACACAAAAGAATTATTTGAAAAAACATTTCTATTTGATTTGTTATTTTTAGCTTTTGAAATGCTTTGTTACTTGGCCTTCAGATACTTTGCAACGGAACTTCCACATTGCGCAAAGAATTTAAGTACTAAATAAATTAAAATTTTGCACAAAGAATTTAAGTACTAAATATATTCAAATTTTGCTGGCATCTTTATCTAAATCTTCCCCATGAATAGTTGCTTCATTTTGTTCGTGGTATCTGACGTGATATACCGAAGACCAAATATCAACCTAAAAGTTTTAAACAGTTGATAGAGCAGTCCATAACTCTTCAGTAATTCCTTGATCAGAATTTTACTTATTAAACGCCATGTTGTATTTTGATTACAAAGTAAATTATCATCAAAAATGTCTTTGAAGATATTTCCCCCATTGAGTCTCAGCTTAAAAAGCATCAACAATTCATAAAAAAAAAGAAGACCAAAAATTTCTATAACAGAACTTTATACCAAATGAATATAATCTCAAAGTATAAAACCTTTTTTCTCCTTAATTTAAATAATTTTAACTAAGTTTTCCTGTAAGTTCTAAAGTTTTTTTCCCATTATATTAAGTGAGCATTACCCATTATTCTATCTTTATGAATCAATAAAAAATAACAGATCGATTTTTCTTTGAGTGAAAGTTTTTATCAAACTATTTTCAATTTAAAATATGTAGATGCATTATATCTTGAAATATTTTTATTTTAAGAATTTATTCGATAATGAGAATTATCGTGTGTAAAAGCTTCGAGTTCTCAATTTTTTGAAACCTACAGACTGAATTCATAATAGAAAACTTGAAGAAAAGCTGTGAACTTTTACACAAACTAGAAAAAATTTCTACAAAAATTCGTTATGCATTTTATCTACGTAAAACTCTAGATTAAAATAAGCTGATGCCTGCGGGCACTTCATCTATTAAATACATGAATCTTGAAAATAATAGCATCGAGTTTATTGGTTGTTTTATAAAGTAGATTTCAGTTGAAAAAAGGCAGTAAATTTGCAATTTTTATGTGTTAAAAAGATTCTTGCCGAATCAATTACATGCCTTTGATGTAGCTTTCACAAAGCACCCTCATAATACGTGGAATATCCAAAAGAAATTACGTGTATAGTATATCCTCGAAAATGTACAAAACAGT
The DNA here is from genome assembly GCA_963585895.1 of Sepioteuthis lessoniana. Lineage (NCBI taxonomy): Eukaryota > Metazoa > Mollusca > Cephalopoda > Myopsida > Loliginidae > Sepioteuthis > Sepioteuthis lessoniana. The sequence goes on along the minus strand of OY757912.1, from coordinate 127,242,584 downwards.
TACCCTGAGAATAAATTTAAGAGAATGCTAACTTTATGCTCAAAATTTATGCTTATCTAAATGCGATGGAATAAAATAAAATAAAATAAAATATTAAAAAAAAATTTCAACTTAAAATTTTCAGCAGTGATTCTGTGTAAAATGCAAGTCACATGACCTTACTTCATACCTTTTAGCTTTTCATACAAAAATGTTTGCCTATTGCAATTTCTTGTTCTTGTTCTTGTTCTTCTTTATTATTATTATTATTATTATTATTATTATTATTATTATTATTATTATGATGATGATGATGATGAATTTTATTCTTCCCCTCTGTGAAGAGTGAAACTTATTGAAAAGCATTTTTAAAAAGTTTGATTCCGTTAAATCTGTATCTATTAAGTAACACAGCAGAGATGCATTATTAAATCAATTTGGTCTAAAATTTCTATCTCACGTCATCGTGCGTCTAACGTAAGAGTTTCAGTTATTTAGCTTCATTTATTTTTTTTTGTACTGGTTTACATTTCGTCATTAAGCGGCAGCTCATATCTTGGGAAGTATATTATCCAATTAAGAAGGAGCACTGAAGATAGATGAAATGAGAAAATAGAATTAATATTCTAATCGAGTGTTTATAGCTAATGATTTATTTCCCACTTTACTCTTCCCAATAACTCATCCTTTCAACAATATTTTTCATCCAATTCCAAAAATCTTCAAAGGTACCCTGCAGTGATAGAATTAGGTTAATTGGGTTGGTAGAGTTTTATGGCATACCAACCCTTGTAGATTATTTAACGCCAAATCCTGTTTACACACACACATACACACACACACACACACACACACACACACATATATATATATATATATATATATATATATATATATATATATATATACCGGCCCGTTGAGTTAGGGTAGAGTGTTCACCAATGTCCCAGGAGACCGGGGTTTAATCCCAGGTCAAATTATACCAAAGATTCAAAAAGTGGTACCTACATGCTTAACACTGTATTATAAGGTATATATCAAGCGTAAAGTGGAACAATCCAGGGAAAGGAGTAGCGCCCTCCCTACACCTCGGAGTAGTAGCTATTGAAAAGGGAGCCTTCAGGTCACCTTCTACTACGGTCGCCAACTTTGCTTTTTATGTATGTATGTATGCATTATATATATATACAATTTGTATATGAATAACTTGTAGGTAACTTTTTAAACAAGCCAGAGCTCATTTGTTTGTACACTGTTAAATGGTTTGAAGTATTCCCACCAAACACGAATAATTCTATTGAATATTAATCATTTGTTTGCGCACAGTAAGGTTGTTTCAAGTAATGCTATCAAACACCAATAATTTTATTTGCACACAGTTAAATGACTTCAAGTATTACTATATCATACTAACAATTGCTTTTAAAATGAGTCAGCTTTTGCACAAAGTTAATGGTTAAACAGTTCTATTTGACTTATAGATGTGACACTAAGAGGTAATACTACTCTGGATTAGAGTAGGCCTGGGAGCAACGGCAATGTAGGGGTACCTCACACTCCCCAAAGCTCCAGGACTAGAGCCTCACGATCAGATACATTTTAGTGTCATATATAGGACACTAGTTAAATTTGACCCCTAGATTGGACCCTAAAAGGTACTACTTCTCCGGAGTAGAGTATACCTGGGAGCAATGGCACTGAAGGAGTACACAACATTCCCCAAAGCTCCATGACTGGAGCCTGACCATCAGATGCAGTCTAATGTTATATCCAGGACACTCGCTGAGAGTGGGGTCTTACCCCTATGCAGAGATGCGGTTGGTGTATTCTAAAGCCTCAACCAACAGAGATGAGTGATAAACTTCCTTTCTTTTTTCTTTTTTTCTGTTTTTTTTTTTTGGTGTTTTTGTTTGCCGAAGATCGGATTTGAAACCGGATTAAAATCATTTCGAAGTACACGACTTTCTTTAAAATCATTCTATCTCATACTTGCTACTGAAGAATTTCAGGGTCTATGGAATTGTCAATAATACCAGTTATTCTAAAAAGGTAGATTTTCTTTCAAAGATATAGATAAAATCATGCAGAGCTCTTAGTCAGAAATAAAAAAAAATGCTGCGACTGCAAAAATATAGTTAAGAAAAATTCCGAATTAAGAAATGTGTGAAGATAACAAAAAAAGCATTGAATGAATTACTTTCTTTTGCATTCTTCTTCGTTTTTTTTTAAAATATTATAATACTTGCTTTTAGGCTTTTACTAATTGAAAATTTTCAAGATTATTTTTCTCCGCTGCGTTTTCTTTTTGTTACTGTTGTTATTCCTCTCTTTGATTATAATACATTTTTTCCAAACAATCTTTTTTTTTTAATATTTTATTTGGTCTTTTATTAACTGATTTGTTTATTGCTTTTTTTGTTTTATCTTTTCTTTTCCTAAACTTTCCTTTTCTATTTTCTGCTACTTTCTATCTCTTTGCAAATATTTTGTTCCCATCTTCGTTTCATAAAGTTGTATTTTCTCGTTTTATTTCATAACATTTTATGGCTGTTATTTTCTTTCATTGCCTTTTATTTTCCTCTATAATAAAAAACATGGATATCTTCGTCATTCTCTTGTTTGATCCACTTTTCACATTCCTGCAGGATTTTTAAACTCATTCGTGGAAATCATTTTTTCGCCTTTTAAACCCCTTAATGTTTTACTATCAGTTACCATGAGCAAATATAACACTGACAATTTTTCATGAAAATTTAATGTCCCTCGAAACAAAAGATAAAGAAAATGAGAGGGTGTAGCAATCCCCACTCCAAAAATATCAATATGTAGCTGTCCAAAGAATATGAAAATGTAGCAATCCAAAAAATATGAACATATAGCAGTCCAAAAATATGAACATATAGCAGTCCAAAAAATATGAATATGTAGTTGTCCAAAAAATATGAATATACTGCAGTCCAAAAACATATTTACCCAAATATTCTGCCATGAGCCGCAAATGTCACAAGGTCAATTTTTAGCGGCGTAAAGCTTCTTTGAATTCAATGTTTCCTTCTTACACTTGTTGCTTCAAGAATACTAAATAACCTATCCATCCTACTATTTACATCGAGCTGGGAGGTGGAGAGAAAGTAAGAACATCACACACACACACACACACACACACACACACACACACACACACACACACACACACACACACACACACACACACACACACTCACACATATATATATATATATATAAAATCATAATTTGTTTATAGAATTTCTATACTACAAAGTTTGCTATGGAATAATACCTTTAGTGTTTCGGGAAATGGTTATAACACTATAAATCATTTGGCAACAACAATGAATAACGAAACTTATTTTAAACAACACAACAAAGAAAGGTTTATTATAGTAGCAGGCGTAAAGAAGTGAGAGTGAGAAAGTATCCCTTTTGTGTCGCTGGTCAATATGTTGGTTCTTGGATTGTAGGAAGCGTGTGTGAAACTAGCAACAGCGTGTTCTTCAGCGATGGGTTCCAAGTGGAATCAGGAGCAGTGATGTGAGAGAGATCTGTTTGTGCTGCTGGCTCATGGCTCTCTGACCGTCGACAAACAAAAAGGGACTAGAAAAAATAGTTCTTGAGAGGAAGAAGGAATTAATGCGCTCCGCCAGTTGATTGGTCAGTGAGTGACCGACTCTCTTGGCGGGGGCATTGATTCGCGAAAAGAAAATAGATCTGTGGCTGCAACATACCTAATGATATCTATTTTGACTGTATAATTTACACTAGTAATGATGAAATCCTGATATCTTTCGTTTAGAAAATCAACTTCTTATGAAAAATTGGTCAGGAGTGTATTCATTTATGGCCTTTGCTTTATATATATATATATATATATATATATATATATATATATATATAAAGGACGACTTATACAAATATCTATCTATCTATCTATCTATCTATCTATCTATCTATCTATCTATCTATCATAATAATAATAATAAATAAATATATATTAGATATATATATATTTGATGCCATGTAATTTAGGGGTCGCAGTCTAAATTCCATGGCATTAATATATATATATATATATATATATATATATATATATATATATATATACATTCATTTATTATTATTATATAATAGGTCTATCAGAGATATTGACCACTCTTCATATTATATTGCACTTGGTTCGCCACAAACTCACAAAGTGATTTAGTGACAACCAACACTGTTATAATTTATATATATATATATATATATATATATATATATATATATATATATATATATAATATATATATGTGTGTGTGTGTGTGTGTCGTTTAAAAATTTCCTTCTTTTTGGATATTTTTCTGTTATATTTCTATTATACTTGTATCACAATTTCTCTTCCATTTCTTTTCTTAGTTGTATTTCTTCTCTATTTTTTCCTTATTTTCTTTCTTTCTGTGATTAACTTCTCAGCTTTGATGCTGCTACTGTAAATAAAATTATCCAATACAATACGGGGATTACTTATAGAAATAAATAAAAAGAAAAGAGATAAAAAAAAAGTACAACACATTGTTGTTTGATGTTGGCTTTGACTGAAACGCTGCACTAGATGATGAAAATTATTTCATATTTCCTGCTGAGATCACATTTACTACCCAGCGTTCTTATTTTTCATTTGGTCTGTTAATTCCTTCCCCTTCTCCAAAAAATTTAACATCGTTGAATTAACGATTTCTATTTGAGAAAATATTGGATGGACACATCAGCGTAAATTCAGAAGATCAATGAGTGTAATATATAAAAGTGTTTTGATGACCTATTGATACGGATAGTGAAGTTTTATGAGTGAGTCGATCTCCACATACCTGACTAAACTTAGTTTATCATCAAAAGGAAAGAGGAAATATATAAAGTGTCTCCAAGATTTAGATATATCTAGCACTCCTACAAAGTGGCCAAAACCAATAAAACCTGGTGACATCGTAAGATACAACTAAGGAGCTCTGGTTTAATGATAATAATGTTTCGGCACCGATTCCATGCCTGATCCGAATGTCTGTGAGAAAAAAAAACTGTATAAGAAAAATATGACAATAATCAGCTAAAAGAAAACAGTTCGAAAATATTATAATCATCTGACACTGTAGCTGATCATGTTACAAGCAATGTTGAATATCCCTGATCGCGGGGAGTGTTAAAACTCTAGTTGCTTCTACTCGGCGAGAATAAAAGGGAAGTTCTGAATTACAACACAAATAGTTCAAAATGGGTGAGAAAAGGGAGAGAGCGTAAGTAAAATGGCTACGTATATCTTAAAACGGAAGACAACCACGGTTCAGAAATTCTTTCACCTCTACTCACTTATCTTCTCTTCTTTAGTAACATAACAACAGGAATTTTTCAAGTTTTTTTTCTGCTTTTAATCTGTCTATTTAATTGATTTTCCAATTTATCGATTTATATTAAGAAATTTCTGCTCGCGATTGGCGCCCACAACAATAACAATTCATTCATAAATATCACTTTACTGAATCCACGGGGGGGTCGCCTGTTCTAATTCCGTTAGCCATAACCGAGTACAAGTGTTAAGTATTCCTGTATTGTTACTCGCCTGTAGTCTGGACACATAGCGTAACGGTTATAGGCGTTGGTTCCCTCAGCTTCTTAGGAGACAATCATCTAGTGGTTGCAGGTTCAATCCTGACTACAATGTAGGACGTAGTTCGAAGTTCCGTGTAGGTTCCCAAGTTCGGCAAACACCTGAAGGAGGCCGGAGAACATATCGGCCGAAACATTGTGGAAATAACAATGAAGACAAATGTCCGAAAACCCTTAATGATGAAAATCATCAAGCTTAGTCTTAGAATTTTAGACAACTAATTCATATATACATCGTCTTTTTTCTATGCAGAAGTAATTTTAAATATCATTTTACTTTCAAAATGAAAATATTCTAAAAATAAAATCTCATTCCTATTATTGTTCTGATGCTTTTGGAGTTATTGTCTTTGAACGTTTCAGATTTCTTAGGAATAATGAAAGTGAAACGCCTTGTATTTGGATCTAAAAAGAAAATACAAATTAACAGACAAATAAGAAGAAACAAACAAACTAAAAAAAATAGAAGAAAAACAGAGATAAGACAACCTGTTTTGTTTTCTCTGTGGATTTTTTGGGGGAGAATTTTGGTAAGGATTAAAGTTGAGTCATTTTATTTGGTTAGTTTTTGTTAGTTCAGTAAATTTAAGTTTGTTTGCCCATACTACAAAAATAAATTTAAGTTTGTCCATACAAATGAAATAAAGTACAAGATAACACATCAATTAACTTTAAAAAATCAGCTGAAAAAGAGGATTTTTTTTCTTTAAAGAAGATTTTGAGTAAATCTTTTTTTTTTAATTTTTCGAAATGTTTGAATTGAATTAAAAATGGCAGCCTCGCTACAATGTAACAAAAAGTGTTTTTCGTTTCTATGCAAATAAGTTTACCTAGTGTTCTCTAGAGAGATCTTGTGGTCTCCTGTCGTTTTTAGTGGCTGAAACCTTTATATGTACAAAATTCGACAACATTCGACAAGAAGATGGCTTTTTTTTCGCAAGTAAAATGAAATTGAAAGTGAGCGAACCAGCTTAAAGGGATTTAAATCATGTCTCAGACATCTGTCGGATTAGAAAAGTACAGTGAATTCTTCTGTTGCTGTATGACTTGGCAATGAATCTAAAACTTAGGATTCCTTTATGTATGGGGATTTCAGATTAACGAAAAAGAAGAAGAAGAAGAAGAAGAAGAAGAAGAAGAAGAAGAAGAAGAAGAAGAAGAAGAAGAAGAAGAAGGGAAAATATTCTATCTAATAAAACAAATTCTTTATGTAATCAAACTTGTTCAAATGACATTCACTATGACATTCACTATGTTTCAGAATTACGGACAATTCATTCACAGACGATAATTCGTGCCATTTGTAACGAAAATATTTTAATGGTGCAACTCAAAATGTCAATCGAACGGAGAATGAGTTTTGATTTCAACAGGAAAATAATAATAATAATAATAATGATAATAATAATAATAATAATAATAATAATAATAATAATGATGATAATAATAATAATAATAATAATAATAATATGGTGGCAAACATCACAAATCCGACAAAACAAGCGAATCAGAAATCTGTGCAAATTCTTCCACTATTTTCGCTATTTTCACTATACACGAATTACATCAATCAGGCTGATGTTAAACTCTATTTAAAAACATTTTTGACATATCTTATTGACTTTGTTGCAGACTTATAAGTTACCATTCGTTTTTTTCTTAAAGTACAGTTATCATTTGGCAAAGGAACTTGGAAGTTATGATTCTTAATCTATTATTGTACATCTCACAATAAAGCTATAAATATTCATTGCATTACGTTTTTTGTGCTTTTAATTCAAATAGATTTATTCGAATATTCATTCTGATTTTAAGCAATCCATTATTTTATTCATGATTAGAAGAATGCTCTTTATTGAAACACCTTAATTCCAATTGACGCATATTTTTTTCTGAAAGATGAATTCACCTTTTTCGAAGCATCATGTATTTATGTTAAATAAATTTGCATAATCATGTGTGTATTATCAAAAACATAAGTGAATACAATTAGGCTATTTTTATTGTTACACATAACCCAAGAATGAATATTTTTCTCTAAGTTATAAATTAAATAAGGCAGCACTCTATATAAATTTATCGTAATAGTTATACGCACTAATTTATTGCCGGGAGTGTCCTTGTGGTGTAATGGTTAAAGCGATGGACTGCGGAATCGTAGTTAGCGTGTTCTTACTCCAGTCGCGCTATTACGTTCATTTTCGGGCAAATACCCTTGGGGAAAGGTATGTACCCCCTTATCCTCCCAGCTATGGGTTAAATAGTACCACAACTGTTCTTCTAGGAGAATGGCTTTGGCATTAAATAACCTACAAGGGTTGATATGCCATTAAACAAAGAAACCAAACCTAATTTATTTCCTTTTTACCACAAAGGAAGAATCTAAGTAACTTGACTAACTTAATATACTCTAAGAGAGGTTCCGAAAATTAAGGATTATATTAAGCTTTTTGCATTAAGTTTTCCTTTGTTTTAGGATATATACTTGTTGAGAACAGCGCCGAATATTGAAAAATTAACCAGTCTTACATAAGTAACCAAACCTACTAATATTGTAAAAATACCTCGAGACTTGTATCTTATATCCTCTAACCAATAACAGTTGATGGAATTCGATTCTTATGATAATATTCATTTCCTTACTCTCTCTCTCTTTCTTTCTCTTTCTCTTCCAAAGGTCCGTTCCATACGCGCCAACTGAAATCACTCTCGTTCTGGTGGCTTTTCTCGTCTCACCAGGACTGTCATTAATGTACTCATTGAAATGAATAGGCATAGGCAACAGTCATATTTAACGTGCAAATGCTATCTAGAGAATGCTTGCTTAAACAACAGACACGTGAAGCAATATGACCTTTTTCCATCTTTATAAGTGGTAAACAATTAGTCAAAAAACAATGATCACCTGCCTAATAAAATGTTGTCCTCACTCTTAACTGAAAACAGCTTTTACCTGATCAGGCATGAATTCTACAAGACTGCCAATTGTTTCCTCTTGAATTGGAGATTGGATGTTTACAACAGGTTCTTTACCTGTGGCAAGTTTCGTGATAAGGTGATCTTACAAAGCAAATTTGTTGGCATAAAACTAACCCATAAATGTTCAAATTAGAATTTAGAAGTTAGAGAAACAGTAAAATACGCTTCATATTCCTGAAACCATTCCTGTATGATTTGTTTAGTGTGGCAGAAAGCATTATCCTAATGGAAAAGTGGCACTGATATCGTAGAAGTTTATTGCCATAAATAAGTTTACTTAATTTTCAACAATGTAAATTTAGAGGGTGCATGACAAATTTCGTTGTATATAAAAGATAGGACCTAATGTTTACTGTCAGGATATTTCTTAAACCATCATACTGTGTCCACAAAATTATTTCTTACAGTATATCCTAATATCATCTTTTTTAGAGGAACGATGCCACCTACCTGCCGTCACCTGTATTCGAAAACGAGGCTTATTCAGCAAGTTAACCTTATTTCAGTTCATGATTGACATGTCTATTGAAAACGATTTTGGTATGGTTAGAATGGGTACACTGACTGGCATACGTTTACAAAGTTCCATAAACGACAGGTTGACGTAATATGTGTTACAACGCATTTCTTTCTTCAGCTTGATTAAAGTTATATGCATGTTTTGACACAGTTTAGCTTAATCTTAGCGAGAAAATATCCGTTCCCTTTTCACATCAATGAGCCTTGTCTATTCATTATATTTTTGTCAAAGGTTGGTGGTTTTTCTCTCTTCCAATCAATAAGTACTCAACAAAAATGCACGTAAGCTCCTCACAAATCATTACATTTTTTAAGTGCATTATCTTAAATTTCAGGTCACATAAATCTCAGCTTTTATCAAATTCACTAAAATCATTCTTGCCCATAACTGAAGGATTCGATGTTCAAATGAAATACTTGATGACAGCCTACTTACTTATAGACTGCTGACCCTTGCTTATGCAATTGTGAAGAGATAGTAGATGTCATTCTTGCCACATGTCGCTGGTTTGGTTTATCATCAACACAAGCCAACTGTTACACAATCGATAAAATCATGCATGGAAATTGTTCTTAAGGTGAAATCAATGGCTCTAGTGCTGGGTAACTATTCGTTTTACGACTTCAAAAGCGCTTGTTAAAGCAAGGGAGTTTGTTTAAAGTATTCTGTTCCGTCACATGCTTGAAGAGAAACTGAAAGAAATGCTTCTAACTTTTACTGCTGGGAAACATGAAACGGAGGATGAAAATTTCGAATAAAACTATAACTGAAAAACACACACCGAAAACTTCGCCATCATCTTTTGATGAATACAACGGGTTTCTGAGTGCTTTAAAAGTAGCTGTTCATATCTTGAAAGATATTTTAAGAAAAAAATTGATGTGAACAATCAGTCTAGAAGTATTTTATTGATCAGGTTCCAAGAACACACTTTGTAGTCTGTGAAAAATCTAATTGATAAGATATCAAATTGTGAATTTTGAGATTGAATGTCTAATTCTACAAATGAAAGTAAGAAAAATACAAACAGCAAATATTAAAGAAGGTAACAGTAGACCACTGCTGTAAGATATATTATGGACAGTTTATAGGGATACATTAAAAAGTATGGATTACATACAGATATGATCATGTGATTTCTTGGAAAGATATGACTATACTATTACTTGTCGTAAATGTTCATCAAAACTTTTCATTGCTTTTGGCTAGCTTTTACGATCTAATTCAAGATAATGAATATAACATTGCAGTGGAAAAAAACCCTGGAGATTTGATAAATATCAAAAGCAATATTCGGCCAGAAATTATATACATGTACTAAATTTAGACTTACTTTGACACACAGTTCCTATTTAAGAGCACTTTTGGTGAGATGTGCAACCCTATGTCAGTTTAACGAGGGATCCCCAGCATATATCCATAGATGATCGCCAAAAATAATCTTAGTTCTAGCGACCAGTGTCACTCACACACAAACACATACACCTATTAGTTGATTCATGTGAAACTCAATTATTTTCCAAAATGCATACATAAAACAACGTTTCAATTTTCTTCTATCCGTGGAAGTCCTGCTTATCGCAACGGTTATCGTTGTAAGAAATGGAATCGGTGATAAACGAATTCTGAATGCTGGACGAGTTTGCTTACGTTTCAGTTTGCGCTAATGTCCCTTGGAAAGGCATGAATTTATCTGTTCTTACCCCATCAATAGGTAAATAGTAGGTCAGACAGTATTCTTTAGCCTTGGTAACGCAAGAAGAAAGAAAACTTTAAATTCAAATAAGCTTGACCCCACATAAAAATTGACCTTGCATCACATCCTGTTTGTGAAAGAGAGTATGGGTAATCACCTGGTTATATTTCCATTTGCTCACACACATGAACACAATCATTTACGTATACACACACACACACACACACACACACACACACACACACATGTATATATATATATATATATATGTATATATTCACCCTAGAAAACACCAGCTGTACAACCACTTACCTTCCATCACACAAACTCTCAAGTAAGACGCACAAGACGTCGGACACTGATAGAAAAGTAAGGCCTAACTCATAAGCGACGTACTGTTATGGACTACTAAACATGGACACATCAGTATGTACTTACATTAATCACTTTAGTGCGGACACTGGATACAGTCTATAGAACCTACCAGGAGCGGTATATGATAGGGACGGAAAACACCGTGCAATCAGCCTGACCTGATGCAGATCACACACACACACACACACACACACACACACACACACACACACACACACACACACACACACATATATATATATATATATATATATATTTATATATATAGGAATCATTTTAGCTAACTACTAAAATGATAAAAATAAAATATGATAAAAATCTTTAAAAATTGATTATTGAATTCATAATTGTTGGAAACTCCCCTTAAGATCTGTAAATAGAGGGGAAAATATGAGAAGAAGAAGAATGGGATTTTAAAATACAGATTTTTAAAAATCAGTAAAATATTGAGGACGGTTCTGGACAGTTTGAGGAGATTTGTTGTCTCTTGGTTTTCAGTGATATACTCCAGATACTGATGACATGAAAATTCATTGTAATACAAAATCCTCGATTAACATGTAATCTCCTGCCGATAACAAGGTCCTCCTATTGATAGAAGGTTACAATCTATCTATCTATCTATCTATCTCTTATCATTAAGCTACGATTGAATGGTTTATTACTAAGTACCGAAATTTCTGTTCATGGACATAGCTAACTTCTAGATTATACCCGAAACAAAGTAATAAATTGTAGAATGTTAAGAATTGGCGGTTACCGTACATTTCGTTAAGTGCATATGGCAAATATCTGATTCCTTTCAAGAGATTTTGGTCGTGTACACATCAGTAAATCTATACAAAAAAGCCAAGAATCTTTAATTAAAGCAAAATAGGTGACGAACTTTACGTGTATCTACTCTGAACTTGATAAATGTTGAAAGTTGTAGTAGACAGTCAGGCCACACCGTAATGTCATGGTAATTATCAGTGTTATAATTGGAATAACCTTTTAAATTTATGAATTAAACATACCAATTTAAATTAATGACATGATTTTTTTTCAAACTGTAAACAATCTGGTTCACAAAAATGAAAGTAAATCATTGCAGTAAGTTAGAAAATTACAGCAAACCTAAAAAAATTCAATATGGCTACTTGGCTATGACCAAACAAACGCAAAATCTCTTGAAACACTTCAGTAGACTCCTAATATTTCTTTAATTTCCGGAGATGTATATGCTATTATAATGTATTTGCCGTGCATTTTCTACAAAATGCATCAAAATTGCTTCAATATCTTTGTTATTCGATGAAAATTTCAATTTCCTTTGATACTTCTGGTATTATTATTTTAAAGGTTTAGTCCCTTTAGCTTTTAAAATCATGAACTGAAATCTTCAGGTGTTGTTGTTCTTTGTTATTCATGAAGCTATGCTTAGTCTGACACATCGGCCTAATATTACATCGAGTACCTACTATTTCTGAGTGGTCACTCATCTAAGTACTTTACACGCTTATCGTTTCTTACCTGGTAATTTCACCGGAACCAGTGCTTTCATAGTAACGTAAATCAAAATTATTTACTTAGCTTAACTTAATTTATCGCAAATCCAGAAATATTGTGCACCCAGTGAGAATCAAATTAAAAGACATCCTATCTTTATGTGCTCTTGTAGCAAACTAATCTCCGACAATAGTCTTGCAAGAATATAAAAAAACGTGCCATTTGAGCGCGTTTATTATCAATGAGTACCGTTAGAACGAGTGCTTTTATTGCTTCAACATATCAGTCAACCAGTATCATAAAGATAATAGAGAAAGGCTTACAGAATAGACAAAATGTAATTCTCATTTTTTGCTTCGATTTCATTCAAATATATTTTATACATTTGTGTTCTTTCTTAACGTTAAACCAAATCCATAACTGATAATTCTCAAAGAAAAGTTATCTAAAAATTACCGTGTGTATAGTGCATGTGGATAAGATCATTCGTAAATAGTAAAGTTGGTTGATGTCGGTTTGTTCATTCTGAAGTTAAACATACATTGCTGCTAATCATAATCATCTGTATATTCCTTCGGTATTTATATGCATTTATAGATCATGGCAGACATTGTCCTTTGCTAAAGGTAAAATGTAATCCATTTTATATTTATTCAACCTCTTCACGACAGAAAGAATGTAACTGAAGGTCAATTTTAATCGGAGTAAAACTGGTCTGAAATCAGAGTTTTCTTTCTTCGAGACTGGCAGACAAACCAAGTCTAAAGAACTCAGTGTGTCTTAATATTTGCCCATAGATGGAGTCAACATGGATTCATGTCTTTCTCAAGGAAAGTTTCGTTCAGGATTTGAACTCCGGCCACTGCTTCCATTCCTACGACGATAACCGTTACATTAAGGGTGCATTTAATTACAATGTAATCCAGTATAATCAGCCGAATGATACTGGGAGAAGAGATAGATACTGTCAAGTAACCTCCATTGTCCTGAGAGATGCTACAAAGGAGAAGTACGCGGTATGGCACTTTGGTCGCCTAATGGATTGAGGGAAATGTGTACATCCAAGTATTCAGTAGTTATTCACGGTGTTATTTTTGTAACTAATATTTAAGAAATATATAACCGAGAAAATCGATAATAGAACTTACACTTGAAGCTTATAGTATTTTTCTGTTATTCCACCACGTTTAGAGCAAAAGCTGAATGTCAAGTTATGAATGAGTCGTGTGAGAGAATTGGATTTTGGATTGTTTTCTGTCTGAGTTGGGAATAATCTCTTTTGATTTCAACTTGGCTCTTTGAGAACTCAGTGAAAGCAGTATTATTTACTTTGTTGCCTAAAGGCAGTTGCTTTTCCATCAACATTTCATATAATGCTCTCTCACTCTGTCTCTCTTGTATTTCTTTTCAGTTACAACAAGATAATAATGATAATAATAATTTTCGTCTGATTTTTTTCTGAGTTTAACTCTAATCTATATACTGACCAATCAGCAGAGTTTAGATTACTCCGACTATATCCCCCAGCAAAGAGCTAAGACGCACCCTTCCTGCAAAGGGCGTCGAGCGTATACGGCTGTTCTGGAGATATGCAGTACCTCTTCATTGACATTATTCTCAGGTACACTCTGAGCTGGGTACCTGTTAGGACACCATCTCAGGGTCAAATAATTCCGTATAAAAATTATTTGCATTTTATAGGACTATGAGCAAAAAAAAAACAAACTCTCAAGAAACAACTCTGCAAAAAATGTAAATATGAACATACAATGGATGTGATTACCTAACCTCTTGGCATAAAATAACCCGATACCTACTGTTAAAATCAATCAATCAATCTGATATGAATATAGAGACAGTGTCAGCCATCATTACTTTGAAATTCAAAAAGTGATTGATATTCCAGTCACACTTTCTTTTGATAAACACAGAAAAAACAAAAGCAAGTTCAGAACAATATAAAACACTTCGCAAAAATTTAAAAAAATGATCCATGTATTAGTTTAACAGCAATATCACATTTTTACTTCTGGAAGAAAGCTTTTCCATCATTGAAATTTGTAGTAAATCAAAGTTTTCATAAACTGCCTTATATGTATTTCTATTTATTTTCAAATAAGATTCTGGAGAAAAATTGAAAACCAAAGTAATCCAAAATGAAGAATCTAATTAGAAGGAAGTCGACGCTATAACGTTTCGGTTTTAATAAACACCTTTTCTCAGCCCTATTGATGGTTTACTAAAAACCGAAACGTTATAGCGTTCTTTCTTATTAAATTCTTCACTTTAAATTACTTTGTTTTTCAATTTTCTCCACAGAAGATTCTATAAGAAATTGCATCACAACAATCTGATTTTTGTATGTTTTCGTAGCCTTAAAAATGACACAGTTTACGAGATTTTTTTATCAGCACAATATTGTTAAAAACAATTTCCAATCTAATTTTCAAGTTGATAATAACAGTGTTGATTTCTGTTACTGCTAGCATTGATCATTATAATTTTTCAAAGGAAACAACTATTTACAAATACTTCAAGACTATTAGTATCATTCATTCATTCATTTATTCATTTATTTAACGTTAATTATAAGTCTAATTAATTAGATACTTAGTTACACTATCGCCCGTCTATAAGAGCACTCTAAATGGTTTGGTGAGAGAGAGAGAGAGAGAGAGAGAGAGAGGAAATGAAGACAGACGTATTGTAGAAGAATAATGACAGAAAATATGTTAAATGAAGTTAAAATGTATTCATATATATATATATATATATATATATATATATATATATATATATATATATATATATATATATATATATGTATATATATTGTTGGGTATCACCTACCTTTTCAGCATAATGAGCTGTTCCATCTGCCATTGTGGCAGTAGTGGAGATTAGTCTGGCGATAAGCCCACTTCGTCATTTTTTGGATTTTTTTACGTTATTCTACGGAAAAGTAAGTAATTATTATTGTTTAAACCTGTTGTTATTGTATTATTATTGTTACAGCTACGTGACCACCCTCAAACAAATTGTTATTGTTACTTGTTTGAGAGGAGGGTCAAACCTCGATTTTACTGTTTTACTTTTCTAAAAAAATAAAAAATAAAAAAAACAAAACGACCGTCATATTTTCACTCAACGATTCATTGTATTTATTGTAGTCCATTCGCATTTCAAACACCATTCCCCCTTGTTGCCGTTTTAAAAACGCAACTATGGGGGAACCATCTCGGAAGCCATCTCAAAATCCAACGACTCATTTACCGATAACTCAAGACATTTTCATCGACATTTAACCCTCCCCGAAGCCGGAAGACTTATCATTGTCTTCAACTATTCCACCCGGACAAACTACACCGACAAATGCAGTCTCCTGGTCGACGCAGATACAAAAACAAAAAAAGAAACCGTCGGATTATGAAAGTGATAGAGTAAACAAGTACGCTAAGTACTTTAGAGAAAATGAAATTTTGCCGATACCTGAATTGGTACAGGCTGTTGAACCAAAGACACTATCATTTGTAGTAACCGACATAAAGACCAGGAGACTTGCAAGCTTAAACAAGGAAAAGTTTGAAGAGACCTTAAAAAGTGCAGGCATCCCAGGGAAATACATCTGCAGAAGAAGTTTTGCAACCTGGGATGTCTTGTTACCTACAGAAGAGTTAGCTAAAAAGCTAGCTACTAACAACATCAACACGAAGTACTTCCGGCTCCAACCGGAATATCTAGGAAAAAGACATATAAAAGTCACCGTTTGCAATGCTTCAATGCAGCTAAATGGAGATGTCCTCGCCGCCTATCTGAGTACTTATGGCGGCGTGGAAGAATACACACTCATTACATCGGCGCATGGAACCGCTTACGGTGACTATGTCTTTACTATGATCCTAGATAGGGGAGGGTTCCACTCAATCCCTCATACAATTACATACAGGGACACAACGATGATGGTGGTCGTAGAGGGCAGGAAACCTCTTTGTTGGAACTGTAAAAAGCTAGGACATTTCTCGAGGTCCTGCCCTCAAAAGACCACCATCACTGGACCCAAAACAACCAGCACAACGTCTGATACCATAAACGCCAAGACAACGACAACAACGACTACAACAACAACAGATACAACATCGACAAATTCAAACCCGGAAACAGGGGTCCAACCCGAAAAGGAAGAAGGGTGGACCCTAGTAAAAGGGAATAAAAAGAAATCATCTCCAACGAAACCAACAACTACTATTACTACTACAATAGCAGCAGCACCAGCGACAACACAGACACCAAATAAAAAGAAAACAAAAAATCAACAAGAAGAAATGGAAACAACGTTCAACTTAAAAAGGAGAAGAGACAGTGGGGATTCAGACAAAGATGGGGAAAAGAAACAATGTAAAAACTTACCTACAACACCGAAACCAAAGAAACAACAACCACAACCGGAGAAACAACCCCTGCCCATTCAACCCCAGAAACCAACAGAAAAAACTCCAAGACCAACACCAATCATACAAAATAACCCACAACGCCCAGCACATATTCCCCACTCCCCAGCTCAACATACACCAAAAGAATCCCCCCTCCTACCAACTCTTCCTTCTCTCTCTCCGATCACCACGCCCAAAATTTTCTCCCGATCTAGATCCGTAAACAGAATTGGACCATCACCGTCATCATCACCAACACATACAAAGACCCATTCCGAAACAAATCAAATTAGAAAACCATTAATTGGAATCACCCTTTGTAAGGAACCAGACCCATCAAAAATCACAGATCATCAATTAGAGACACTCTTAAAGCCATTATTTTCATTCAAATCCATAAATGAAAAAATATATCGAACCCGTATTTGTTTAGGGATGCAGCCAAGGTGACCACCTTTGTTCGCACAGCTGGCAACCGCACAAGGGAGCTGTGGCGCTTCATTCAGGAAGCCAGCTGTGCGGATTTGAGGCTGGCGGAATTGGATCATTCCTCCCTCAAAAAAATGCTTCCTTTTTGTTCGGGCAGGGTCCCAATTTTAGTTCACCCATCATTTTATAGGTCCCTAAAGCTGAGGTACCCCATGGATGTCGGGGGAATTACCAGGGACGACCGAGTTAGCACTGAGCTCGGCACCGGTTCCCTGCGTCAGGCCGTCGGCAACCTCACCCCGAAGGATTTCCGGCCCGTAGTGGACACTGAGTAAGGTAAGTTGGATTGATGGCTTTAAACCTTGCCAGTTTGAATGTGAGGGGACTGAGGGATTCAAGCAAGTGTACGCGCTTGCTTGCTGAACTCAAGAACCTCGGAGTAGATTTTGCTGCAGTGCAGGAGACTCACTTCACTTGCGGTGCCGACTGTCGGGTGCTGGAAAGCGATTTTAACGTTTTCTCAGCATACGGCAGCCGCACCAGCGCTGGGGTCTCTTTGCTAGTTGGACGCAGCCTTGATGCTGATGTTGACGTTGTTTTTGCAGGTGACGGGGGCCGGTTGGTTGTGGCCGATGTTGCCGTGAAAAGTTTCAAGTTTCGTCTGGTTGCGGTTTATGCGTCCAATATCGCTGCGGAGAGGGTTTCCTTTTTTCGTCGGTTGGCGCCGTTCCTGGACGATACGAAGCGGCTAGTCTTAATGGGTGATTGGAATGCGATCCTTGATCCCAAGATAGATAAGGTCGGGCGGGGAGCTAACAGATTAGGAAGGTGTGAAAGCAGCCTTGTCGGCTTCGTGACTTGTCACGGTCTCGTTGACAGGTTTCGTCTTGATCACCCAGGGCGGGAGATGTGGACGTGGCTAGATAGATCGCCCTCTGCCAAAGTAGGTTCCTACTTGGACAGAGTGTTAGTGAGAAGAGCTGACATTGATTTTGTTAGTTGTCCCACGTTCCACTTGATAGCGTGGACTGAACATAAACTCATTAGAGTCAGTCTGCGGTTAGCAAATAGGCCTAGTCTAGCCGGCTACTGGAAGTTCAATACCTCCTTACTGGAGATACGGGACTTCCGGGATCGGCTGGAATCCCTAATTCAGCGGGCGTTAGTGGGGGCGGTTACCAGGAATAGGTGGTGGGTTTCTCTTAAACATAGGATTAGAGATTTCGCCACCAAGTACGGTCAACAGCTCAACTTAGACAGGACCACGGAGGCGAAATCTATAGATGATAGACTCTCCCGGGCGGTGGCTGGGGGGGGACTCCCTAGGTGTAGAGCTAGCTAGGAGGGACCTTGAGCGTGAGAGTAGCGAGCGCTACAAGGGATCAGTAGTTAGATCTAGGCTAAAAAGAGTTCTCAACGAAGCTGTGAAATCGAACGCGACTGCGCGTGAAGAAGAAGTGCGAAGGTTCCCCGATCGGTACATCGCATCTGTCAAGACCCCGGACGGGCGTCTGCTGCGATCTGGTCGTGAGATACGTGACGCCTTTCGGGCGCACTTTCGGGATCGCTTTGCCCGCTGCACTGATCTCCCGCTCCGGGAGTTTCGTAGCTATCTCGCCGACTTCCCCCGCCTTGGGGCGGCTGAAGCGGCTAGTTGCGAGGGTGTGGTTACTGAATGCGAAGTCCGTGACGCGTTGAAGCAGGTCGGCCTCAACAAGTCGCCGGGACTAGATGGTTTGCACTACGAAGTGTACTTGAGGATGTCGCACATGTTTGTACCTATTCTGACGGATATGTTCAACCATTGGTTCGCCCAGGGAGCCATCCCTGGTAGCGTTACCAAGGGCGTGATCACATTGCTGAAGAAAGGTGGCAGGCATGTTTGGGAGGGTTTAGACGATTACAGGCCCATAACTCTGCTTAACACAGAGTTAAAGATTTTGGCCCGGGTCTTAGCGAATCGTTTACAGCTTGTCATTAGCGATCTGATCGGCCCCGAACAGACCTTTGCTGTGAAGGGAAGATCGATCCAGGACAACCTGCACTTGATTCGCGAGGTCCTAGAGGGGATAAAAGACGACACCGAATCCGCGCTGATCAGTTTAGATCAGTCCAAGGCCTTCGATAGGGTTGACCATCGGTTCTTGGCGTCTGTTTTGGAGACTGCCGGATTCAAACCGGAGTTCCGCAGATGGATTAGCATGATGTACCACAACCCTCAGGCAGTGGTGCAGGTGAACGGAAGGCGTTCGGGGGTGATCGCAATCGAGCGTTCGGTCCGGCAAGGCTGCCCTCTGTCTCCTCTTCTCTATGTCCTCGCGTTGGAGCCCCTCCTGCGCAGGCTTAGGGATGAGGGGACAAGTCCGGCACTGCGCGGTATCCCATTCGTTGGCCGCCTTGCGGCCAGGGCTTCCGCGTTCGCTGATGACATCACAGTCTTTGTATCCCGCCGCCAGGATATAGAGGCTGTGAAAGAGGCGGTTGTCGAGTATGAACGGATTGCAGGGGCCAAGGTCAATTTTGACAAAAGCGAAGGTTTGCGGCTTGGTGCTTGGAGGGGTAGCAATACTCTTCCAGGGCCCTTCCGCTGGAGTGACGGACCCATCCGCATCCTCGGGGTGTGGTTTGGGCCCGACCTCCAACTGGAGCGAAATTGGTCGGAGGTACATGCTAAGGTGAATGCTCAGGTGGGAATCTGGCTTTCAAGGAGGTTGTCCTTAAAGGGCAGGGCTGAGGCGTGCGCCGCGTACGTCTTCCCCTTGATCCTTTACCGATTGGCTGTACTTCCTCTGCCTAAGGCACATCGGTTGGCACTGCAACGATCCCTCTTCAGATTGCTCTGGGGAGGTGCAAGGCCGATGGTCCGTAGGCAGGTCTGTATCCAACGTACTCGCAACGGGGGTCTGGGTATGCCTGATCTGGAGAGCCACTGGCTTGCTGAAAGACTTGCATATCTGGGCCGTGTCTTGACGGGGGACTCAGTGTGGAGACGAAAGGCGAGTTGGACTTTTCCTCTCCTCAACTCAGACCCAAAGGCTGAAGGTCGACGTAGGCCTTTGGGCGAAGCACTGTTTGTCCGCGAGTGCCGAAAGGCCCTTCGTAACCTTCTTGGGTCCAGTGACCTTTCATGGCCTTGGAAGGAACTGTATCGGGAATTAGTGGTGGGTTCCGCTTCTGATCCTCTCAGCGAGCGGCACGGCTGGACGGCGGAGGAGATCCGCTCTCACTGGAATTGGGCGCCAGGATCGAGCTTCTTGAACAACTCCGAGTTCTCGCTCACCTGGCGACTTGCACGGAATGCGTTACCCCTTCGCGACTTGAACTACAAGGCGGGCCTGGCAGACATGCCTGATTGCCCTCGCTGCAGCAGTGGCCTAGAAGAAACGGCTGAGCACGCCTTCTACTACTGCGAGCGAGTCCGCCCGTTTTGGGATCACGTCGGGGAGTGGACGGCTCGCATCGAACCCAAAAAGCTTGTGCTGCTCGACGTTGGTTACGTCGTAGACAACGTTCTTCCTCCGTTTCACGGTGAGAAGCGTGTGGTGTTTCTCGCGATCCTAGCTGTAGCCCGAATGGTGATTTGGACGACGCGAAACAAGGGATTGTATGACGATGCAAACTTTTCTCATCGTGATCTGGTTTTGTATTTTCGGCATCAGCTGAGGGTCAAAATCAGATGCGATAGAAAACGCTTGGATCGCATAACATTCAGCAAAAGGTGGGTGACTGCAGCGAGCCTGGTCGTACGAAAGGGGGCAATGTTGGAGTCATCCTTCCCTCCTCTGCCGGCCCATGGCGTCTACGGTACGGGTCCTTAGGCACCCCATCCCTGGTAAGTAGAATTGTTTTGTCCCCTTGTAACCTAGTTAGCAGTATGCTGTGTGTCATTGTCCCCGTCATCTAGTCGTTAGTTTCTCAAGATCTTCCCCCTCCCTATTATTTTTGTACCTCAACCCAAATCCCAGCCCGCTTTTATTGAAGATCTTGAACATTCATATGTAAAAAATCATATTATCTGCATCTATCGACCCATACCGCGCCCGACCCTTTATTTATTTTATCTCTGTAGATTAGGGTTCCTGTCCCACCTAGGGTAGGTCCGGCTTGTTTCCGGTTTCTTTCGAACCGGAAAACAGTCGGCCTCCAATTTTATAGACGGGGGGATGGGAGGGAAACCAAATGGGGAATTTTTCCTTGTTTTCTTTCTTGTATATATATTTTTCGGGGTTTTTTCTCCCATTCCCATCACTTCATTGTACATAAATCATATTTTGTAAATAAAAATCATATACCACTTACGGGTTTTAAGTAGGCTTTATCATAGAGCAAATGTGGTATTTTGGTGTCTGCTGCGCACATGATGAGGGATGAATGGTTATATATTGTACTGTTGAATGGGTCGGCGAATGTGGCTAGCTAGGCTCCCTTTAGAATACGTAGAAAAGCAAGACCACTCCCTTCCCCTCCCCAAAAACCTTAAGGCCTTGTGCCTTCTTTGTATTTTTTACAAAGAAATAAAATAAGTCTACAAGTCAGACCAGAAGGGCCGTTCCTATTGTTGAAGTATATCATTACTCTATCACTAATCCCATGTTCTTATTACTAACAGTCTCTCTCTTGTAAATACTCTTTCCTGTAAATATAACTATTTTCCGCACATATCGTGGTTTGTCTTATTATAACTACTACATGTGTTCACTAACCAGAACACAACACACACACACACACACACACACACACACACACACACACACACACATACATATATATATATATATATATATATATATATTGCTTTTTTCATTTTCTTAACTGCCTGATGATTGTTGTGCAAAAAACTCCATGAAACCCAGGGGTCACAGTCTAAATTCCATGAATCAAATATATATATATCTAATATATATTTGTTTATTTATTATTATTATTCATTCATTAGAACTTTTCACATCAGCGTTAGCCGATGGTTTTTCACTGGAGTCTGAGTGACAGCAAGTGTCCTCAAGTCTCCAGGACTCCTCGGTATTCTGGCTGTTCTCAATAATGCTGTCGTTTGGATGGTCTCCACCCGTCCGCTAACTTCCAAGTCCTCCAGTCCCTTTCGTAATCCTTTAGTTATTGTTCCAAACGCACCAATTACAATTGGTATAATTGTCACTTGCATGTTCCATAGTTTTTTCAATTCCCTAGCAAGATCGAAGTACTTATCCTTCTTTTCACATTCTTTCAGTTTTATTCTGTGGTCATCCGAGATAGCGAAGTCGACTATTTTGCAAAGTATCTTTTTTTTTGTTGATTATTATCAAGTCTGGTCTTATGGCCGGGATTAGGTGATCCGTTTGCATGTTAAAGTCCCATTGGAGTTTATGCATGGCATTTTCTAGGACAGGTGCTGGGTTGTGCATATACCATTTGAAGTATGGTCAAATTTAAAATACTTGCACATTTCCAAGTGAATCACCTTGCCGACCCAGTCGTGACTCGCCTTATTCCTCCCTCTGTGCTAATTTGCTGCATTCGCTTATTATGTAATTGATGGTTTCATCTCTGTCACCACATAGCCTGCATTTGCTATTTTATTGAGTCTTATCTATTCTCGCTTTGATATGATTGGTTCTTACGGTGTTGTCTTGTGCTGCAATTAGGAGAGATTCTATTAAAGTTTCCTTTTCTTAGCCATGTCCAGGTTTTGTTGTGTGAGATATTGTTTATTAGTCGTTTAAACCGCCCATAGAGTTGTTTTCCTTCCCATTTTTGTTTCCTAGTTATTGTCATTCTGTTGTTCATCGTGTTCTCAATATCGTTTCTTGTGGCTGCAGTGAGTCCTCCGTGTTTTTGAATATAGTCTTCAGGTCGTCTCTATCATAGATATTGAGCACTCTCCATATTATATAGCACTTGGTTCGATACAAACCCACAAAGTGATTTAATGGCAACCAACACTGTTATATATATATATATATATATACGTGGTGCATTCGATAAGTTTCCAGACGTTTTTGTACTGGCATTTAAAATTGTTGTAGACTCTTGGACACTTAGAAGGACACTTAGAAGAACGATATGCAATAAAATTCTGTTTTAAACTTGGAATATATATATATATACGAGGATCATTAAATAAGTTTTCTGACTTTTTCGTATGGCCACTTTTATTGATAGTACACACATGAAACTCTAGTCCCCTTCCAAGTAATCTCCTCCGGCTGCAATGCACTTGCTGTACCGTTCCAATAACATATGGAAGGCCCCATCGAAGTCCTCTTGTGTGAGCATGCCAATGACCTTCGTCACAGTCTCTTTCATCTCCTCAGTTTTCTCATAACGACAGCCTCTGAGCTTAGGGAATAACCAATTGTCACAGAAAGCAATGTTTGGACTATATGGAGGGTGAGGAACTGTCTTGATCCCCATCCTGGTCAAATAGTCTGTGACAAGGATGGAGTTGTGGACTAGTGTATTGTCCTGGTAGAAATGCCATTGACCCGATTTGAATAGTGCTGGCCTCTTCCCTAGAAATCTCTTCCTGAACTCCCTTAAAACCTCAACATAGTAACCCTAACCCTAACCCTATGGCCAATCAAGTCTTGTGTATTTGCTTCCTTACCCCTCCCACACCTCTCATCACCCCTCACAGACTCTCTGCCTTCCTTGAATCTCTTATGCCACTCAAAAACTGATGCTCGATTAATGCAAGATGGTTGAAAAGCAGTCTGAAGCATTCCATACGATTCTGTGGCATTTTTCCCAACTTTAAAAGAGAATTTTATTGCATATCGTTCTTCTAAAGTGTCCTCACGTCCAGATTGTATTTTTGAAATTCACCAGCTGTGACAATCAGGCTTTAGTAGGATGTATTCCAATTCCTGCTGTAGCTGTTGATTTGAACCTGAAATCATAAAAATTGGTCAGTCATCTCATAAGGTATATAGCAATAACATACTGAATTTTCAAGAGTCTACTACAATTTTAAATGCCTGGAAACTTATTGAATGCACTACGTATAAATAGTATCACACATGATAAAATACATTCCAAACAATTTCTTTATAAACAGTTTATTTTCTACCCAACCAAAGATACAAGATTTGTATTATTTCCATATTTGTATTATTATACAATTAAAACGGATATTATAAGGTATTATACATCGACAAATTCTTTTGCACTGAAACTATAACCAACACAATGAATATGCAGCAGTCCAAAAAAATAAGTACGTCTCTTATATATATATATATATATATATATATATATATATATATATATATATATATATATATGAAATTCTATTTTTAGTCAAAAAGTTTTAAAGTTTGGAGAGTTTAATTAAAAAAAAAACAATACTTTATAATATCAGTTTTGATTGTATATTACACTGGAAATAAAATTCTGATATCATCGGGTTGTAAGAAAAAACAACTTTTTTCATTAAAAATGTTGGGCCTGTACTTACTTATTTTCTGTACAGCATATAATCTCCCGGGTTGTTCCTTTTAAGAGAAATGCCAGTAAATATTTACACAAATGATTTAGTTTGACATAAGCTCACTAAATTTGCAACTGTCAATAAGACTGACTTTTTAAGCCTCAATCCGATGCAGAGTCCCTGAATGACATCAGAGTCACTGAATGACATTATTTGTATCGACTGGTTTTCTTATCAGAAATATTTACCCGGCAATTAGGATCCTAATTTATTGACAAGTCTTTTCTTCGAGTTATCTTTCTATTTCTGTTCCTTTCCAAAACTTTTTTTTATATCTTCCTTTAATGTTAACAGACTGACACGCATTAAATGGAAACTCATGTACGATAACTATTATAGATATCGCAAATCGACGTTCATGTGCACACAAACGAAGGGAGATAATCATCAACAGATGTAAATATCTTTTGTCAATGTCCTGTTGTTAATCAAAATTACACATAATTTATTTGCTTTTTCAAGCAGTCTTCTAAACGCTATCACATTTTGTTTTATTTTCAAAACCCTCTTTATTTTTTGTGGTCTACTTATCATTTCTCCTTCTATCTATCTATCTATCTATCTATCAGGATAAAATTCATAATCATTTTACTAGAAATAGACATGATGTCGATACCCTTTTAGCTAGAACAAAACTAAGGAATATGACATATTTTATCTATCAGTGTACAAAATTCAACGAAATTTCTATAATTGCCAATATGAATAATATATATCTGCACTCTTTCAAACAATTTTGTAGGAAGGACTTATTGAATTTTCCGTGAACTTTATTGGCCACTTTTATACATGCATTCTATAAAGCCAGCTTTGAAATTTGATTTTATTGTAAACTTTAACTGATGAAGTTTAATTCTGATCTTAAAGTATCGGGGTTATAATTACTGATAATGCTACATACTAAGAGGCATTGGTTTATTGTTATTATGCTGATTTTCTAGGTTTTTTGGTTATTTTGCTGATTATCTGTTTTTCTTGTTATTTTGCTGATTTTTCTTTTTTTAAAAATTATTTTGCTGATTTTTTGAAGTTGTTTTTTTTTCTTTTTTCTGTCTTTTTTATTTTGCTGATTTTCTGTTTTTTAATGTACTTTAAAATCTATTTTTCTTCTCGTTTCTTTCTTTGATTGCTATTTGTGTTTTTATTCTCTCTCACTCTCTCTCTATTTCATCTCTTTCTCTCTCTCTCTCTCTCTCTCTCTCTCTATATATATATATATATATATATATATATATATATATATATATATAGTGACTGCCACTTTTTACGGAAGAAAGCTATCTCCTTAAATCTCCTAAACGTAAACGTGGGAACGTATATGACTCCTCAGGCAAAGTTCACCCTTGCAAGCATTGCTATATACCGGAAAAATAAGTTAACCGTTCTTGTCGTTGACACTGCCTTGTGCACTTTCATATAGTTTCTCAAAAGTGCTGTCAGTCCCCATACCGTGTGAGAGATAAGATACGAGTTACTTGTAGTTTGCTGCGAAAGGACCTCACAGACCATGTGTATGTATTTTGATTTTGTGATTTTGGGGAGTAGGAAGAAAGCTTAACTCCAGACTACGCCCCCTTAAAATGCTTATATTCTTTCAGTCCATTTGAATAAAGATTTTTTTTATTCCTAACAAGTTTTTCAAAATTGCTCTTACTGGTGGTTTTTCATTAGAATCTAAGTAACAGCAAGTCTCCTCTGATCTCCAGGACTCTTCTAAGTATCCTTGCTATCTTAAAGGTGCCGTGGTCTAGATGATCTTGATTCTTCCTTTGATCTCCAGTTTATCTAGTCTCCTTTCAAGTGTTTTGGGGACTGTTCCAAGGGCTCCAAACATGATTGCTATGACTATCACTTTTATGTGCCACAACTTTTTCAGTTCTTTAGAAAAGTTCGGGTATATATCTAGCTTTTAGCTTTCTTTCATTTTCATTTTATGTTCTGCAGAGATGACAAAATCCTCTAAATGACAAATTCTTTCTTGTTAATTAACACTAGATTTGGTCTTCTGTCCTGAAAGATATAATCTGTTTGAATCTCAAAGTTTCAAAGAAATTCAGGCATCTCATTTTAAATGACACATTATGGTTTTTGGATAAGCCATTTTTATGGTGAAGTTTTAGTTTCTTGCACAATTCTTAGTGGATAACTTTACCCACCCAGTCATGTCTATTCTTATACTCCTTTTGCACTAGTTTGGTTTATTCGTTAATTATGAGATTAATGGTTTTGTCTCTATTACTACATATCTATACTTACTTTTCTGTTGAGTATTGTTGATTTTCGTTTTAATATAATGGGTCCTTATGAAATTGTTTTGTACTACAATTGAATGAAATCTAGCTTCTTTAAAGGTTCCTGTTTTGTAGTTTTCCAACTCATCTCGTGTGAGATTTCGCCAGTTTGTTGCTTGAAATATCCATACAGTGGTTTTCTTTTAATTACTGTTATTGTTGTTTTGTTTGTCTTTATATTGTCAGTGCTGTTACTGGTCGCTGAAATTCGTTTTCCTTTGCCCTTTTTAAAGTAGTCTTTGAGTCTTCAAATTGATGAACCTACGCAGTTTTCTATGCTGACGGATCCTTTTCTTCCTTATTTTCTTGACACGTATAGTCTATCTGTGTCATCTCTCGGATGTAAGACTTTATTCATTGTCATCAACTTTCTTGTCCTTAGGTCCATTTGTTTGAGTTCTTCACTTGTCCATTTGAAGAATGGTCCTGTGTATCTTGCAAGGAGGTCTGCTTAGGTGTTTATTCCTTTGATAAGACTTCTGCTGCTGAGATTGGTTTCGTGAAGTTTTTCATTCTTCTGAGTTTGTCTTTTTTTTTTCTTTCATCTCCACTTGTTTGATGGTGTCCACTACCCAATATTCCCGACTGCTTGTAGTTTTCCCTCTCTCCAACAGTTCTGATTCTTTCTTGATTTGGCAGTTCTATTCTTTCTGTTATTTGTCTTTTTCCTCTTTTCATTGTGAGCATACCATACTTTTCTATGCCAAATTCCATTCTATATCCAGACTGTATATTCTTTTTGTTTGTATCAGTTTCCAATTCTTTTTCATTTTTTGCAAACTTGATGTCATTTATGTATAAAAAAATGATTAATCTTTTCTTATGATTGTGTAAATGTGTAGCCTCCCGTATACTTCTCAAGAATGTAATTGAGTGTCATCAATGCTATAACAAGTTGTAATGGCGACAGCGTATCTCCCTAGAAGATGCCTCTCTAGATTTTAATCTCGTCTAAAGTTTTTCCTCTACTGGTTAATTCCACTTTCCAGTTTTTTATGGCTTCTGTGGTGAATTTTATGACTTTGTCGAATATCTTCTACATTTTTGACAATCTGCTATCCAGGATTATGGGACCAGTTCATAGGCCTTTTTGTTGTCAATCGATGCCATAGCAACATTTTTCCGCCTCGCTTTGCTCTCCTTCCGGATGTTCTAATCAATGTGCAGTAAATCACCTGCTCCTCTTGTTCCTCTGTACATTCTTTCTGTTCTTCCAGTGACAGCAGCATACAAGCAAGTAATAGATCTCCTGTAATGTTAGGATTTTCTACTTTATAGGTAGCTGGGGATGGTTCTTTTTTTTTTTTTTTGTAGTCTTTCTAAATCAGGGTAGTTTTCCCCCCAGTCATCCATTCATGTATTCTTGCTTCTTCGGCACATCTATTCAGTCAAATAGCCAGTCTGTCATGGATAGACGTGAATTTTTTTATCAAAATTCTTGTATGCCATCATAGCTTGGCGTTTTCAAATTCGGTACCTTTTTCAGGATTGCTTTGAGTGAATCCAGATGTATTATCGCCACAGGATTTTCTTCGAGTCCATGTAATTTTTCTTCATATCATTAATCCATTCAACGTTTCTGTTATGTTTTATTATTTCTACATCTAACTCCAAAATTGTTTGGCTTTCTTTGCATCTGGTTGTTGATTTCTTCTCGTGAATTCTCCACCATTGCAATGTCCTGTTATTTTGTATAGCCTAATCCTGTCACGGTATCTTTAAAGTCTCGCTTCTTTTGCAAATATCTTTTGATTTATCTCCTCAAGTTGTATTGTCAGACTTGTCAGCTGTTTTATTTTGTTTTTCATCCCAACATATTCTCGTGTTTTTTTCCTTCTTAAGCACTTTTACTTGTTGCCACACTTTCTTTACCTGTCCTTCTTGCCTTAGTTTCTGTCCAGATTTTGTATTTCTGCTTGGGTTCCTTGGAGGGAATTTTCATTTTATCGCAGACTAGATTCGTTCCTGCATAAATTTGCTCGTTTAGTTCAGTGATGTTGCTCGTTGAGATATTTGGTAATGGTTTCTACCCTAACTTTTGGAAATGGTTTTCTACCCTAACTTTTTTCCGTTCTTCATTGCTATGAGATGGTAATGAAGTTTTCTCTTTAGTCATGATTTTCTTTATAAACTCTAAATTCATTTTGTCTTCTTATGTTAACATTTGTTTTGTGGTGCCAGGGTTTGTGGTGTTTCAGTTTTTTTTATCTTGCCTTTCAATTCAGGTACGTACGGGGCTCTTGTTTTTCAGTATTTAGTTTTTCGGTTCCGGTTGGGGGACCTGATTCATATACTTTGCTTTTTACTTGTTAATATATTGTTAGTATCTCAAGGTCAGAAAACCAACTGTTCTTTGAAATTATTCCACCTTGGCCAGCATTCTTTGGCTTGTATTAAATCTAGTGAATTCTTTCCAAATTTCTATCATTGCTTTTCTATACCCTCTATGAGTAGGATTGCTCTTAGAATAACAGTGAAGTAGATTTTTGTGTCTGCCCTTTTCCGTTATTGCATCTGAGTTGAATAGTTGCTTTAGTCATTGATTGTGTACCTGAAATTAAATTCGCATTTGGCTATCAAGCGAGCACTTACCGGTCATGACACCCAGATTTGGATTAGTCATTTTTCATTGGTAGTAGACCTAGGGATTGATTATAATCAGTGCTGCTGTCACAGATGTGACCTGGTACTCTTACAAGTAAGAGGATATCTAAGTTCGTCGTTAAAATACCAAAACAACCCCCCCAAAAAAAAACTGCTTCGGTTTCAAATTTACTAAGTTTAAACTTAGTAAAGTTCAACAGTCACCTCTTTTTTAAAAACCTGTTCGATTAGTATCTTCATTCGTTACTTTAGCTGCTATTTTGTGCATAGATTGGTTCATAACTAATATTACTATTTAGTTATTTAAACCCAAGCAGTTTCGTGGTATTCTTCAATGCTCGATTTATGCTCGACGTTTCAATTATTTCAAATCATTTAAACCATTCCTATTAGGCACTTTTTTAGCAGATTTCTTTCAGAAGAGTTCTTAGCATTGGGAAGTAGACACTGCTGCCTCTAAAATTTCTGTTCTTTATGAGTTTTTTTTACACCTGCATTAGATGGTGATCTTTTACTGAAGTCTGAGTGACAACAAAACACCAAGAGTCTCCAGGACTCTTCGCAATTCGGTAGTTTGAATGGTCTCGATTATTTCTGTGATTTCCAACTCTCCAATCCTCTTTCCTATTCTTTGAGACCGTTCCATGCGTCTCGACTGCAATTGATATCCACATCTCCCACAAGTTCTTCCATTATGATTTCTTGCGAGTTTTTCACACCAGCAACAGGTGATGGCTTTTCGCTGGAGTCAGAATGACAGTAAGTCTCCTCAAGTCTCCAGGACTTTTTTCAGTATACTGACTGATATTAACAATGCTGTAGTCTGGATGCTATCTACTCGTCCTCTGATTTCTCAGTCCTTCAGTCCCTTTACCAAGCCTTTGAGTATTGTTCCGAGCGCACCATTTACAATTGGTATCACCGTCATCTTCATGCTCACATTGTTTTTTTTTTTTTGTTTTTTTTTTTGTTCTTGGATAAAATATAGATACTTATTTCTCTTCTCGCTTTCTTTGGTTTTTACTTTGTGGTCCGCCGGCAGGGCAAAGTACCCAATCCGGTAGGTTCTATTTTTCCTTTTCTCTTTTCTTTTGTTGACTACCATTAGGTCTGGTGTTCTCGCTGGAATTAGATCATCTGTTTGTATTTTTATGCGTTTCCTTCTCCAGTACTGGTCTTGGTTTGTACATTTACCCTTTTTTCATATGGTCAATGTTCAATTTCTTGCACAATCACCTTCCCCACTTATTCGCTTAGTTTGTGATTAGTTGTTTCCTCTATATCATCACATAAATTACATTTGCTATTTTGTTGCGTCTTGTGTATTTTTGCTTTAGCATTGTGTAATATAACGGACGGGCGCTGTCGTTGAGAACGTGCGAACGCATCGGGTGTCGTCAATCAGTGAAAATATCACGAACCTAGCGCGTGCAGGCAGAATGACCAGCAAAGTTAGACGTGATTTTAAAATAACCACTCATGAATTATCACGTGTTTTACGACAGTTTCACTAGTGACATCGAACATTCTGGGATCTTCGATTTGTTCTTCAAAATCTCTATATAAGAAAACAAATCAGGGGACTTTGGCAGAGTTGAAGGCAGGTTTCAAAACAGGTGCGTCAAAGGTTTAGGAGACCCCCACCCATCCTACCCAGCCGGTTACGACCCAACTATCAGGAGCATGTCAACAGCCGAGTATTTGTCGCTGCCTCCCACCAGACACGACTTGACCCAAGGTCAAAAGCCCGAAGGCCAATTAAAGTGGGGATAAAGGGGAGGGGAAGGTCGGGAACGAGCTGAGACTCGAACCCTGCTTGTCTGTGCTGCTCATCGGCTCACTTAGTGCAATGTGAGCCTGATGAGGCAAGCAGTTTCACGAACCCAAATGTGGGTCCGGGCACGTATGCCAGTTTGCGGCTTAAACTAGACGCATGGTCTAGTGCCGTCCAAGGGGGACAAAGGAGACAAAAATGCAGCTCGCCCACCCGAAGGTAGCCTAGTCGAAACTAGGTGCCTAATTAAAGGCCCCAAGTCTGCCATTGTTCCTTTTCTAGGGCCACGCTCCGGACCGAAGTCCTGAACAGGCCCCGGGGCGCAGTCAACAGCCGGCTATCACCGACACCCACCGTCGCCACCAAGAAGGGAAGGGAAGAACATAACGAAACAAGCTGCAACTATTGTATTGCAAGTGAATAAAAAAACGACGACTATTTTTCTCCCTTAAATTTCGAGTTTGAGTATTTCTTTTTCTGTGGTCTCCTTTCTTATAAACACAGCACTTTGGTCCTATGGTACAATTGTTGGTCCGTATAGCTTTGTTTTGAGATTCAGTTTCTGTCTTATGATTTCCCTCTCTAAGCCTTGTCCAGGTCTTCCCGTGTGAAATTTCGCCAGCTGGTCGCTTGAAATATCCATACAGTTGTTTTTCTTCCCATTTCTGTTTCCTAGTTATTTTGTTCTGTTAAAAATTGCATTGTTTGTTTGTTTCTGGTGGCTGTAATTAGTCTTTCTTGGCTCTTTTTCAAGTATTTTTCGATGTCTCGTATCGATGTATCAACGCTATATTCAAAGCTGGCAAAGACTCTTCTTCTTTCTTTTCTGGACACATGGAGTCTATGTCACCTCGCGGATATAATAATAATAATAATAATAATAATAATAATAATAATAATAATAATAATTATTATTATTATTATTATTATTCTGCAAATACAAAGTAGATGACATTCGTATAAATCATCATAATCCTCATCAAGTCATATTGACTGCATGGATTCGCTTGATTCTCTCTCATCATCATCGATCCCTATGCGTCATCGCTCTTAGTAAGTCCTTTAGACAGCATCCTGTGTCCGCACTGAACTGATGAATATATGTTTTTACTAGTCAGCCAACACTGGTGTGTCTATGTTCATAGGAGAACGCCGCTTTTAAGTTTGTTATTTCTTCTTCAGAAGCATCCAGCATATTATACTTGGAGGACTTGTGAGATGGGAGGTGAGTATGCTGTTTTGAAGGGTGCTGCTTCCTGGATTTGTTCAAAGCAGTACTCAGTACTCTTCAGTTGGAATTCTTGCAGAAAAATTACATTCAGACATGCAAATTGGACTGGAAATGATCCAAATCAAATCGTTCTTAGCGTATTGCCGTGTGACACGTCATGTTGGCTGGGTTACGGTTATATATTTACAATATCTGTTCAGAAAGCTGTATTTACGAAAATAGAAATAAATAAATAAATGAAAAGTTAATTTCCTTTGAAATAGTTCCCTTAGTATTCAACAGATTTATATCAGTGAGTTGGTCCATTGTTCGAAGAATGTCTGAAAGACATTTTTTCATATGGTGTCAAGCTGTGATATCGTCTTTCTTTTAATGCTCCCCATGTCTTGACACCATTGAGATGAATTTTCACTTTAGGTTACAAGAAAAAGTTGCACAAAGCAATGTCTGGAGAGTATAGAGGTTACGACGACAAAAATTGCTCAAAGCAAAATCTATCCAGATTCGGCACTGACTTGAAATCCTCACTTTATTATATAGGAGAGAGAGGGGAACTTGTTGGAACAATATTTACAAAAATGCCTATTTTTCCAATATGATTACATTTAAAAATCAGGCAATTGTTTTCAAAGATACACCCATGCACTATAAATACAACCAAAAAGTTCTTTAAGGCGTTAAAGAAATCACCGGAAAAATAATTTTTAATGTCCTCCTATATCTTTCAAAATACCTAACTTTCGAGTAAGTTGAAACATTCTTAGAGTTAATTTAAAATACAAAGGTTGATTTTTTTTAAAAAATTTCAATGAATCCTTTATAAATAGGTTTTATTTTTTAAATTAATAATTTTTCTTGTAAGCGGGTTTAGAAACTGAGATATCCACTGGGGACATTAGTTCGTCTCTTTTTGTCTGGATCAGGAGAAAAGCCGATTATATCCTTACGTTCATATATGAATAGTTCAGTCTATTTGCCTACAGTTAAATTATTTTAAACACTTCTATCTAATACGATTAGTTTCCCTTACACACAGCTTCAAGTAGTGTGATATAGCAGTTCTATTTGTAATTAATAATTTGCCAGCACACAGCAAAAATGCAATTGAACACTGATTTTATTTGATGACAATAGTCCCTTGTAGAATATTAAACAACTTTCCCTGACCTATAGATTGGACCCCAACAGATACTACAACTCCAGGTCAGAGCAGACCCAAAAGCAATGTCAAGCAAGGGTCATTTCGCACTCTCCAAATTCCTACACTGGATCTCCACCATCAGTGGCATACCCAGGACACCAAATTGTTTCAAACCCCGTTATCCAACACCAGAAATTCCATTCAACATTACTCATTTGTACTGATATCTTATACCAACTATTTAACAACATTTTTCCTTTGTTCGCACATATCTAAATGGTTTAAGTATAATAAATGCTTTAATAATTTCGATTTAACCCGAGTTGACACTACCACGACGTGTCAGAGTGGATTTGTGAATAATGGCACTGAAGGGTTACTATAAATTCCTCAAAATCTAGATGGTTTAATGTCATAACTGGACACTCAATGGGGGTGTCTTACCACCCTGCAATGTTTCAGTCGTTTTATTCAATAGCACCTGCCAACAGGACCTCATTTTCATTGTTAGTTCAGTAATCGGAGCAACATAATATTATATTATTATTTTTTTCTAGTAAACTTCACAAGGACAAAGTCACCCACACTCTCACCCGAAGGGTATCTACAATACCATCGGTTTGTGGCTTGACCGTCACAAAATGGATCCTTTTTATCTGATATGACATTTGAGAAAAGAAAATAATCTTCACAAATTTCACTATCAATATTATATATGGAATGTTAAGGCAATTGCTTTGCAGTTCTAGGTGAATATTTTCGCTTTGCAAATATTTTTCCTTCTCCTATCAATTTGCCGAGCCATTTTAAATCTCTCATAAGTCTCATTGAAGATTCTAGTTCTTCTATTTTCCGATTCTCCCGTATTTTCTTTTCCTTGCTCCAACTTTACAAATTAACCAGGTATCCTCAGATGTTAGGAAAAACCTAGTTAATTCACAGGCCTCGGAGGTAGGTAAAAGAGTCGGATAATCATCCTTGCTGCAGAAACTGCAACACCTAGATGATCTGCCATTAAAGCAGAGAAATCATCTGTATCTGTGAAGATATTTCTGTTAAGAGTATAAATGATTGGAGTGAAGGATTGAGGAAAAGCTTTATCTACTAGTCGAGAAATGTCATAAGTTGTCAGTTTTCCTTTTGTTTTCTTTCATTCATGCGTCAGTAGCAATGTTATAAAAGGCCTTGAAGGAACCAAAAACGGCCCCATCAAGAGGCTGCATCTTGTGCGAGCTGTGAAGTGGCAACGATAGCATTACAATACCATTTTAGGAAGAATAATCAATAATTCCTACGCTAACGTGACTTTCATAATTGTCAAGTATGCAATATTCCTCTGGAGTACAAATTACAAGTGCCACAAAATGTGTCAAAAAATATAAACATTTGTTGTTGCAATATATTCTAAGGGATGTACCTCACTAATGGAACCCTTTCAGGTACCAAGGTGTGCGTGGAACTAAATGTTTCGGTGTGGAAGGGGTAAATATTCATGTTGGCCGGAACATTCTGAGATGGCTTAGTCGAAAAGTTCTAATTAGCTTTTCTCGAAAATTTCCAACTAACCCCAGCCATTAATATCATAAATAGAGTTAATGCACACAAAAATATAGGAGAAAACAAATCATTTACCGTGCCATTTCAATTAGTCACTATTAAACAATCGACACAAAGAATTAACATTCCTGCCAATCTTATTAGCTGAGAAAAATCAATATTTCTAACAAGGTAAAACTTTTCTTCAAGACGAGAACAAGGCATAAACCTTTTTCCATGATAGACAGACTTCTGTATTAACTTGATATTAACATCGCAACATCATTAGTCCCGTTGAAGCTAAGTTTTTATGAGTTTTCCCATTTCATCTAAAAATCCGATGTTTCGACAAACTTACCATTACAACTTCTCTCCTCTATGCTACTCAGCAGTTTACAAAAGTTCATTCAAATCTACGATTTTTAAATCAAAAAAATTTAAATCCACCTCGAATATGCAAACATCATATGAATTATATTTATCCACACACACACACACACACACACACACACGCACACACATACATAGGGTGCGGAAGCAAAATTAGGAAAATTCATGTATAATGATAAATGACTCTATAATAAAACAAAATTAATTTTAATTTAGAAAAAATAAACATCAAAATAAGAAGACAGACACAAAAAGAGTAAATTAACTCAACATGGCCACCATTTTTTTTCAATTATTTATTCAACACGCATGTCTTCAAAATAAATACTTCAGACATTTTATTCCATTCCTCCTCAATAGCAGTCTTAAACGAACCAATATTTGGATGAGAAGTTGCATTTGTTTGTTTTGTTTTCAAAAATGCCCTATATAGTGTAATTAAGTGGATTAAGGTCGGGGCTTAAATCTTGTTTAATTGCTATCCTCACAGTTTTTATGTGGACTTTCAATTCAATAGTGCGCTTTCTTAATGACGTGGTGAGTTCCTTAATCACCGAAACGAGACCAGTTAAAAAGACTTCTTTTCATTTTTTGTTTAATTCTCCATTCCCACTTTTCCTTAAAAAGCTTTTTCTGTAATCATTTTTTTTTTTTTTTGCTTTGTATACGGTAGACAAAGAAACTTGGGGTTGGTTTCAGCGTTAAGCAAATAATTGATTCTTTCTCCTTTCTTTTCTTGTCCACC
The DNA here is from genome assembly GCA_963585895.1 of Sepioteuthis lessoniana. Lineage (NCBI taxonomy): Eukaryota > Metazoa > Mollusca > Cephalopoda > Myopsida > Loliginidae > Sepioteuthis > Sepioteuthis lessoniana. The sequence continues at coordinate 127,205,832 of OY757912.1, read as the reverse complement.
CATATTGAACAGAATTTTAATTTTAAAAAAGTGTTTGAATAATAAAGCTAATCATGGAAATTTAAATTTATCCCTTTTTTTTTCAAAAATTGGACTAATCAGACTAAAAATGTTTTAAAAATTTATTCATATTTTGCTTCAGCATCCTATATATATTAGTAAAAAGTAAAGTTGGTGACCGTAGTCGAGGGTGACCCGAAGGCTCCCTTTTCGATATATATATATATATATTGATTTTCTTTCTTTGTTTAATGGAATATTAACTTTCGTAGGCCATTTAATCATAAAGCTATCCTTCTAGAGGAACAGCAGTGTTACTATTTAGCTGGTGGTGGGGCGAGAATGGGGCTCATATATTTTGCAAAGCTATTAGTCCGAAAGCAAACGTAATATCGTGACTGGAGTTCGAACTCACTTACTTCAATGCTACATTTCAGTATTTTAACCATTACGCTTCGTTTGATCTTTCCTGCTACAGTCGGCTGGGGCTGTAGAATACACCGACTGCTTCTCTGCAGAGGAGTAAGACTCCCTCAATGAATGTCCTGATATGACACTAAACAATCTGATGGTGAGGTTTCAGTAATGCTGGAGCTTTAGCGAACGTCGAGTACCCCTTCATTGCTATGGGTCCCAGGTTCCTTCAGACCCGGAATAGTAGCACGGGATAGGGATCTATCTATGGGTCAAGCAGAACTGTCTGACATTTAGACTGTATACTTATGCAAAACTAAATTATTTGAAATACAACTCTTTAATCATTTAACTGTGTGTAAACAAATGACTGATGCTTAATTGAATTGTTAGCGATAGACAGCAATACTAAGAACCATTTAGCTTTGTTGCCATGCTAAACTGAATTGTTTGAAATAGAACTGTTTTTACATTTTACTGTGTGTAAACAAAAATATTTAAGCAAATGACTGTGTATAAACAAGAAATTGCGTACTTATGCTAAATTGAATTGTTTGAAGTAGAACCTTTTGAGTCTTTAACTGTGAATTCGTATTTGATCGAAATAAGTGAAATCATTTAACTGTAAAAAAATGAATTCAAACTCGTTTAAAAATACTAATCATATATTCAATATTTATGTTTTAAACGGATTTGGTATGAGGTAAGCTACAATGATAGATATGACATAAAACAAAACGAAACCAAACTAAGCACAGACACACAGACACACAGACATATATATATATATATATATATATATATATATATATATATTCTGGATTTAGCAAATTTGTTATAATTTTTTCCCAGCAGCATGATAAAATTTTTTAAAAATTGATTGCCCCAGAACTAATTATGTTGGTGTTTCTTTCTCCCCCCCCTCTCTCTCTCTCTTTCTCTCTCTCTCTTTGTGTGTTTAGTGTGAAACAGATTAAGCGAAAAGCTGAAATCTTTATTTTGTATTTATTTATTTGTTTAACTTTCAAGAAGAGAATTTTGATTTTAATCAAGTTTAGTAAAGATAATTGTAAATATTAAAGCCGTCTGTCTGTCTGTCTCTCCCAGATGACTGTTTCGTTTTCTTCTTTTTTTCTTCTTCTCAGGAATTACACCTTAATGAACGGAAACGTCCTTATCTCTTTAAATCGGCGGACAAGTGCAAAAGCGCTCTGAGGCAGAAAAATGCGGAAATTTTGTTTCAATCTAAAAATGAAATTTTCGCTTATTTTTAAATTCAAGTAGAATTCACTCTCACAAAATCATTATTTATCAATTCATTTTAATATAAGTTCTATAATTAATATGTGACTCAAAATTTCCGTTTTATTTAACGGTTAAAAAGATAGATTCAATTATCTGGCACCTCACAAACTGATATGATTCAAGTTTTAAACTCTAACTTAATACCCTTTCTTGACAAAGGACAATTCATTTATTGACAAAGGAAAGGCTTCAGTTTTGTTTAGGACATTTAAACAATCAGTGTATTTTAAAGACTATCTCAACTTTGAGAATTTAATTCACAAAGAAAAATTCCAATAAAGCTCAGTACATCAGTCACACACACTGATTGCGCCATTCTTTTTAATCATTTTACGTAACGCTCACTAAATTCTATGTAGCGTTGAAAAATAGGAACCAAAATGGCAGACAGTTTTTATTTACCCGACTTGTTGACCGTTTCTGAAGAATTGCCGCTAGTTATTGGTATTTTGATGTAGTTTAATATTTTTTTCTTTTTAGCATTTTATTTATTATTACAAAACACCCAGACTCACGCACGCATCAAATGACGAACACAAAGACTCACATACATGTGTGGTGTTTTTAGTAAGAAACAAAAGGTGCTCACCATGTTCCCAATATAAAGTTTTTATTGCTCATAGTACCTTTCATAATTTTATTTAGCGGATGTTTGTAAGGTCACTCGGTACTGTCTTAAATAATTTCTCTGACCCCTCCATTAATCATAGAATGTAAGGTGAATGTGATCCACATTTAAATAGAGGTTGGTTGGTTGTTAGGGTTTTATGGCATACCAACCTTTGTAGGTTATTTAACGACAAATACATTATTATGCTAAAAGTTCTATTTCAAACAATTCAGTTTAGCATGAGTACACAGTATAATTGTCAAAAACATTTCTTTTTCAAGCTATTCAGTTTATTCAAACAGTTCTAATTCAGCTTATTCAGTTGAGTATGAGAACAGATTTTCTTTACAGTTAAATGTCAAAACAGTTCTATATTAAACAATTCAGTTTACTGTTAGTAAAGTTTCAATGTCAAAAACAGTTCCATTTCAAACAATTCAGTTTAGCATAATCACGCAGTTTAAGTGTAAGTACAGTTTAATTTTTAAAAACATTTCTATCTCAAGCTATTCAGTTTAGTCAAACAGTTCTAATTCAAACAAGTTTAGCATAAATATGCTGTTAGTTCTATTTAACCCATAAATAGGGTCCTATCAGGTGCTACCATTCCGGGCCAGAGTGAACCTGGGAGCAATGGCAATGAAGGAGTGCTCCTCATTCTCCAAAACTCCAGCATTACTGGAATCTCACCATCAGATTGTTTAGTGTCATAAACAGGACACTCATTGGTGGGGTGTCTTACCCCTATGCAGAGGTGCAGTCGGTGTATTCTACAGCCCCACCCCAGCTGACTGGGCAACATTTGAATAGAGTTGAACATGACTGAAAATAATTGATAAAACGGATCATAAATAAAAATAAATTAAAGTTTTTAAAATATTCTAATTGATTTAACATACAGCTACTAACTGATAAAATTTCGATGATAGATTGATAATTTATAATACAGTAATATGATAATAATTACTAATTGATTGATACAATGAAAAATGCTCCCCCGCCCAAAAAGTATGGCTCCATTAGAAAACAATGCGTAATTAGAAATGATCCCAAGTTGCTGATAGATTTCAAAGATTTCGAAGAAGTTTTCGTGTTGTATCAATTTATATGTTGTGACTATTTATGTGTTGTGTATATTTATAGAAACTGCCTTGCAATGCAAAAGGAGTGATATACTGTTGTGTTGTTATTACAATACATTTTCTAATTATTTTGCAAAAAAGTTATGTTCAAAACTGTGTATTATTATTATTATTATTATTATTATTATTATTATTATTATTATTATTATTATTATTATTATTATTACTCCTGTAGAGTTTATCACATTAGCGTTATTTGATGGTCTTCCACTGGAGTCTGAGTGGCATCAAGTCTCCGTAAGTCTCCAGGACTCTTCTCGGTATTCTGGCCGTTCTCAACAATGCTGTAGTTTGGAAGGTCTCCACTCGTCCTCCGACTTCCAAGTCCTCCAGTCCCTTAAATAGTCCTTTACGTACTGTACCGAATGCACCAATCACGATTGGTATAATCGTCACCTTTATTATTATTATTATTATTATTATTATTATTCGTGAGTTTTTAGTATCAGTGTCAGATGATAGTCTTTCACTGGAGTCTGATTTACAGCAAGTCTCCTCCGGTCCTCAGGACTCGTCTCAATATGCTGACTGATCTTACTAATGCTGTAGTATGGATGATCTCGGTTTGTTCTCTGACTTCTAACTCTTTCTGTCCCCTTACTTTGGAGACTGTTGCGAGTGCACTAATTATAATTGGTATCACCGTCACTTTTATGTTTCATTGCTTTTTAGTCCTTTGGCAGGGTCTAAGTACTTGTTTTTCTTTTCGTTTCTTTGGTTTTCACTCTGGGTCCCGCTGGGATGGTAAAGTCAACTATTTGGCAGGTTCTCTTTTTCTGTTAATTATCACTGGTCTTCTAGCCAGGGTTAGGTATTCTGTTTATATCTTAAAATCCCAGAGAATTTTTTGAGTCTCATCCGCCAGAACGGAATCTGGTTTATGCATATACCATTTGGCAGTATGGTTAAATTTCAGTTTCTTGTATAATTCCCAGTGAATCATCTTTCCAACTCAGCCATGTCTCGTCTTGTACCCTTTTTATGCTAATTTGCTGCATTTGCTTATTATGTGATTAATTGTTTCGTGTCTTTCAACACGTAAAATAAATTTACTATTTTGTTGCGTCTTATTTAATTTCATTTTAACATAGTTGGTCCTTTTGGCGTTGTTTTGTGTTGCTATTAGGAGAGATTCCGTTTTTCTCTTAAAGTTCTTATTTCTTTGGTATGTCCCAGTTTTTTCGTGTGAGACTTTGTCAGTTTGTCGCTTGAAATATCAATATTTCTGTTTTTCTTCCCATTTCTGTTTTCTAATTATTTTGCAGTTCATTATGGTGTCTGTGCTGTTTCTGTTCACTGTAATTAATCTTTGTTCTTTTTTATGTATTCTTGGAGACTTTGTATTGATTCATCTATACTCTCTTCAGTGCTGATGAGTACTCTGCCTCCTTTTCCAGCTGTTTTTGTGGTTTTTGTTGTTGTGGTTGTTGTTGATATTATCATTATTATTGCTATTATCATTATTATTGTATCAGTTCTTACGAATTTTTCACACCAGTGTCACCCGAAGGTTTTTACTAGTGTCTCCCCAGATGTCCAGGACTCTTCTAAGTAGTCAGCTTAGTTTTAATAGTGCTGTGGTCTGGATGGTCTCGATTCCTTTTTGATTTATAGTTTCCGTAGTCTCTTTTCCAGGCTTTTGCAGAATGTTCTAAGGGGACCGAGTACAATTGGTATCAACATCACCTTCATGTTCAACAGTTTTTCAGATTTTTTGTCTATGTTTTCATTTTCTTTTAAATTCATTTTATCGACCGCTGCAACGACTAAATACCATAGATGACATATACTTTTTTTTCTTTTTAGTTAAGACGAGCTCACATTTTATACTGCAATCAACAGTTATTACTTTACTTCTCGTGAGTTTTTCACTGGAGTCTGAGAGCAAATCTCCCCAGATCTTCAGGACTCTTCCCAGTATTCTAGCTGATCCTAGCAATGCTGTGCTTTGGGTGGTATCAATTCTTCCTCTGATTTCCAATTCCTCCAGTTTTTCTTTCAAAACTTTGGGGATCGTTCCAAGTGCACAGACTATCTATGGTATCACCATCAACAGTTTTTCAGCTCTCTAGCAAGTTCCAAGTATTTGTCTCTCTCTCTTCAACTCTTTTGATTTTCACTCAAAGGTCCACGAAAACAGCAAAATCCACAGGAGGAAAGTTCATGCTTTTTTGTAAATTATCACCTGGTTTGATCTTCTGGTCGGGATTTAGCGATTCGATTGCATCCCAAAATCCCAGAGAATTTTATGCATTTTATTCTCTCGTACGGATTCTCTAGAACTAGTGAATCCTCTTTCCCATATATTGCATCACTTAAAAAGAAAAAATGTACTGATTTTATTCTTCAAAATTCCGCACTGCTTTTTGCTCCTTGCTTTATAGAAATAAAACATCTCTGGCTTTTTAGAAAAACATTCCACTTTTCCCATCTTCCATTATTTCGAATAACAAAAACATTCCTTCTCGATTTGTCTGCTTAAAACCCCAATATTCTAAAATCCACACCGGATAGTATTTCTAGCAGGCTCGACTCAGTCGTCCCAATCTGCTCTGTTACACTATTCTGTAGCGTATCATCAATATTCGCTATAATTGGTTTTTATGGCGTTATTTTTGCTGTTATTAAAAGAGAATAGGTTTCTCTCTTGAGATTTCTGTTTCCTTGTCTTGTCGTTTGTAATTTCGCCAGTTTGCATCTTGAAATATCCACGCAGATATTTTTCTTTCTTTTTCTATTTTCTAGGTTTTATTGTTTTTCTGTTAGTTCTTTTTTTCCTATAGCGACTGCAATTAGTCTTTCTTTGCTCCTTTTGATATTCTAAACTCTGTGTTTAATGCATCTATGCAATCATCTACGCTGGCGAATCCCCCTCCTCCTTCTTTACTTATAATCCATGTCTCTCACATATGTAAGGAATTGTGCATCGTCGTTAATTTCCTTGTCTTATGGTTCATTTGTCTGAGTTCCTACCTTGGCCATTTTAAGAATGGTCCAGAGTTCCTTATATGGTGGACTGCTCAGGTGTCAATTCCTTTGATGAGATTTTTTTCTGGAGTGCTTGGTTTCAAGCAATTTATTATAATTATTTGTATTATACACATTGAGTTTTTCACTCCAATGACAAACCGCAGGTCTCCTCAACTCTCCAGGACTCTTCTTAGTATTCTTGCCGATCTCAACAATGCTGTATTTTGGATGGTCTCCACTCGTCCTCTTATTTCCAAATCCTCTAGTCCGTGTACCAATCCTTTGGTGATTGTACCTACCACACCAATTAAAATTGGTTTCACAGTCATTTTCATGTTCCATGGTGTTTTCCGTTTTCTATCAAGGTCTAGATTCTTATCTCTCTTTTTGCTTTCCTTCGGTTTTACCCTTAGGTCAGTCGGAAGAGCAAAGTCCACTATTCTGCAGGTTCCCTTTTTTTGTTGACTGTTACTAGGTCTGGTCGTCTGGCCAAGTTTAGGGGATCTATTTGTATCTCAAAATCCCAGAGAGTTTTGTGTATCTCATTTTCTAGGACATATTATGGGTTATGCATATACCATTTGTTCGTATGGTCAAATTTAAACTTCTTGCACAATTCTCAGAGGATCACCTTGCCTACCCAATCGTGTCTAGTTTTATAATATTTTTGTGCTAATTTACTGCATTCGTTTATTATGTGATAAATTGTTTCGTCTCTATCACCACATTATCTATATCAGCTATTTTGTTGCATTTTCTTGTGAGTTTTTTAAAAACTAGTTTTAATTGGTGGTATTTTCATTGGTGCCTAAGTGGCAGCAAGTCCCAAGTTTCCAGGATTCTTCTGAGCATTCTAACCAATCTCAAAAATGATGTGATGTGAATCGTCTCGATCCTATTTTTGATTTCCAATTCTTTCAGTTATTTTCCCAAACACTTGGAGACCATTCCAAGCTCGCCAACTATAATTTGTAACACATTACTTTTATGTTCAACAGATTTTCCTTTCGCTGTCAAGCGCTAATTATTTGTCGATGTGTTCGTTTTCTTTCATTTTCTCCAGTCGTTTGCTGGAACAGCAAAGTCCACAAGATGACAAGTTCTTTTTTTCTTATTAATTAACACTACGTCTAGCCTTCTCGATGGGTTTCGGTGATCTGTTTGTACATAAAAATTCCAGAGAATTTTATGCGTACCATTTTCTAGGACAGATTCTGATTTGTATGTACGAGTATATCATTAGTCGACATGGTGAAATTTTAATCTCTTGCACAATTCACAGTGGATCACCTTTCCTACCCAGTCGTGCCTAATCTTGTATTTCTTTTTGGCCTAGTTTTATGCATTCTCTCATTATATGATGAAACGTTTCACCACTGTCTCCACATGCCCAATAGTTTCTATTCTGTTGTGTATTATCAATTTTCGCCCCGATATAATTTGTCCTTATAGCATCATTTTATGATGCTACTAAAAGAGATTCCGTTTCTATCTTGTGATTTATCCTTTTCAGCGATGTTCAGGTCTTCTTCTATGCAAAGTCCCCAATTTGTCGCTTAAAGTATCCATAAAATTGTTTTTCTTCTCAAATTTGTCTCTATTTCTTTTATTTTACTGTTAGACCATCTCGCAAGTGTCAGGCCTTGTGCATCAATCATCAATTTCCCAGTCCTTTGTCTCTATTTTAAGAATGGTCCTGATTATCTAAAAAGGGAGACTTCCAAAGTATTTATTCCTTTGAAGTGATTTCTAATGCAGAGTTTGATTTCGAGAAGTTTTCTTATTCTCCCGGGGTTTATTTTTCTTATTTTTCCTTCATTTCTGTTTCATGATTTATTTCTGATATTCCCAAGTACTTGTAATTTTCGTCATTATTTTACTCAAAGTGAATTTTTACACCAGCATTTGCATTAGTCTTTCCTTGGTGTCCGATTAACAAAATGTCTCCTCGGATCTCCAGCACTCATTTGAGCATTCAAACTGGTTTTAACAATGCTGTAGTTTGGATAGTCTCGATTCTTCCTCTGATTTCCAGTTCCTCTAGATTCCTTTCCAAGCTCTTGGGGACGACCGTTCCAAGCGCATCAACTACAATTGGTGTCATGGTTACTTTCATATTTCACAGATTTTTTTTTAATTCTCTGACAAAGTCCACGTATTTTTTTACTTTCTTTTATTTTTACTAAGTGGTCCCCCGGGATGGCAAAACCACTTGATGACAAATTCTTTTTTCTTTTTAACACAAGGTCTGGTCTTTTGGTCTGGATTAGATGAGGTCTTATTCAAATTGGGAGTTTTCCACATCAACTCTTACAGGTGGCTTTTCATAAGAATCTGAGTGACAGCAAGTCTTCTCAAGTCTTCATGACTCTTCGCTATTTTAGCTCTTCTCAGCTGTGCTATTGTCTAGACAGTCTCAATTCTTCCTAAGAATTTCTAATTCACCCACTCTCTTTTCTAAGTTCTTTAGGACTATTCCAAGTGCTCCAGCTATGATTGCTATCATTGTCATGTTCATGTTCCATAATTCCTTCTGTTTTCAGGTCAAGACATTTTTCCTGTTTTTCGCTTTCTTTCATTTTCACTTTTGAGACTGTAGAATACAACTGCTTCTCTGCAGAGGGGTAAGACACCCTCAACGAGTGTCCTGGATATGACACTAAACAATCTGATGGCGAGGTTCCAGCAACGCTGGAGCTTTGGGGAATGCGGGGTACCCCTTTATTGCTATCGCTCCCGGGTCCACTCTGGCCCGGAGTGGTAGCACCTGATAAGGGTCCTATCTATGGGTTAAATAGAACTAAACGGGGCTTCTTTCATTATACTGATTTTTGCATTTAAACTGTGTATTATGCTCAACTGAATTGTTTAAAATAGAACTGTTTTGACATTTAAACTGCGTACTAATGCTAAACTGAATTTCTCGAAATAGAACTGTTTTGAAGTTTTAACTGTGTACTTATGCTGAACTGAATTATCTGAAATAAAACTGTTAGACATTTAACTCTGTGTATTGCCCAGTCGGCTGGAGCTATAAAATACACTGACTTCACCTCTGCAGAGGGGTAAAAAACCCCGATGAGTGTCCTGTATATGACACTAAACAGTCTGATAGTGAGGTCCCAGTAATGCTGGGGCATTGGGGAATACGGATCACCTCTTCATTGCCATTGCTCCCAGGTCTACTCTGGCTCAGCGTGTTAGCACCTGATAGGGCCCTATCTATGGGTTAAATAGAACTAACGGCATACTTATGCAAAACTAAATTGTTTGATTAAACTAAATAGCTTAAAATAGAAATGTTTTTGACAATTAAACCGTACTTACATTTAAACTGCGTGCTTATGCTAAACTGAATTATCTGAAATTGAACTGTTTTTGACATTGAAACTCTGCTTACACTAAACTGAATTGTTATATATAACTGCTTGAATAAACTGAATAGTTTGAAATAGAAATGTTTTGGACAATTAAACTGTGTACTCATGCTAAACGGAATTGTTTGAAATAGAACTGATTATTTACATAAAAATAGATTTGGCGTTAAATAACCTACAAAGGTTGATATGCCATAAAACCAAACCAAACCAAATCATTTCACTCAGTAGTCTAAAGGAACACAAAAATCCTTTAAGTTCTTTTCTTCTTGCTAATTAAAACAAAGTTTTGTCTTCCGGCCTTGGTTAGATGATTCGTTTGTATATCAAAGTCTCAGAAAATTTGATGAATCTCCTCGTCAAGATCATATTCAGAGTTTTGCATATACCATTTGTTAGCATGGCCAAATTCCAGTCTCTTGTACAATACTCAGACATGCCAGTTCCTTTATTATTTTGGTGCCAGGTTGATGCACCCCCTTATGGGATTACTTGTTCACTCTTTATTAACACGTAGCCGACACCTTCTCTTCTCCAATTAATTTTTGCTTCGACATCATAGGTTCTTATGATATAATTTTGTGCTGCCGTGAAGAGATGAACTTTTTCTCTTCAAATTTCTTCTTTGTTATCATTTTCAGTTCAATTCATGAACAATTTGTTCAGCTTGTTTCTTGAAGTATTGTTGTATATCGGGCTGGTTGGTTCGTTGATTGGTTGGCTTTATCAACCACTGTGGGTTATTTAATGACAAATCCTGTTTATACGTATATATCTAATATATATGATTTGTAATCGCATATTTGGTAGATAACATTTTTACAAGCCAAGACTCATTTGTTTGCACACAGTTAAATGGTTGCAAGTATTACTAACACTAGTAGTTCAATTAGATATTAGTTTGTTTGTACACTGGAAAGCGGTTGCAAGTATTGATCACACATGAGCCTACATCCATGATTGGAGGCCGATTCTTTTCAGAAAGAATTATATATATTTTAGGGTCTATTTTTCCAAATACTCCTTTCATGCTGTTGATATTGTAGAACTTTTTCGAATGTGGGTGAGGTTTAAGCATTCAATCAAAATAGGCTTTACTGTGTATTGGTTTCCAAAAGAACATTTAGGATGAGGTTCTCCTTTTAAAATGAAGGAATGAGTTAATCTTGAGTGGCCAATTCGTAGCCGAGCAAGGGTGGTTTCTTCTATTCTAGTATTATTAGGATCCAGTTTCCTTTCTTTTAGAATGGGCTGTGTTTGGTAGAGTTGTGGGTATTTTGATCCCTTACTTGTTGCCATTTCTTTGTCATTATTTGCCTGATTTTATGTTTTAAGCCAGTATGTGGTAATTTGGAGTTTTCTCAGGTATCATGTTGAGTGCAACCTTAGTTAGTGAATCAGCTTTATCATTTCCGTGGATTTCCTATATGATTTGGGATCCAGCAGAATATTACATTTTTGCTATAGCTTATGGAATTGAGTTTGTTCAGGAGTTTGACAATTAAAGGGTTATGCAGTTTTCAATTTGTTATTTTTGTTGGTTTTCAGGAGCCCCCATACAGTATAGTGACTGTTAAGGTCACCTAGTAGTATGTGAGACTAAGGGGTTGTTCTATTAATTTGTTTAATTTTGTATCATTTATAGGATCATGTGGAAGAATATAGATGGAGTAGATGTTTACTGATTTGTGCAGCGTTGTCCCGGCAGCAATCACTTGAAGTTCACTGTGTTGATATATCTTTCCTAACAAGGATTAAGACATCTCCAGAAACCCTGTGTTCATCTTTGTGTAGGTGATTGTATGAGTTGTAGTTTCTTATGTTTAATTGGTTAATATCTTTGAGGAATGTTTCTTGAAGACATACTACTTTGGGGTTGTATTTAGTCAGAAGCTGTAGAAGTTCTTCATAATTTGCTCTAATTCCTCTGCAGTTTCACTGTATGAGTGTAGTTTTCATTTTGAATTATATTTAACTCGAGTGCTATGGAGGTTTTCTTTTTTTGGTTTCTTAGCTTTTACCTTTGTGGTGTTAGGCTAGCCTATCTCCATTCTTTCCTATAAATTGGATCTATCTTTAGATTTTTTGGGAGCCACTGGGTCTTTTGATTGGCTCGATATTTTTCCGTGGCTGTCGAGTTGATCAGATTCTTTAACTTATGGATCTGCTGATCATTCCCCATTGGGGAGGTTTCCATTGTTGCTTTTTTTCCGTTATTCACCTCGAATGTTGGTGGACAGAGAGGATATCTTGGTTTAAGAGTGTTGTCATTTGGTGGGACCGTCTTTGTAGGAAAACCCGGCGTTTTCTCTGTTTTCGCTTCATTGTCAGTTTCAGTCCTTTTGGATTTTTCTTGAGTTGCATCATCATCATCATCATGTTGAGCGGCTAGCACAGATATCCCTGACCCTCTCTTTCCATGTCTCCCTATCATTCATCGCCTCTGGCAGGTCTTCAGGGTTACATCCCGTATCATCACATAGCTGCTGTATGTATGTTCGAGCAGGCTGTCCTGCTTTTGATTGGCCATATGCGGGGGTCCACAGGAGTACATCACTTACGATCTCGTCTTTGCTTCTCCAGCAATGTCCGGCATGTCTGGTTCGTCTAGCTTGTATAGTTTTCGTGATAGGTGGTAGGTGACCGTATAGTTGCATAGTAGACTTTTTTTCAAGTTTTCTTGGAAATTTGGCCACTTACCAATTGTTCAATGACCTCAAAGTATTTGTTTTCTTATTTATTTTCTAATTGTTGGATCCGATTGATCTTTTGTGATACACGAGCAAATGATTGTGTTCCCATAGAGGACTCCTCAATCTCTGCGAATTTCTTTTATACCTGACTTGCATTATTTCTGTCTTCTCTTTTTTATACAAACCACGTGTTTTAGAGAATGCAGGGTGGTTCTCATGACAATTCGAACTTCTCTTCTCCGCTCAGCACTCATCTTCAGTATGAGATGTTTTTTTTCGTCGCATTTTCCACAGATTCGTAGCCCTCTACATATATCTTTGTGGTGCCCAAATATCCGGCATTTGAAGCTCCTTAATGGGTCTGGTACGTAGAATTCCACTCTTTACAGAGTAAAACCATCTTAATTTCTTTTGGGATTGTGCTCGAGTTGAAAGTGAGTATGTACGTATTAGTATACTTTCACCATTCCTCTTAATACTTCTGTGACCCATGACTCCTTGCTTACGTAATGCCGTTTTTATATCCTCCTCTGTTGTTAACCTCAGTTCTTGGTTTGACTCCCTTCCAAGAGTTTTCGGTTTGGTCTTACATTTATTGTTATGAAATTGTTCCATTTTTAGTAGGTTGTTTTTTTTTTCAGTTACTTCTACGAGGAGGTTTCTCTTCCTGATTTTTCTTTTACGAATTTCGAATTTGTTCGGCTACTTATAACCTTTTAAATTAGAAATGTGGACAGTTTGCTCAGCGGTTTTTCGTCTATTGATTCTAACGCAATGGATTTTGGAAATTCATTGTATTCTGGGTCAGAGTCTGATTCAAAAAGTTTTTTTTTTGTTTTATTTATTTATTTATTTTTTTTAGAAAAGCCATATTTATGGTTTATCATTCATTGGTCCTAAACCGGCTCATTGGCCTTGTGGGTAGAGTGTTCACCAACGGTTCGGGAGACCTGGGTTCAATCCCAGGTCGTGTCATGCCAAAGACTTTAAAATGGTATTTGATACCTCCTTGCTTAACACAGCAATATAAGGACGTAAAAGGATAAAGTGGAGCAATCCAAGGAAAGGAACAGCGCCCTCTCCAACACCTCGGTGTAGTAGCTATAGAAAAGGGAGCCTTCGGGTCTCCCTCGACTATGGTCGCCAACAACAACAACAACAATTCATTGGTCCTATGCTCCACCACCCACTACGGAGTCTGACTTAAGATGGGAATAAGCCAGGGAAAAACCTTTTGCCCTGGTTGAAACGGGGATACATTACCAGGATATTCATTTCAAGAGCTAAATTCTGAGCCTCTGCCAATTTCTGATTTTAATGGCCTACAACTTAACAGTACTCTCAACACAATTAACCCTCAGCTCCCGCCTTCCAGCATTTACAAGATAAAAGGGATGGGAATTGTTCCGCAAGTGCAGATTGAATTGTACCTTCGGGAGAAAAGAAATTTCCTAGTGCTCGGACATGAAGGGACCTGCCGATTGATCGGATCGGGCCTATCCGACGCTCGTTAGACCAAGTAAGGGCCAAAGTGGTGTAGTGCAAGTCATTGAACACTGTCACTGGATCAATGACTGCGCAACCATCAGGATTCCGTTCTAGTGCCTTACGGGTCGCTGTCCATGGCCAACAGGTGGGGGCTTACTCCACTACAGTCGGCGTATTCTACGGCCCCAGCCGATAGGGCTGTGTATACTGGGGGATGAAGAAAAGACAGTACTTATATATAAAAGTATCATCTCTTCTTTTTATAACGAAAGGTACGAAATGGTTGGAGAAATAGTTGCGTGAGGAAAGAGTCAGGATAGACTGGGATATACTAAGATTTATACCATAATCTTTTCTTATTCTATTTGGTCGGATTCTCTGGTCTTCTATCTTTCATTTCTTCGAGTCGTCTTGGGTTTATCTTGGTCTCCATTTCCGCTTCTGTTCTTATAAATGGTTACAAAAACTTTTCTGGTTTTCGACGTCTTTACTTACCCAATTTCCAAAAACAACTACACGGCTGGAGAGCCATATTAGGCGTCCATTTGTTACGGTGCCTTGGACTGCTCTAAATTAACTCTAAATTACTGACTTGTTCTCACGACTGAACCAACCAATCAGAGTACTGCTAAAAAGGTCAGCTAGATGTCAAGTTTGTTTACAATGTCACTGGTTATTTTCCATAACTCTTCTTCAAACAAATTTCTAGTTAAGTTTCCAAATGCCTTATTTTGAATTCTACACTTACTTTACAAAATTAATTGGTAACCGATTCATTATGTAACAGTATTCATATAGAAGATTTTCTTCCCATTTTTTACCATATTTTATGATTGTTATTTTCCGGTTGGTTTTGTTATTATAGTTGGTATCTCTCCTTGCTTTTTATGTACATCATTCTTGAATTATGGTATCCATGCAATCGTCAATACTGATGAGTCTTTTTCCTTTCTTGTTGGATAGAATATATCTATGTCATCTCATGAGAAATGGGTGTTGTGCTTTGTTATCAATTTCTTTGTTCTATGGTTCATATTTTTGAATTCCTCTTTTATCCAATTTAAAAGGGA
Source organism: Sepioteuthis lessoniana (assembly GCA_963585895.1). NCBI lineage: Eukaryota > Metazoa > Mollusca > Cephalopoda > Myopsida > Loliginidae > Sepioteuthis > Sepioteuthis lessoniana. Next base: position 127,190,763 of record OY757912.1, on the reverse strand, counting down.
TCTAGAGTATCCTGCAAGAGACACTATCCAGATATTTATTCCTTTGATTAAATTTTGGCTGCTGATTTGAATATTTTTTCTTGTTTTACTGAAGCATTCATTTCTTACTTTTATTTTCATTAAGGTTTGCTTGTAATATTGTCAGGTATTTATAGTTTTCTTTTTGACCAAATGTTCGGATGCTTTCCTGATTGGCAAGATCTATCCTTTCAGTTGGTTCGCTATTTTCTTTTTCATTCTATACATGGCACTTTTTTCAGTTCGAAATTTCATGTATTATTATTATTATTATTATTATTATTATTATTATTATTATTATTATTATTCCTTTAGAGTTTTTCACATTGGTGTTAGCTGATGGTTTTTCACTGGAGTTTAAGTGACAGCGAGTCTCCTCAAGTCTCCAGGACTCGTCTCAGGATTCTGGCCGTTCTTAGCAATGCTGTCGTTTGGATAGTCTCTACCCGTCCGCCAACTTCCAAGTCATCCAGGCCTTTTAATAATCCTTTAGTTATTGTGCCTAATGCACCAATCACAATTGGCACAATCGTTACTTTCACGTTCCACAGCTTTTTCAATTCTCTAGCAAGGTCAAGGTATTTATCCTTCTTTTCACATTCCTTCAGATTTATTTTGTGGTCGGCCGGGGCAGCAAAGTTGACAATTTTGCAAATTTTCTTTATTATTATTATTATTATTATTATTATTATTATTATTATTATTATTATTATTATTATTATTATTCCTTGGTCTTTCACTAGAGTGTAAGTGACAACCAGTTTCCTCAGATTTTCATTATTATTATTATTATCATTATTATTATTATTATTATTATTATTATTATCTATAAGTTTTCACCGCGGTAGTAACTAGTGGTCTTGACTGAAGTCCGGGAGACAGCAAGTCTTTTTAATTTTCCAGGACTTTTTTTTAGTATTCTCGGTAATCCCAACAGTTTGGATAGTCTCAATCCTGTCTAATATCTCTAGTTACCCGAGTATACTTTCCAGCTTCTTTAAGTTTGTTGAAATTACTCTGACTTTTATTGATATCACTGTCCGCTTCATGTTCTACAGTTGTTGTTTTTTTCAGTTCTTGGGCAAAGTCCAAGAATACGTCAAGTTTTCTACTTTCTTTTAATTTCATTTGATCTGCAATCCACTTGTCGACAAGTTTTTTTTCTTGTGAATTATAACAAATTCTTTTCTTCTGGCCTAAATTAGATGAACACTTTCTATCTCAAATGCCCAGAGATTTTCATGTATATTACTTTTTTTCCTTAATTGGGATCAGTATTTCAATAATATTAATTCTAACGTTATCTAAGATAAATGTAGTGGGTATTGGGCGATATGGCTTGTTGTACAGGAAAATAAGACGTAATTAAGATTTATATTATTTTCTATTTTCATAGAAAAAACAAATAGTTCCAGACATGTAAAAGAAAAGAACTGCAAATCAACACTCGGCTATATTTCTTTACACTCTCACATGACCTTTTTACTTAGTGGACAACGACAGCAAGTGCTTCCAGGTTGAGCACAAAAACACATCTCAATCTTAAGTAGAGTCAGAGCATCAAAACATATTGAACTTTGTTTATGGTGACATCATGTATATAAACTCAAAATATTTCTTTTATCACAAGCAATATCTGTGTGTGCTCCTTCCACCGTTAGAGGGCAGTAAAATCTAATATGATGCTCATCCTGTACTGTTAGCTATGAACGAAAAGATTATTAATTATGAGAACGTTTTTCAAAGCTCGCATTTTTTGTCAATTCTCAAAATCGACTATAAACAAATTTACCTCAAAATTGGTCTGAGATTGTGACTATTTCTTGTAACTTATTTAATATGGATTAAAGAGATATTGTAGACAGAGATGAAGCGATTGCTTGAGAGTTAATCATAGATATCTTGTTAAAAATTCTATGGCTTTATTCCTTCGGCGTTGACTTATTGATTTTGATATAGAATTTGAAAATCTGGAAAGTCTCTAGACAAATTAAGCTAATTTCACTCCTTCTTCTCTTTGTCTGTCGGTCGGTCGGTCGGTCTAACTTTCTCTTTTTTTTCTTTGAACTCTTGTAAAGATAATATTCATTCCATCTAGATTTTTTAAAATCTAATGCCTTTGCGTATTTGGCCAAATTATGTCTGTCGTTATTAATCACATGACTGCTGCTTGCAATGATGAAAGACATTTATATAATATTTTGATGTACTGAAAATTAAAGGACCGAAAATACTTCCATAATTTCTTGAAAATTCATCTTAAGAAGTCGAGAGAAGACTAAAAATGTCAGTTGCACAGTTGGGCTGCTTTTTTTTAAACCAAAACTTTATTTGTCGTTGCATCCTTAAACACCAAGTGTTAATATGGACAAAATTCGATAGAAAATTATACAGGTATCTTAAGCAAGAAGCTTTAAATGCACAAATGTGGGTGGCATTTATTGCTAATGATTCTTGAGTCGATTTTTAAAAGAACTGGTGTTGTATAGTGACCTCCGACCCGGCCAAACATGCCATTCCAAAGACGGCGGTAGTTGAATATTCGGTTGGCGTGGGCGAGCTTGGCTGACAATATGGGACAGGGTTAAAATCCCACGGTACAGTCACAAACTGATGCACCGGAAGAGGGTGACCAGTGAACTGCATGACAGTTATTTCCGCTCGATGATGATCAAAACATGCCATTCCAAAAACGGTGGAAGTTACATATTCCGTTAGCCATTTATGGGAAGAAATTGAGTAGACGTTGAACTATTATACAACTCAGTGCACAGGAAATTCAATCAGTTTAGAGATCAGAGAGATGGAGAAATGATGCTGTAGAGAAAATAGCACCTAACAGAGAGCTGGGCCCCCGGGCCTCCGGTTGAGCAACCCTGGAGAACGAGAAAGATACACTGCTGTGTCTGGAGGAGCTGGGGAGGTCAATATGTTGCAGTTCTGTTCGGTCTCCAACTCCCTCTCACACACAACACTTTCAATAAAGTGAGAGGTGTATTTTTCTAAAGAACTGTCTCGCTCGTCTTTATTGTGTCGTCGTTATGATTCTGCATGCATATGCATATGAGTATGCAATATTGGGACTAAAACGAAAACCATCAATTATAGAATTTACGGAAAAATATTCTTTTAAAAAGCCCTTGTCATCCAAACTTGAAATTATCAACATAGATATACAATAAATGTATGAGGCTATTGTAAAATTAAAGACAAAGAATTGGTTATTTTATAACACAGTTTATCCATCTGAGTTAATTTCTACAATTGCGATGGATAAGTGTAGCTGTGGTAGTGTAGCTGTGAGAACCATGGAATATGGACAGGTTTTAATACTGTTTAACCACTAAATCATATTTGAGGTGATGAATTCGAGACATTCTGTCTTTGAAAGAGCGAGTGCTCAAGATTTTTCTCAGGAAGTAGTAGCAATAGTATTCCAGGGATATAACAATTCTGGTCAGATATCACTGGCTCGCCAAAACAGCGACTGGCCACAGGTAATGCATAAAAGGAACCATTAGCGGTTGATAAAGACGATAACCGTTCAATGAAATAAAACATTCCATCAAATCATATCTTAATTGAACGCTGGTACTACTCATCAACCACCCAGTGCAGTGCATAGCACAAAAAGCATTCTATGAGGTTTCGCAGACGTCGACAAACAAGGGTATCATTCTACTATCTTTAACCTTTATTTAATAGATTGATTGATTTTAATGGCTTGTCAACCCGCTGAGGGTTATTTTATGCCTCAAGGTTAAGGAATCGCTCTCATTGTAAATTCATATTAATATTTTTGTATAGTTGTTTCTTAATTTTCTTTGCACACTGTCCCATCGAATACGAATAATTTTAAGCAGATTTAATTGACCCACAGATATGACCTGAACATGTTCTAACAATCTGAGTCAGAGATGATCTGGGAGTAACGGCAATGAATGGGCACTCTACACTTTCAAGATCTTCAGAACCAGAGACTTACTATCAGATTCAGTTTATTGTCATACCTAGGACACACCTTTTGGAGGAAAGGGGGCTTACCCTTCTGCAAAGGATACAGTCGGTGTATTTTAAGCTCCGCTTATAGGGCAAACTAATTTTTGGTGGTTAGGTTTATGGTGGAGAAAAAAGAAAATGAAATAAAAAGAGTAAACGAAGTAAGTGAAAATAAAAAAAATGGAATAAAAAGAATGAAGTACCCATTTGCAAAATCAACTGATCAATGCATCGATTAAAAATCAATGTTATCGTATTTTCCTGACGTCGATATTGAGATCGCTATTAAGTTTCACCGATTAATTATCTACTTGTCTCATTTAATTTTCCATATCTCTTTTTTTTAAGAAATTGTCGTTGTATATTTGACTATAACAATCAGATTTTTATTCATATCAGAAGCGATTTTATACACACTATTGAGATTTTGCAATATTAATTTCAAGGTGTTAAATGATTAGTTATGCTTTTATAATTGCCAAATGAGCTGAATGACACGGCTGGTCAGAATCTAGCACAACTCATGTGACGTAACGTTCAACACCTGTTTGTCGCTCAGGTGCAGAAATAAAAGGAACTGAGTATAATTAAAACTATGCACAGTTTTTTTTAAATCTCTTATTGGTGTTTCATGAAAATAGTGAAAACTTTCTGATGAATAACAGAAATATCAATGTATTTTTGAAGAAACTATTCTTAAAGTGAAATAGCAAGAAAAGTAATCTAATGATTTCTGAAAAGACAAAAGTGTCAATATTTGCATTTGTCTTTTGAATGTGTACAATTTTCTTTGAAATATTTCGAAATGATCTTAAATATTTGATCAAATGTTTTTCAAAATATTTGATCAAATATTCAGGATCATTTCTATTTTATCGAATTAAAAAAATGTCTATCATTTATATATTAGAGATTAATGATAAAATTATTTATCTATCTCAGTACGGATTTCATACATGCCATAGAGATTTGGGATAATTCATCAAAAGTAACGAACATAAAGCTTAAAGATTTCGTTGTATACTGGATAACCTGTTGACGATTTTCATATAAGACTGCTTAAAAGCCGACTTTGGCATTTAATAATTACCTCCCTTAAGAAATTAGAATAATCAAGGTAAGTGTGAACTATTACTGTTAGGGTGAACTTTTTTTTATTCTCTAAGATATATAATCGCTATTTCACGAACAAAAACCTCCCTCAGATGAGTCATTTTTGTTGTATTGCAATAAAATTAGTCTAAAAATTAGATTATTACAAAAGAAATAATAGGATACCAATTATTCTCTATTTTTCAAATGGTGGAAATATCTAACAGTGATGGTGATGGTCGTGGTGGTGGTGGCATCCATTAGTGTCATGAGACCAAAAACCTGTGCCTGGATTTGGGCACCAAATGAGGCAAGCTTGCAAGGAAGACTGATACACCAAGTCTCTCGCGCCACCAATACTGACTAAAGGAAAGGGTAATGTTTAATACATTTTAACAATAATGTCATCAAAGAATTTATTTTCCCGCATCGATAACCATAAATTCACCTGCAATTTTATTCAATTGAATATATGACACTTCATTATAGTAATTATGACATTTTTCGTTAAAATATAAGGTGTAAAATAACCCGAATGTTTCATTCGAAAAGTTATTTTTGATAATGAATTTTGGATTTTGATTGATTGATTACAACGACATGTCAACCCCTCTAAGATTATTTTATGCCTGGAGGTTAGGGATTCGCATACATTGTATGTTCATATTTATATTTTTATGCCGTTGTTTCTAAAAAGCTTTTCGTACAGGTTTCTATCGAATATGAATAACTTTTAAAGAGATCTATTCGATCCATAGATTGGACTCTATCAGGGTCATAGTTGACCTGGGAGTAATGATAATAAAATAGTACTCCACTCTCCTCACATCTCCAGGAATGGAGTTTCACCATCAAATGCCGTCTATTTTCCTACCCAGAGAACGAGATAAATCTCTAGAATAAAGCCAAAGAGGCAAATAAGAGAAATTTATGCAGCAATCTTGATTTTTGATTTCTATTGCTGTATTATTATCAATTTACTTTTCTCTTTAGTTTTCGTTTAATGTCATGACAAAAAAAGAGGAATCGTCTTTTAATTGGAATCATTTTGAGATGAGGCTTCTTAATCTGAGAATTAATTTTTTTTTATTTATTGCGGACTTTTTATCCTTATCTTGGTAGTTTTTTTTTTACAGGGGATACGGTTACAAGACTCAGCATTCCTATCCAAGGTCGCGGTAAATCACCTGAAGAAGGCCAGAGGTGAAATTTGGCCGAAACGTAGTGAAAGAAGAAACAACACAGAGGACAAAAAGTCCGCAATAAATTTTTAAAAAAGATTAATTCTCACAAAAAAGAGAAAATATAAATTAACAAAATGACTTTTGGGGTAAAAATGCTGTTTCAATAAGTTATATTAGAAAACACACAGCCACTTATACATTAGAGAGTGTTTATTCATATTTTGTGCGCCTTACAACCAGCTTTTTTATGTGTATACATTTAATAAATTTAGCTTAGTTTGCCACTTGGCAATTACACAAGAATGCTGCGTGCAATATTGAACAAGTCCTGGCGGAAACACCCCACAAAGCACCAACTATACGGACACCTGCCTCCCATCACGAAAACAATAAAAGTTAGATGAACCAGACATGCAGGACTCTGCTTGAGAAGCAGGGACGAGCTCATAAGTGAAGTACTATGGACCCCCACATATGGCCGGGCAAAAGCAGGACGATCAGCTCGAACATACATTCAGCAGCTATGTGAGGATACGGGATGTAGCCCTGAAGACCTACCAGAGGCGATGAACGATAGGGTGAAGTGGCGAGAGACGGTCAGGGATATCTGTGCTAGTGGTACGACATGATGATGATGATGAGTTTTTCACTCAGTGAGAATCAAACGCACTATCAATCGTCAGCGATCCTTGCACATTAACTAATGTACCTGGCAAGGTACCTGTGTTCCCTACAAGGTACCTTCGTTCACTGCAAGTAACCTTAAAAATCAAACAGTAATTACTTTGTTGATAAAAAAAAGAAACATTGATTCAAGTATATCTAGTTACTTGGTGGTCATGATTTTAATACTTGGCCAAGTAATTTAATAAACTCGGATTTAAAGGAAGTCAACACAAGTACGGATAAAATTGGAAGAATTAACTGATACTAGATATCCTCTAAGCATGGATAGTCGGATTAAAACATGTCTATACGTGTTGATTAAATATAGGGTTCAGTTTGAGATTCCCAGATGGTAACTTACTACGACAGCTGAAGAAGGCCTAAGGATGCAAGAGCTGAATTGTTAAGACAATAATAAAAACCGAGATTAGGACAAAAGTCTGAGTACGTCGGTGTATAAAAATTTTGTAAATCATCAGGTGTCTTTCTTTCTTTAATGGCATATCAACCTTTGTAGGTTATTTAATGCCAAAACAATTCTCCTAGAAGAACTGTAGTGGTGCTATTTAACCCATAGCTGGGAAGATAAGGGGGTCCATACCTTTCACAAGGGTATTTGCCCGAAAGTGAACGTAATAGGGCGACTGGAATACGACTTACTACGATTCCGCAGTCCATCACTCTAACTACTACACCACGAGGACACCCCCTGTAAATCATCAGCAAGCGGAAGAATTATTATACAAGACCAAATTACTCAACAATAACAAAACAAGAAATAAGTAAATAATAGCCAGTAACTCATATGCGACGTAATCCTGTGGACCCCTTCACATGGACGAGCAAAGGCAGGATGACCAGCTAAAACATACATACAACAGCTCTGTGCCGGTATAGGACGTAGCCTTAAAGGCCTAACGGAAGCAATGGACAATAGAGAAGGGTGGCGGGAGAGGGTTAGGGAGATCCGTGCTGATGGCGCGACATGATGATGATGAAATTATACATTTTTGTATAATTGTTTTCATATCTATTTCAAAAATCATTTTCTACAAATATAAAATCGTTTCAATGCTAAAATAAACAAGTAACAGGATAAACCTCACATAATTATAATACAAAAATACTAATTTACATGATACAAAGGAGCAGCAAAAACAGCACATCGTACCGAGATTTTTGTTTGCAAAATAGCATTTACTCGAAATAAAACAAATCAGCAGAAATCTCATCTAAAGGATAAACACCTGGGTTCACAGACTACTTTGACATTGTAGCAGGAGTACTGCAAGGAGACACATTAGGCCCATACCTCTTTATCATCGGTCTAGACTACGTGCTTAGAACATCGATTGATAAAATCAAAGAAAACAACTTCGAGCTGACAAAGAAAAGAAGCCGAAGGTAGCCCGCAAAAACTATTATCGACGCCGATTACGTTGATGACATAGCGATTCTGGCAAATACACCCGCCCAAGCCGAAACACTTCAGCATAGTCTGGAACGAGCTGCCGCAGGCATTGGCCTCCATGTCAATGCACACAAAACGGAATACATGTGTGCTTTAATAAAACAGGCGACATTTCCATACTAGGCAGTAGCTCTCTGAAACTTGCTGAAAAGCTCACCTACCTAGGGAGCAGTGTCTCATCGACCGGAAAAAAAACATCGGCACGCGGCTAGCAAAGGCATGGGCAGCTATCGATAGCCTATCGGTCATATGGAAGTCAGACCTGACCGATAAAATGAAACGCAGTTTCTTCCAAGCAACGGTCGTGTCGATATTGCTATATGGATGCACTACATGGACGCTAACTAAATGGATGGAGAAAAAGCTTGATGGCAACTACACAAGAATGCTGCGAGCAATTTTGAACAAGTCTTGGAGGCAACACCTCACAAAGCCCCAACTGTATGGCCACCTACCTCCCATCACGAAAACTATCAAAGTTAGACGAATCAGGCATGCATGACATTGCTAGAGAAGCAGGTACGAGCTCATAAGTGATGTTCTCCTATGGACCCCCTCATATAGCCGAGCAAAAGTTGGACGACCAGCTCGAATTTGCATACAGCAGCTCTGTGAGGATACAGGATGTAGCCCTGAGTACCTACCAGAAGCGATGAACGAGAGGGAGGAGTGGCGAGAGAGGGTCCGGGATATCCGTGCTAGCGGCCCGACATGATGATGATGATGAGATACTCGGATCATTCCAAAAGTGGACGGGAGAAGAACTTCAACAAATGGACTATAGAAAAAGAAAGCTCATGATAGTACATAAGGCCTTACATCCCAGAGATGACGTAAACAGACTATGTGTTTAGAAAAGAAAGAGGAATAGGACTCGCCAACATTCAAGAGAGTGTCGATGCATCAATACAACGACGAGAAGACTACATAAAAAGATTTGGAGGAAGACTGATTAAAGCAACCAGAAACAATACAGCCGATACAAGTATTAACAAAACAAAATAAGTAGAAAGTAAAGACAGGAAGGAAAACAACTGCATGGATATTTTAAGTAACAAACAAGCGAAACTTCATGAGATAAAACTTGGACATGCGGAAAAAAAGGAAACCTTAAGAGAAACTCGTCAGATAACAACAGCACAAAATAACGTCATAAGCAAAAATGGACAAGACGCAACAAAATTGCTGATGTAGATTACGTAGTGATGGAGACGAAACGATTAATCACATAATAAGCGGATGCAGTAAATTAGCGCAAAAAGAGTAGAGACGCCTGAGTGGGGAAGGTGATTCCCTTGGAATTGCGCAAGAAGTTTAAATTTGACCATGATAACAAGTGGTGTATGCACAACCCTGGGTCTATCTAGAAATTGAAACGCACACAATTCTGTGTGGTTTTAAGATACAAACAGGTCATCTAATCTCGACCAGACGATCAGACCTAGTGATAGTCAACAAAAACAAAGAAGAAAAAGAAAAAAAAGAACCTGCCGAATAGTGGACTTGGCCGTTCCGGTTGATCGCAGGGTAAAACTGAAAGAACTTGCTAGAGAATTGAAAAATCAATGGAACATGAAGATGAAACCAATTGTTGTTGGTGCGTTCAGTACAGTCACTGAAGGATTGGTACAGGAGTTGTCGGACTTGGAAATATGAAGATTAGTAGAGACCATCCAATAGCATTGTTGAGATCGGCCAAAATACTAAGAATAGTCCTGGAGAGTTGAAGAGACTTGCCGTCAGTCAGACTCCAGGGAAAGCCATCAGCTAACGTTGGTGTAGAAAACTCTCAGATGAGTAAAATAATGCTAATAATAATAATAATAATAACCCACTGGGAATTGTGCTAGAAATTGAAATTTTAACTAACAAACAAGTGGTATATGCACAAAACAGAATACATTTTGAAGAATGAAACACACAAACTTCTCTAGGATTTTGAGATGAAAACGAATTACCTAATCTCGGCCAGACGACTCTATCTAGTGATAGTCAAAAAAAGAAAAAAAAAAAAGAAAAAACTGCTGAATAGTGGTCTTTTTTGTACCGGGAGCCTGCAGAGTAAAATTTAAAGAAAACGAAAAGAGAGATTAATATTTAGACCTAACTAGACAACTAAAAAGATCTATGAAACATGAAGATGATCAATATACCAATTGTACTTGATGCTCTTGAAACAACCACCAAAAGATTAGTAAAGGGACTGGAAAACATAGAAATAAGAGGACAAGTGGAAACAATCCAGATTGCAGTATGGCTAAGATCAGCTAGAATACTGAGAAGAATCCTGGAGACTTGTGGAGACTTATTGTCACTCAAACTCCAGTGAAAAACCACTTGCTTGTGTAAAAAAAAACTTTCAAAGAATTAAAATACTGATAATAATGTTGGGAGTGGATTCATGCTTAACTCTGTCATTATAATTTACCATAGAAAATAACTATTAAATTTTCATCTCAGAGTACTTTTATAACAATCATATTGTAAATTCCGTGATTAGAAACTAATTCAACAGTGTGCGTTTAAGTGAGTTTCACTAAATTCAAAACAAAACGCGCTATTACGTTCACTTTCGGGCAAATACCCCTAAGAAAGGTATGAATCCCCTTCTCCTCCCAGCTATGGGTTAAATGGTACCACTACTGTTCTTCTAGGAGAATTGCTGTGGCATTAGATAACCTACAAAGGTTGATATGCCATTAAACAAAGAAACCAAACCAAACCGATCTTCAAAGGAAATTTTAATCCATAACATTTTTATATGAGATATTACGTTAATTAGTTTTTCTTTTTACATAAATTTGTCCGAGGAACCAAACAAGAGAAAATTAATTCGCAATTATATGTCTCTAAAGTCCCCTAAAATATTCTATCACCGTCCTCGGAAAAAATTTTTGGTAGTTTAAAATGTCTTCTCATTCTCCTATTTCATCTTGTAGAAAAGTTTTTAGTAATTCAATATTTTGCAGTCGAAGCTTAAAATGAATGTACTTAAAAAAAACAAAGTAAAATCTTTTCACTTACCTTCACAGGAACACATATTAAAACAACAAGTAAATCTGCCGAGGATAAACTCAGGAGAAATACATTGGTTGTGTTTCTCATATGCCGATATTTCAGAATGGTAAAGATGACCAAAACGTTTCCAAAAAGTCCAAATACGTAGACAAGTCCGTAGATCAAAGCAACTGGAATAAACTCATCAAGAGGCAGATTATTAACAGATGCATTATAATCATAGCTATATTCGTAGCTATTGTTATATGTTGACGCTTCTTGTGCGCTTGAATCAGTGTTCAGTTGCGATGCACTCATTATAATATTTGACGCACTTGTATTCAACCGGATCATTCTGATGTTCATGCAGTCTTGTAATTTTAGAGATGAGCTTTTATCGTTTTCCTTTAGCAAATTCAAAATGTATCAATTGTTAGAAAATGTTTTTGTTCCATTCGTTCTTATGTCTATTGTGGCAATTATTCGACGTATTGTCACCTTTTTGTTCTTCTTTAGGCTCAACTGTTTTTCATGTTCGGCCGAAAACCATATCCTCTGTAAACAAAAAAATAACTTTTGACTTAGTTTAGCACCGATCATCTTAGACTGAAGATTAAGGAATTCACAGCTATTATACAGACGTAAGTATAAAATGGAAACTTTATAAAGGTGAAATGCTCTCTTTCCTATCACTTGCTTTTCTTCTTTTTCGATATAAATACCATTGAATGTGTGCAAACAAATGAGGTCTGGCTCGTTTACAAATAACGTCATAAAAAATTAGCTCACAATATATATATATATATATATGCCCGTGGTGTAATGGTTATCGTCATAGGAAATGGACACGATGACACGAGTTCAAATCCTGGACGAGACTGATTGCATTTCACATAGCACTAATACCCTTGGGAAAGGCATGAGTCCAATTATTCTCCCTCTAGCTATGGGTAAATAGCAGGGCAGACTAGGTTCTTCGGCTTTGGTGTGGCAACTAGTCTAGGAGAAGGAAAACTCTGAATTCAAACCTGTTAAACTCCGCTTAAGAATTGACCTTTTGTCATATCCTACTCGAGCAGACGGGTTGGTATATATATATATATATATATATATATATAACCAGGGTTTGGCAGCAAACAACCAACGAGGGTTGATATGCCATAAAACACAATCAAACCAAACTAAATCAAACCGACATGGATATCTCAGATTTTACAAGTACTTGAATTGAGTAACATTATTTGATATTGGAATAAAATGTCTATCTTCGGTGTCGTTTGCATCGGTTTACGAAATTACTTAAAACTACATTACCTGCTTTAATATATATCTACATATATTTGTAATATTATTTTTTATGTCAGCTTTCATTGAGAAGAAAAGACGTGAACTCAGTTATAACCAGAGTTACATATTGACACCTTCAACTTTTTCTATCTTCCTCTCAAATTAAACATGGGTAGGTCCCCGTGGCCTAGTGGTTAACGTGCTGGACTGTGACATCCTTGTATGTAATATAACAACACAAAGATTGAACTAACAGTCGGATAACAAGGTATATATTATATATTTTTATTTCTAAAAATGATGGAAACAACTTTTTGGAAAAGTACTCGTAATTATCATTTACCAGATTTTGTTATTGAGAAAATTATATGACAAAATGCTTTTTTGTTGCAATTATTCTTTTAACTCTTTTGTTGTCTTTTGCATTTAATTAATCAACTGTAACAAACTTCCGGTACATGGCAGATTCAAACTTAATTTAAGGAAACAACGAAATAAATGACAAGTCAGAAATGTCGTCTCTATTTCTTATGAAGTGGATGGGCTTTAGAGCGGTTACATTGAAAATTTTAATGCCATATTGAAAGCAAGAAGAACTTTACAGCTTCATTCATTCCTTCAAAATTAGCGATAAAATGTTCTAAAGAAAATAAAGGACATAGCTTTTTGTTTGCAAAGACGACTAAAAAGATTTTTCTTCGACGGTAAGAAATATAATGTTCAGTTTTAGGAGTTGCAATATCAAAATTGATTTGTTTCAAATCTTGAAAAAAAAAGGTAATGTAAAATTGAATAAACCTATCTTTCACTTGCCACAGTCAGTACTATGTTCGGAAAATCTCTCAAAAAATACAATTTAATTTATAACTAAAACTGAAAGATTTTTGGTATCCTCAGCGACATTGCTTCGATGGTCATTTTCTGTGAATATTCATGATCCGCAATAGTGTTCAAAATGTAGGAAAACTTTTATTTCAAATCAGTTTTCAATTATTTTTAACTTACAACCTGCATCATTCCCAAACATTCATTTTAGCTGAGTATATTATTTTCATTGCTGGAGGGATATCATATTTACCCAACCCCTCCGTTCGGGCAGGATATGACAGAAGGTCAATCTTTTTACGCGAAGTTTAACAGATTTGAATTCAGAGTTTTCCTTCTCCTAGACTAGTTGCCTCACCAAGGCTGAAGAACCTAGTCTGTCCTACTGGAGGGATATTGGCATGATGGTTAGAGTGTTCGTCAATGGTCCGGGAGACCTGGGTTCAAGTCGAGTCATACCAAAAACTCAAAAAATGGTACTCGATGCCTCCTAGCTTAACACTCAGCATTATAAGGTACGGATCAAGGGTAAAGTGGAGCAATCCAGGGAAAAGAGTAGCACCCTCTCCTACACCTTGGTGTAGTAGCTATCGAAAAGAGAGCCTTCGGGTCACCCTCGACTAAAGGGAGACAACTTTACTAACTTTTACTTACACATAAGAAATAAAGGAGAAATAAAGGAGAATTAAAAGGATTGTCAGGATCACACAAACCGTTTAACCTTTAGCATTAGTAGAGATGTTTGAAGATTGTGAGTTTTTTTATAAAACATTTCGGCATAAACTGCTACACATCGATAGTCCTACTAAGATTTCTGCTATTTGTAAATTAGATGATTCAATAAGGCATGATATAATTCATTCAAGTTATTGATAAAAAGCAGAAAACTAAGATTGGCATTTTTAAAATAACGTTTGATTCGATACGGTTTTAAAGTGAACATCTCCAAATCGAATTAAAAGCATTTTATGTTTGAAAGAATACATTTGTTAACTAGCAGACTTGATGAAAAATATTTTGACGACAGCAAAGTATTCTGGGGAAAGGTGGCAAGATATATTGATCGATTTACTTAGGTACTTTGTTGTAGTTTCAGAACGATGAAAGCGCGAAATGGAAATAAATTCAATATTCACTTTTGTTTTACAAAGTTTAACGTACAGACGAATGGAAACATATTAACCTAATGTTCTATAAAGGTTATGAGTTAAGAATAGATGAGAACAATTTCACACAATTAAGTATTTTCCAGTATTGAACAGAACTAAACCACAGATGTTCTTTTTATAAGATGTGATTCACTCGATAATATTAATCCACAATCTTTTTTCTTTGTTCAGTTTCAAGTGTAATTTTTAAGGCTTAAATGATAAAAAAATGTTAACAGAAGAAACTTTAACATTTCTCGTTGTCGTTTTAAAGAAATTTTTTTCATAATTTTTCTGTCAGCTTAAAATCTAACTGCTTTTTTTTTATTCTGCCAATGTCTATGGAGATTATTGTCATTCAAAATCAAAATCTCACGAAGACAGTCACGTCCATTTGACAAGTTGAGCAAGTTTACATTGCGCAGGCTGCTGAGCTGGAATTTTGGGTCTTAAATATTTTGTGAAATATTTTCTGCATTATATGGAAGTGTCTATGGGTGTTTCAAGTATTTAATTGACTGTTGGTGCTAAATCAACATAAGTATTATCAGAATAAACTGATTGGTATCATAGATCTTACATTTTCTTATAGAATGAATCTACATAAGCATGACGGCTTTGGAGAGACTTTGCATCACAAACAGAAGAAATTTGGCACTTGGGAAAATTGGAAACCAGGCCATATCTACGATATTGAAAGACAAGTTGATTTATATTTTTAACTTCATGTCAAAATCTTAGCTTATCAATCAGTGAATAACTTGCATTTTATACAAAACCAATAATCTTATTAATAAAAATGGTATATTCTCAGATGACTGAGGAGTTCCGTTTTTGATGTTGAACGATAACTAATGACGTGTGAATAACCTGATACATGTATATAAGTCTGTTTGCATCTTAAAAGCTTTAAACACAAAGCTAACTCTTTCATAATTCCTGAAAAATGTAAAAGATCTAGAAAAGTTGTTTTTGCTTTTAATTGAATTAATATTTATTACTTTTTGACGAATATTTTTAGTTGCTTTCCATTGCAAATACTGGGATCGTCAGTCTATCGTCGTAAATAAACAACGCAGGTCGAACATTAAAAGATGCCAGAGATCACGACCAGATGATAATCAATGCAAGAAATAAGTTTTTCTAATAATGTTGATTCTAAAAGTGTACGTAAAAACGATAACAAATATGTTGCTGGGTGGACGACGGGTGACCATAAAGATTCAGATTAAGTTGTGTTCTTCTGACAACCATATAGCTCAGGTTAATCAGTAGATCAGGTGAATAGGCTTTCTTTGACAAAAGGAGTCACGAGTTCGAATCTCCTCTGGATTTTCTTCGTTATGTTCTATCCCTGCTATTTACTGGCAGCCATAGGCCGATAGTCTGAATAATTACTATGAAAAACAACGAAACACTAGCCAAAAACGTTAATAGTAAATAAAAACAGGTCCCTTCTCCTTCTTCTTCTTCTAGTTGAATATTTGCTCTCTATATATTCCACTGGACAAAATGTGGATCGTATCCGTAAAAAATAAAGTTTATTTACATAAGAATCGGTATTTCTTTCTGGGACCAGAGTATTTGTGCGCTTAGTTTAGGATTATAACGTTGCTTCCGATTATTCCTGCATCGGATCAATACAGCATGTTCGCTTTATCCATGTGGGTTATTATTATTATTATTATTATTATTATTAACATATATAAGAGAAAATAATCATTTTGCAAGTTGAACATAAAAAGTATCCTTACAGGTTGTCAGCCGGTCAAACAAGCCAAAATCATGTGGTGTAAAATGAAAAACTAAATAGTTAATAGTTTCTAACCTCAATTAAATTAATATGCCAGTGAGGAGGCACACATAGATAATTAACATTTTGCTATATTCTGTCTGATCTCAAGTGAGTCGAGAATACTCGGCTGCGTAAAACAAGCAAAAAAAAAGGGAGGGAGGAGGAGGAGGAGGAGAAAGAAGAAGCTACATACTGAGTGATTTGGTATAGGGCTTCACACAACGTGAAATTAAGAATATTCAGCCAACAGATGCAAATAAAATCTTATTAACCTGTCAATGAACATTATTAAAAGGTTACAAACTACTAATAATATACAATAGCTGACCATTGTCAGAATGAGTCCCATTCGCAAATTAAATTCAGAACACCAACAGATGATAGAAGCAATTCCTTTCTATAACTGACCTGTGACATCATATTAAGAAAAAAATAACCAAAGAAAGTATTTAAACCAAACAAAAAAAAATCAATTACTGGGGAATCGTCTATTTGTAAAATCTGCATCATTACTCGGGTATAATTAAATGATTACTTTCTCTCATCAATTAAAATAAAATCAATGTGGGTGTATGTGTGTATATATCTATGATGAAAAGGGATCGTCTAAAAGTTCTCTTGGGAACACAGAGTTGTATTATATAAAGCCATATGACTGATCTCTGAATAAAACATGAGTGAGAGATTCAAGAGAAAATATAAGCAAAAGTTTGAAAAGCAAATATGAAAATAATATTTTTTAAATATTCACTCCACGTAAGTTTTTATATCAGTTTTAATTGTTGATTTTTTCCTAGATTCTGAGTGACAGTAAGTCTTCTCAGGTCTCCAGGACTCTCCTAAGTATTACAGCCGAGCTTAATACTGCTGTGGTCTGTATGGGTTCAATTCTTTCTCTGATTTCCAGTTCTTCCAGTTTCCTTTCCCAGCATTTCGGGGTCGTTCCAGGCTCACCAACTAAATTGCTATCACCGTTACCGTCACCATATTTCACAGCCTTTTTTCAGCTCTCTAGCAAGGTTTAAGTATTTGTTTATCGTTTGGATTTCTTTTACTTTCACTTTATGGTCCGCTGGGACAGCAAAATCCACCAAGTGACAAGATCTTTTTTTTTATTGCTAATAGATACTAGATCTTGTCTTCTGGCCGATATTTTATTATTATTATTATTATTATTATTATTATTATTGTTGTTGTTGTTGTTGTTTAATTTTCAGCTTTATTTACGATTTCTTACGATCCTTCACCTGGTTTTCACCGAAGACCTAGCATGAGGGAAGGTTGTGATTATCAATATTCTACTTATTTATATTTATGGTGCCTCCTTTTGGATGTTATTTTTCTGTCACATTAATGGGTTACTGCTTAGGAGATAAGCAGTTCCGCAAAATGCAATTTTTTTGTATTACATTTCGGCTGTGACTGCCAGGTATCCTGTTAATATGTTTATCTTTCCCTTTTTTGATCATAATCAGTGCTTCTACAGTTGCTGACCGGGAGGTAGTTCTAAGGTGCCACATCATTTCACTTCCTTTATCCAGGTCCTTCTATCTACTTATTTTAAAATATTCTTTGACTGATAGATCTTTATGTTACTACTGACATATCAATTAAGAGGCATGTTTTTCTTTTATAGTCATTATTATTATTATTATTATTATTATTATTATTATTATTATTATTATTATTATTTAAAGTCTTAAGGTTCTATCCCAAAATGAACGAATACACTTCGTAAAGACATCGAAACAATGTAGGCATTCACAGCATGAAATTATTTTTTTCGAAAATTGATAACATTCAAAGTTCATTTCTGATAGTTTGTAAACAAAACATTCGGAAATTTAAAAGTAATTGAAAGTAAATATTTTCTTTAATTAACACAGAATCATATTTTCAGGAGAAAGAAAAACTTTTAAAAAGATACAATGATTAAATTTTTTTGATAAATCATCGTAAATCGTTAATCTTGACTTGTATTTTTAAAGCAGTTTTTTTTTTGTTTTTTATTAATTGTAAGTTACTCGAATGAGTCACAAAAGGAAATAACAAAAACTTCAAATGAAAGAAAACAAGAGAAACAATCAATTAATGATAATGATATCTTTTTTACCGAGTAACAAAATAACAGGCGTTCGAAATAAACTTACACTTTAAAAAAAAAAAAGAAGACAATAAGAAAACTTCACAACAAATCTAAGAAGAAGGTAACTAACCCTGTTATTCAACTCTGTTTCCCTTGTAATTTTTCCGACGAGAGAAGAGTTGAGTGTAAGAGTCGCAGAGAAGAAAATAATGCCAAGTGATACACAGTAGCAGCAAGCAGCCAATATAGCGCGTAGTTTTACAACAATGACAAAAGAATGAATTCAAGTCTCTAAGCATGTCATTCGTCGGTGAGTTAACTTCCTTAGGAGGTGAGAGCGTCTCTGCTGTCTTCTATAGGATCTGGACACTTTATCTGTGTGTCGGTGATTGCACACGGATGTTACGCCTGTGTGCTTACGTTGGTAGTCATGCCCGTGTGAGTGTAGAACAGAAATCCAATAATGCATAAGAATTGTCTGAAGGAGTGGGGACACCAAGTAAAGGACATGGGTGAGGACATAGAGTGAAAAATTCAGTTTTTACATGAAAGAAAAGGAACTATTAATTAAATTATTGAAAAGACATTTTTCTTTGCAAGCAACTTTTCTTACAAAAGAATGAACTGAATAATTGGATTTTAAAATTCTTTCTTATTGATGGAAGATTGAGAACGAAATTGTTTTTTTATAAGGTTTGCGATGGTATTAAAAAGAACTAAGAGATGATACGATGATTTTTTAAAAAGATTATCATGCTTTTGTTTTCTTTAGATGTGTGTGTGTGTGTGTGTGTGTGTGTGTGTGTGTGTGTGTGTGTGTGTGTGTGTGTGTGTGTGTGTGTGTGTGTGTGTGTGAAAAGGATCTATATTTCGATAGATTTACTACATTTTTTTTTCATGGTCTTCATACTTTCAAATTATTATTCTGAAATTTTTACATGCATCGTTGATATGAATTTTATTTTATTAATTTCATTCAAATTACAAAATTCCAGTTTGTGACTCTGTAATCATTAGAGGTCGGTTATATTCATAATTATATTTTTATTAGAGAAGTAGGAAAAAATGATAGAATCTCATCAGTAAGTGGCGAACAAGTACTGGTAGAAAATCTTTTCTGACATTTAATCCATTCTGACATTTGAAATCATGTTTGTAATAGCGGCAAGCAACATTTTAAAATGTTCACGACTTTTCTTAAAGTAATTGAAAAATAACTAACCGCAAATGAGGATTATAATCTATGATGTTATTAGCGTTTCAAAACCATTTGCGATTTTAGACACTGACAAGTGACAAACTGAATAATATGTCACTGTTTCTACATCTCAAATAACAACACAGAAATTACTGACGATAAAATTTCTTTTGCTAACATTATTTAGAAAGCAAGAAAAAAAGCTAAAAATTTAGTCTTACATTTTTTTCTTTAATTCACTAGTGATATTTATTCTTATTTCATTACGTTTATATATATATATATATATATATATATATATATATATATATATATATATATATATATATATATATATACAAATGATATAAGTTGGAAATGATCCTATTTGAGAAAATATAAAATGATTCTAATAAATCTCCAGGAGTGCTCAATGAATGATAATTAATATATAATTTCTTAGAGAAAAAATTTCCATTTAATTGAACAAACTGAATAAACTGTCATTCGGCTATTATAAATTTATTTCAGTTTCTTCGGGGACTCATCGCACAATAGAAAGAAAAAAATTAAAGATTTTTCATTGTGCGATGGCTATCTGAAGAAATGTTTCTCTAATAAAGTCGACAGCTAGAATATATATATATATATATATATATATATATATATATATATATATAGGCAGAGTGTGAGAAAAGGTCATATTTTAAGCGAGGTTTAACAGGTCTGAATTCTGGGTTTTCCATCCAATATATATATATATATATATATATATATATATATACTTATATATATACTTATATATATATTTATATATATATATATATATATATATATATATATATATATATACTCATGTATGTATTACGCAAAAAGATTCGATTTTTTTACAATCAGCAGAGTAAATCATGTATATAGTTATGTTTTGTGGTTTTGAATATTGAATTTATTTAGAATTCTTTTTAATTAAATTAAATTGTTTAAGGAAAAAAATTGTTTCTTCGTTTCAAAAATCTTGTTAAAGACAGATGAAGGAGATGTAGAAGGTCAACTCGTATTGCTATTTAAAAGAGTAACAAAATATATTTCTATCCCTCTGTTTATAACCCTTAATAGGCTCCTATGGTCTTAAGCAATAAAAATAGATAGATATTTTGCTTGTGAATATACTTATAAAAACTACTTACAACAACTCTTTTGAGCAAAAGAAAAACTGCATCAATACAGGCGCGTTCACACACACACACACACACACACACACACACACACACACACACACACACACACACACACAGAGATATGCATGTATGTATATATGCATAAATGGATTATGTGTATATATGTATATACATGCATATATGCAGATGCAGATAAAGATGTATATAATACTATGCACATAGTAACTTGTACACATATGCGCGCAGACGCATATCTATGAATCACACATGTGAGGACATTTATGTTTGATTTTTTTGTAGCGATGTTTAATCATATAACTTTTTCACATTGCAAATAAGTCGAAGAAATTTATGTTAGGATAACCTTAAATCTTTTTTCCTTTTTTTTTTTTTTTTGTAATGTAAATATACCACATTTATCTACCAAACGTGTCACGTATTTCTTTCGTTTCTGATAAATCATTTCAGCTAGTCAATCTGTCTTTAAGGTCTGGCTCTCATTATTACTGTTCATCATGAGAGATAAAGTGGAAAGAATACATAGGGCCATGTATACAGATATATGTGTACATTAGTATACATGTGTATACATTTTTTTTATTTTTTTATTATCACTTCGTGCTCACGTTAGTACATGTGCTGCTTGTGATAAAGTGTTCAAATCAAGTCCTGGGTTTAAAAAGATACATGAAAATTAAAAAAAGAAAGATATTCCACAGGTGGATTCCATTAACCCTTTTAAGAAATCAGGCGAAGATATTTGAGCCGTAATTTTGGTGGTAAGGACGGCTATTATCTAACATGAAGAGGCAGTCTTCATATTTTATGTTATTGCTCTCGTTGATTTTTCTCGTCAAGATATAGCTGATGGTTTTCATCGGAGACCGAGTGGCACAAGACCCTATTCTCATCTAATCTCCTTGATATTTTA
>OY757912.1:127068909-127166409 GCA_963585895.1 Sepioteuthis lessoniana | reverse complement strand
ATATTAACTAAATAATCTGTGATTTTTAAATTATATTGGATATTCAACTTGAATCCAAACATCGCATAACCCATGCATTTTTTTCCCTTAATTACCTCGTCTTTTTAGGTGTTCAGTTATCTACAATAATGAACCCGTCGACTCAATAGAGGCCATAGTTGCAGGGGCCTGTAATGTTATTGAGGTAGTATAATAGCAAGCAACCTACTAGCTCGCATAATCTGAAATCATAAGCTCCCATATGGTTATCGAAATTACCATTAACTCTTTTTTGAATCTAAAAAATGTCATTGTAGCACAGCAATGATTTTCGGTAATGTTTAATGATTTTGATTTTATTCTACGATATCAACATATATTCTCTAGCTAGATTTGATGCATCGTTTACTGTTCTTTTTCGTAATAGACTGGTAAAACTCTTTAATTTCATATTTCATGAGGGAGCATTTATCATTTTTATCATAATCCTTAAACCAGTTGATGTATTTATTCGTATTACGCCATTGGTTTGTTTAGAGCTATTCTAAACGTAGCACAAATATAATGCAAAATAACCTTACCGATTTTTTCCATTTGTGTTTTAGCGCGATTAATTAATTAATCTATCTGCTGGATTTCAATGGATATCACTACGGTGCAGATTGACGATATATGTTTATATATATGGGAAAAGCAGGAAATAAATATGATGAAAATGAATAGAGATCAAGCAGCACAAGGTCTTTAGACGATAGTTTTATTCGTTGAAATATTTGTCAACGTTAAAAGTTTTAGTGTTTAGACCTTCATCAGGGTATGTAAAATATCAAACGAAAAACGTTCGTAGTTTTCCCTTTAAAATTTGTGTGATGTAATTAGCATTCCAAAATTTATTAAAAAATAAAAATCCATAGCACATCTATCTATCTATTTATCTATGTTAATATTTATATCATGTAGTTCATGTCTACCTATTATAAACATTCCATTATCTATCCGTCTTTATCAGTGTTAAACTTTTTCTATTTGTCTCTGTCTAATATCATGAATATCAAGATAGATAGATAGATAGATAGGCTGATGTTATGTAAATTTGAAAAAAAAAAAATTGGGACGCTAATTACATTACACAAACTTGAAACAGAACGCTACAAACACTTATAGAATGTTTTTAAACTTTCTCATCTTTTTCGTTTCATTTAATAACTTACTCGCCCTGTTGAAGATCTGATTATTGAATATAAAGAGGAGTTGTTCATCCTCTGTCAAAAATAAGCTTAGTTTGGCAATAGGCCAGAATTCCGGAGCTCCCATTAAGCGTTGGTTTCCCAAGAATTGGTTTGCTAGTCACTCACGTTTACCATTATACCACGCGTGGTACGCAAAAAATAAACAGGGTGTTTAAGAACATTTCATGTGTGAATTCCTTTATGATATAATTTTAAAGTCAGCAGCTGAAGATTGTAAATATATGGAATCTGTTAGAGAATATAGATGAAATTTATTCCTATTAGTGTGTTAACATTTTAAAAAATTCCCCTGAATAATGTTGATGATGCACAAAAAGAAACAACGAAAAGCATTAAAAAGAATTGCACTATCCCCAAAATAAAATCAGCTAATTATTAAATGCAAAAAGAAGAATCTAACCCTGTAAGAATATATGTTGGAAACAAATTCGTTTTAAACAGAATCGAATAAAAAATTAGAAGAAAATGTAAGAAAAGAATTGTAGTGAAAAACAAGGAAGAATTTGGGAACGTTCCTCAACCGCAAAAACCTGAACATAGGCATAATATTGATTTGCTAAATTTATGTATCATCATCATCATCATGTCGCACCATCAGCACGGATATCCCTGACCCTCTCCCATCACCCTCTCTATTGTCCATCGCTTCCCGTATGTCTTCAAGGCTACATCCTGCATCGGCATAAAGCTGTTGTATGTAGTTTCTAGCTGGTTGTCCTGCCTTTGCTCATCCATGTGAGGGGGTCCATAGGAGTATGTCATTTATGAGTTCGTCCCAACTTCTCCAGCAGCGTCCTGCATGTCTGGTTCATCTAACTTGAATATTTTTCTCGATGGGTGGTAAGTGGTCGTACAACTGCTGCTTTGTGGAGTGCTGCCCTCAGGACTTGTTCAATATTGCTCACTGCATTCTTATACATCCAGCTATAGTATCATTGCTGTTTTCTTGAAGGATGACTTTAGTATTAGATAACCTTCGAAGGATGATATGTCATAAAACCAAACCGAATTATCAGGCAGAGTTTATCAAATTTACTGGTTATTAAAAAAATATCTTTAGATGATTTAACATGCATTTCCTTAATCGCATTTTTTTTTTATCTCTACGATAGCAAGAAACAGAGCGTGTAAGATTAGTGATTGGTTCTCGGTGAGATTCGAACTCAGGCACCCTTTTTGCTTTGCAGAAGTACTGTTTTTTGTAACAGTTGCTTTTACCATTTAACGAGAGCTTTGACAATGTTGTTATCTAAATATCACTACGTTACACTCTTGATAAAATGATTTGGTTTCTTTGTTGAATGGTATTTATTAGCCTGGCTTATCTAATATTAAAGCTATCATTGTAAAAGAACAGCAGTGCTACTTTTTAACCGCCCCCACCGCCCCCTAGCTGGAGGGATAAAAGGGTCTCTACCTTTTCCCAGGAGCATTAATCCGAAAGTGGACGTGATAGCGCGACTGGACTTCGAACTTTCTTCACACGAAGTCGCACTGCTATGCCAAAGGACTCCCCGTCTCAATTAAAAAACAACCAAAACTAAGAAAATAAAGAAAATACCAGTTAAACTTGCAAAACTCGGAAACTAAAAACAAACTAGGAAAACTTTCACAATCCAAAATAAAATTGATTTCAAATATATAGGAAGGGTACTTATTTCTGGAAACCATGGATGAGTAATTTCAGTTAAAGTTTCAATGGCGTTAAAGTTATCTATAAATAGTAAGTAATATTTTTTGTCTTTATAACAATGTTCCATAAGAAAGAATATCCTTGTATCTTTGGTTTAGAAGAAAATATACATTTAACTAAAATAATTTTAGAGTTGTACTTATTTATAGGTGATAATAAACACACACATACACACACACGCACACTAACGAACAAACACTCCGCACACCAAATCCATGTCTATATAATTCTATATATATTTTTGCTTAAAAAACAAGAAATTTATTAATAGTATCCCATTCCCATAATAAATTTATTTCACTTATTTAAGCTGGTGAAATGGAATTCAAATTTATATATATAAGTAAATATAATTATGTAAGGTCACTGTGTCCGGGATTTCTTTAAAAAAGTGACTTTAATATTAGAACGTTTGTTTAGAGCTAACATAGACAGAGACGAAAAACCTGAGTTTGTTTTTTTAACAAAGCTTGCGGAAAACTTAATTTCTGCTGTGGAAAGTTTCTGGTGCTTATTTGCGCCAAGGAATAACTGTGACTCAAGCAACAATAAAACTAGTTATTGCTATGATGGGAAATGACTCGATATCAAATTGCTTGACACTGCTTCATCATAAAAGATGTTTAATGTTAGGTTATTCCTTTATATATTTCTAGCTATCCTTATATATATATATATATATATATATATATATATATATATATATATATATATATATATACATGTAACATAAAAATAAAAACTAAGATACAACAAATACACATACCAACATATATTTATATATATATATATATATGAAGAAAAATCGACAACAAGTAATCCAAATAGAAAGTGGGGATTTATAGAGAAACAAAGTCAGTCGACACTATAGCGTTTCGGTTCTGCTGAACCATCATCAGGACTGTGAGGGGTTTTATTAGGGATGTTGAGTGTAGATGGATGTATAAAAAGTGTAAAAATATATAAAAATTAGGAAAAGTTGTACAACAAGAAAAGTTGGCAGTTTATGACAAGAAAAATTGGCCGTTTGATCAATGAATCAGCGTTCGTTTCTTTAAAATACGTCACCTGATATTAGAAACATTGTGCATAATCCACTTTCCGTTAGTTCATCACGAGATTTCGAATCATTCCTCGTTTTCGACGAAATTCAAATCATGTAAATCTGTTTTTTGTTTCTTTCAAATATTAATGTATATGCATAGGAAATTCCAAAATATGAATACAAGCTTCAAAAAACAGATTTACATGATTTGAATTTCGTCGAAAACGAGGAATGATTCGAAATCTCGTGATGAACTAACGGAAAGTGGATTATGCACAATGTTTCTAATATCAGGTGACGTATTTTAAAGAAACGAACGCTGATTCATTGATCAAACGGCCAATTTTTCTTGTCATAAACTGCCAACTTTTCTTGTTGTACAACTTTTCCTAATTTTTATATATTTTTACACTTTTTATACATCCATCTACACTCAACATCCCTAATAAAACCCCTCACAGTCCTGATGATGGTTCAGCAGAACCGAAACGCTATAGTGTCGACTGACTTTGTTTCTCAAAGTTGTTGATCAAAAATCACTCTACCGAAACCAAAAATATTTATAAAGTGGCACACCTTTCCAATAATCATCCAACAGGAAATAAATAGAAGTAGTTCAACCAGGCCTTCGAGGGTGAAAAGAATTTTTATCTGCAACTTGGCCAATAGAAAAACCAACTGCATTTAGTTCAAGGACTGAGGGCTTTACGTAAAATTCAATGTTAATGTGTAACCATTGTTCTTCAATGCCACTTGATTAAAAAAGCTGTTATTACAAGAATTCTCGGGCAATATATATAAATCTGGAAACCTCTTTAAAAGTAGCCTTGTATGATGACACATTTGTAGGTTTTCCGTATGCATATTATTCTTTAAATAAAGATATACTTCCAAAAAATCCAGTTTTTAAATTAATTTGTATTTCTTTTGGGAATCTTTGTTTTATAAAGAATTTTATTGTTTTATTTTCTAGTGCAAACAATCTATCCGTTATTTTATCTCCTCAATGTCATCAATCTATTGTCTCTGATTTACTTCTTTTTATAAAAAGTGAAGAAAGTGTTGAAAATAAAGTGTACATTCTGCAGAGAAAATATGGAAGCAAAGATATTCTAACAATAAAACTTCTTTTCTAGAAGGGATTGCAGTAAATAGTACAAAGCTATAAAAATAGATATAAGAAGTGAAAAGTTAAAATTGGCCGTATAAACAAGGGGAAAATATGGAAGCAAAGATATTTTAACTGTCGAAATTAGTTTCTAGAGGGGGTTGCAGTAAATAGTACAAAGCTATAAAAATAGATATAAGAAGTGAAAGATGAAATTGACCATATAACCAAGAGCAAGTGAAAATGCCTAAAAAGGGCGTCTGCATATTATGAAAGATCAAATAGATATCTCAGTCGGCTGGAGTTGTAGAATACACCGACTGCATATCTGCCGAAAGGTAAGACCCCTTCCAAAGTGTCCTAGATATGGCGCTAAACAAACTGATAGTGGGCCTCAAATGATGCTGGAGATTTGATTTGGTTTGGTTTTGTGGCATATCAAACAATATTGGTTATTTAATGCCAAATCCTTTTAATGTCAAATATATGATTTTTAAACACATTTTGTAGATTGCATTTTTAAACGAGATTGAGCTCATTTTTTTTCACATAGTCAAATGGTTTCACTTATGACTATCTTATTCTTGTTACTATTAATGATTTGTTTGAGTTTCATGGAGTTTTTTTCAAAACCCCATGAAACTCAGGGATCGCAATCTAAATTCCATGGAATTAAATATATAAATCTAATATATATTTATTTATTATTATCATATGATAACTCTATCCTAGATATTGAGCACTCTCCACATTATATCGCACTTGGTTCGGCACAAACCCACAAAAATGATTAGTGACAACCAAGACTGTTATAACACACACACACACACACACACACACACACACACACACACACACACACACACACACACACACACACACACACACATATATATATATATATATGCCCACACAACAACATATGCATATTTTCATGAATCTATCTATCTATCTATCTATCTATCTATAATAGAAACAAGAAAGACTTTTAAATTTGAGGAAATTGTATATTTTCGTTTTGTGTATATGATATATATCATTTGTATACATGCACATACTGAAGCCAGTTTCTCTGTTTAAAGTTAAAATCCAACAGCTTTGTATTTAAATGAGCACCTACCGAACTTATTCATTGCAGAAATACTTCCTAGTGACTGGAAGTCGAGTTTCCGTGCCCCTTAAAACATCTCAGTTCCACAGATAATGTTTGAAGATTTACTTAATGGAAATGCAAACATTTTACATGATATTTTCCAAAACAGCAGATAATCGCTTAAAAGTGGTATTAAATTTAAAAGAAACATGTCTCATTATATATATATATATATATATATATATATATATATATATATATATATATATATATATATATATATATATATAATGTTTATGTACGGGTGCCATTCAAAAAGCTGAGAACCTTGCCCAGAAAGAAGAGCAGAGCTGAATATTTTTGTTGAGCCAAGACTTCACCGCTTCTTATAAAACAAGAAAAATTAATTCAAATTTTTCTCGTTTTATAAAAATGGTAGTGTGTTGCCACAGCAGAAATATTCAGCACTGCTCTTCTTTTTTGGTGAGGCTTATAACTTTTTGGACGACTTCATATATACGTGTGCGTTTGATTGCAAAAGAAAAAGTTTTAAATATCATTTGCCCCAAACTATTTAAGACATTGACACTTATGATCTACAGTTTTGTTAAAAAAAAAAAAACTCTTCAAGTTATAAGTACTCGATGTATGCACATTTTGTCACACAGTATATATAACCGGCTCATTGACCTAGTGGGTAGAGTGTTCGCCAATGGACCGTGAGACCTGGGTTCAATACCAGGTCGCGTCATACCAAAGACCCTAAAAATGGTACTTGATACCTCCTTGCTTAACACTCAGCAATATACAGTACGTATCGAGGGTAAAGTGGAGCAATTCAGGGAAAGGAGTGGCGCCCTCTCCTACACCTAGGTTTAGTTGCTACTGAAAAAAAGGAAGCCTTCTGGTCGCCCTCGACTACGGTCGTCAACTTTACTTTTTACCTATATATATTGCCAGTTGTTACATTCTTGTCAAACATTCGTGAATATATCTTCAATAAAAATTGCAACAATTTGTGACTGTTTTGTTTAACATGAGCTGCATACACCGGAAGTGGGGAGACGAATACTTTATCCTTCACATATTCCGATAATAACAACTGGTAAGTTATGAGATTTAGACTGTTAACCTGTCAGTTATTATTTTTATTTAACTGGGGCATGAACCCGTACGATAACAACTCAACAGAATAAATACTTTGTCGTTGAGGTTTAGAATTCACTGACTGTATCTCATGCAAAGAGGTAAGATCTTCCCCACAAAAAGAGGTGTCCAGGGTGTGACACTAAACTGCATCTAGTGGTTAGACACTTGTTCTAGAGGTGTTGGTAATGTGGAGTAACCCCTTAATTGCCATTACTCTCAGGTCCCATTTATGTGCCAAATAGATCTGTTTTCACATTATTTGTATTACATAAGAATACTTGATATTATATAACCGTGAGCAAAAACTTAAAAACAATACAAAACATCAAAACATAGACATAGAATTTGCACAAATATTTCTCTGTATACAATATCAATTATTCATTTAAAAGAATATCCCAAACATTTATTTATAAAAGTTATTTTTTTCGATTCTCTAAGTAACAGTAGCAAAGGACATTCCTTTTCTGTTTTTGTAGACATCAGCTCGAATCTTTGGTGTCTTCTGTTTTTTCTTGCGAATTTCTCTATTTATCACAAACCTACTCTTTCCATCTAATCAAACTTCCTTTTTTGTTTATAATTCATCATATTTACATATTTCTAAATTCTAACAGCTTGACACTTCCACAATTTCAAATAATTTTATTTGATTTTATCCAATATTTTTTGTTCATTTAGCCTATCAACTCACTTACCTACTGCACATTGCTGAAGTGACACCTGCCACAATCAATAAAACATTTCAATGATTTTCTGTGTCGAGGCCAGACTTCCAATTTCATTTTGACATTCTATCTATCTATCTTTACTTATTTATCTTTTTTTCCAAATTCAATAGGGTCGTCCGTTTACAACTTGAAAAGCTCGCAGACGCAGAAATCGGAAAAAAATAAAATTTCATTTCAGAAATCAAAATTAAATGCCTTCATTAAATTTTAGCTTTTCTAATTGAATAAAGACTCAGGTTCTTTTTTTTTGTAGAAAGAGATGATTTAGCACAGATAAAAAAATACTTTTATAGATTGATTTGTGCTTTTAATACTAACTTGAAAGCTCACTGTTAACAATGGGCAATAATATTTTATTTGTTATTGCATTAATAGGTCTTTTCTGAGAAAAATCAAAGACGGTATAGAGAATAAAAATGTTTATGGTCCTTTAATAAATCAAAGAAAGAAAACTTACTCAATAATGATATGTAATATGCATATCAATATGGTTGTAACTGCTTCTTCTTCGGTATTTGGATTGTATCTTGTCAACTGCAGAAAAAAATGAACAGACTATACTAATTGAAAAAAAGGAAAATAATTTTACCAAAAGTAAGAATAAGAATTCGTGGGAAAAGTGCTAACTAAAAATACCTCCATATTACAGAAGCAAAATACAAATAAAAACTCAAAATTCTTAAAGCTGTCAAAATAAAGATTATCCAACCTTCCTTAAATAAGATCAACTTCGAATATAGCAGTCACATTCTAAAATCTCGAAAGTACTTTTCCAGTCAATTATTCATCTTATCTCTTACAAAGTTTTATCTTTGGTAAATTCCCCACCAACTTCCTCCTACTCTTCATGTAAACGTATATGAGCCGTTATGATGTTCTTTGTTTCATCATTTGCCCTCCCGAAAATGATTCCAGTTGCGACCGTAAGTACTATGGAAAAATGCGATACCTTCCTAAATACTTTTCATCCAGATGTCAAACGACTCATAAGAAAAATTTAACCAATCAAGATTGGCAAACAAGAAGTGTCTTTCCTATTTAATCAAACATTTTTAATATAGAAAATGCTTACACACACACACACACACACACACACACACACACACACACACACACACACACA
The DNA here is from genome assembly GCA_963585895.1 of Sepioteuthis lessoniana. Taxonomy (NCBI): domain Eukaryota; kingdom Metazoa; phylum Mollusca; class Cephalopoda; order Myopsida; family Loliginidae; genus Sepioteuthis; species Sepioteuthis lessoniana. The sequence goes on along the minus strand of OY757912.1, from coordinate 127,157,238 downwards.
CACACACACACACACACACATATATATATATATATATATATATATATAAATAAGTTATTGATGGTTAAAAACTTATTAATAGCAAGGAAGACATAGAGGTTTAGGAAAACTGTGGGCATGTTTATTGTTAAAAAATATATGAACGACCGGTTTCGTCTGACTCTCATCAAGCTGTTAACGCCAGAAAATTTAAAAGAGGGAATGTAATGGAAAAAAGTAGAGGAAAGCAGAAAAGGGGAGGAAAAAATACTAAGGGGTGGGGTAGTAGTAGAGATGAACTGATGGTCAGAGACTGATCACATTCAATCCCAACAGACAGTCCCTGTTTCTGTGAGCAGAAGGCTGAAGGGATCGAATGTAAAGGGTCTCCAACACTTTTAGATGGAAAATCCAATGTGACCGACTCCAGAGAAGTAATATGTCATAAAATCTATTTTGTTTGGCTGTTTGATACAAATGTATTACAGTGGCTTTTAAAAGTTTTTTTTTGTATTTCTTGTTTCACTTGTAAGATAAGATGTCACCCTCTTTCAAACCGATGTATAACAAGTGCATCTGACTTATATATATATATATATATATATATATATATATATATATATATATATATATTGTTCCTATATATATTTTACACTTCTTACAGGTAATATTATAAACACCTGCCTTTGATATAGTTTTATTTACTAGTTTATTGATTATATTCCTTATTGTTTTCAATGATGTCTGCCGAATGTTAGATAGTTTTTTTTCAGCAATGTTTACAGATGATTCTGTGAGCAGAATGATGTATTTGACTGGAATCGATTTTTGTAGAAATTTTTTGTGTTCATTTTTTGGTCTTTGCATTATGTTTTCCTTCTGACTCTGTGAATAAAATAAATTCTAATTTTTTTTTATTTTGGTGAATTTTTATTCATATTTATGTACAAATGTGTGCGTATGGGTGTGTTTGTTTACTGATATTCATATGAGATATCCACATATAAATACGGACACTAATGAGTATATATATATATATATATATATATATATATACATATTAGATTTATATATTTAATTCCATGGAATTTAGAATGCGATCCCTGGGTTTCATGGAGTTTTTCAAAACTCCATGAAACCCAGGGATCGCATTCTAAATTCCATACTGAATACTGAATCGGCCAACATTAAAATTTGCAACACATCCCCTACTATTAATCATGTGCTCCGCTATAGAGGACCAGGATGTATTTGCAAGCTGACCTCTTTTAAGCTCAAGATTTAAAATACGAGCTGGCAAATGCTGTTTTATGCGTTAGTCCAACCGATTAGACGTCCTGCCTATGTAGTCACTGCCACAACTACATGTATATTTATATATAACTGAATTAATATGGAGGGGAGGTAAGACGTCTTTACACATTGAAACAAATGCAGTACAAATCTGAAAAATCACTCGTATAGCAGCTGAGAAATAACATTTACCAACAGCCGTGGTGATGGATTTGGCAAATCTCTCACCTCTGGAACCTATATACGGCAAACTCAAATAAACAGGGCGCTTATAAACAGTGCACCTGCTAGCCCTATCAAACTTAATTATAACATCATAGGCAACGCCATCCAAAACAGATTATGAATATCCATTTTTAGACAAGGTTGACTTGATGAACTTGAATTTATCACCAAAAAACACTTGGATGAAATCATAAGGGTGCGATGAACCAGAGTCTTAATTAAATTGATTTTGCGCTGCTGTTGGCAAAATGAATCCCATCTCGTATACAGGCCAGAAAAGGTGGGCTTTCTGTATTCAGAAGTGAGAAAAGCTGTAGACGTTTTATGCACACATACATCTAAAAAAGCAAGTTGATGGTCGGACTCCTTTTCCACGGTGAACTTTAAAGAGGAATGCATAGAATTTAATTATGTGAGAAATAAATCAGCATCTTTCTAATTTTTAAATAAACAGAAAGTTTCGTCAACATAACGATAATACATGGGTGGGGGCAGTCTAGTTTATAAAGTGAATTGGCCTCACAAAACCCAACAAAAATATTTGCCTGTGTGGGACCAAGACTTGACCCCATCACCACACCGTCAATCTGCCGATACATGATGTTATTGAAGCTAAACTCGACAGAGGAGGTAGCAAAATTAATCAGATGTTTGAACACACTCTCTGGAAAGGTAGGTTTAGGAAGAGAACTCCGAAATAAGACATCACAACAAATTTCAATAGTTTTTTCAAGAGGAACGTTTGTGTAAAGGGAACAAACGTCAAAGGAGGACATAAACATATCCGTTGGGCTAAAGTTTCTGATAATTTTAGAAAAAGAAAAAGAATCTTTAATACAGAAACAACTCAAGTGCTCCAACACAGTTTGAAGCACTGATGAAAGCCAACTGGAAACCTTTTGTTGGCCAGAATCAACCATAGATAGGATGGGTCGCAAAGGAACACCATCTTTATGGATCTTAGACAGACCATAAAGACGGGAATGGATAGAACCAACAGGTCGAATGGAGTCAGAAATTTCAGGGGAGAGAAGATTACTTTTTACCCACTTCCTTTGTTGTTTTTGAAATTTTACTTCTATGGAAGTGGTGTGGTCACAGGTTTCAACGGGACCTAATTTTGTAAATTTTGTATCATCATTGAGGATCAATAACATTTTATTGACGTAGTCAACATGATCCAATAATACAAAACCAACACCTTTATCCGATTTCGAAACAACTAAATTATTGTTATCTCGCAACGATTTGATGACAGAGCGTTGCTGGTCTCCCCATCTTGATTCGTCAGACGAAACAGACATGTCCGAAAAAGTATGGGCAAGACTGTTAAGTTTGGCTTTAAAGTCACTGCTTGCTAAATTAGAACTAGGTTTTAATTTAGCTAGTTGGGAATAAAAGACCTCAATGTCAGTGAAAACCTTCTCACGGTCCGGCATATGGAAGGAAACACAAAAATCAAGTCCATGTGCTAAAATAAGTGACTCAAATTCCGTCAGTCTGAACGTAGACAAATTGAAAATGACTCCATCAAGGGATGGCTCCTTAATATGACTAAAACGCTTTTAGATCAAATATGCTACCTTTGATATCCACCGGGCAGTAAGCTTGCAAACACTATTTTTATGAATGCACGACACGAGACGAAGAAAACGAATCCTGTCAAACATTAAAAGGGTCATAACAATCTGATGCCATAAGGTCTTTAATTGGCATTCTAAAAGCGGAATTTTTCTGGAAAAGAAATTTATAGAGTTTTCCAAAAAATATTCTCAATTTTTAAGCTTGGACAAAGTTTAACATTTTTTATGCTAAATGTAAATTGAGAAGGGCATACATGATTTCGGATACATTTTTGGAGAAACAGAATTTCAGATTCTGTTGTTCGTAAACGTGCCTTCACTGTTAGAATCTTATTCAGATTTTTTTATGATGCTACCATCGTACCTCCTTTTCAAATATCTAAATAAGTTATTGATGGTTAAAAACTTATTAATAGCAAGGAAGACATATAGGTTAGGGAAACTGTGGGCATGTTTATTGTTAATATATATATATATATATATATATATATATATATATAAGAATTTTCTATTTTTAAAATGTTTGATTAAATAGGAAAGACACTTCTTGTTTGCGTATAGACTTTTTTCGTATGGACATTTTTATTGGTAGTACACACATGAAAATCTATTTCCCTTCGAAGTAATCTCCTCCAGCTGCAATGCACTTGTTGTACCGTTTCAACAACATCTGGAAGGCCCCATGGAAGTCCTCTTGTGTGAGCGTGTCAATGACCTTCATCACAGCCTCTTTCATTTCCTCAATTGTCTCATCACGACGGCCTCTAAGGTTTTCATTGAGCTTAGGGAATAACCAAAAGTCACAGGGAGCAAGTTCTGGACTATAGGGACAGTGACGAACTGTCTTGATGCTCATCTTGGTCAAATAGTCTGTGACAAGTTGTGGACTGGTGCATTGTCCTAGTGGAAATGCCACCGCCCCGATTTGAAAAGTGCTGACCTCTTCCGACGGAATCTCTTCCTGATCTCCCTTAAAACCTCAACATAGTATTCTTTGTTGACTGTCTGTCCAGTGGGAACCCAGTGCATGTAGATCATGCCAGTGCTGTCAAAAAAAGAGATCATCAAAAGTTTGTGGGTGGATTAGCTCTGTCTGGTATTCTTGGGTCTGGGAGAGCCAGCATGCTTCCACTGGGAACTCTGTCTCTTGGTCTCTGGGTTATAGCATTAGATCCAGATTTCATCACAGGTCACCAGAGCATCAAGAACTGCGGGATCTGAATTGATCAGCTCGACCATCTCCCTGCTGTCATGACAACGTCATTCTTTCCGATCTTCTCTGAGCACCTTTAGGACAAACTTCTCGTAAATCTTCCGCATCTTCAGTTCCTCGCGAATAATTGTGTACAGTTCTAAAACTGACATCAAACTGTGCACTTATTGTTTCTATAGGCACACAATGGTCCTTATCCGTGAAATTCTTTATGCAGCCAATCACCTCTGGTGTTCTGACTTCCTTACTCCGCCCACACCTCTCATCCTCCCTCACAGACTTCCTTGAATCTCTTATGCCACTCAGAAACTATTGCAAGATGGTCGAAAAGTAGTCTGAAGCATTCCATACGTTTCTGTGGTATTTTTTCCAAGTTTAAAACACAATTTTATTGCATATCGTTGTTCTAAAGTGTCCTCATGTCCAGATTGTATTTTTGAAATTCACCAGCTATGACAATCAGGGTTTAGTAGGGTGTATTCCAATTCCTGCTGTAGCTGTTGGTTTGAAGCCAAAATCATAAAAATTGGTCCGTCATCTCATATGATGTATAGCAATAACATAGTGAATTTTCAAGAATCTACAACAATTTTAAATGCCTGTACAAAAAAGCCTGGAAACTCATTGAAAGCACTATATATATAAATGGAAGTGGAATCCTATTTCTAAATTTCTTTTTTTTTAAACAAAAATATATATTTTACTCTGCAGTTTTATTTTTATTAAATAGCATTGCATTGATTACTCTTTCTTTTGATATTCTCAGTCATTATATATATATATATATATATATATATATATACAAGGTTATATATATATATATATATATACAAGGTTATATATATATATATATATATATATATATATATATACAAGGTTATATATATATATATATATATACAAGGTTTTATATATATATATATATACAAGGTTATATATATATATGTATATATATATATATATATATAAATGAAACCTTGTATTTTTACTGATTCAGCTTATATATATAATTTGATAATTTGAAAAATTAGGAACAAATACGTAAATCAGATACGAAAATTGTCATTTTTTATTTTTGACACGGATTATCATAACTGATTGCAATTATGTTCTAATCTCAACCTGATGCAAGGTTACAGAAGTGATTGATATTGGGAGGTTCGTTCCTATGTTATTTAAGGAATTGTTCCGTGAGACGAGTTTACTAAAAATTCGCTATATTATACAACATGCAGGACAAAATGTCAGTGAACACAAAAATACCTTCTTTATAAATATCTGTTTAAAGAAAGAAAAGCATTGTTATTTAACGCTTCGGTCTCCATGATGAGTAAAGAAAATAAGCTATTCACAATCAACGTAACTTATGCTCTTACAAACGTTTTGCAGGGAAAGCCGCTAAACAGTTTATATTGAAATGTTAAAGATGCCGCAAAATTTCATCCAGATAACATTTATTACATTTTAATTTCAATGATTCCGAAAAAAAATCCTTATTAAATCGGAAAATGAAAATACCGTAAACAATGATGGCGTCAAGCAAATTGACCTTATGCCGAGAAAAACAACTTTGAACATTTTAAAACTTCAGTCCTAAATAATGAAAGAACTAATTTTTTTTCTCTACGGTTACGAGGGTAGCGTGAATATTGTAGTGATTTATGTGTAACGAATTCGTAATGAAATGTAGCATAATGTTGTTTGCAGAGAAATGTTTTCGAGTAATGTGATAATAAGGTTAATACTGAAAGGAATTGTAAATAGATAAAACAAGCTAACATCAAAACAAATAACAGGAGTTTGAGTTGAAATATCATTTTAGGTTGTATTTTTGGTCATGAGAAATAGTTTACAAAAGATATGTTGTATGGGTACTAATTTTTTTATGTGCACAGTATACGTAAATGTTTTAGTATTCTTTTCAATTGCTTACTTGCGTGTGAGCTCCGAAATTCCGCGGAGGATAAGACTTAGTTACCGTCATGAAATTTGAGATTGATATTTTGATTTGTCTAAGACTGTTGGACTGCTACTGACTAGTACTCAGGATTTGGTCAATATATACTCTTTAGTTTTTGGCAGCGAAATAGAGAAATGATATTTCTGAAAACTATGAAACACGTTTTTTTTTTCTATTTTTATATTTGGTGTCACCTGGCTGCACTACAACCTCGAAGTAAATGAGTTCGAATCCAGTTGCCCTATTTAATTCGGGCTATAGGTCTAATCAGTTGAGTGTTCGCCAATGATCCGGGAGACTGGGGTTCAATCCCAGGTCGAGTCTTACCAAAGACTAAAAAAAATGATACTTGATGTCACCTTGCTTAACACTCAACATTATAAGGTAAGGATTAAGGGTAAAGTGGAACATTCCAGGGAAAGTAATGGCGCCTTTCCATACACCAAGGTGTAGTAGCTGAAAAAGAGCCTTTGGGTCACCCTCGACAAAGGTCGCCAACTTTTACTTACACTGTGAGAAAACTTTCAAAAAGGAATACAGAAAGTATTTAATACAGTGAGAAGCATTTTTAAAACGATTTCTTCTTTGTTTCAGTCAATATCAAGTGTAAATGTTCCTGAATCATTTGTTTAAATCTTTACTGTCTTTTTATCTTTGCAATCTGTATTTTGCCAAGTCAAAACTTCTGTGTGGCTGTACCCTTAAGATTCTAACGAAAAAACTAGATAGGGATGCGTACTGTTTCGGACAAATCCTTGTAATAACACCTTACAAAATAGCAGTTGTATAGCCACTTACATACCATCTTACGAACCATATTGGGCATTGCTAGAAAAGTATATGCTAGCTGCTCACAATCTCCCATTTTATACAGCAATGCAATGATACAGCCATTACTCATCATCATAATCATGTCGTGCCGCCAGCGCGGATATCCCTGACCCTCTCTCGCCACTTCTCCCTATCGTTCATCGCCTCTGGCCGGTCTTCAGGGCTACATCCCGTATCCTCACTGAGCTGCTGTATGTAAGTTCGAGCTGGCTGTCCTGCTTTTGCTCGACCATATGTCGTGGTGGTGGTGGTGGGGAGTGCTTATATTTAAAACGATGTATATTTATATATCCAATGACTTTCTTCTTTGGACTCTTACAAATGGACACATCAGTTTTGACCAATCAGCAAAAACTCACATTCATATCGGTTGGAGTGGTAGAATATGCTGACTGTACACCTGCAGAGGGGGTAAGACATTTCCAAAGAGGTTACCTGTTGACCTTGAGTGGTGACCCATAATGCTTGAGGACGGGATCCTGGTGGTTGAGTAGTCTGTGACCCAGCAACATTCCTCTTTTCGCCCTTACAGGAAGTCAAAAAGGGTCGATCTGATCAATCAACTGGTCATATTAATCCCTAACATCTATATAATGATATATATGACCGTATTCTACAAATTTATCTTGTGGCAAACAAGTAATCAACCCTATTTTATCTTAAAGGAGCTAGAAGGCAGTGGCTGAGGGTCAAATGTGCTGAAATAGCAATTCTTAAAACCATTCATCTGCGTATAAATGAATTAACTCTATCTCGTTTAAAAATAAAGTTACCAAACAGGCGACATCTTCACACTAAACGATAGTTTTCTGAAATTAGTTGACAACTTCACCTACCGAGGGAGCAGTATCTCATCAACCGATACAGACATCAACACACGACTAACAAAGGCATGGACAGCTATCAATAGGCTTTCGGTCATATGGAAATCAGACCTGGCCGATAAAATGAAACGCAGTTTCTTCTAAGCAGTGATCGTGTTGATACTGATATATGGATGCACCACATGAACCCTAATTAAACGGATAGAGAAAAGGCTTGAAAGCAATTACACAAGATTGCTGCGAGCAATATTGAACAAGTCCTGGAGACAGCACCCCACAAAGCAGCAGCTATACGGCCACCTACCACCCATCACGAAAACTATCAAAATTAGACGAACAAGACACGCGGGACACTTGCTGGAAAAGTAGGGACGAGCTCATAAGTGATGTACTCCTGTGGACCCCTTCACATGGACGAGCAAAGGCACGATGTCCAGCTCGAACCTAAATACAGCAGCTCTGTGCCGATACAGGATGTAGCCCTGAGGATCTGCCGAAAGCAATGGACGATAGTGAGGGGTGGCGAGAGTTGGTCAGGAATATCCGTGCTGATAGCGTGACATGATGATGATGATGATATATATATATATATATATATATATATATATATATATATATATATATATATGTCTTCTTCAGGGTTGAAATTATGAATTTAAAATAGCGGTTTGAAACGAATATAGAAAATTATTTTTTTTTTAATCGAAAATGCTACGTCATGAAACGTAAATTTTTAAATAAGTTAACGAGAAACATAATTTCATATCTTAAACGATATATATATATATATATATATATATAATGGATTAGGCATTACATAACCTACAAGTGTTGATATGCCACAAAACCAATTAAACAAACTAAACCAATCAAAGAACGGCACAATTATTTTGCGGACAGATTATGTATCGTTTATAAACCAGATTATTCTCTATAAGTATTTACATAAAATTGGATGATGATGAATGTAAAAAAGAATAAAGTTAATTGTAACATTGCATTCGCAATATTTCGTCTTGTACAAAAAGTGAATGAAAGAAATGTAATATCCTATGACTGATAAGAAGAATTTCTATCAGCATCTTTTTATCTTTTGAATATCTTTTCATCTATTCAGATGAATATAGATATAAACAAATTGATAATGATTACTGCTTTCTACTTAGGAATCCATTGTTGATAATCCAAAATCTTAAGCAAGTAACTATTTAAGAAATCCCTACATAAAATCAGGAAAATGATTCTAAATAACAAAGAAAGTAATTGATTTACTAGATTCCGATTTCTATGTTACGTCTGTTTACGATCTCCCATTTTATACAGCAATGCAATAATGTAGCCATTATATCAATTATATCATTGCAAACCAACTACATAAAAAACAATATCTATCTATCTATCTATCTATCTATCTATCTGTGTGCGTGAGTACGTGTGCGCAACATATTTCCACATAATTTTCTCCGAATTACTCATCTTTATATGAAGGAGTCTTTCAATTAAATAACAGTAAGATCAATTTATATGTTAATTTATATGGTAATCAAAATCCTATACTGATGCAATAATAAACATGGAATGTTACGGTAATGTTTTTAAACTAAAAAAAATCAGGCATTATAACTTATCTATGTCGGAAATTATTTTTAGTTGGCAGTATATTTTAACCAACAATTTAGCTTAATATTCAGAAAATACTGAGGATAGATAAGAAAATGCACCCCAATTTTGAATAATTCTCATACAAAATATAATTGCTGGATTAATTTAAAATGTTCCCATTTTTAATGCTATGACGAAACTAGGTATAGAGAGATTATAAAAAGCATCTTTCGTATGATTAATAATTTACTTCACACGATTATATAACAGATATAGTAGCATTAGGGATTATTTTCTAAATTAAAAAATAATTTATGGCTAATACACACACACACACACACACACATATATATATATATATATAGAAAAATGGTAGATTTTGATGAATCTGACAAGATGATAAAAATAAGCGGAAAAGTGGATAAATCAAACACTTACAACAGGTTTAGTAGTAATATCTTCTTCTTTATTCACGGTCTGAAGAAGTTCTTCCGTGAATAAAGAACGAAATATTACTACTAAACCCGTTGCAAGTATTTGATCTATCCACTTTTCCAAGTATTTAATCATATACTTATAGAGCACGAAATGTAACTAATGAAAAGTTAATACATATGCGTTAAATTTCCGAGTTGACGTTAAGTCGTCGATGGCTGAGTGGTATGTTATCGGTCTAACGCAAAGTTTGGCGGGTTTAGATCCCGCCTTGAATCGTTCAGTGTGTCGAGTGACATTAAAGAGTTGTGATACAATGAAACAGTCTGTCTACAGATGTCAATATATACATATATATATATATATATATTGTGGTTTAATGGCATATCAACCTTGGGTTATTTAATGCCAACTTCGTCCTTCTAAAAGAACAGTAGCGGTTGTAGTATTTAACCCTTCGTTGGGAGGATAAGGGGGTTCATACCTTTCCCAAGGGTATATATATATATATATATATATAATCTATTGATCACGGTAAAATGATACTAGTTGAACAAATCTTCCGGTCTTGATTATTACGACAATATTAGAAACGTATGAAGATAAATGTATAAACATTGACGCCATATTGATTTTACATCAAAAAGAATAATACTATTTCGAAATAGAATGAACAGATTTCAACAAATAAACAGACCAAATGAATCAGAGCCATTTTGAACCTTCCTCAAACTTTAAACATACCTCCTAAATGAGATAAACAGTGCCAGGAGTCTTCACAGCAGAAATATAAAAGTCAGCTTAAGACACTTGGATACTAGAAAATAATTACTAATGGTTTGACGAATAGATACGTTACGTCACCAGCTCATTTTTCTAATGGCAGATTAACACTTTTCAAAACTGTTTTTTAAAATTTTCTAAGAAACTTTTTCTCAAAAATTCTTCTTCTGTCGATGAACTTAGGTCGAAACTAGCTGAGAACTATGAAAAGATAAATACCGCAAAAGAAATATTCCTTTCTTCAGATCACTTAACTTCCTCGTTTATATATATATATATATATATACTCATTGCCCAGGGTAAAACAGCTCATCTTCTTCTGGACCAATATTTGCACTCTCATAGATCAGGAATTCTTATTAAGAGCGAAGAAAGATCTTTCAGTGGATCACACTCATTTATATTATAACGAACGCTGTTCTGCAGAAAAACTAATTGTGTAACAGGCTTGACAGTTAGATATATTTTGAATATGTCATTTTCTTTCCTCATCAGAAAAAATAGATAAGTAGATAAATATATACTTCTTGTTATTTTTCCAGATTTTACCTCAGTTGTAAATGTGGCATTACGTTTATTGTCATAGGAAGAGTACTCTGCTACCCGAGATCGAATCCTGAATAAGGCTGTTTGCATTTTACATAGCGCTAATAACATTAGGAAAGGTATAAATACAAATATTCTCCCTACAGCTATGAGTAAATAGTAGGGCAGACTGAATTTAATTTTGGTATTGTTACCAGTGTAGAAGAAGGGAAAACTCTAAATTCAAGTCAGTTATAGACTTGAAGAGGATTGGACTCTGTCAGGCTATTCCCGAAGTATCATCTCCAAGACTAAACCAGGTTATGTGTCCTGTGAGAGAGAGAGATGATATCCGCGTACATGACAATAAGTTACTGTTTGTTTCAATGAAATAACGACTAAAAAGAAAAAAAGAAAAGTAGTTGACCCTATATTCCTTTCGGAAATAATACACCAAGGATTCAGCTGAAATATATTTGCACATGGGCTTATAACATTATCTATAACATCTGCAATGATCTGACAGAGACACACTTCAGTATAAAACAGAATCCAGTGTGTCCGTCTCATCCTAATAAGATATGAAATAAAATAAACGTTGCAATTTTTATGCTGCCTGCAACATTTTCGCAAACTACTTAAATAGATCCTTTTCCGTGAATGTTTTTTTTTATTTCATTCTTTCCAGAAAGCAACGATCCTCAAATGTTTCTTTAGTCAATAATTATTTAAGATGGGGAGATAAAAAGAAAAAAAAAAGAATTAAAGCTGAATTCCTAAATGATTTAAAAGATAAAGCAATTACAAGTTGTTAATCGTTATAACGGTAGCTTCGCAGGAAAAAATAAAATGTATCAAATTGTAATGTATTCTTTTTTTTTGTCTGTGCAAAAGGAACCAGCAATGGAGAATGCCTAAAGAAGTCGAATACTCTATTTAATCAGGAAACAATGCATGAAGCCCTTTTTTTCAGGACTGTAAAACCGATTCGGCTTCATTCATTTCATCTGTGATTGTCGATTTTTTTTAACCCTTCAATACAAATATTCATATTAGTAATAAAAAAAGAAGACTTCTAGTGCACCGTGTTTTATTTGAAGTCAGTTTGCAATATTACAATTGTCTTGTGGAATTATTCCACTCAAGAAACTTTTGAATATGAATATCGATCGCTTCCTTTATCATATTTTTTTACAAAATTACCAAATGTTCATAATCTGAAAAATGCATTGCCTTTTGTCCTTTTGTGTTAAAAATTAAAAAGAAATATGTAATGACATTTTAAGATCCACTGTCAGTGTTTATAAGTGAGGTCCTCTGTTGATAATTTTTTGGATTAATGCGCCATAAAAGCAATGGAAAGTAAAAGTTTACATGGTTTTTGACTGAACGAGGAAAATCTTTTAAGGATCGAACCAATGAAAAGAAACTAAAAATGACAATTTTTTTTTTTTTGCTCACTATAAAATGAATTTTCAAATTGTCCCAATCATTTTTGATAATTTGCATAACTTTTTAAAATATTTTTTCTGATTTAAAAGGACAACACTGGTAAATTTTCGTACAACTATTCGGAATGATTTTGTCATTGTAGAAAATTATAATTTTGATAATTTGAATTGACTGATTTTAACGGCATGTCAACCTTTTTAGGGTTTTTCTATGCCCAGAAGTTATGGAATTGTGTTTATTGTATATTTATATTCACATTTTTTCGCTGTTTCTGGAGAATATTTTTTTCTTTTCTTTTTTCACGCGCAGTTATATCAACTATTCCTTTCTAATTCTAATATTCATATTTTTCAAGTAAGTATTTTATTTTGATAATAGACATTTGTTTGCACACAGTTACATAATTTCAAGTAACTAATGATAACCTTTAGAGAACAATTATAACTAGAAGTAATGATTTATTACTATATTGCGTCAAGTATTCCTATCGAATACGGATAGTTTTTCAAACAGATCTATTTGATCCATCGATAAGATCATAACAGGTACTACCACTCTTGATCAGACTGAACCTGAGAGTAATTACAATGAAGTGATGCTTTATACTTCCTAGATTATTATAACAAGAGTCTTATTATTTAGTATTATACCCAGGATACATTGAATAATTTGGAAATAAATAAACCGGCTATGTGGCAAAATAAGACTAGTTGGTAAGAGTTTTCCTTAACAAAGTGAGATTAATGAAACAAAACAAACGAAAAAAGAGGATCTATTAAACATACAAAGAGTGAAGGAAAAAAAATTGATGGGTGAATTTGTCTTTTTAAAATTTAATCTTCACTTTCAAAGGACCTTGGAGAATATTTGATCCATTAAAATGGACATCTAAAAAACGTCAACAATTTTGTTGTAGATAAAAATGTAGATCATTTTTTTTTCAATTTGACAAATAGAATTTTTAGAATTTTTTCGCAAGTGTTTTAAAATAACAAGTATGTTAAAATGAAACCAGATTTTTGACCAAACGGTTCTATTAGAAGGAGACGTGTGCTTTTAATGTTTGTTTTGTCATTATTCAAACATAATTACGTTCAGATGAACAAGTCTGGGCGGCAACACCCAACAAGGCACCAACTATACGACCACCTGCCTCCCATCACGAAAACTATCCAAGTTAGACCAACCAGACATGCAGGACACTGCTGGAGAAGTAGGGACGAGCTCATATGTGAAGTACTCCTATAGACCCCCACATATGGCCGAGCAAAAGCGGGACGACCTGATCGAACATACATACAGCAGCTATGAGAGGATACGGGATGTAGCCTTGAAGACCTGCCAGAGGTGATGAACGATAGGGAGAAGAGGCGAGAGAGGTTCAGAGATATCTGTGCTAGCAGCACGACATGATGATGATGATGATGATGTTCAGATGAAACAATTTTAGAGGTGCCTAAAAGTGACTGTAGTGACGAATAAAATTTCTCTATCTTTCATACTAATCCGACAAGTGTATGATTCGTACGATTTTGTACATTGTGAGATTTTCGCAGACGAAATATGAGTCTAGCAAATTACTGATGTAATTGACTTATACGAGCTAAATTTAAAAACTTAAAGACCGATTTTCGTAGCTATTGGCAAAATTTTTTAAAACTTAAAATCAGTCCTCTTCTTTGAAATGACTTCCACTGGTTTCTTCTTGAAACAGTCGCAGAGATCAGAGTTTTGCTTATTTAACCCATCATGTACACCTCATGTGGTGTAATGGTTTGCAAATTGGATTAGTAGACATTTGTTTGCGAGTTTGATTTTCACTAAGTTCCCTATACTCCCCTCCTTGTGCCACAACTAAACTAAGTTTAGTAAATAAGTATTTAAACTGCTATGTGGGTAGGATCAGTCAAACGAAATGTTCAACATTAAACCGATTTCGGCTTAAGCGAAATATTAGTCACTCAGCCCATATGAGGAAGACTATTTATTAATCACTATCCCCATATGAGGAAGACTATTTATTAATCACTATCCCCATCCGATTAAAGTTTAAGATCTTCGTCAAAAGAGAATTTTTTTCCCGTTATGTAAAGACGGCGTTTTTGATCCGCAGATGCTACAAAAGTGAGATTGGGTGGGTGTCAAAAACCAAAAAAAAAATCTTTTTCTCAAATGACAAGGAAGCAATTCTTTTTTTTTCAAAATTACTCTTACAACGTAAACAATTCATAAATTAATTTGTTCATTATAAGTTCTGAAACTTTTACTGAAATTTAAAAATTGATTTTTGGTAGATTTTTTTTAAAATCGAAGGGAAATTCATTAATCTGATTTATTACTCATAAAAACCGTCTTACAGAACAAACATTTTTCAAATATAAAATCCTCTTTTCTATTTTTATTTTTTTATTTTTTACATTGGCATGAATGATATTTCAGATTTTTCCATAACATTAAAATTCATGCAAATTTGGATGTTCTACCGTTTTGCTTTTTTTAAAATGAAAATCAGTGGATCTTCCAACACTTCTGTGAAGCGATGCAAAATTAACAATTAGCGGGGGACACAGTTGAACCAAACATCGCCACTGTCCTATTCGTATTAGACAATTTGCAATGGACACTGGTGCACCAAATATCGCCCTTGTCTTATTTGCATATAACAATTTGCGGAGGACACAGTTGCAAGAATCATCGCCACTGTCCTATTCGTATTAGACAATTTGCAATGGACACAGGGGCACCAAATATCGCCCTTGTCTTATTTGCATATAACAATTAGCGGGGGACACAGTTGCACCAAACATCGCCACTGCCCTATTCGTATTAGACAATTTGCAATGGACACAGGGGCACCAAATATTGCCCTTGTCTTATTTGCATATAGCAATTTGCGGAGGACACAGTTGCAACAATCATCGCCACTGCCCTATTCGTATTAGACAATTTGCAATGGACACAGGGGCACCAAATATCACCCTTGTCTTATTCGTATATAACAATTTGCAGGGGACACAGTTGCAACAATCATCGCCACTGCCCTATTCGTATTTGGCAATAATGCAGGTTCTCATCGAGTATCTGTTATCGTCGTAGTGACTGGACTCGGCTACTTAAGTTCAAATCCTAAACGAGGATATTTGCATTTTCCCATTTCATCCCAAGGAAAAATATGAATCTGACTATTCTCTCTCCAGCTATAGGCAAATAATTGGGTAGAGTGGACTATTTAACCTTGGTTTGACAACTGGTATAGGAGAATAAAAACTAAATTGAATGGAGACCTGGAGAAGGATGGGCTATTCCTTCTCAAGACACGCTACATGAGTTGTGTCATACGGCCAAACCAAGGTAAGTTTTCTTCTGGGTCTTTTTGACACTTGGGATTGTTTATTTGGGTTACATAAAATTTAAAGACAGTAATTCATTTATCTTTTATTCTGCAACTTATACATTGAATTGCGAACTTTATTATTCCCTGAATTTTCTTTTTCATGGGAAATTCCACGCGATGACGCTCTTGCTTATTAATGTCAGGATATGATTTAAAAGCATTGCCACGATAACAATCAAGAAGCCTTGGTTTTCTACCATTTTTCTTTCGACTAAGCTGATTTAGGTAAAAGTGAGACATTCATTTCTGAATCAATCTTTTCTTTTCCTAGCTAATCCAAGTGTGTTTCAGTTGAGCCCAGTCGAGACTCATATATTTACGGGTCACATTCGAGATTCATATATTTACGGGTCACATTCGAGATTCATATATTTACGGGTCACATTCAAGATTCATATATATATATATATATATATACTATGGAGTTTGTTCACGCACACGTATTCATTTACGCACCTTAACACCAAATGTTGTTTGGGTTTTGATTGGTTTATGGAGTTTATAAAAATTCAATTTCATTTTGTTTTTTTTTTTCTCGGTAACGAAATAAAGATATTTTCTTATTCTTATTATTTTTTTTTTTTTTGTTATATAAATGTTGCTTGACCCAACCTTCCTTAGTTAGATTCTTCCTGATGATCCAGTTGGTGAAACCTTCGTTGATTGATCTATCTCTGTAGGCTTTACTATATTTAATTAGTTAGAATGATTTAAATTATAACAGACCATTCATTGTCTTCATCTTCATAAAATCAGTTTCGTATTCTGTTGGATTTTGTTTTGGAGTCTTGTTGTCGATTGTTAATAGGAGTTGTGGATTGCAATAAGAAATTGTCTATACATGTAGAACACTCAGTTATTTGTGCTTCTTCTAAACTTCTGCACGAGGATCGTAACATTCCTGTTTGCTAATGGAAACCTAGTCCAGATAATAAAAAAAGGAAAAAGCCAAATATATATCTCTGTTTAATTTTTTTTGTCAGATATCATTCCATGAATAGCAGACGTATTTGTTTTTAGGATGCCCGTTAAAGTACCTTGTAGTTTGGCTACTTCATCCATGTTAGACTTTTAATCAAAATTCTGTTTCCATGTTAAAAGAAGATGGAACTGAAAGCAGTCAGAAAGTGCCAAAACGCAATTAATAATTGAAGATTACCACAAACAAACGGCCACTTTTAAAAGTTGGTTAGTTCTCTTCAAACGTTATCTCATTCTTTTAAACAAAAAAGCAAGACACTCCGTAACCTGGTGTAGTCGTGGGGATGCTACTCACGTAGTTTGTCTTGGGTAAGAATAACCTGGTGGACCTCCACCACTCTTTTCAGGTCCATAACTCGTTTGAATTCAGAGCTTTCCTTTACTGATACTGGTTGCCATACCAAGATAAAAGAGCTCAGTCTGACCAACTATTTTCCCCGTAGTTGGCGAGAGAATATTTGGATCCATACCTATGCAAAGAGCATTAGCACTATGGGAAAAACAGACCTAAACTTAGACTTCTTCCTACGATAGAAACCGATACACTTCGAGATTATATATATTATTTAAGTCATAAAACAAGTATAACCAAAACAGCCATAACCAAGAATTTTCACTGGTAAGTACTGATATTTTCAAACATAATTTTCATTTATCTTCATTTATCTTCTTGTACATAAATTCATTGTCTTATAAAGTATTTATGGTTTTTATTGCTTTCATTTACGTCACATTGAATTCACTAAAACAACAATCACTAACACGTCAGTACGTAGAGACTTCATGATCGCTATCCAATCCAATTGCATCAATGAGCACATTATATATCAAATATTGTAATTTTATCGTCAGAAAAATACGATTTAAGTGAAGGATTTCGGGTGGTGATTGATACTGACGTTAAAAACATACACAAAAAAGAAAATATTTGGTCTTTTTGTAAAGTCTCTGATGAATCATGTTTTGTTCTGGAGAAACCATGAAATATTTACAAATCACGTAGTTTACTTTTTACACTTTTCATTGCAATGTGCTTGAAGTTTAAAAATAAAATTTATTTTCTATAATATATATATATAACCAAATAAGATACAATAAAAAAAGAATCTGTATTTTGATACAATGTAACTGAACACGCAAAAATATGTCAGTGAAAACGATGCATTTTTTAAAAAATTACAAACACAGAGAATTTTATTTCATGGCAAATCTACAAAGAAAGAAAAGAAAATAACAAAGAAGAAAATTGGAATTTTGCAAATAACGGGTTTGAGATATGAATTATTATCACAGCTTGGGTATCGATGGATGTTAGAAGCATATGATATTCCAAACAAGAAGAAATGGATACAAAAATTGTCATTTATATTTATTCAACATTTAAAGTGAAGGATAGAAAAGGTTCACGAAAGGTTTATGAAAGCCTGCCGAAGGTTCTTAGATCTCGGAAGTGATTTTTTAAATCTCTTTTAAAGACATTGTTATAACTGGCAGGATAGTTTTTACTGACAAATGTATATAGATGTATACGCGTACGAAAAAAGATATTTCTACTCACTGGTTTTCGTGTTAGTTCGCCACATTGTTAAAAGGGATTTTATATTTTCCTTCACAATTATTCTCGTGATGTTTGATATTTTTATAGCAAGTTTCAGCATGACTTGTCAGTGCGCTAGAGTTTCATATTGCCGAGGCAAATATCACTTTAATAAAGTTCTCGAGGCGCTCGTGGTGTAACGTTTACCGTTGTAAGAAGTGGACTCAGAGATCCGGGATCAAATCCTGAACGTAGCTGTTTTCATTTCACATTACCCTAATACTCTTGAGAAATGTATGAATCCTACAATTTTCCCTCTAACTGCGAGCAAATAGTAGATTTTTCAGAAAAATTAAAATTCGTGCAAACGAGGATGTTTTCTTCTTCTACTTATTTGTACATAATAAAAGTCCTTGAATGTTCGTATAATGTTTTGTGAGGGTTGCAAATTTTAAAAATCACAGTTTCACCAAGCACTGCCATTGCGTTATTCGTGTGTTACAACAATGGAGGCGCTCGTGTCGTAACTGGATTCGACATAGGAAGTTGACTCGGTGACCCGAGATCAAATCCTGGACGAAGCTGTTTGTATTACTCTTGAAAAAAGTAATTCCTTCCAGGAATTGGTAGATAGTGTAGCAATACGGCACCAAATAGACGCGATTAGCACTAGGGAACCAAATAGACATGTGTAACACCACGGTTCTTAATCGTCTTTGGGTGTAGTGCTACCCTTTAGGTTTCAGTCGGATCTCGTGGTAACGCCACCGTGATAAAAAGTGACGAACACAAAACACCGTTTGTTGGTTCACTTGATATGAAAGCTTATTTGTTACAACCTTTCATAATAGTCACCGAAAAGAGAGAAACAGTATGAAATGCATCAACTGATTTAGAGAAAATAAACCATCGGATGACGAGAGAGACGGGCACAGAGCTTGTTATTATGTTTCTCAATCCACTCGTTTTCTGTTGTAGTTTCCCGGGGTGCTCATGTGCATTGTTTTTCCTTCCTCGCATTTTCAAAAGGAACGCCTGAGTTTTATTCGTTCTTTCTGCACGACCGTCTGGTTTAGTGCGCTAGTGTAGGTTGGTTTTTTCGCGGAGCTCACACCACGTCGGCTGGTCTAGGATTGACTTTCTTCTCCCGTTTTCTATCCTGCGTCCACTTTAACGATACCCGTTTAAGTTTGTTTCAGCCAACTATCCGAATCAAATTGTATTGCAGCTGATACATTTCTGTTTTTAACTTAGGCGCTGGATTTCGAGGTTACCTTCCGTCACATTCTTATTCGTTTCTCTCTCTCTCTCTCTCACTCTCTCTCTCGGTGTCCCTTATCATCGTGCCTCTGTCTCTCTCTCTCTCTCTCTCTCTCTCTGTGTCTCGGTGTCCCTTATCATCGTGCCTCTCCCTCTCTCTCTGTGTCTCGGTGTCCCTTATCATCGTTCACCCCTCTCTCTTTCTCTCATACTGCCTTGAATACTTTTTTTATATATGTCCCTCCTTTTTCATTGTCGACTGGTTGACCTCTAAGTTTAATATCCAAGTCTAGCAAGAAATCAACTTACTACTAAAATAATCGACTATAGCCCACAATTATTTTAGTTAGAAAAAGAGGGCTCTTTAATTTTAATATGACAACCTGTCTGGGAGAATGAAAACTCTAAATTCAAACTAGTTGTACTCCACCTAAAACTTGTCCATTCTGTCCATGGTGGATGGGTTGGGTAAATACCCTCTAGATCATTCTTTTTGCTAAATATTCCTAAATTCTTATTTAAAAGAAAAAAATAACTTTTTAATGGAATGCAGTTGGGTTTGTAAGATGAAGTTTAGGTGTTTTGCAGATTCATAAAAAAGAAAAAAGTAAAAAGAGCAAAGGAAGATTTTCAGCGTCAACTTAATCCAGATCTCTAAACTTATTTGCTTATTGATCATTTGAATAAATAATGAAAATAGAAATAATCTATTTAAATCACCTTTGCATGAAAACTGCTTAGCTTATATGATGAATATTTGTAATCAATATTGATGTTATGCTTCGGTCATTTTGAGATTGTAACACGATTGGTAGGTGTTGAAGCCTTGAACAAGAAAAGTGATGAGCAATTGGAATTATTCAAGAAGATTGATTGGGGGGTGATGAGAAGTCACATAAGAAACTGGAAGTATCCAGAAATCAGTTGGGTACAAAACTGAAAACAACCTAGTCTTAACTTAGAATGATGGAGAATAATTGGTAAGTCCCAAGAATTAGAAATAAAAAATACAGCTGACAATCCTATTCTTCTGGTCACAGACAGAAAATAGTTTTTAATATATAGTAAAACGTGCATGTTGCTTTAGGATAGAGAGAAGCCGAGAATCGAGAAGTGAATTAATCGGCCAGTTAAATTGTAATACGTCAAAACACCCTCGTGTTGCTTTGGGTTTCCTTGAAAACCAACCTTTACTGTGAGTTTACTGTTTTGAGCTGGACCAGGCAACTCATAGGCACTTAAGAATTAGCGATGTGTCAGTAATTACTAAGTAATTGAGAAACTGGTCATGATGAAATAATCAAAAGCTCCATCATACTTTTCATCTCGGTGATTACTTGAGCTGGCCACATGCATAACCCCCTACTCACTAAAAAAAAAGGAGTTACTTTGTCTTCAAGTTCTTAAAAGAAAGATTTTCAAGGTCAAATCAGTCTTGAAGTGATTTTCACGCAAACGTTGATCTAGCCTCTGACTCGGGTGAGACATTTAACCCATTGGTTATTTTCGGCAAACATCCGTTCTCTGTCCCTGGGTGTCAGAACATAAACTATCCTTCATGATATCACAACTCCTATCTTAAAGTGTTTTTTCTCTGCTACATACCTCATCTGAGTCGAAGTCGGAGCGGAATTAAATCGAGTTTGCCACTGTATCTTAGCGCTTTTAGTTGATAAATTAAAAGACTTTTCCATTCAGATCTGCCTAAAGAACGTGAAGGTACCCTACTAAAAGGACTTGTCTGGTTCACAGTGGCATTGAAGGCTTACAGTGATATTAAAATGTATTAATTATTTCTCTTCAATGACTAGATTCAAAAAGTACAGTTAATTTTTTTCCTGTCAAATATAAATCTGAGCCTTTGACGTAATGGATCCAGGTACCTGGTTTGGTCGTGGGTGCGCTACTCATGTAGCGTGTCATGAGGCAAAAAAGTCTAGCGGAGTCCATCCCTCTTCAGGTCTACGACTGGTTTGAGTTCTGCGTGTTCCTTTTCATCAGTCTATCTATCTATCCATAGCTGTGTGGGGATAATTGTTGAATTCATACCTTTCTCAAGGATATAAGTGCAATGAGAAATGCTAACACTCTTGTTCAGGAATTGAACTCGGATAAACGAGTTCACTTCCTACAATTGTTGTCGTTACACTTCGTGTGCCTCTAGTAAGATAAAAGGATAAGCACAATAAAATATACATTTTCTTTTTCCTTTCACACTATGTCCAAATTTTAACGGACTAAATCCCTCGTTCTTAAAAGATTAAAAAATATATAAAATATATTAGAATGACATTATAAAAAATGTAATTGTTTGGTGTTTGCTGATTGAAGATTCTTTCAAAAAAGACTCTTTAAAGAACTGCTTTTCGTTTATCACTCTTCCCAAAAAAAATGTAATTTTTTGGTGTTTGCTGATTGAAGATTCTTTCAAAAAAGACTCTTTTAAGAACTGCTTTTCGTTTATCACTCTTCCCAAAAAAAATGTAATTGTTTGGTGTTTGCTGATTGAAGATTCTTTCAAAAAAGACTCTTTTAAGAACTGCTTTTCGTTTATCACTCTTCCCAAAAAAAATGTAATTGTTTGGTGTTTGCTGATTGAAGATTCTTTCAAAAAAGACTCTTTTAAGAACTGCTTTTCGTTTATCACTCTTCCCAAAAAAAATGTAATTGTTTGGTGTTTGCTGATTGAAGATTCTTTCAAAAAAGACTCTTTTAAGAACTGCTTTTCGTTTATCACTCTTCCCAAAAAAAATGTAATTGTTTGGTGTTTGCTGATTGAAGATTCTTTCAAAAAAGACTCTTTTAAGAACTGCTTTTCGTTTATCACTCTTCCCAAAAAAAATGTAATTGTTTGGTGTTTGCTGATTGAAGATTCTTTCAAAAAAGACTCTTTTAAGAACTGCTTTTCGTTTATCACTCTTCCCAAAAAAAATGTAATTGTTTGGTGTTTGCTGATTGAAGATTCTTTCAAAAAAGACTCTTTTAAGAACTGCTTTTCGTTTATCACTCTTCCCAAAAAAAATGTAATTGTTTGGTGTTTGCTGATTGAAGATTCTTTCAAAAAAGACTCTTTTAAGAACTGCTTTTCGTTTATCACTCTTCCCCAAAAAAATGTAATTGTTTGGTGTCTGCTGATTGAAGATTCTTTCAAAAAAGACTCTTTTAAGAACTGCTTTTCGTTTATCACTCTTCCCAAAAAAAATGTAATTGTTTGGTGTTTGCTGATTGAAGATTCTTTCAAAAAAGACTCTTTTAAGAACTGCTTTTCGTTTATCACTCTTCCCAAAAAAAATGTAATTGTTTGGTGTTTGCTGATTGAAGATTCTTTCAAAAAAGACTCTTTTAAGAACTGCTTTTCGTTTATCACTCTTCCCAAAAAAAATGTAATTGTTTGGTGTTTGCTGATTGAAGATTCTTTCAAAAAAGACTCTTTTAAGAACTGCTTTTCGTTTATCACTCTTCCCAAAAAAAATGTAATTGTTTGGTGTTTGCTGATTGAAGATTCTTTCAAAAAAGACTCTTTTAAGAACTGCTTTTCGTTTATCACTCTTCCCAAAAAAAATGTAATTGTTTGGTGTTTGCTGATTGAAGATTCTTTCAAAAAAGACTCTTTTAAGAACTGCTTTTCGTTTATCACTCTTCCCAAAAGATTCATGCAATATAAGAACGTAGTCGGTTTTACTGTTAAACACGTTTACCACACACATTTCGCTGCTTATCTTCCTCATTTTGTTTAATGTTAAGTAACTGCTGATGGAAGAACCTATTTACATAACTGTCATTTACTAAGCTTAGATAAGTTTGGCATAAGGCCAAAAATGTGGAGATTAAGTGGAAATATTTCAACTTTATCGAAAAAATGACCAGTGCCTTAGCGTTCGGCTCAATTGCCCAGGCATCATATCTATGCCACTTCTGCTGGTAAATACATTTATATTGGTCTGCTAATCTAGCGCTCGAACCATTATACAATGCTTAGCGCCCAGTTTTGCTTTCAGAGAAATGGTAAACTCTCACTTCTGAGAATCTCACGTTATCTACCTATGAGCCACACATGTCACTTCAGAAACCGCATTGTCTTTCGGCCAAAAAATCTTCCGAAGAAACTTGAACACAATTTTCTCCTGTAATCTAATGACTTCATGATATTCTTGAATAACCTTAAATGTAGCTATTACTCAGATTTATATTACACAGACTATTATAATCTGTATTTCCCGATGTTTGAAAAAAATCCTCGACCCAATTATTGGTGACATACAATATTCTGATGCATCAAAATAATAAGGTTACCGTCGCAAACGGCCCTAGAAAAACGCGGGAAGAAAAACGTTTTAGATTATTCTGTAACGGATTTAATGTACTGTTCATATTCTTGGAAATTTCAATAATTTCTAAAGCAGCTCAAAAACACCAGTCTCGGCAGTTGATAACTTAACGGTCAAAAGTGTCAGCCATTTGAACAGGGTGTTTTCTTTTTTCTCTTTGTAATCGGATTTCTCACTTATTTTTCTCCCAAAACATCTTGAAATAATTAGAGAAAAACATGCTGTCGAATTCACTTTTAATCATTGTTCTTTAACATTCGCTAGCATTATACTTTATCGACATATATGTCCTGTTGGTAGGGTTTAGAATAGGCTGACTGTATCCCCCCAGAGGTACGCGACCTCCCAAAAAAGGAGTTCTGGGTATGAAAGTAAACTTCATCTGATGGTGACACTCCAGTTCTGGGGGATTTGGGGAGTGTGGAGTACATCTTTATGGCTATTCCCCTTTGGTCCACTCTGACCTGGAGTGGTAGCACTTCTTAGGGTTCCATCTAAAGGGTCAAATTAATCTGCTTAAAATTTATTCCTATTCGATCGGACTGTGGACAAAATGTCCAGCCAAGAACAAAGAATAAACTCCGAAGACACAAACAAAAATGTAAACAGGAAAATACAATGAACGCGTTTCCCAAATCTCTAGGTATGAACTATGCTTAGATAGTTTGACATGCCATCAAAATCAATCAATCAATCAATCAATCGACTGAGTTGAAGCTTTATTCTGTCAACAACCTTTGTCGTTCGTTAAAAACAAATAATGGAGGTGCCCGTAGTGTAATGGTTATCGTCGTAGGAAATGGACACGGTGACACGAGT
Organism: Sepioteuthis lessoniana; assembly: GCA_963585895.1. Classification (NCBI taxonomy): domain Eukaryota; kingdom Metazoa; phylum Mollusca; class Cephalopoda; order Myopsida; family Loliginidae; genus Sepioteuthis; species Sepioteuthis lessoniana. Next base: position 127,132,214 of record OY757912.1, on the reverse strand, counting down.
TCAAATCCAGGACGAGGCTGATTGCATTTCACATAGCACTAATACCCTTGGGAAAGCTATGAATCCAATTATTCTCCCTCCAGCTATGGGTAAATAGTAGGACGGACTATGTTCTTCAGCCTTGGTGAGGCAACTAGTCTAGGAGAAGGAAAACTCTGGATTCAAACCTATTAAACAGTGCTTAAAAATTGACCTGCCCGAGCGGAGGGGTTGGTAAATATGGTTAAAAATAAATAATTTAGATAAAGTAAAAAAAAACCTTGCATCGATTCTAAACTTACAAGAGAACATACACAGAGGCACCAATGTTAGAGCTAAAATCAAAGCCATATAGACGTTGGTATAAACAATTCCCGTAATTTCAAAAAGCAACATATCACCAACAAATCATACCATGTGATCACATACAAGATTTTCTTTCAACAAAGAACTTTTTCCATTGCAACGATATTCTTGCTCACACATTTATTAACAAACCATTTTTCCAGCTCAGCATTTTATCCGTTTCATCTCATATAATGAATTTTTGTTTTGTCATTGAGCAGATAATTTATTTTAAATTTCATTTGTGTTATCGAGACCGTGTTGCTCATACGCCATTTTCTCTTCCTTCATTCACTTCTCTCTCTCAATTGATTAGCAGTTAGTAAATTGAATTTTACCAACTCTCAAGGAATAAGAAAGAACGAATTTCACTACTACATTCCCAACTCTGCAACAAGTATTTTTCCGTTTTCAGAATTATGTCTCCAAATAAAGCATATCCCGTTTTGAAAATAGAGACTACACCAGACAGTATGATGCAAACATGGATGGTTTGAAAAAAAAACCCCAACAAAACAACCCTCCAAATACCCTCCCACCAAAAAACAACCCCCTCACAAAAAAACAGACTTGTGCCTAAGATGCACTATTGGTTGTTTCAAGGCGAACATTTCTACAAAAATTTCTCTCCTTCAGCACTGTTGTCTGGACATCGCGGCTGAATCTTGACAAGGCGATTCGACCTTTGATCACAACGTCTTCTCGAATTACGTCTTCTCAAATTATAACGTTCGAAATCTTGTGACGTCCACTGATAGTGACAATCTAACTTAACCTGTGTCAATTCCTACCTAAGCACGGTGCCTATTTAACACAAGACCCAAAATACTTTTGACAGTACAAAAACAACATTTAAACAACATTTATATCATAATAATCCACTTTTCTACCTATTACTCCAGTTCTTCGTATGTCTATCTATCAAGAAAGGAGAGAGTAATGCTTGGAGCCAAAGAAAATATTTAGTTGAATCTCCATTCGCCAAGGAAAAATATTAGCTTTAGTACGTCTGTGTTATACTAACAGCGTATACAACGGAAGGAAAGAAAAGATAAACGCACTTGTACAGAGAAAAACATTAAACCTTTTATATACATAATATTCATACCAATAGTATTAAGAAGAAAAACTACACAAACGTATCCTAACAGCTAAGAATATGCAGATATTGTTCTAAGAACAAATTGTAAGTAGAAGGGGTAAAAAATAGAAAAAAAGCATTCTAGATAACCATGTGGTTTTACTGTTCCATGGCATGAGCAGAATATTACGTCTCTATTATTCAAAGAACAGTATCAAAAAGAGGTCGAGGATGGGTTTCTGGGGCAGACAAATGAGGCCCCTGGTGCACCCAACTGAGACGCCTATTCTCTTTGCGAGATAATTATTTATCGTCTCTCTGTATTATAATTTATTTTGATTAAATCAAAAACTGACCGCTTAGAGATTCTAAACCTTACGATTTTATTAAATCAAGTGGCTTGATTTAAAAAAGATAATTTAAAAAGTTTTGGGCTAAATTTGAATCAGAACATCAATTATACAGCTATTTTAACAGAACAGAAGTCTGCACTTACAAAGACTTTAAAAAAATCTGTTCTATGTTCGAGAAAAGATTTTATCGTTGCCGAACTTTGGACTGATATTTTTAGTATTTTCATATTTTCCGACTTATTGGAAACCGTTCGAGGACTTTCAAGCCATTCAATTTCCGAAGCGATTCAAACCACTTTCACAGTTTATAAGAGGCGCAGCAGCCAGACGGAAGCGAATCCTGGTAGCAGAAACTTCAAAGAGATACAGAACAACCAAACGAGCAGCACCCAGCAAAGTGATATCAAGTGATCACCAAGGAGCGACTTCAAAGAGACGCCAAATGGTCACAAAGAAGCTGCAACATCAACCGCAATGAATATCTGACCACAACTACGATATATAATTATAGCCAGACTACATTATGTGAGTCAAATCAAACTACGTTATACGGTAACGTTTAACTACTATCTGTGGTTATAGGTAAATAACATGTCTGTACATCAACAGCAAATAAGATCTTTCAGTTTTTTTTTAAATCTCAAACCCGCTTCATTTCATATTGTTGTAGTACTTTTGAACCCTTTTACGGAGAGTATAAATTTTGAAATTCAAAAACACCATTCGTACAAGACGATTTCTCAATCGTCAGTGAAAAGAGTTCCGGCAACACATTCAAATAACGTCTCCCTATACGTTTGTGTTTTATTTCTCATTAATATTTTCACTGTTCTAATTTTTAAACACTTTCTTTCTTTCTTTCTTTCTTTCTTTCTTTCTTTCTTTCTTTCTTTCTTCACCTTTCAGAATGCAGACAACAGTAGCCGAAAAGAAAATGCTCTTCTTTATTTTAAATAAACAAAACTTCTCTTTTAATTTCTTTTGTGTGATTATGTTTCATAAGAAATTGTGAACTAATCATGAATTTATTTTTGACTGGTACAAGGTTTTCAGCTAAAAACAAATTCTTGGTTTCCAAATATTTCAATTTAGGGTAGGATTCCAAAACATTATCACTGTGGTTGATTCCTTTGTTGGTGTTGTGGTAGTCGTGGTGCTAATGGTGGTCGATTGAATTGTTTTAATTATATGCTAACAGTAACTTCTTGTTTTTAACCACAATTATTTTAAGAAAACAAACTTAGAACAACTCAATGTGACAAATAATATTTGTTTAAAATAAAAATGATTAAAATAGCAAGCAACCAGAATGTGGAATTGACTTGAATGAATAAATGTTCATTATCGTAATTGTTTTTAACAGCTTTTTCTTTCATATTATTATTGGATTTTTTTGAAATTATGACTTCTATTGTTCCATCATCGTAAAATAATCTATAGGGATCAGGAATAAAGAACGAAGCGCTGAAGATATTTAAATTGGCATAACTTATCTTAGGAATATGTCTGACTATAAGAGTGAATTGAAGATTTAGCCACAAAATCTCACCAAAAAGATATCACTCAAATTATTGAAGCTGCAAAATTGTCACTAAATAGACATCGCTAAAAGCTGTCACCACAAACGACACACTCAAATAAATTAAGCGACGAAGGTGTCACCAAAAAAAAAAAAGACACTGAAATGAATAAATCTAAAAAGGTGTCATCAAAAAAGACACTCAAATAAATTAAGCTACAAAGGTGTCACCAAAAAGACAATGCACAAAAATTAAGCTATAAAGATGTCACCAATAAAGATATCACCCAAATAAATTAAGTTACAAGGGTGTCCCCAAAAAGGACATCATTCAAATATTTTGAGCTACAAAAGTGTCACCAAAAAGAGATCAGTTAAAGGAATTAATCTACAAAGGTGTCAGCAAAAAGACATAATCAAATCAATTTAATTAGAAAGGTGTCAACAAAAAGACATTACTCAAGTAAATTAAGCTAAAAAGGTGTCACGAAAAACACATCGCTAAAACAAATGAAGCAACAAAGGTGTTACAAAAAGACATTAAAATAAATTAGATTACAAAGTTATCACTAAAAAAGACATCGCAGAAATAAATTAAGATAATAAGGTGTCACTAAAAAAAGACAAAGAAATAAAGCTACAAATGTCTCCTAAAATATGCAAGCTGAAAAAATTAAGCAACAAATGTGTCACCACAAATGAATCACTCAAATAAATTAAGATAAAATAGGTGTCACTAAAAACATCACTGAAATAGATAAAGCTACAGAGTTGTCACCAAAAAAAGACATCATTGAAATAAATTAAGCTTAAAAGATGTTACCAAATAGATCAAGACAATTAGGTGTTGCCAAAAAATACATCGTGGAAGCTAAAAAGTTTCACCAAAAAGACATTTTACAAATAAACTAACCAAGGTGCCAAGAAAAAGACATAACTCAAATAAATCGAAGTGTCACGAAAAAAAAAAATCATGCAACAAATTAAGCTAAACATTTGTCACATAAAAAGACATCACTCAAATATATTAGCAACAAAAGTATCACAAAAAGACATGGCCTAAACAAATCAAGCTACAAAGGTGTCATCAAAAAAGCATTGCTGAAAGCATCCCGATAGAAATATCGCTGAAATAGATTAAGCTAAAAGGCATCACCAAAAAGATAATAGCTAAAAAAGATTAAGCAATAAATATCTGACAAAAAAGATATCACTCAAAAAATTAGACAGTAAAGGTTTCTCGCAAAAAAAAATTACTTAAATGAATTAAGCAACAAAGATATCACGAAAAAAATATCTCTCAAATAAATCAAGCAAAAATGGTTTCACTAAAAAGATATCGCTTCAATATATTAAGCAACGAAAGTGTCTCGAAAGAATTCTCGCTGAAATAAATTAAGCGAGAAAAGTGTCTCAAAAAGAATATTATTCAAATAAATTAGGTAACAAAGGTGTCACGGAAAAGACATTACCCAAAGGAATAAAGCAACAAAGGTGTAACGAATAAGACATCGCTCAAATAAAATAAGCAACAAAGGTCTCACCAAAAAAGACATTGCTAAAAGAAAGGTGTCATTAGAAATACATTGCTAAAAATATCAAGCAACAGATGTGTCGTTAAAAAACATTGTTCGATATAAGTAAACAACAAAGGTGTCATTAAAGACATTGTTCGATATAATTAAGCAACAAATTTGACACCAAAAAGACATTGGTCAAATAATGTAAGCGACAAAGGCGTCATGGAAAAGACATTCCCCAACTAAAGATACAAAGGTGTCTCTCCAAAAAACATCGTACAAATAAATTATGCAACAAAAGTGTCACAAAAAAGACATTGCTCAAAAAAATAATGTAACAAAAATGTCACTAAAACGACACCACTCAAATGAATTAAGCAACAAATGTGTTACGGAAACGATATTACTTAAATAAATGAAACCACAACGGTGTCATAAAAAAGACGTTGCTCAAATAGATTAAGCAACAAAAGTATCACCGAAAAATATCGCTAAAAGAAATTATTCAACCAAGATGTAACGAAAAAGCATTGCTCAAACAATTTAAGTCACAAAGTTGTCACGAAAAAAAAACATTTCTCAAATAAATTAAACAACAAAAATGTCACGAAAAGCCATCACTGAAAGAAATTAAGGTACAAAGGTGTCAACAAGAATGACATTGCTAAAAAAACTTAAGCAACAAAGTTGTCACCAAAAAAATAATATCTCTCAAGTAAATTAAGCTACGAAGGTGTCACCAAAAAAGACATCACGCAAATATATTAAGTTACAAAGGTATCACTAATAAAGACACCTTTGAAGTAAATCTTACATCGGTAGATGAAAAAAGTTGAATTGAATCTTTAAATTCATTTAATTTCAAAATTTAAGATTTAACCTTTTTAAAATTAAGAAAGATATTCTTATTTTTTAATGTTTAATTTTAAATTAAAAAAAAGATTTGAATTTAAAATTACAAATAAAACTTGAGACGTGAAAATTGGGCAACGAATAAAGTGATATTGTATTGACCAGTTGGCAGTAGAGCCATTTTGAAAAAAGAAATTTTCAAGACAGTCTCAATACATTTTGATGAAACACAAAATGGTACAAATACAAAATCCTTCATACAGAAAAGAACAATGAATGAAATAGTAATTTCTTAAAAAAAAAAAATTCAACACACTCATTCCACAAGTTTTTTTTATCGTTTAAAGCACATCTAAAACTGATCTTTTGATAATGTGTGAAGTTGCATTATTACATTTCTTTTAATGTTTTCTACTTCGGCAAATCTTACTCTGGAGGTGAATTCTTAGTTCAGTAATCAAGAAAAGTCTCATAAAGTTGAAGATCTGAGGTATGGAAAGCGATGCACTAGTACAATCTCATGTTTTGTTAAAAAAAACCCTGATATTTAAACAGTATTGAAGCTTCCTTTTTTTAAAAAAAATACCACTCATTTAGACATCATCTCTTCATTATATAAGTTACTCAGCTAAGCATACGTTTCCATTTAAATTTTAGATTTTTAAATCAAAATAATTTAAAGTTTGTATCCCCGTGGCGTAGTTTAAGCGTGTTGGACTGCAACATAATTGTGAGGAAGTTTCGTGGCGCAATTACATTCATTTTCAACCAAATAAACTTTGGGAGATGTATAAACCTCCTCATTCCTCGGCAATGAGTTTGTTACATTAAATGTGCGAATATTAAATGTGCGAATTTACGTATGATTTATAATGAAAATAGTTTTTCTTGTGGAAATAATGAATTTATTTTCAATATGAGGAAAACGTAATCAAGATACAAAGTTTATGCCGTTGTATGAGACTGATAAAACACACCGGAAATTCAAAATAGAAAACTTCATGTAGTTTGTGGAACGACTAAAAGATACATCTTATCTCTACAATAGATCTGTGGGAAAGATAAAAAAAAGTTATTTGTTTTTTATGCTAAAATTCATAATGAGGTGTGCAAGATATCTTGGGAGTTTCAAAAATAAACTCATTTCTTAATAGTTATCATTTAATTTTTTCAAATCATTCTATTATTATTATTATTATTATTATTATTATTATTATTATTATTATTCACTCATTAGAGCTTTTCACATTAGGGTTAGCCGATGGCTTTTCACTGGAGTCTGAGTGACAGCAAGTCTCCTCAGGTCTCCGGGACACTTCTCAGTATTCTGGCCGTTCTCAATAATGCTGTAATTTGGATGTTCTCCACCCGTTCGCCAACTTCCAAGTCCTCCAGTCCCTTTAGTAATCCTTTAGTTACTGTACCAAAAGCACCAATCACAATTGGTATATTTGTCACCTGCATGTTCCACAGTTTTTTCAATTCCCTAGCAAGGTCAAGGTACTTATCCTTCTTTTCACATTCTTTCAGTTTTACTCTGCAGTCAGCCGGGACAGGAAAGTCGACTATTTTGCAAGTTCTATTTTTTTGCTGATTATTATGAGGTCTGGTCTTCTGGCCGAGATTAGATGATCCGTGTGTATGTCAAAGTCCCATAGGAGTTTATGCGTGGCATTTACTCGGACAGGTGCTGAGTTGTGCATATACCATTTATTCGTATGGTCAAATTTGAATTTCTTGCACTTCTCTCAGTTGATCACCTTGCCGACCCAGTCGTGTCTAGTCTTATATTCTTTCTGCGCTAATTTGCTGCATTCGCTTATTATGTGATTGATGATTTCATCTCTGTCACCACATAGCCTACATTTGCTGTTTTGTTGAGTCTTATCAAACCTCGCCTTGATATGATTGGTTCTTACGGCGTTATCTTGTGCTGCTATAAGGAGAGATTCTGTTTCTCTCTTAAATTTTCCTTTTCTTAGCCATGTCCAGGTTTTTTTCGTGTGAGATGTTGTTTATTAGTCGTTTAAACCGCCCATAGAGTTGTTTTCCTTCCCATTTTTGTTTCCTAGTTATTGTCATTCTGTTGTTCATCGTGTTCTCAGTATCGTATCTGGTGGATGTAATGAGTCCTCTTTCGTGTTTTTGTATATAGTCTTCGAGTCGTTGTATCGATACGTCAACGCTGTCTTCAATGCTGGCAAGTCCTCTTCTTCCCTCTTTTCTTGAAACATATAGTCTGTCAACGTCGTCTCTGGGATGTAAAGCCTTATGCATTGTCATTAGTTTTCTTGTTCTTTAGTCCATTTGCTTAAGTTCGTCTCTGGATCACTTGAGAAAGGGTCCAGAATATCTAACTAGTGGTACAGCCCAGGTATTTATTCTTTTGATAAGATTTCTGCTATTGAGTTTTGTCTCGTGTAGTTTTCTACTTCTCCTGAGATATTCTTTCTGAATTTTTTCTTTCATTTTCACTTGTTTGATGGTGTCAGCCTCCAAGATTCCCAAGTATTTGTAGGTTTCGTTTTCTGCAAGCGTTTTTATCTTATCCTTGTTTGGTAGTTCCATTCCGTCAGTTAGCTGCCGTTTGCCATTTTCATTACAAGCATTGTACACTTTTCTATGCCAAGTTTCAGTCCTATGTCCCGGCTGTATATTCTAACTTTGTGTATTAGGGTTTCCAGTTCTTTTTCATTTTTTGCAAATAGTTTGATGTCGTCCATGTACATTAAATGGTTAACTTTTTCCTGCGAGCTACTAAGTTTGTATCTGGCTGTGCATTTTCTGAGAATGTGGTTAAGTGGCATCATGACAATTATGAATAGTAAGGGTGATAGAGCATCTCCTTGGAAGATACCTCTTTGGATCTTTGCTTCAGTTAATCTTCTTCCTCCTGCTGTCAAATCCACTCTCCAGGTTTTCATAGTTTTGTCGATGAAGCTTATGACTTCGTCTGATATTTTGTACATTTTGAGGCTGTTTACTATCCAGCTATGCGGAACCATATCATATGCTTTCTTGTTGTCAATCCAGGCCATAGCTAGATTTTTCCGTCTGGTTTTGCTCTCATTTAAAATGTGCTGAGTAAAACCAGACGGAAAAATCTATTATTTACTCATTAGAGTTTTTCTCATCAGCGTTAACTGATGGTCTTTCACTGGAGTTTGAACGACAGCAAGTCTCCTCAGGTCTCCAGAACTCTTCTCAGTATTCTGGCCGTTCTCAATAATGTAGTGGTTTGGAGGGTCTCCACTAGTTTACCAACTTCCAAGTCCTCCAGTCCCTTTAGTAATCCTTTAGTTACTATACCAAAAGCACCAATTACTCTTGGTATAATTGTCACCTGCATATTCCACAGTTTTTTCAATTCCCTAGCAAGGTCAAGGTACTTATCCTTCTTGTCACATTCTTTCAGTTTTATTCTGTGATCAGCCGGGACAGGAAAGTCGACTATTTTGCAAGTTCTATTTTTTTGTTGATTATTATTCGGTCTGGTCTTCTGGCAGAGATTAGATGATCCATGCGTATGTCAAAGTCCCATTGGAGTGTGGCATTTTCTAGGACAAGTGCTGGGTTGTGCATATACCATTTATTCGTATGGTCAAATTTGAATTTCTTGCACTTCTCCCAGTGGACCACCTTGCCGACCCAGTAGTGTCTAGTTTTATATTCCTTCTGTGCTAATTTTCTGCATTCGCTTTTTATGTGATTGATGGTTTCATCTCCATCACCGCATAGCCTACATTTGCAATTTTGTTGCGTCTTATCTATTTTCACTTTGATATAATTGGTTCTTACGGTGTTGTTTGTACTGTTATTAGGAGATATTCTGTTTCTCTCTTAAATTTTTCTTTTCTTAGCCATGTCCAGATTTTGTTGTGCGAGATATTATTATTATTATTATTATTATTTACTCCTTGAGATTTTTTCACATCTTTGTTAGCTGATTTTTTTTTACAGGAGTTTGAGTAACAGCAAGTCTCCTCAATTCTCCAGGACTCTTCTCAGTATTCTGGCCGTTCTCAACAATGCTGTAGTTTGGATGGTCTCCACTCGTCCGCCAACGTCGAAGTCCTCCAGTCCCTTTAGTAATCCTTTAGTTACTGTACCAAAAGCACCAATCACAATTGGTATAATCGTCACCTGCATGTTCCATAGTTTTTTCAATTCCCTCGCAAGGTCGAAGTACTTATCCTTCTTTCCACATTCTTTCAGTTTTATTCAATGGTCAACCGGGACAAGAAAGTCGACAATTTCGCAAATTCTTTTGGCAGTTCTGTTCCGTCAGTAAGATGTCATTTCCTGCTTTTCATTACTGGCATGGCACATTTTTCTATGATAAATTCCATCCCTATGTCCTGACTGTATATCCTAACTGCGTGTATTAGAGTTTCCAGTTCTTTTTCATTTTTTGCAAATAGTTTGATGTCATCCATGTACATTAGGTGATTGATCTTTTCCTGCAATCTACTAATTTTGTATCCGGCTGTACATTCTCTGAGTTTGTGGATAAGTGGCATCATGGCTATTATAAATAATAACGGCGATAGTGCATATTATTATTATTATTATTATTATTATTATTATTATTATTATTTACTTTAAGAGTTTTCACAGAGAGTTGGCTGATGGTTTTTCCCTGGAGTTTAAGTGACAGCAAGATTCTTCGTGTTTCCGGGACTCTTCTCAGTATTCTGACCGATCTTAATAATGTTGTAGCCTAGATGGTTTCCACTTGCCCTCTTATTAGTTTCGTTGTCACCTTAATGTCCGTAGTTTGTTTTAGTTCTCTAGCAAGGTCAAAGTAATTCTCTCTCTTTTCTCTTTCTTTTAATTTTACTCAGTTGTCTGCCGGGACGGCAAAGTTCACTATTCGGTAGTTTCACTTTTTTGTTGTTGACTATCACTCGGTCTGGTTGTCTGGCCGAGATTAGCTGATCCTTTTATATCCCAAAACCCCTGTGAACTGTGTGTATCTCATTCTGCAGAAGAATTCCGAGTTGTGCATATATCACTTGTTCGTATGGTTAAATTAAAATTTTGGCACAATTCCCAGTGGATTATTTTCCCCACCCAGTCATGTCTAGTCTTATACTCTTTGGCGCTAATTTACTGCATTTGCTTATATTATGATTGATCCTTTCGTCTCTATTATCACATAACCTACATTCACTATTTTGTTGTGTCTTGCCTATTTATACTTTGACATAGTTGGTCCTTATGGGGTTGCAATAAGAAAAGATTCAGTTTCTCCCTTAAGGTTTCCCTTTCTTTGCCATCTTTAGCTCTTCTTGCTTATTTATCGCTTAAAATATCCATTCAATTATTTTTGTTTTCTAGTTATTGTTATTCTTTTGGTCCTTGTGTTGTTTGTATTGTTTCTGGTCGCTGTAAACGCTGTTTCATGGCTCTTTTTTTATGTAGTCTTGGAGACGTCTTATCGAGGTGTCAATGCTATTTCAATGTTGGCGAGTCCTTTTCCTCCTTTTCTTGGCACATATAGTTTGTCTTTATCATTTCTGGGATATAAGGCCTTATTCATCGTCTTGAGTCTTCTTGTTCGCTGGCTCATTTGTTAAAGTTCTTCCCCTGTCCACTTGAAGAATGGTTCCGAGTATCTTATGATGGGGACAGCCAAGGTGTTTATACCTTTGATGAGATTTCTCCTATATAGTTTGGTTTCGAGTAGTTTTCTTGTTCTCCCGAAGTATTCATTTTTTAAAAATTTCTTATCACATCGCTTGTTTGGATGCGTCCACTTCTAATATTCCCAATTATTTGTCGGTTTCTTTTTCTTGATTTGGTAGTTCGATTCCTACCGTCATTTGCCGTTTTCTGCTTTTCATTATTAGCATAACACATTTTTCTATGCCCGATTCCATTCCTTTTTCCTCCTGAGGTCAGTTTTGCTCTCCAATTTTTCATGATTTTCTGGATATATCTTTATGACTTCTTCGGATATTTTGTACATTTTGAAACAGTCTGTCATCTAGCTTTGTGAAACCATATGGTCTGCCCTTTTTTGTTGTCAATCCATACCATATGTATGTTTTTTTTAATCTCATTTTGTTCTCCTTAAGGATGTATTGATCAATGTATTGTAGATCTCCTGGTCCTCTTGTTCCCTTGCAGCATCCTTTCGGTTTATTGGGGAACAGTCTACTGCTTGTTAGCGAATTGTAAATGTCCTCCCTGATTTGTGTCGTTAGTATTTTCCATATCATCGGTAGGCTCGTTATGGATCTGTAATTGTTGGGCGCGATTCTTTTGTGTGTGTGTGTGTGTGTGTGTGTGTGTGTGTTTAATTTATTTATTTATTTATTTTGGATCAGGGTTGTCTTTCCTTTGGTCATCTCTTCCGGTAGGTCTGTTTCTTCTAAGCATCTATTCATTTCGATATCCAGTCTGTCGTGGATTGAAGTGAATTTTTTAAAAACCAGTATCCATGTATGCCATCATGGCTTGGCGTTTTCTAATTTGCTACTTTTTTAGGGTTGCTTTGAGTGAATCAAGGTGTATTTTTACCTTAGGAATTTCTTTTCAAGTCCTTCTAACTCTTTTTTCATATGGTTTATCCATTCGGCTTTTCTTTTATGTTCACTTCATTCCCATATTTTGCTCCAAAATTGTTTTATTTTCTTGTCATTGGGTTGTTTGTACGTCTACGTGTATTCTTCCCATACTTGCTGGTAGAATTTTCTTTCATTGTTTTATTATTATTATCACTAGTAGTTGTATTAGTTTTATTATTAGTAGTATTTTACTCCTTGTGAGTTTTTCACATAAATTTCAGCTTGTGAGCTTTCACAGGAGTCTGAGTAACACCAAATCTTCTCGGGTCTCCAGGACTTTTCTCAGTATTCTGGTCGATCTCAACAATGTTGTAGTCTGAATGATCCTGATTCTTTTTTCGATTTCTATGTGTTCCAATCTCTTTTTCAATCCTTTGGAGACCGTTCCAAGAGCACCAATGACAATTGGTATCATCGTCACCCTCATGAGTAACATTTTTTTAGTTTTCAAGCAAGGCCCATTATAATTATTATTGTTGTTGTAAAGGTTTGCTGGGGTGGAGGAGAGGTCAAGCTAAAAATAACTCAATGATATCTTTATTAATTCTTTTATTTTTTAAATCATTGAAATTTATTCTCAAAAGTTTAATCTCATGGAAAAGGGAAATAAAACGATACACAGGAAAAAGACTGAGAGAAAGAAAATTTTAATTTTTTTGCCTTTTAATTTTATAGCCTAATTTTCATAGATAATAGCGTTTTTCTTTACTATATAAATTGCACAAAAACTTTTTTAAATTATTATTTTTCAAACCTTACAAATTTTACGAAGATTTACAAATGTCTTATTATTTAAAGCAGTGAAAATTAATTAAAAATAAATTATTTCCTACGAAAACGATGACATTAACTATTTTTCACCCTGACTATCATCACAGGTCTGTCTGCCTCAAATTTTTTTATTCAGAAACAATTCTACTTATATGTAATGTTTGAATCTACATAGATTTTTTTTTCAAATCCTAGAATATCTTATGTTACCCTTTTTGTGCTTTACACGAATGTTCTCTTTTTTCTTTTACTTTATTATATAGTTCTATTAAATTCTTCATTGCTTTCTCCCCCTCTCTCTCTCTTTCTCTCTCTCTCTCTCTCTCTCTCTATCTATCTATCTATCTGATGAAATTTGACACGTTCATGCCTTTCCTTATTCTTTATAAGTAAATTCATATTATTTCCAATATGATTTCATTTTTTTTTCACTTTCTAGTATTCCTTCTGGTCTGATATTTGATTTAATCCAATCTTTTATCACCAACCCTCTGGTGGTCGTGGGAGTATTATTGAAACTATCATTTAATCCTTTAAGAAACATTATCCATGAAATATTTTGAAAATATAAAATCTCATTGAGAAAGATGAAAGTCTAATTAAGTTTATCCACTTCCTCTTTATAACTCTGACGAGAATAACTAAAAATGATTTGTGTCCCAAATTGATAAAAAAAGATAAATATAAATGAAAATAAAAAACACATAGGCTGAATAAGACTTTCACAGAAGCATGAGTTAGGAAAAAGGATTAAGTTTCGATATTGTTTTATCTAATATTCCAATTCGTACAAGTCATCATTAAGCTTATGAACATAAAGGCTCCTATGTAAAAGTAATTTATTTGTTACCGATTATTAAGTTATATGCCAGAGATTTATTCATTTGTTCTCCACAACAAAATATGAAGTGTTATCAAAAGTTATAGAGACTGAAACTTTGAGTTCTTTTGACGATTAATTGAAAATGATTTCTTTGTTTAATGGTATATTAATGGTATTTAATAATGGTATTTAATGCCGAAGCCATCTTTGTAGAAGGACACTAGTGGTACTAGAAGAAATATAGTACTTGAATACTGCAGATTATTTCTGGAAGAACAGAAAGATGACACAAAGGAAGAAAAGGAACTGATGATCTTCTATGTATTGTAGAATAAAATGGAATATAAAGCCATAGCATAGATTGATTGTAAAAAGGCCTGTGATATAATCCTGAAAACTTAGATTACAGAATTCTGAAAATGTACATAATATCAGAAAAAATCATAAAATTCATCACAAAAGCTATGAAAAAGAGGAGAGATGAATTAACAGCCAGATGATAAACCCTAGCGGATATGAAAATCCAAAGACGCATCTTCCAGGGAGTCTCACTCCCACAATTGCGTTTTTTATAGCAATAATGCCACACAAAAATGCAGGGGGGGATCCAAATTTACAAAATCACAGGATAAAGTAAACAACCTTATTTACATGAATAATGTCAAGATGGCGGAACACCCACCTTCACCAAACCCGAGAGTGATTACGCTTTCAATCAGCTGACCGTTTCGATGGTCGGTTAAGTCTTCGGATGACACAACCAATCCACTATCAGCCAACGTTGTGTTTTTTTTAGTTCCAGACCACACACACATCAATCGCTAATCGGAGTCGCTGGTCAATGAGTAGACAGATGAGACCGTACCATTAAGTAAGCAAAAATATATAAAAGTTGACGCTAGAAACAGAACAAACCACAGCCTGCAAAAATAACAATATTTAGTACGAAAAAATATCTTTGGAAAATAATTCCCCTATCCCGGAGGCGGTAAGTTTTTGTCAGAGACCAGTTCACAAATTAACAGTCCGTCAATTCCTCGTATAAGTTTTAGGCTTTTGTATTGTTCGCTGTCGTTAGACTGGCGCTAAACAATCTCAAAAGGTAGTTATATTTGTTTTCTTTAATTGTTGGTACTACTTAACAAGTGCTTATTACTTTAAATTACTTTACTTCTTCACAGCGTTGCATTATGGTCAGTTTTCTTCGTCTTCTCTACGCAGGGCAGTTTGGTACAAGGTCAACAACTTAGAGTTTCGGGGGAAACATCTCACCGAGTCACATGCTGCTCTTTCCCTCACTCTCTCTATTTCTCTAAAATATCATATCTCGATTCCATTTCGCTTCTTTATCTCTGTGGGTATGGCACAAGGCTACCTCTAGTCGTTGCATTATCTCAGTCTCTCCTCGCTTCTATATTAGGTTGTCTATCTATAAGACTACATCACGTGCAAACAACATGTAATATGGCTTTCTCTACCTTTCCACTCTGGGTAGTCTGATGCAAGGTCAGAGCCCAGAGAATCGTGAAATGTAGTAGCTGCTTTCTGCTCGTCTCCCGTAGGCCTACGTCTACTACGAATAAACTCTGTTATCTTATGTATATCTACATGTGAGGGTGGCGAGGGGCGAGACAAAAATATCAATTTTCTCCTAATTTGAATTTTGATAATTTTCTGCTGACGTGTATTATATCAGAAAAAAAATTCCATATTAGAATTTACCAAATAATTTATTCCAATTTTAAATGTTCATACTGAGCTGCATTTGGTTATTGACAGTTGGAGCTTTTGATCTAAATTCCCTTTTCCCCTTCAAACCATCCAGAACATATTGATTTGTCAAAACAATTCCCTTATCTTTATCTCCTTTAAGTTAAACAATAACAATATATTTGCTTTTCTTTTCCCATCAAACAAATCGCTCTGTCAAATCCTTTCTCATCAAAAATAACAAAATTCTGATCAAAACTTCATTTCAAAAATCCATTCCACCATTTCATATTCTACTCTACCAAAATCCAAATTTGTTTCTTTTTCCTTGCAGGGTTACACTTTGCCAAAAATTAAAAAAGATCTAGAAATCCTGATAAAAAGAATATACAGCTAAGAAATAGGAATGAAATTTGGCATTGAAAAAACGTGCTATGCTAGCAATAAAAGACGGAAAAATAGAAAAAACGACAGGAATAGAAATGTCAAAACAGGAAAGAATCAGAATGTTTGGAGTGAAGGAAAATTACAAAAAAAAAAACTTCTCAAAACCACGCTTTCCAACAGAAATCTCACCAAAGGAACAAACACCTGGGCAGTGCCCCTTGTAAGATACTCGGGATCCTTTTTTTAAATGAATGAGGGAAGAACTCAGTTAGATGGACCAAAGGAGACGGAAATTGTTGACTATGCACAATGCATTACAACTCAGAGCGTGTATGGTAGTAATAGCAATGAAGGAGTACTCTATATTCCCCAAACTCCATGATTATAGACTCATCATCAAGTGTAGTTTAATGTCATACCCAGGACACTAAATGGTTACAAGTATTCCTATCTAATACAAATAATTCGATTCAACATTATTCATTTGTTTGCATACAGTTAAATAGTTTAAAGTATTGCTATCTCAGCACAATTGAACCTCACCCACGGCCTTTAAAATAAGAGAGTTTGGTACTTGTTTGCCACAAGAGCAATTTGAAGAATACATATACTTGGTTTTGGCATGACAAGCTGACTGATCGAATCAGGTTGTTCTGTCAGCCCGTCTAGCACAGTAAGGGCCTAAGTGGAATGTTGCAAGTCAAGTGACCACTTTGGTTGACAGGTCATGAACTACTCAGCCACCAGGAACTTATCCTCAAGTATTACAGGTTGCCACCAATGGTCAATCGGAAGTGGGGAAGGAGGGTCTTAACCCCTTGGAGAAGTAAAGTGAGCGTTTTCTATAGCCCCAATTAACAAGGTCGTCTGTTATCAATTCACCCAAAAAAACTGTGGCATATCTAACACAGCCTTTGCAAATCACTTGTGTTAGCAGTTTTGTGGGGGGTTACATCTTTAACTGAATTTTTGGGCACTCATTTACTTCTGTTAATAATAATAATAATAATAATAATCAGTCTAATTAATGTACAATAAAATAAAACCAGTCATGCTATTATGTTCAGTTTTGGACTTATAACCTTGGGAAAAGCATGAACCCCCTTATCCCCTTCAGTAATGGGTCAAATAGTAATACCGCCATTCTTCCATGGGCATGGATTTGGCATTAAATAACTCATGAAGTTTGATATGCCATTAAACAAAGAAATCACACCAAACCTTTAATATATCTTTGCTTTATATTTTGCTTCATCAAGTTGCATAAGACATTCTAATTTTACTTATATTGTGGAATTTTTATTAGAATTTGTTTAATTATTCAGTAAGATGTCACTTATGAGTTTCTGTAAAATTTGTTTAAGTATCTCTGACATTGTCCTATACTATTTACTGCCTCTGTGAAAAATGTGTCATGAAAATTGTCAAACATTTTCCATATGATCAACATTTTCTTTTTTAAGTAGAGGAATTATATTGTAGATTGAATTACCATGACCAGAAAATCTAGCAAACAATTATGCACGACATACGGAAACACTGGACAGCTGTTTTGACCTTATAAGGTCTCATTAGCAGTGTATACAGTGATCTCCTCCCCTGAAGATCGGATGCGTATTTCTAATCCTCTTGGGAAGATGTGGCCCTAGAGGTGATCGTATCTTCTGTAAAGAGTATAGATGTAACTTGCAGGACACATTTACTCTAATTGGCCGTGCAATTACCATGACTAGTTGATTTGGCGTCACTTGTGTGCCATATGAACTGTTGGCTCAGTTGTAGAGTTTCGGCACTGTAATCTGTGGTCGCTGGTTCAATCTCCGGTAGTGAAGATCATGGTATACACTGCTGATGAGACCTAATAAGGTCGAAACAGCTGTTCAGTGTTTCCGTATGTCATGCATAAGTGTTCGCCAGATTTTCTGGTCATGGGAATTCAATTCACAATTTTCCATATGAATTGATCTGATTTAGATTTCCATCAAAATAGCATTGTTTGAACATCTCATATCATCATCATCTAGTTGTACTAGTGGCATGAATTCCCCTGACTCCCTCCCACCAAATATCCCTATCATCCATCACTTCTTATGGTCTTCTAGATTACTTCTTGTCTCGATACAGACCTGTTGAAGGTAAGTTCTTGTTGGTCGGCCAACACTAGAATGTCTGTATGCAGGGGTCCATAGGAGAACATCTCTTATAAGTTTATCCTTTTTTCTCCAACAATGTCCAACATGCCTTGTTTAGAGATGGGAGGTAGGTGGTTGTATAACTGCTGTTTTGTAGGATGTTGCTTCCAGGATTTGTTCAATATAGCTTGTAGCATTCTTGTGCAGTTCTTGTTTAGCGTTTTCTTTACCCATTTAATCAGTGTCCAAGTGGTGCATCTGTATAGTAGAATTGGCACAAATGCTGCTTGGAAGAAATTGAGTTTTATTTCATCGGACTTTCATATGATTGATAACCAATTAATAGCAGTTCATGCCTTCCCTAGCCACACATGTATATATATATATATATATATAAAGAGCATTTATTTAGTCTTTAATCAAACCAAGTTTTACAGCACTAGTTGCTTTATCTTTTTTTGGATCTTAGTCAACTATCATGGGAATAGAGACCTTGTATTTTTGACTCATTTATTTTTTGTCTGCAATACAAAGTTTTACTAATTAATTTTTAGTGAGTGATTTTTTGTCTGTAACAGTCCAAAAAATGTTTACTTGATTCGGGCTTTTAAAAAAAGGGTGGAGTATTGAAAAAAATATCTACTGATTGTGACACTTAAAGGAATTTGAAATATTTTAGAAACTGTTCACTTATCAGTTAAACAATTTAATTTCAGAATCTAAAAAATAATAATTTAATATGAATTTATATAGACTAAACGATTAATTGATCGATTGATTTTAATGGCATGTCAAATCATATAGGGTTGTTTTATGTCTAGAGATTTAGGATTTGTGTTCATTGTACATTCATATTTCCATATTTACATTGTTGGTGTAGTCGTTTCTTTAAAAGTTTTATTTGCACACAGTCTTATCAAATACAAATAATCTTTAAACAGAACTATCTGCCCTGTAGATAGGACTCTAACTCAGACAATTCCAGGCCCCAAGTGAAACTGGGAGTAATGGTAATAAAGGGGTACTCCACACTCACCAGATTTCCGGCTTAACCATCAGATGCAATTTAGTGTCATACCCAGATCACTCCTTTTAGGTGAGAGAAGGGTCTTACCCTTCTGCTTGGGGGAATACATTTATCATATTACAAGCCCTGCTGATGGAGTGGGTATGTATGAAGATTTGTTGTTATATATGCGAGTATAAATGTACATATGTTTATGCTTGATTTTGTTTATGTGTGTGCATATGTGTATTTGTGAGCTTTTGTCTGTGTGTGTATGTGTGTGTATGTGTGTGTGCATGTGCATGTGTTTTATAAATCGGCTTGTTTTAGTTTGGTCAAAAGACTCATTCTTTGATGGCCCAAGTTATCAGTTAATATGTTTGTAATTATAATAATTAATTTTGATTAACATTATCATTAATCTTTCTAATTTTTGTTTCTTCTAATCATAACCCACTTATTAGGGCCTTGTGCTCAATTATGAATGTAACAATTTGCAACCACTTGGGTTGTCACTTGCCTGACAGCAAGTAAACAAAAATTAAGAAGCTTTTTCTGAGACTGTAATTCATGTTCCCTTCAATCTTGTGTTAGCCTGGTTCTACATACCAGTTGCTTAACAAACTACAAGAGTTATAATGTAGTCCTATGCTTGTCATGGTACTAACTAAGATGACTTAGTTCCTTGACTACAAGGGGCAATCAATAAGTTTCCAGACTGTTTTTGTTCAGGCATTTAAAATTGTCGTAGACTCTTGAAAATTCAGTATGAGGAGATTACTTCAAAGGGAACTAGAGTTTCATGTGTGTACTATCAATAAAAGTACCCATACAAAAAAAGTCAGGAAACTTATTTAATGATCCTCGTACCACATGCTCTCTGGTTAGTTGCTGGGTCACTAGTTCTGTACCCATGTCGTATTTTCAAAGATCTACAGAACTTTGAATTAATACAACTTTGTTGCAGCTTTTACATTGGATTGGTCAGCCATTGGTCAGAACAGGTTGCTGGGTGTTGGCAATACAAAGGACTGGAAAAACTCTCCATTGATAACAATAAATATTTATTTAAACAAAAATATGTTACTTTAGTTTTTAGAAAGAGAAGACAGTAATAATTTGACTGGTGCTATTTTCTTTTGTTATTATCAGTGATGACGGTTGAATTCAGAAACTTTGAGATTTTGTGTTTTCCTGGAGAGACATTTTAATTCCTTAAAGAGAATTCTTTTATCTTTTTTCTGGTCTCTATCTCGTATTGAACACTTAATAAAGTGTTCCTCTGAAAACAACCACTTTTGATTGGCTAATTAGAATTCTAATCCACCTGTTGGGTGGGCACTCCCCTACACAGCAGATTCCCTGGGGTTACACATCCAAGCCACAATATAGGAGCTGGGCAAATTAAGACTCCTCATCCACACCTTTTGGGAATAGTTTTGATGGATCTGACCTTTCAATTATAATGCAACTTTTCACTGGACAAAAATTTTTCTTTGGCTGGAAATAAGTTTCAAAGGAAATTTCTTACAAATTGATTTTGGCAATATCGCTTTATACAAACGAAATGAATTTTAAGATATTTCTTATAAGTTGATTTTTACACAAAGGTTGGGTATTTCAAAACAATCCTTTGCAAGTTACCTTTATCCACACCTTTCAATTAGAATTTCATGTCATTCTTATTTTCTTAAAAAATATCCCCCAACCATTCCACGAATAAATCTTTAGCACCAACAAATCATTCACTATACTGTCAAAATAACACAATATCACAGAAATCCAAATAACTCTTTAAAAAGTGACTCAATCTCTCTCTCTCTCTCTCTCTCTCTCTCTCTCTCTCTCTCTGATTTGTCCTTATTGTTTTATATACTAGCTTAAAGTATTTTTCATCTATTTATTTTATTAGATGAAACTTTATCATCATTATTGATGATATTTAACTTGTATTATCCCTTATCTCTTAACAATCCATATAAATAAGTATTGAATAATAAATATGTTGTTCCATAAAATTTATAGAACCAATAGAAAAAAGTGTTTATATTTTTTACTTAATAAACTGAATCTAACTTTTTGGTGACTTAGTATTTGGACTAATGTTTTCTTTTGTTTATCATAATGACTATGAGAGAAGAATACGAATCAAAATAATAATTATAATTCTTCAATGGGGGAATTAAAACTGAAATTATATATCATTGCGTATAAATAAGTATATAAATATCTGAAGATGGCTCAAAGTTTTTCTCAGAATAAGTTCCATTCAAATTAGCTGTAAAGTTGAAAATCATGAAGAGAAAGGAAGAAAAAAAAGATACTTCATGGAAAATATCAATCTTTAAAACACTGTATGTTTTTTGTGGTTGGTTGGTTGGTTGGTTGTATTTCTTTGTTTTGTTTTTATTTAAGGGCATATCAATTCTTTATGGGTTATCTAATTAATTTGTAAATATTTGATTTCACTATTCCTTTAAATTAAAAGAAAACTGCAACTTTTCATTTGTTTATAATCCCTTTTTTGCACAGTTATATGATTTCAAGTATTCCAATCAAATACAAAAAATTAGCAGATAATTATATGGTTCTAAGTATTCCTATTTTATTCACATGAGAAGCACACAATTATATGGTTGCGAGTATTCCTGTCTTATACAAATAATCAGCTCACAATTCTATGGTTTTAAGTATTTCTATCTTATATAAACAATTAGCATCTAATTGAATTAATTCAAGTATTTGTATCTAATGCAGATAACTTATACAATTACATGATTTAAAATAAGTATTCTTATCTTTTAAAAAATCATTTGTTTGTGTACATGTGGTTTTAAGCTTTGGTTTCTCTTTTTAATGGTATATCAACCTTAATAGGTTATTTAATGCCAAAGCCATCCTTATAGAAGAATTGTAGTGTTACTATTTGGAGGATAAGGGGGTTCAAACCTTTGCTCAAGATATTAATCTGAAAGTAGCCATACCTTGGTGTAGTAGCTATTGAAAAGAGAGCCATCAGGTCGCCCTAGACTACGGTCACCAACTTTACTTACTTATATAATTTCAACTAACTGATTACGTTTGGTAAACAGTTGTAGCTTCAAGTAAATATTCTTCAATGAATTGATTTGTATAAAGTTAAATGGTTTCAAGTATTTCTATTAAGCATTAATAATTCTATTCAATAGTAACCATTTCTGTGCTCACAGTTTTATGGTTTCATGTATATTTCTACCAAATACTCATGATTTTAAAACAAATGTTCTTGACATATAGATGGGACCCTAAAATGTACTACCACACCAAATTGAAGTGGACCTGGGAGTAATAACAATGAATAGGTATGGCTCACTTTCCAGAATTCCAGAACTGGAATCTCACCACCAGATGCCTTTAATGTCATTCTCAGGACATTCTTTATGGGTAGTCATATCTCTCTGCAGAGGATGCATTCAGTATACTATAGACTTCACAGAGAGGGTAATTCTGTGATTCAGATTCTGAAAAAAATCTTATTGGTGGAATTCTTGTCCTTTTAATAGGATCTCCAGAATCTTCCAGCTTTTAATTCAAATGAAATCCATTTTTGAAAAAGAAAAATTAATTTTAATCTCAGTTGGAAAAATTAACTTTTCACCTTCATTTTTCCTTTAGTTTTATTAAAACTATCAAAATGCAAGGGAGGCAACTTCTAATTATAACTAAAAACTGTCGATGTAATATTCACATGTACATTTGCGGGGTGTTTAAAAACAATTAGGGTATTATTTTCAAGATTGCTTAGCAAAATTTTATTTCTTATGGAATTTAGTATTTTTACTCATGGATTGTTTAGAAAACTTTGCTTTTTTTTGTAGTATTTTATAAATTAACAAGAAAGAAAATTCGCGGAGACAATAAAAAGAAAAAAAAAGCATTTATCTACATGTATCTGTCACTTTATCTTTTTCTACACCCGTTTTTTGTTTAAATCTGTCTCTCATCTCTCTTTATATATATATATATATATATATATATATATATATATATATATATATGCGCGCGTGCACACACACACACACACACACACACACACACACACACACACACACACACACACACACACACACATATATATATATATATATATATATATATATATATATATATATATATATATATATATATATATATATATATAAGGTATATTGCTTTCTTTTAAGTAAGTAATATTTGGTTTAAAACCCCAGGCAAATTTTTTGAAAATTTCTAAAAAAGTTATCTCGTCACTTTACAAGATTTTTTAAGTTTGGTTCAATTGAATATAAAAATTGTCCTGTGTCAATTCCCTTACGATTCGTTATTTTTTAATGTTCCATTGAAACTTGACTTTATTATTTCGGATGCCCCGTTGAACATAATAGTTAGAGTGTTCGCCACTGGTCCAAGAGACATGGGTTTAATCCCAGGTCGATTCATACCAAAGACTCAAAAATGGTATTTGATGCCCCTTGCTTAACACTCAGCATTAGAAGGTGCGGATCAAGGAAAAGCAGAGTAATCTCTCTCTCTCTCTCTCTCTCTCTCTCTCTCTATCTATCTATCTATCTATATATATATATATATATATATATATATAATCATCATCATCATGTTGTGCTGGTAGCACGGATATCCCTGACCCTCTCTCGCCACTTTTCCTATCGTTCATCGCCTCTGGAAGGTCCTCAGGACAACATCCCGTATCCTCACATAGTTGCTGAATGTATGTTTGTGCTGGTCGTCCTGCTTTTGCTCGGCCATATGTGGGGGTCCATAAGAGTACATTACTTATGAGTTCGTCCCTGCTTTTCCAGCAGTGTCCTGCATGTCTGGTTCGTCTAACTTGAATAGTTTTCGTGATAGGAGGCAGGTGGCCGTACATTTGGTGTCTTGTGGGGTGTTGCCGCCATGACTTGTTCAAGATTGCTCGCAGATACTCTTTAAGAATTCTCCCATCAACTGATAAAACATAATTATGAGAATAATTATTATTATGGTGTCCATACTTAAAAAAAATTGATCAAGGAAGGATGTTATCCTTTTGTTGGAAGTAGTATAATGCTAACTAAACATAAGTAATTACAGAAATATTTTTCTTACTTAATTAGGAGAAAAAAGGAAGTATTTATTTTATTCAATAAACATTTTTCCAAAAAATCTCTTTCTATGTGAAAGCACTTCATCCAACGCTTCTCCACTATTGATATAGATCAGATATTATATAGAGGCAATTTGAAATGAAACTTTTGATAAGTGTACTTACTGATCCATTCTCATCATTAGTATAATATTCATAATATATTTCGTATATCAAAGATATATAAATAAATAAGTAAATAAAATATACATTTCTGTCTTGAATTCCTTGGTACATAAATGAGTGATTTATTCGGCTCCTCTTAGGGACGTAAAATTGCCCTCATATATCAACACTTTCGCCACGAGGTGCACGCGACACAAGATTATTTTTTAAAGAGAGTTTAATGGGTTTGAATTGACCAGTTACATAGAAAGATTAAAGAATCCAGTCTACCAACTATTTTTTAATAACTGGTGTGAGAATAATTGGAGTTTACCTTTCCTAAGTGTATTAACATTGTGTAAAATGCAAACAGTCACATTCAGAATTTGTATACGAGTCACCGTGTCCTTTTTCTTCGGGTGTCTCCCATATAGACCCAGAAACAAACGAAATGAATTTATTTTAATGGGCCGATGAAATAACATTTTTTGAGCAGAATCCATAAGCGATGAGTTATTTCCCTTACATCAAAATCTCAAGAAAATTTGAACTTAGAAATGGAAAGTTTTTCATTATTAATTTTTCAGAAATCATCATCCCTCACAGACTCCCTGCCTTCCTTGAATCTCTTATGCCACTCAAAGACTGATGCTCGATTCATGCAAGATGATCCAAGAGCAGTCCGAAGCTTTCCATACGTGGCATTCTGTGGCATTTTTTTCCAAGTTTAAAACAGAATTTTATTGCATATCGTTCTTCTAAAGTGTTCTCACGTCCAGATTACATTTTTTAAATTCACTTGCTGTGACAATCAGGCTTTAGTAGGGTGTATTCCAATTGCTACTGTAGCTGTTCATTTGAACCTGAAATCCTAAAAATTGGCCAGTCATCTTCTAAGATGTATAACAAGAACGTACTGAATTTTCAAGAATCTACAACCATTTTAAATGCCTGCTCAAAAATGTCTGTAAACTTATTGAAGGCACCTCATATCATAACAGGAGAAGTTATAAATACACCTAAACGTACACATAAATGAACGTCACATACAATTGATAAAATGACAAACTTTCGGCTTTTCCAACTATCCTTCACAGTTCAAAAAAGTATTTACAAATTTATAAATCATTAAAAAACAGAAAAATACCTGATTGGCTCACAGAAGGAGTAACATACTCACAACCAAAAATTCCTGATTGGCTCATAGAAGGAGTAACATACCCTCAACCAAAAATGCCTGATTGGCTCACTGAAGGAGCAACTTTTCCACAACCAAAAAATGCATGATTGGCTCAAAGAAGGAGTAACATACTTACAACCAAAAATGTATGATTGGCTCACTGAAGGAGTAATATATCCACTACCAAAAATGTATGATTTGCTCACAGAAGGAGTAACATACTCATAATCAAAAATGCCTGATTGGCTCACAGAAGGAGTAACATACCTTCTACCAAAAATGCCTGATTGGCACATAGAAAGAGTAACATACCCAACAAAAAATGCCCGATTGGCTCATAGAAGGAGTAACATACCCACAACGAAAAACAAAAGCAGCAACACCCTCCACAAAACTACCGAATCATAAATGATAAAATGATAATTCTAAATGAACGAATAGTCATATTCTTAGAATATAAAGACATCTTCCTTTTTGAAGAAAAGGTAAGCAAAAAAGAATCATATGTTTGCAAAAATCAGCCCTTCATAGTTAAGATGATCATGGGGGAAAAAGAAAAAAACAGAGTATAGCTTAAATTGACTAAAAAAAAACTTTGGATAGAGTACCCCATGAATAGATTCTAAAAGTTCAAAGCGTTCAAATATATCCCCCGATGTAATAATATTTTTAAAATACAATATTGAAAGGTGGAACACTGACCCCCGATTAATCCATAGAAAAAGCATTCTTGAAACTATTAATAGGGACATTAAGAACGGAATCTTCCGAAAAGACTCTCTCTTTTCTCTTTTTTTATACCTCTAATATTTCTCTTTACAGAAGCTAAGGACACAAACTATGAATATAAAACTACATCTATAAAATAAACCGCCTTTTCTGTATGGACGATTTAAAATCATATACAAAGAGTGATGACGATTTAGAAGGTTTCCTAAGCATTGTAAAAAGATTTAAGGAAGACAGAGGGATGTAATTTTATTTGGACAAATGGATAAAAGTCACATTTAGGAAAGATTCGCTTCTTAAGTAAAAAAAAACATCACTCTAGATATAAACTCTGAAATTAATGAGTTAGATAAAAATTATAGATATTTAGGAATTAATGAAGTGGATGGTATCAATCATACTATAAATAAAAGAAATAAGAAAATGTTTCTATTCGGGGATAAGAACCATATTAAAAACATAATTTATTGCAAAAAAAACCTTTAGTTATAGTAATCAACACCCTGGTAATACCAGTTGTGACAGACAGTTTTAATAAATAAACAGAAGGTGAACTGATATAAAAAGATGGATACTAAAGCCAGAAAACTAATCCCCTTCTACATAAGACATCACCCAAGATCAGATATAAAACATCTCTGCATCAAGAGAAAAAAACAGAAGAGGCTTCATCCAACTAGAATTGGTCTACAAAACAACTACTATAGGATTAAGGAAAATACTTTGATACTTCAACAGATTGGATGAAACAGTTTGTAAACATACATAAGGGAAAAAGAAAAGATATTTAGTGAATTTGCTAAGAAACTCGATCTCATACAAAAAGTAAAAGACATCAAAGATAAAGCAATAGAGGTGGAAAAAGCATAAAAGAAGTATCAAAAACAAGGACAAAATCAATTAAAAAATGCCAGGGAACAAACCCCCTTACATGGCCAATATGCAGAAAGAAATATAAATGTCTATCTCGATTAAAAAAAAAATGTTATCGATACCAGTGCTGAACTGAGCGCGTAGACAGAGGGGTTGATAATAATAGAACAGGATCAAAGCCTACCGACTAGAAACTATCAGGTAAATATAATAAACAATGGATGAAAGGAAATTGTGCGAACAAAAACCTGAATTATTTAATCACCTGGTTTCGATTCTCCAATCATAACATCAATAGAATATTAAGAAACACATCATAAAATAGGACATTGTATTCAATGGAAGATGTGTAAATGCGAAAGAATATTAAAATGGAAAAAAATAGCATAAACAGACGCTAAAGAACTACTTCTGTTTTGGATTTTGCTATCCGAAGTGTAAGAAAAATAAAGAGCAATAAATCAGATATAACGATTAAGGACCATAAAAGAAAAACATATCTTTTGATTGATACAGTAGTGCCAACAGATGATAACATATCAATCAAAGAATATAATAGAATAAGTAGATACAATGAGCTGCAGTTGGAAAAACCCTTGTAGAAGTGAAAATCTAAAGAGGTCTCTTCCAATGAGACTAGCCATTGATATTTGTTATTGCAATGATGTCTCTCAATTTGATACTTAGAGCATGCACAGGAAGTAACAGATTTAGAAAATCGGGGAAAAAGGGAAACGAAATTATGTACATGATAATTATCAATATATTTGCAAAGAAAAATGAAAATAGAACTGGAGACCCTGATATAAGCAATAAGAATAGACAGCCTGGACGTAGGAATGGAACTTGGCATTAATAAATGTACGAAGTTGTGCATAAAAAGTTGGAAAAGATAAAGAATAGAATTGCCCAACTAAGAAAAAAACCACAACACTTAGAGAGAAGGGAAATTACATTGAAATATTAGAAATATTGGAAAGAGACACCATCAAGTCAATAGAGATGAAAAAATTGGCTAAAGAGTACATCAGAAGCTTGAGAAAACTTATCGAAACCACGCTCTACAGCAGACATTTCATTAAAAGAATAAAAACCTTGGAAGTCCTCCTTGTAAGATACTCGCGACCGTTCTTAAAAGAAAGGAACTCAGACAAATAGACAAGAGAACAAGAAAATTAATAACTATATACAAGGCCTTACACCTGAGAGATGACATAGATTATGTGTCAAGAAAAGGAGGAGGAAGAGGACTTGCCAGTATTGAGGATTGTACAAATGTATCAATAGAAGACTTCGAGGTCTAAATTAATAAGAGCAAAGAAAGACGACCTGCAGCAGCCAGTAACTGTAATGTCGCGTGATATCCCACTGGGAGGAGGGAGATAAAATTACTACTCCTCGTATTTGAATTGACAGTATCAAGCCGTCAAAAAAGTGACCGTTAAGGAAGAATGTAGGTCACAGAGGGGTATCAACAAGTGTTGGTACTTAGTAACCTCAGGTCGCCAGACACCGGAAGGGGAAAGAGAGAGAAGCCAGATGATTGGCTGGGACCCCAAAACGGAAGTGGGGACCCCTTCCCCTCAGCGGAAATAAATAGCAAGAAAATCAGTTTTTGAGCAGGGTTCGTAGCGGGCGGACGAACCATAGCCATTTTACTCCGGGTGGAAGACAAAAGAATTACTGAGACACGAAGGACCCCAGGCTCTTCAAGCCAGTGTAAAAAAAATAGAACAAAGTCTATTAGCCCGTGAAAGAAGAAAAGATTCCCCAGTGGAACCCCGTCGAAAAAAAAAATAAGATAAGTAACTTTGGGGCCATTTTCCTTTATACCCAAATTTCGTTTACCACACTCTCTCTCTCAATTTGAAGAAAGATAAAAGTCAAGAAAAGACATTTATATTCGTGGACTGTCCAATTATTATATGTTTTGACACCTTGAAAGGTGTATATAACTGTAGTAAAGGAATTCATGTGTTTTTATGTTACCATGTGGTCTATGTTGTTATTTCATGCTTCTTTTCAGCTTCTATTCGCCTTATGTTATCTTGCTTAGAATTGTCCAATTAATTCCTAAAATATCACACGGGAAACCGGAGTTGCCGACTACTACAATACTAATATTATTACGACTAAGACCTATAGGCCCGTATTCTTCTGTTATCTAAGGGAAAGAAGTTTAGCGGCCTAGTGGGTGTGTGATAGTGTGAAATTTGGAACCCCTTTGCCAGCGGCGGTCAGTCTGGCTCTAAATTAATCCCTCACGTAATATGCCAGTTCTTATATGCCTGAGAGAAAAACTCTGAACGAGGACTTATTCCATAGGGGATCAAATACCAACCTGCCTCGTCTTCACACGTGCGAAAATAAAGTCCCGTTTTGGGGATTTTAGTCAATTTGCCGTCACAGTAATGACAAAATAAGAACAAACAGAAAACAACAAAATCCAGAAAACAGAAAAGGGAAGAAAGACAACTGTATGGATACTTCAAGTGTCAAACTAGCAAGATTGCGTCCGAAAAGACTTGGACATGCCTACGAAAGGGAATCCTCTCGAGAGAACTAAATCTATTTTAACAGGAACACAAAATAAGGCCTCGAGGACCAATTATATAAAATCAGAAACTGATATGCAGCAAAACAGCAAGTGTAGGGTATATGGAGATAGAGATGAAACAGTTAATGAAATAATAAGTAAATGCAGCTAACTTGCAGAAAAGGAGTAAAAAACAAGGAATGACTGAGTGGAGAACGATGCAAGAGATTAAAATTTTACTATACTACCAAGTTATATAGGAACACAGCAGAATCTGTCGAAAAAATGAGACGTAAATGATTCTTTGGAATTTTGAGATACAAACGGATCACCTACTCCTGGCCAGAAAACCAGACCTCCAAGTGCTAATTAACAAGAAAAACATGTTGTCTACTAGATTTTGCCGTTTGAGAGTACTACAGAATGGAATAAAAAAAACGAAAATATAGACTAAAAAACTGTGGAACATGAGGGTGACGTTGATACCAATTGTAGCTAGTGGGCTTGGAAAATGTCCAAAGGCTTGGAAATGAGACTGCAGGAATTGAAAATATGAGGAAGAATCGAGACGCTCCAGACCACAGGTGTTTCGACTTTATTAGGTCTCATCAGCAGTGTATACAGTAATCTCCACTACTAGAGATCAAACCGACGACCAGAGATTGCAATGCCGAAACTCTACAACTGAGCCAACAGTCCATATCACGAGCAAGTGACGCCAAATCAACTAGTCATGATAACTGCACGGCCAATTAACCGGAATGTGTTTGGTAAGTTATATCCATACTCTTTACAGAGGAATAATTATTTGGTTGATAATTCCAGCGCATATCATTCCACCACTGCCTCCTTGTTACCTTCTTTTAGCCATAGGTACATCTAAATTGGATAAATCCATCCTTTGATTAATCCATTAGGTCTATGAATTTTGGGAGGTGCCCGTGGTGTAATGGTTATCGTCGTAGGAAATGGGCACGGTGACACGAGTTCAAATCCTGGGCGAGACTGATTGCATTTCACATACCTTGGGAAAGGTATGAATCCAATTATTCTCCCTCTAGCTATGGGTAAATAGTAGGACAGACTAGGTTCTTCTGCCTTGGTGAGGCAACTAGTCTAGGAGAAGGAAAACTCTGAATTCAAACCTGTTAAACTCAGCTTAAAAATTGACCTTGTGTCCTATCCTGCCCGAGCAGAAGGGGTTGGTAAATAGGATTAGGTCCATAAATTATCAGTCAAGATTTAATCGTGAAAATTACTTTAGAAAAGTCAATTTTCATGCATTTCTGGTCCAGTTTTGACGCTTTAAAATATTTGCTTTAGTGAATGGAGGTTGCCTTGAAGATTTTTTTTATAGATTCCAACTTACAAAGTGTTCAATACCTTTTGTCCTTCTTGACCCATCAATTCTAGCCTTTTCAAAGATCTTAGCATCGTTCAAAAGAGGATATCTCGTTACAACTTGCTCGATGAACCTTAAATCCTTTTGTTTTGCTTCGAGTTCTCAACTTTGTTATATGATGATGGATTATAGAAATGTTATGAAGATTGGCTCAATTTCTTTTATTTTTATGGTATATCAACCTTCATGGGTTATTTAATGCCTTGTAGGAGAATAGCAATCGATAGGTGGGAGGATAAGGGGTTTCATATCTTTCACGTCAAGATTGAAAAAGAAATACCAAAATGACAAACATAAAAACTAGGAAATGAAATATATCTAATAGCATTTAAATATAGAGGAGATTCAGATTATAAATTCTTTTGAAG
Organism: Sepioteuthis lessoniana; assembly: GCA_963585895.1. Taxonomy (NCBI): domain Eukaryota; kingdom Metazoa; phylum Mollusca; class Cephalopoda; order Myopsida; family Loliginidae; genus Sepioteuthis; species Sepioteuthis lessoniana. Next base: position 127,100,813 of record OY757912.1, on the reverse strand, counting down.
AATTTAAAAGCTCAACTGCACCCTATGATGTAGAAAAACCTCTCAAATTAGTTATGACGATAATTTAAAGACTCTAAAAATCTTTCCCCAAAAGAGCTGTCCTAGGTATGACACGAAACTGCACCTAATAGTGGGGCTTGAGTTCTGAAGATCCGGGAAGTGTGTAGTACACCTTTATTACCATTACAGCAAGATCCATTCTGGGTGGTCCTATTTACCAACCCCTCCACTCGGGCAGGATATGACACAAGGTCAATTTTTTAAGCGGAGTTTGACAGGTTTGAATTCAGAGTTTTCCTTCTCCTAGACTAGTTGCCTCACCAAGGCTGAAGAACCTAGTCTGTCCTACTATTTACCCATAGCTGGAGGGAGAATAATTGGATTCATACCTTTCGCAAGGGTATTAGTGCTATGTGAAATGCAATCAGTCTCGTCCAGGATTTGAACTCGTGTCGCCGAGTCCAATTCCTACGACGATAACAATTACTCCACGTGCACCTCCTGAGTGGTAGTACCTATTAAGGTCCCATCTATGGATCAAATAGATCAGTTTAAAAATTATTCGTATCCGATAGAACCCCTTTGGCATGTCGATGCAGCAGAAGAAGTCGGACACAGCGAACGAAAATAACAGGAAATGCACCTGGTAACAAACGTAAAGAGGCCACAGGTATTCCCAGTGGAAATACTGCGTAAATTGCGTGGGGGGCATGCTAGAAGGAAGCCTTATCACGTGCTTTGCGTAGGCAGCTGGCTGAAAGCGATTTGACTACGAGAATTTGCGTGGGTGAACGGGATACTATATAACCAAGAAGGTTTTGGTCTAAATCAGAAGAGGTTTCACAGAGATCGGCACCGTTGGGCCCTGTGTGTGCAGCTCAGCCGTCTTTAATCTACTCATCCCATCCGTACATTTTGGGTAATAAAAGAAAGAAAAGAAGCAGATTATATTTTCATACATCAACGTTGTCGTCTTTTTCTGCGCTACAAAACATATGAACCTCACTAAAAAAAACTCTTATAAAACAACACGAATTATGTAAATATGAACATGCAATAAACTAGATCCTCTAGGCATAAAATAATCCAAGACGAGTTGGTATTCCGTTAAAATAAATCAATCCATTTAATAATCTTAAAATCTGCCGTATAATAAATAAGTCTAATCCACTCTAATTGTTCATTAGACTGATTTATCAAATGGGAAATTATAATTTTTCTCATGAAATACTTCAACTGGCAACTAACTGGAGATTTTCCTAAATTATGCAAACAATTTTTTAAAAGTCAAAATCAAAAAGAAATTCACCGAACATTGGCATATAAGAAATTACTTTTTAAAAATCTATGTCAAATCTTACGGATAAAAAATACTTAAGAATATTTCATTCTTAGAACTTAAAAAAAAGCAATAAAATTCACAGAAATTCCAGGTAGATTTAAAAAATTATATCGATTTATATAAACAAAATAAATTCATAAAATTAATTCATTAAACATAATTTTCCCATCGGCCCCAATTCAGGACTGTTTGTTGATTGTAACCACGACAGGTGTGTTAAATCACTAGCATCTACCAGAAGATGAAAAAAAAATGTTCGTCGGATGTTCTTTCTATTTTTATTTTTCATATTGGACAGGCTTTGCAATATTTTTGTATTGAGCACTATCTAATTTGCTTCTATTTGAACGGCCATTTTATTTTTAAACTGACATTATATATATATATATATATACTCATATGTGTGTGTGTGTTAGTATTTATTTCAAGGCATCTAAATTGATAGGCAGATAGCATTCTTAAATGGAATACATTTAGGAGATTGCAATATACAAGAATAAAGTTAATTCCCCAAAGACAAGTCAATAATATTAGGGATACTGGTTTTAAGACAAATTTTAACCCTTTAATATACAGGAACACTCTTTATACACTGATGAGACTGGATATCAATCGACTTCATTTATCCTTTCTTCAGAAGATATTGTCGTTTTAAATTTGGATTTTGTTTACTACCGAAACCTTAGAGGGAAATGTAAGGAAAAAGAAAGAAACCCTATTGACGTCAGCTTATGCTGAGCTAAAGTTAGAAAGCAATTATAATCTTGCTAGACTATCCAAATAAGCCCGTTAAAACGCGAAAGAACAAATAGATTATGGATGAATTTATGATAATTATAGGAAGTGAAGCATAAAGACATTGTTCTTGCAATGGATAAAGCGGCTGATAAACAGAATTATTGCTTTCATTTGATCATTTATTTAATGCCGAAGTCAGTCAACTTTTGCGTTACAAGCAATTCACTGGTTTCAAGTATTTTGAAGCCATTAAATGGCTTGGAGTATTTTAAGCAATTAATTGGTTTCAAGAAATTTGTAGCAATAATCATCAGTAAACAATTATAGATTTAAATAATCATTCTTAATACAAATAATGTATACACAGTGATATGGTTTCAAGTATTCCTATGAAACACAAGTAATTTTCAACAGATCTCTTTCGATCATAAATGGGACTGTAATAGGTACTTCTACTCCATGTCAGAGTAGACCTAGGAGTAAAGAAAAAATATCTAAACCCAGAAATTAAAAACTAGCCCTTCACCATCGGATAGAATTTAGTATTATACACAGGATACTATTTTGGTGGGTGGGGGTCATACTGTAAAAGATGTCGTTGACGTATTCTAAGACTCACTGAAAAGGGCAAACCATCATTTGACCACTTAAACTAATGTCAGAAATAAACTATTTAGATTTTCTTCCATTTATAAAACTAAATAATAATTTGTACATCTTTTGTCACAAAATTGTTGTAAAAATCAATAATTCCAACTTCCAATTCATATAATTGTAATACATCACTTTGACCTGCGATGAACCTGGTGGATGTTGTTGACAGATACAGCCGGCCGTGGATAACATCAACAAAATGATTACCGGAAAACAAGGAATGCGTGGGTGTGAGTCATGACCAATGAAAAACAAGCATTGCGTGTGTACAAGCTGTAACCAATGGAAAATAAGCATTGCATGTCGTTCGCATGGGAGTTTTAAGACTATATAAGCTCAGGAATTTTGGCTGAAGTCAGTTCTCACTGGAAGTTCTGACTTCGACGGCTCCTCTGTATGTGCGAACTTACTCTCTCTGATTGCTCTCCTGCTTCACACCAGCGTCACCATTGACGAATAAAAATATAAGATTATATTTTAATATATACGTGATACTCGTTGTTTGTTAAGACCCAGTGCTAGTATACTACATAATCCTACGAACCTTTGAGGTTTTCCCTAATTTGACCTGCTGCAAAACATCTTTTTACAAAAATAAACAAAAGGCAGAAAGACTTTATTTTGTTTTCCATTTATTGCTGAACGGATGAATGTATTCATGCTTTTTGAACTAAAGGGAAATGGGGTTTCTCATCGAGAGGGAGTTTCTAATTATGAACTATACTCAGTGGGAGGCTATATTACTTCAAGAAATAAGTAATCGTAAAGAATTTAAACTTCTAAATTTCAAAAGAAAAAGAATTAAAAAATAATTATAATTATAATAATTTAAGTAGATATAACAATGTATATAGTTTTTCAAGCCGAATATGTAAAATAATTACATACCATTATTGTTTATTTCAGAATAACAATTCAGACAAAAAAAAATTGTATATTTTTAAATCGCTTAAATAAAAAAAAATGTAAAAATTTAAGTATTTTTCCCCGTATATCAACTTTATAACATAATAATAAAATATATTGGAAAATTTTATTTTCTGGGCTTTATCATTTACAGGAAAGTTCCATTCACTGAAATGTTGATTCATTTCTTCAATTTATGTAACAAATTTTTATTGACAAAGAATGTAAAATAAACATTGTCTAGAAAAAAGAAATAATTAGAAAGGATTTTGGGTCCGCAATCCAACTCTTGATATCTTACCCGTCATAGACGAGTACTTCAGCTAGTTAATTACAAATAGATAAGATTTCACAATTTTGATATACCTTGTAAACAAATAGCCTATAAAAAAGAATTTGTGCTATGCCAAACAATATCAGTTCTCTCTAGTTTAGAAGCCGTGGTAATCTTGTTAGAAGAGTCATGCAAGCAATACTGCTGCTTTCTGACGTTATATTCTTCGAAAAATCTCTTTGAACGTCCGAATAACAGAGATAGATTGGCAGGAATTGCTCTGAGTGAAACAGAGCGTAGAAATCATTTCATTCCTTTTTTCCTCTATCAGATTTTTTTCTTCTATCTTACTGTTTATCTGCCGAATAACATGTCTATCGACCAAAGATTTGTCTATTAGCGATCAGTTAAGTAATAATTTACAAAGCTTAGCGTAGTTTGGCACAAGGTCCAAAGCATGATTATCCTGTGAAAATCGAAATAATTAGCAATGGTCTGCTAGCCTGTCTTGCTAATCATTACATCTGGCCAGGTGCTCTCAAAATAATTCAGCTCAGTTTGGACTTGACACAGTCACATGTTTGAGACACCTATTGAACTCATCACAAAGTTCTACTTGGTTTTGGAGACGATCTTGTCAACATTTACACTATGTTGAGGTGCCTCTGATCAAGTAAGTATGCATTGACATCCATACGTTTCCGGTTATCGTCATATGAAAAATAATTAACGTCCCCAGTTCAGACCCTAGACAAGGAATGTTTGCATATACTTATGCTGTTGGAAGAGGCATGAATCCATACCATCGTCAGCTAGGGGTAAATAGTAGGGAAGATTTGGTTCTTTAGCTTCTGTAAAGCAACCAGTAATAGAGAAGGAAAAATTTTGAATTTAAACCTGATGTACTCTGCTTAAAAATAGACCCTGTGTCACATCTATGGCAGAAGAGTTGGATATACGCGCAGATATACAGATCTATCTATCTATCTATCTATCTATCTATCTATCTATCTATCAAGAGAATTTTCTGTCACATTTATGCTGCACTGATCTAGTTAAAACGTAACAAAAAGTCATAAGATAAAATTGAGGCTGAATCTTCGTTCAGATACGACGAAAGTCTCATGGTATTTCTATATAAATTACATAGGCACCAACATTCGAAGAGGGAGAAACTATTGTTTTGTGGTAGACTGTTAGCGCTTAAGGCACAATTGCACACAAGAATTAAAAAGCGGTTCCAGTCATCAGTGAAGCACTTGTCATGATTTAAATTCTTCCTCAAGCATTTCGTGATCAACCTAATCTTTTGAGAAATGTTCAAATAGAACTTTTCAAAAAAGTTCGAACGATTGCAACTTAAAAAAAATATATTTAAAAAAAATGACTGCAACTTTTCTGAATTTCACTTTTCTGAATCTGATTGACAAGTTTCTTTAGAGAAAAATAGTCATCGCTAATCATGTCAGTACAATTGTTCATCTACTTAAAAAGTTAAAGTTATTTCGTTATGAAATTTTTTGCAGATTTATCTATTTATTGATCAATCGTTGATAGACTTTAAATGCTGATCATTTCAATCAAGAGATAGCAAATTTACAAGGGCTAAAAGTTTCTTCTTCCTGGTGTAGGTGGTTTGTATCATGTGATTTCAGAGTTAGACAATAAACTCCCACTCGTATCATATCGACGGTGTCTAGAATACGCTGATTGCACCCCCTGCAAAGAGATGAGTCACTCCTACTAAGAAAATATATGTCCTAGATATGACATTAAATAGTATCTGGTGGGGAGTATCCAGTTCGGAGGTTTTGGGCAGTTTGGAATCAACTCTTCATTGCCATTTCTCCCAATTCCACTCTGACATGAAGTGTTAGTACTTATTATGGTTCAATCTATGAACCAGATTGGTTTGTTTGAGACAAATGTTTACCTTTTCATAATGATCGCGAAGATTTATTTTTGTAATAGAAAAATATAACTGTTAAACTGAATTAAGCTTTTAAAAACAACAAAAGTTGATATGCCCTAAAACCAGTCAACCGATCAGCCAACAAACTCTTCTTATATCAAATTACAAATCTCCAAAATGCATTTTTGTTCATATGTCTCGCATAATTTCAGGACGACTAGAGGTATAGCCGCCAAATTTTATGTGGTTTCTCAAGGAATATTTTACCATATTAGGTTTTTGAGGATTAGAAAATGTTTTAGATTTAAGTGAGGATAGCAAAAACCGGTTCCTTATTGTCTTATTTAATTATGTAAAGTACAAATCTTATTGAAAACCTCCGAGTTAGAATTGTCAATTATAAGAAGAGTAAAAAAACAACAACAAAAAACAGATAGTGGAAGGAACAAAATCGTTATATTAAGAAAGAATAACAAAGCTAGGGGAAAGGAAGCTTACAAGTACTTAGGAATACTGAAAGTGGATACCATCTACCAAGCAAAGACGAGGGAAAAAATAAGACTTTCTCAGAAGAACGAGAAAACTTCTCGAAACCAAACTCTATAGTAGCAATTTCGTTCTAAGATACCTTAGACCATTTTTGAAATGGAATTGGGAAAAAACTCCCATAAATGGACTCATGAAAAACAAGAAAACTAATGACGATGCATAAGACCTTACATTCGAGAGATGACACAGACAGACGATTGAAGATAGCGTAGATTCATGAATATCAGGACACAAGGACTATATTTAAAAGAGCAAAGAAAGACTAATTAGAGCGGCCAGTAACAGTACTGGCAATATGAGGTCAAACAGAACAAGAACAACTAGGAAATAGAAATGAGAAGAAAAACAACTGTATGGGAATTACAAGCGAAAAAATAGTGAAATCGCACACGAGAAGACGTGGACATGGCTATGAAATGGAAACGCTATGAAAGAATGTGAATCTCTTAATCAAATAGCAGCACAAAACAACGACATAAATACCATAAAGACCGAATATATTAAAGCAATCGGCTATAAGCCTAATGGTCCTGGATACTGGGGTTCAATCCCAGGTCGAGTCATACCAATGACACAAAAAATGGTACTTGATCCCTTCTTGCTTAGCACAGTACCATAAGATTAGGATCAAGGGTAAAGTGGAGCAATTCAGGGAATGGAGTAACACCCTCCCCAACACCTCGGTGTCGTAGCTATTGAAAAGGGAGCCTTCGGCTCTCCCTCGACTAAGGTTGCCAACTTTACTTAACTTACTTATATCACTGACTTACTTACAAAAATCTATTAAGCAAAACAGAATAGTGAATGTAGAATATGTAGTGACAAAGACGAAACAATCAATCACATAACAAGCGAATGCTGTAAACTAGCGCAAAGAGATAATGAGACTAAACACGACTGAGCAAGTGTCACCCAGTCGCCCACTCGATCACCAGTGGGTCACTACTCCAATGAAGGATCGAACCTCGGCTGGTCCGGCAATCTAACCACATTGTTTTTAGATCCAGACAAGCGAAGTCGCCAGTTGCCGATCACCAAATAAATCAGAGAGGAGTCCTGGAAAGCTGAAAACTGGCATGAAAAACCTGCTAGGAATGAATTCAGCATTAGCTCTATAAGTAAAACGGCCCACTTCTTTGAAATCTTGGTGGTTTTATTGTAACATTATTAAATTACGTAATGTTGAAAAGTAGAATGAATTAAGAATGTTTAATAAAAGAGTAAAGTGAAGCCCCCCTATTTAAGACAGCTTTCTAATAAAGTGTAGCTCTTCTCTTAGCGTAAATAACTGTATGAAGCGTCGGATTTACCAAACTCGTCACGTGGATAGAATTGCTTCGGCAAATACCAAAGCGGTGCATAACTGAGTTCTGTGATTGTTGGGTGCACCTAGTATAGATTTCTAAGCTATTGATAAGGAGTTATAGCACTTGTTTGTGCGCACGCAGACGAGACTTGGTCCCCATCATGAGCACACACATATATCTACCCCTGTCTTTTACTTTAGCAGCAAGATATGGAAATGAAAATGGCTTTGAGTTGGAAACCTGACCAAGTGCATTGGCAATTGAATCTGTAAGAAACAAGGACTACAACCTTCGTGGTGTTCAGACAACATTGCGTTAGCAGCAAAAGGTTAAAAAGGAAGTGATATATAGGAAAAACGGAAGGTAAATGGCCGTGTGTTTATTCTTTCCTGTCACGTGATATAAAAAATGTCAGAAGAGGTACCGTGCATTTCATAGTGTGACCCAAAAGAAGAACCTTGTATTGTGCCAGCAAAGTAGGGTAGATGGGGAAAAAAATCCCTAATATTTGGCAGTTTTGGAAAAAAAAGGAAGAACTAAAAGCCTTTTTATTGTGGTAGACAACACCTGCTGAAAAATGTTGAAACCCTTAAATTAGAAGATTTTGTTATCGCAGAGGCCTCAGATTAATAACTGACTATCAGTACATTCTATAGCTATTTTAGATACCAGTGAAATTATCCTTTTGAGGGGAATATATTCCAGCAAATGAGTCAAATCGAAGTAGAATCGATAGCTCAATTTGTTCAGTGTTTTCGCCAATAGGAAAAATACTGCAACTTCTGTGTGACTCAGACTGAGCTCAACTTGTAGCCAAATGTGAAGACAGACGTCTAAAAGTCAAACTATTGGAAAAATGGTTTGGAAAATTACAGCAAATAACCCTGGAACTGCGTGCCCATTTAGCATATGGGATTTGGATTGATAGAATTCCTACAACTGTCACTAAGAGATTAATTGGGTTAGTTTCCAAGAGAATAAAAAACAAATGTCTACTGTTTAACAATGATTTCTTTCTGAGAAAAATCGTACACTTTGTGAGAGACCCGACGTTTTTTCAATGCGGAAATACAGGGTATTTTCAAGAGACTTCAAATACTGTTCTAAAGGGAAAAAAGGGCTTAAAATCCCATAAACCCAAACACTTTTCGATTATATGTAAAAGAAATAGGTGAGTGACTCTTTCAAGGTGTAATATTAATGTTCGCAATATTCGACGCTGATGATGTTTACGCGTTTGCTCTTAAAAAAATGAATGACGTGATGCCACTGAGGTGTGTGTGTGTGTGTGGGGGGGGCAACTTTCAATCCTAGTTGATTAAGCTACTGGTAGCAATATAGGGAGATTCAATAAAATGTTACCTTTTTTATGCGAGTAACTTGATATGATTTCAAACAATCTCCTGGGAATCATTGTTGCGTAAGTGGTAAACAAACTGGCCTGCGACATCTTAGCAACTAACCAGAGTTATCCGCAGTAAACGAGTGGCGCTATTTCATTTACTTCCAGACTTATACACCTGCTAAAGATATAAAGTCTCTTAAGCACCAGCTATGGGTTAAATAGAATCACTACTGTTGTTCTAAAAGAATTTCTTTGACATTAAATAACCAACAAATATAGATACGGTATTAAATAAAGAAACCTGACCAAACGAAAAAAAAAACTTCTATTCACCAACCCTATCAACTCATTCTTGTAATCTTACTTAAGAAGTGTTCATCATATCAGTTCGGATTTTCTAATAAAGGTAACTCAGTTAAGATTTTTTGAATCACAGTATTATCAACAAATTTATAAAGAAAAGCATAAAAAAGAAAAGCAAATGCAGGTCTCTGGTGAATACGATGAACAAAAATACATCCTTATGGCAGTAAAACCCCATTAAAACCCTATTAATGTCTGAAACGTACATTTCCCAGTCAGACTTCCTTGAAACAATAAGGCACAATTTGTAGTTATTGATAGGTAAAATATTTCACTTCTGGGAAAGAAAATGTCAAATACAGGAGATTTATCGATATGCAACAAGCACTTTAAGGCTGCATCAGTGTGCAAAACAAGGTGAAAGGCAATCATTTTTGTAGATACAATCAAAGAATATGACAGTCGATGAGAAAACGTACTTGTTAAATGCCAAAACAAAAAGAAAAAAAAAAAAGAAAGAAGTTTAGCACTGAACAAAGAAAAATGCGAGTACCGCAATGAACAGACTGAAATTCTTGGGATTCGTCTTCTCTGAAGAAGACACGAAAAAACCTCAACGGCAAATAATTTTAACCAAATGAATTAAATAAAAAGAGAAAATATTTTCTTATAACTAAAGACGGACACTTAGAATGATAAAGAAGAATAAAAAAAAGTCACGCGAACCAAGAGAAAATATAACATAAAATTCTAGACTTAAAAAGATGAAAGAAGATCGTAGTGCTCTAAGCTATATGGAGTTATCGCCATTGACCACACATGGCATTGACGGCACTCCCTCTCTGATATGCGACGATAAAATCAGGAATGCGTTTCTTCATACTATTTACATCATACCTACATTGAAATAAACACTTTTTACTGGACTTTGGCGTGGGTTGACAGTCGAAAGAACGAACTTTACAATTTCAGATATTCAGGAACGTTATTATATGCGAATAAAATAAATTTGTAATCTTTTGGGAAACCTGTCCTTTACAGAGAGAGAGAAAGAGAGAGAGAGAGAGAGAGAGAGAGAGAGAGAGAGGGGGGGAACGTATTTTTGATAGTTTTTCTTCTCTTCCCTTTTCTTCATTTTTCCCTTTTCTTCCCTTTTCTTCTGTCTTCTTTTGTCTTCCTTTGTCTCCCTTTTCCTCTTTCTTCCATTTCTTTACCCTTTCTTCTAATTTTCTTTCTCTTTCATTCTCTTCTCTCATCTTTCTTTCTCTTCTTTTTTCTTCTTTTATCTTCCTTTGAGCTCCACTCATCAATTATATTTAGAAGCTCGTAAAACTTAAATTTGAAAGAGTTTTCTTTATACACACTAAAATTTGTTCTCGCAACAAAATGATTTGTCACATTGTATACACTAAAATCTGTTGTCATTTAATTATTTCACATTCTTTGGATCATTTTTTGTGGAAATGAAAATCTCCGAATGAAGAATATTGAACAAAATCATAAAATACGTCTCAAAAATAAATCCTCTGTTAAATAACTAAATAGATAAAGTTATTTTATGAAAACCTCGTTTTGTTCAGGGATTTTATGATCCGTTAATTTATAAGTGAAATAAACTTTTAATGATATCAAAGTAAGTAATGATGCTTAGATAATCAATCTAATTGAATCAATTATATCTCATCATATAGATACGCATGAGTATTGGCAAAAATTACTTCTTAAGCACAAAAAGATAATGAAGACATTTATAGAAGTGTGTTAAGAGAAGGATAATTAAATCATACGGATAAGATATTTGCTTAGAAAATATGAATTCATCATCGAAAATATTCAATTGCTACTCAGCTAAGCTTTCATCCTGACCATAGCATTAAAATTACTTCTTCAGATGTTAATATATATATATATATATATATATAATTATGTTGGAAATTTATAAACCATGTTCATCGTTTCTAATAAGTTTATATTATAATTACCTAATCCTAAACGCTATTTATGAACAAGTTATTAAAAGAAACAATGTATCATTAACTCTGTTCAGTAAATAATCGTTTAATTTAATTAATTAGCTAACGTTATGAATAATATGGAATGTATTGCAGATTGATTGGTTAGTTGGGTGGTTGTGTTTACGGCATATCAATCCTTGTAGATTATCTAATGCCAGATCCTGTTTATACATACATATCAAATTTATATATATGTAATTTGAAAACGAATTGTTTGTCGATCGCATTTTCAAACGAGCCAGAGCTCATTTGTTTGCACACAGTTAAATAGTTCTAAGACCTACTATATAATACTAATTATTCAATTAAACATCAGTGATTTGTTTACACATGTTTACATTTCTATTTGATCCATAGATAGGACTCTAACAGTAACTACTACTCCGAGTCGGAGTGGACCTGGGAGTAATGGCAATTGAGCTCCTGGACTGGAGCCCCACCATCAGATGCAATTTAGTGTTATGTACAGTACACTCGTTAGGAGGGTATTACCCGTTTGAAGAGATGCAGCCATCGTATTCTGCAGTCCCAAGCGACTGGGTTTAGTATTGCATGTATCGGACAGAAAGTAAACAGGAATTCATATGCATGTCAATGTGTGCATTTAAAAGTGCTTTTGATTGTACGAGGTGCCTTCAATAAGTTTCCAGACATTTTTTTCGTATGGACACTTTTATTGATAGTACACTCATGAAACTCTAGTCCTCTTCGAAGTAATCTCCTCCGGTTGCAATGCCCTTCATTTTTGAAGGTGGTCTTATATTTTTGTCTTGGAGTGTGTATATATTAGTAGAAATGAAATGCTAAAATATTAAAGTTTTTGAAACGATTAAAAAATAAACATCACTCTCACGACTGCCATTTTCTCGATTATCAAGACTTTTAAGGTATTCTTTCTACACCAGAATTTGATCATTATTTATATATATGAACTTCACAAAACTGGCTGTCACGTGAGTAACATGTTTATTTTTAAGGAATTCTTTTTGAATTTCGTTTCATAATTTAAAAATTGGAAACACTATCTTTTCCCTTATTTTTTAAGGTTGGTTTTACATTTTTGTCTAGGAGTGTGTATATAAAAGTAGAAATGAAATGCTAAAAGATTAGATTTTTAAAACGATTAAAAAATAAACATCACTCTCACGACTGCCATTTTCTCGATCATCATGACTTATAAGGTATTCTTTCTACACCAGAATTTGATCATTATTTACATATATGAACTTCACAAAACTAGCAGTGACGCGAGTTACATGCTTATTTTTAAGGAATTTTTATTAAATTTCGTTTGTAAAAGTTCGACGTTAGAATTTTGACTATTTATATATATATATATATATATATATATGGTTATGGTCGTAGGAAATGGACATGGTGACATCGTGTTCAAATCCTGGACGAAGATGTTTGCATTTCACATAGCGCTAATACTCTTGAGAAAGCTATTCATCCAATTATTCTCCTTCCAGCTATAGGTAAATAGTAGGGAAGACTGGGCTCTTTAACTTTGGTGAATGAAAACTCGTAACCTGTTAAACTCCAATTAAAAATTGACCTTGTGTCATCTTCTGTTCAAGCGGAGGGGTTGGCAAATATATATATATATATATATATATATATATATATATATATATATACTTATTATTGAGCACTTTTTTGCACTTGTAGCTTAGCAGCAATTATGGTGTTTTTTTCTTTTGACCAATCAAATGCGTATCTGTTGATTTTTTTCAATTGGTATGACAAGATTGGCCTTTTTCTTATTTCCAATATATATATATTTTTCCCCTAGCCAGTGAGTCGTTGTATATTCTTATCTTCGAATTACTTGTGTTTTTTCCTTTTACCGTAAATGCTATTATTCAATAAGTTATTTAATATATATATATATATATAACTGTTTACACTAGTGTCATTATTGAACACCTATGATGAGGTGGGTGTTGGTAGATTGAAATTCCTAATCTAATTCAATATTTATTGCTAGCAAATCGTGTTAATGGGTTTTATGCATTAGCCGTTAGTAAATAAAGTATGAAAACTAGTACAAAATCAGGTGCCATTATACTGACAGATTTCGGTTTAAAAGTATCTCAATCCTTATTTGATGTGACAGAATCGAGGATAGAATGTCCATGTTAATAGCTATAAATCGCAATTAAGTGACTTTTCTCACTAACGATAAAAGCTTTTGATGTCAAAATAACTCAAAGAAAAAAAACTTTGTCTTTAGCGCTGATGAGGGAGTTCCAAGTATTTGAATAGTCCCAAGATTCGAGTCACTTTGTTTGAATTCATTTGACATATGAGGGTAGGCTGAAAAATTCAAATGATGACATCGTATATATTGTTGATGACTTTTTTGACCAATAGGATTCAAGCACTGCAACACTATTGGAAGAAGTGTGTTGTCAACTGAGGAGGAGGAGGAGGAGGAGGAGGAGGAGGAGGAGGAGGAGGAGTTTGTTGAAAAATTAACCTCATTTAGTTAGATTCCTTTGAAGTATTTTGGTCATCCTATGATCTTCTCAGCCAAGCCTCGTATTTTCGTTAACAATTCATTGAACTTTGTATTGTGGCTTCTTATTGTTCTAAAACTATTTCTATCAATTAGGGGAGTCTTCGTGTCGTATTAGTTAATGCACTGTACTGCGATATCGTATTACGTCCAATTTTGGATTAATAACCTTGTCAAAGGCATGATCCCTCTTATCCCACCGTCTATGGATTAAAAAGTACAACTACTATCCTTCAACAAGGATGGCTTTGGTAATAAATAACCCACGAAGGTTGATATGCCATTAAACAAAGAAACCAAACAAAATTTTTTTATCAATCTATTTCACTGCTTTTTTTGATCATTTATTATAAACATCTTGTATAAATAATTCTTAGCACAAAACATTTTCCTTTTCATATCTTCACTATTCCTGGTGGAATTTAGAGTCACAGTGACACCACGTTTGTGATGGTGCCAGGGTTTTAGAAGCAAGAAGTTTTTTTATGGGATGAACTTGCTTAGCTTCACATTGTTTGGTTTTGAATCGACAATGAACAACAACAACATGATGTTCAATGTTATTGAACTGAAAAGAACCAATTCTTCTTCGTAAGAACGCCCCAAACTATTGTTTTATCTCAGTTTCATCTTGTTTCTTGATCTCGGGGACAGGATCTAAATGTAGTTGACCTTGTTATCAAATCTATCATAAACCTCTGTTCCCCAGCTGGTTCATTACGTCACACCATGTCTCACAAATGATTCTGCCGAAACTAATTCAATTCGACTACCAAATTCTACCTCCATTTTTTTTTCGTGCATTAGGTTTTCGATAACCAATGTAATTGCTTTCGGGTTTTGTTCAAGCTTGTTTGAAAGAACAGACAACAGCGTGAAGTATGTCTAATTCAACAAAGTATAATATTGCAGCTGTGAAGACAGTAAATAATTAAAAACAAGGACATTTAACAAGCCTGCAGATTCAAAATAATACAGTTAATACAAAATATCATTAAAATAAGCAGAACATACAAAGAATTTCGCAACAATGATTCTCAAAGCCACGCGTGGCAAAAGAAAATGGCAAATTGTGAACAGTACTCAAAATAAAAAGAGTGGACTCTTTATACATCCCAGCTTGAAGCATTCAACGTGTCAAGTCACACTGAAGAGTTGTGATACAACGAAACAGACTCTCTGTGGATGAGAATATATATATATATATATATATATATAATGCAAGATACTGACAGCTAATCTCTTTCCCTGTTAAGGCATAAAACTTACTCCCTAAATTTACTATCAAATACATTTGTTGTAAAGAAATAAAATTCTAAAAACAGACTAAAAAGTTTTCATTTTACCATAAATGAAAAAGGTTTTAAATAATAAATTCATAATTGCCAAACTAAGCCCTAGTGTGTTTAAAAGTAAAAAAAATAACAAGTTGGTAAGCTGACGTAAAGCAAATTAAAGAGATAAGGTGGTGAATACAAAGAAAATACTGGTAGAATTATCTTCTCGCATGTCTTACCTCAAGAGCCTAATGTCTCCAAAAGGATGGATTAAAAATAAACTGTCACTATATAAGGGCGCGTACAAAATAATGGAAAACACGAGTGCTCAAAATGAAAAAAGTAATTTTGGCCACCCTATCATCCTAACCTATTAAAATTTCTGATATCCAAACTGAGAGAAAAACTCCTGCTGTGAATATACTAATTTATAAAACTTATTAAACTGAATTTGAGAAACAATCAAGGAACGACTTTGTTTCAGCATAAGGATTCTCTTTAATAAGGCAGTACCAAAAACTCATCATTTCTTTTGGGAGTATTTCTAGGGAGTAAACTAGACTGAATATTACGACAGAAATAGTGAAGGCATTGAATGGAAACTGTTTAACTATTCAAAACAGAATACCTGGCGGCAGTAAAACCCAAGAAGCAATTTAAAAAATGCATTGGTGCCAGGACTCTAGAATTTTACGCTACCGGAATAGGAAGATTCGATTAATGTGAAGATTCTAATGATTTTTATTTCATTTATAAATTCTATACTAAGCTGAAAATTTATGAACTTAAATTCGAGGATTAAGAATTATTTGCATGTGTTATATATTGACCCTCGACTGAGCCGTCAATCAAGAGATACACCTGAGTAAATAAGCGGAAGAAGAGCGGAGCAAGTGGACATTAGGAAAGAAGATAGGCAGGTGCTCGCGGTGAGGTCGAGTGAGTCGGAGACAGGAATGCCAGAGTGAGGACCAGCTTGTAGATTGAGGGCTACGGCCCTCAGCGACCCTCGGTCGAGCAACCCAGCCAAGATGAGGAAGAAGTGCTGCTATAGTCAAGAGAAGAACTTGGGTCAATATAGTCGTCTGTCCCTTTCTCCACTCATCTCCTACACAATAGAATATCACCCTTTCGAGAATAAAGCGTGAGAGTTATATTTTTGTAAAGAAGTGTATACGTTCGTTTATTGAAGTCGTCATTATCGTTGACTATGTTTCCAGATTATATTTGCGTAAATGGCTATACAATACATGAACCTAATATTTCAGTTTGAAAAGAAAAAAAAATCAATCTAATTTTCATTTTACTTCTAAGAATTTGTTGCTTCAGATATTTTTAACCACTTTTACCCTTCTTACTTTTATTTAAACCGAAACTCTATTGAAAGAAGATGATTAAAAAATACAGTTAAAAAATAAACTTCACACTATGAACTGATAACAATTTTAGCAGGACAGAATTTTCATTAATTTTCTTTAGCTTTTATGTCATTTATGGTTTTATCTCCAAGGTATTTTTTTCTTTTGGGTATCAATTAATTACCTTTTCTAACATTTAGGCTGATACGGTGGGGTGGAAGGTCGAAGACGCGTGAGAGAAATCCCACGGAAAATAGTAAAGAGGACCAGATCTATACGTGTGAACGGATTGCGTTATGGTTCTTTTGTTTCTAAGAGAAAGAGGCGGTACAATCACAGGTCCAACACAAGTCGACCCTTTGATTTCCCCAGCGAGGTAAGAAGGAAGGGTTTAGGTTGCCTATTGCCCACGAGACATCAAGCCTCAACATAAATACCAGGAAGGGTTCATGACGACGGATAGGAGTGGAAGTGCACCTAGTGGTGGCTATGTGATTTAAGAAAAAAGAATAGATATTTTTTTCTTCGATACACCGAAGTGTCGGCAACATGTTGATACCAAGCGAAAAGTAAAGGTCTGCGTGATAGCGAAAAGGAGAGAAGAAAGAAGCTGCTGTGACAGAGACACAATCGTTTCCCATTGCCATAGCGGCAACCACTACATCTACTTCTTCCGCAGTCTTATTCGGCATCGGTATCGCGAGCAAAAAAGCAAGAATCTGTATCACCTCTCTCCTACGAATAAAAAAAGAAGAAAAGGAATAAATGATGATGCAAACAGCAAGCTGCCTGATCTCGTGTTTGGTTCCCTTTGCTGTTTTCCTCGTTCGCTGCTGTTCTCTGTCCTCGTGCTTCGTTCTTATGCTCCACGGGCTCAGACTCGCGCTCAATGTTCGCGTCGATCAGAGCTTCGTGTTCGTGTTCGTGTTCAGTATTGTTGCTCAGTGCTTTTCCATGCCCATGGTCGGTGTTCGAACTCAGTATTCAGTCCACTGACTATATGGGCTCACCGGTGCACTGGGCTTTACGGCCCTGGGCTCATGGCTATTAATCTTAGGAGCTCTCGAAACCATCCCCATATTCTGTGCACGTAATTGCTTTTCATGCTTCCCATGCCTAGAGCTCCACGTTTGTTCAGTGCACTCTTGTTACGTTCCGAGCTCCGTGCTCCTGGTCACCGGTCTGAAGCCCCCTGCTTTATGTTCATGCAACATGCTCCTCCACAACGCATCTTGCTCTGTGTATTGATCTCCGAGCTCTGTGTCATGCTTGTACTCGGAGCTGCTGCTTTTTTCTCTTGGATCTTTATGCTCAAAGTTCTCTATGTTCTTTCTGGGTTCCGTGCCCATTACCGTGCCCTTACAACGGCCACAAGAGCATTCCCCCACCCTGCAAAAACATTAAATTAAATTGAATTTTACTGGACTGTACGTAGCATATCGGTAGTCCGTATTGACGCTAAATTTTGAGTGAATTTCGATCGAAATATGAAATATACCAGGATTTGTTGCACGAATTTGACGCTTCAACAAAATAGGAAAAGACGCAAACTCAGTTTTATTCGGTGGGTCAGCCAAATAGGGAAAATTGCAAGTGTTGAAAAGTTTGTCTGATAATATATTTTTTAATTATGTTTTCCCATAAAAATGTTTGTTATATATTACATGAAATTTTGTTAATTACATTGAAATAGTATTGAAAATGCAAGTTTCGGTCTGTTTTTGCTTGTTTTGACAACTCAGAAATTCTTTTAGCTTTATTAAACCTCCTAAATGCGTAGTTTCTAAACTGGAAATAGGAAGTACATTAGAAATGCACGAATATTTTGTTTTCAAGTTAGATATAGTGGATGAAGGTCAATAACTGTATCAAATATTCACTCTAAGAATGAACGTAAGATATTTATAAAACTTTGTAATTGCAATCGATTAGAGTTGAAAACGTTGTGGTTAGCCTTATTTGTAATGGATGATGTTCATAGAAGAATGATATCGATCAAATGAATGAAAATTTTTTTTTCATAATAACGTAACAGGAAATCAAATTGCGTCTTTGTTTATTTCATTAATTATCGGTAAAAATTGACGATGCAAAGTAATTGAAACGTCAATTTTTGGTTTTCATTTAAAAAAAAAAGGAACGTAATTCAAAGATTAAAAAAAAGATTAGTTCGCATGACACTATTTTGCAGCTGGTTGCATATAGTTAGGTGCAATAATGCATATATAAGAAGGTGCTTGCATGTTTATATAATCATGGGAATAGGCGTAGGATATACGTATGTGTACGCGTATGGGAGATAGTATATATATATATATATATATATATGCATACGCTTATGGTGCTGAACATATCTGTACGGCACAGGTAGCATGAATGTATATGTAAATCGATCAGTGCAGAGTAGTATCAAAATGATGGCTAAACAAGTTCGGAAAGTTGACAGATTTTTATAGATGTTAAAAGAAAGAGAAGGAATTCTCGATGGCGATGAAAGGGATAGTTTTTCTTAACGTCTGTTATAAACAAAAGTCTTCGGCGCTAGAACATTTAGAGGTCAGACAAGGGTGTCATTTTTAAGAAATTACTTTAGTTTTGGGTGGTTCACGAGGGAAAAACGGTTTTCTTTTCCGGAAACCCAGACAACATAATTCAAGAAATCATTCAGAAGATAGACAGATCAGTTGTAAGCGAGAGGAATCGCGGTGCAGACCAAGGGAAAGTTGATCATAGGTAGTGAGCAGTAGTGGGTGGTCGGTAACAAAAAAAAAAAACAGTCGGTTGTTTAGATACAAAATGGAATAGAAAACGGCCCAACGCTCGAGTCTATTCAGCGAAGTGTCACACATACCTCAGACCAGGATAAACCAGAATAAAAATGGTCATTAATAAAGATGGCCATATGTCAGTATTCTGAAATTTGTTTTGATTTCTTTTTTTTATCTTCGTGGAGCTATCTCATGTCTTGTACTATTTCGTCCAAAATCTGTGACCGGCTAATTTTTAATAAACTTTAAAATAGTGTAGTGTTAAGTCGTTTAACCGGTAAAACTGGACAGGCCGTGAAGAAAGGTTGCCAAAATCTTTCATTTCTGTGTTATGATTTATACATCTGCCTAAAAAAAGCAACAAGTCGCTAGTATCAATATTGTTTCAAAAGCGTTTTTATCCTATATTTCTGGGAATAGTTTAACAAATTATCAAAACAGGAATAACAAAAATGCCCTGAAATAAATTTACTAGTTCAGCGAGAGAGTCAGACGGAACGAAGCAAGAAATTAAAAAGGTATACAAGTGACATGGTCACTGATATATGAGTAAAAGTTGAAAACATGTCTACAGCAATAACAAAACGGAAGTTTATTAGCTGAAAGAGACAAGGATTGAAGAGATATTTACGATGTTGCAATGTTAAAGATATTTCGTGTGTGAGTGTCTATTAGTAAAAGAAAAGTCATTTGGTGTGGGTGTGTGTGTGTGTGTGTGCATGATGTTTTTAGTGATAAGCGGAGTTATTTACTTCGGGAAAGATTTGGGGTGCTAATGTTTGTCCCGGCTGCGTACACATGTTTGCTGGTAACCTGTGAGCAGAGGACTGCTATCACGGGCGTTTCAGGCTTGTTTTGTTATTTTATCAGAAACTGCTGGAATCCAGTGCATACCATAATTTTAGACCTTAGTTTTCACATGTTGACCAGTTTGGTTACATTGGAAATGATTCTATTTGATTGCAATATTGTTTGATCTATTCTAAGAATTTGGACTGTCCTCCAATATTTACTCTTGCCAGTTTTCGGTTTTTACGATTGAGTTTTCTTT
This sequence comes from Sepioteuthis lessoniana, assembly GCA_963585895.1. NCBI lineage: Eukaryota > Metazoa > Mollusca > Cephalopoda > Myopsida > Loliginidae > Sepioteuthis > Sepioteuthis lessoniana. Next base: position 127,080,493 of record OY757912.1, on the reverse strand, counting down.
TCAGCTTTAACAAAATGTATAGTTTAATCCTGGGGTGATAATCGATGGATTTTATGGTGTTGCAATAAATCCAGCCTCTACCACGACTACCTCAAAGATTTGGGAGAGGCTTAAAGGATCCTCTTCCTGAATATTAAAAACACTCTCTTCCTTTGGTATTGCTACCATCTAAAAAAGGGTTTTCTGCCATAATCATGATTATATTACCTGCACCTGTTTCTGTCAGTACACACCTCAATTGCAACTTAGTGTTCCACGGAGTGTCTCCTGTTCTTTTTACCCCAAATTTGTATCAAGTCTACTAATGAGGAGCTGAAGGTGTTGGTACTACTTAAATTAATTTGCAGGTCAAACCGTCTTAGAAGCTTTCGTTTCCATCTTTTACAGTAGGACATCATACATGAACAGTGGCTATAAATACCGTGTGTAGGGTGGCATGTTAATATATTTAAGCTTACGGCTACACAATTCTCATTTGGCATTCTGGTGCGACAGGCTTCAAGATCAACGATAATTTTGCGAATGACAGTTGTGTTCTTCAAGGCTAAAATCGAAGAATTTCTCCAAAGTTCTTGGCTGGCTTTTCGGTTAAAGTTGGAATGATAATAAATTGTGAAACTTATACACAAAATTTCTTTTCTTTTACAAAAGAGACTTTAACGTTTATGGTCCCCTTATTTTTCTGATGAGCTTTTCAAGAACACATAGGATCCTGCTGTTGCAGGGCTTAATAATGTCATAAATGAAACTAATTGGTGATTATTGCACATCGATCTTTGTCAGGAATCTTCAGAATCCGTCTCTGCTTTATGGAAATGTAAAGTAATTGAATGGCTCTAAGGAAATTGAATGAATAGATAAATAAATAAATAAATAAATAAATGAATAAACCGAGCAGACAGTAGTCGCCGAAAAAGCAAGACAGACGCACTCGTTGTAGTTAAGAATGACTAAGGAAAACTGGAGGGTTGAAATCTCGTGAGCATGCGTGAGCAGAAGTTAATGGTTTTGCTCCCAACACGACCGGTGGAAGTGAGGGGACGATTTTGAAGTTTCGACGACTGGACGCGATAAGGTGAAGACGTTAGTAGAATACCGGCCACGAAGATAAAGTTTACGACCCTATTTAGGAGAGGCATCCCAAAAGGGGCATTAGACTACGCGACCCAGCGGATAAGCATGTTAGAACCAGGAAAAATTTAAGTTCTCTGTCTGCTCATCTTTTTCTCACTTGTTTTTGTCTCATTGACGGTCGTCTCATGTTTCGTAATTCACTTTCTTTTTTCCGGCGGTTACTTGCTACCTTTTGTTAACTCGTTACACAACTTCCTCGTGAAAATTCTAAAAATTTTAGCCGTAAAAATTTTTAAGATTAAGTTTCTACCATTGTTGGCTCGCTAATATAAGCAATTACTTAACCTTTACCATTTATCCCCTTTTTAAATTTGGACTTGTCTCAGCAGTCCAACTTAACAGATACTTCATTTTTTCGCGACGACCAAAAACAATACATTGAAAGCAACATACCCCCCCCCGAAATACACCAAGAAAAAAACAATTGAAAAAATACAATACAATTCAATAGAGCAAAATGAACAAAGGAACGTGCAACACCTTAAATAGTTTACAGTTTATTAATGCTTGTTTTTCTTTTCTTTTTTTTTTTTCTTGTTGCCAGCTTAGTCTTTCTTTTTTTACAATTTCTTTCTTACTTCATTAAATATCATTCTTTGATAAGCGATGCCTCTCTGTTTTTTCTTTCTCTTTGTGCTAATAAATTACTTTCTCACACTCTTCTTCCTCTCTCTCTCTCTCTCTCTCTCTCTTTTCGTCTTTTCTTTCCTCCTCAGTTTCTTCAAGCGCAAATATTCTTTCTGTATGTTTATGATACACTCTAACAATTACCCCTATAAGCACAAATCCCAGCCCGCCTCCAGAACAAGGAGTTTTCTTTCTTTTTTTAAATTTCTTTTGTCCTTCAATACCCCTTTATCTGCTCACCAATCAATGAGATATTTCTTTGTGGAACTTTTCTGTCGGAACTGACGTCTCTACTTTCCTAAATCCATTGGTTCACCTCATTGCCAACGTACATATCCAAGACATCACCTGGTCTTGTATCTTTTTTTATCTTCGGTTCTTCTATATTTTTCCTTCTATCTTTTCTTCAACACGTGGTCTTGTATCTTCCTTCCTTTGTTTTCACCTTTCATGTTGCTTCCTCGTTTTTTTTTTCTCTTTCTGCTTTTCTGTCGTTATTTCACACCCACATCTTGTCGCTGTTTCATGTTCTTATTTTTATTTATTTATTTATTTTTATTCATTTTGAGGCAGTCATCCCTCCCTTCTTTCTGTCGTCATTTCTCCCACGAATTCACGGGTTGTTTACATTATATTTCTAAGTCGTCGTACCGTCAATACATTTCTCATTTTTCTTTGTTTCCTTCTCTTCGTCTCGTGTTTTTTCTTTTTCTTTTTTTTGTTTCTTTCCCAACTTTTAACAGGTCACTTCTTTCTTTCTTTCTCTATTTTCTTTTTTTTTTTTTTCGACTGTGGAGATTTTTTGTGCTACTTTCCTTAGGCCGTGTTGTATTGTCTCAACAATTTCTTCTTTCTTCTTTCTCTCTTTCGTCTCGTGTTTTTTAAAGTTTCAGTCCACTCGCTGTGCTGTGAATTTTTCGCCGGTTCTTCAGTTTATATGTCGATATAATAGGTCACGGGTACCAAAATGAATTCATGTACCATAGCAACGCTAAAGAGACTTTAGAACTCTATTGTGACTTTGCCGTGGTAGCAAGTTGACAAATGCAAAACTCGGTTAAACAGGGTTGACAGTAGGGCGAAATAAGGTGAAAACGTCAGTAGAACACCAACCACGAAGATGTAAGCCATAATTTGGAAGACGTCCCAAAAGAGGCGTTAAACTACATGACCAAGCGGATAAGCATGTTTGAACCAGAAAATAATTCCTAGGTCTGTGTCGGTTCATCTTTTTCTCACAATGATATGTTGCTTATTTTTGTCTAGTTGACGGTCGTCTCATGTTTTGCTACTCCCTTTCTTTTTCCCGGCGGCTACTTTCTACTAAGTAGTAAATAAACCATTGGTTTGTGTTTAACAGAGTTTCGTATTTGTTAACTTTTTACCACTGTGAAGTCACAACAGGGGTCTAATGTCTTTTTCGTACCACTATGGTACAGAAAGAGTGAAAAATACAACTGAGATTTTACAGCAAGTCGCAATTCCCTTTTCAAGCTTGTGTTACTGTGATGTAATTGAAACCGAAGTAACATTTTATTAGAATAAATTAGCATCAGATCATTGATCTTTTTTGGGATATAGTATATAAGGAATCCCTCTTCAGGCAAGCCATTTGGCAAAAACACGTAGTCTTTGGCGAGGCCCAGCCAAAGAAATGCCAGGGTCCTTTTATAACAAAGTTGAGGGAAACATCAAAGACTTGAGAAATCTGAAAATAATTTTAGTAGTAAAGAAAATGAGAAGCGCGGATTTTGGAAGAATAAAATCAGTACATCGTTTTTTTTGTTTTTTTTTTTTGAAGAGTGATACAATATAGAGTCAAAACGAAAAGGAAGCAAGAAAGTTGATTTATTTTTGGCTAAGTATAAAAAAGTATAAAAACGTATGAAGTTTATTTTAAACCGGAGAAAGAAGAAATGAAAGCTGGAATATCTATTTTGTCAGTAGAAGGACAGCTTGCCAAAACAATAATGAGGTGTTGCTTGGGTCAATAAGGGGTCAGCCAGGGGCACATCCTTGTACGGAAAACATCAAAATTTGAGAAATGGAAAATTTTGATTTAATTTTGGAAGTGAGTAATTTGCAGGACATGAGGTTTGTGTCACATGAGGAGAGAGATTCGCCCACTGCAGAGAGAGAGAGAGAGAGAGAGAGAGAGAGAGAGAGAGAGAGAGAGAGAGAGAGAGAGTGTGTGTGTGTGTGTGTGTGTGGCTACCGACATATGGAAGTGGGAGGAAACCCCTCCCCATTGAGTAGGAAGCAAAGGGATTCATCGTTGGGGTAGCAAAGAGCAACAGTAAATGGAATTAAGTACTGAGATTAATTTAGATATTCTGTTTTTCAACTAAACTTTGTTTTGATTATTAAGAATCTCGTGCTGTTTTATCTCTGCCCTTCGGCTTTAATTTATTTTTCTCCGAATGATCAACCCTGTTTGATTTGTTTGGCATTCGGCGAAAGGCGACATCTGTTATCCGGATCTAAAACACAACGTGGGTAGGTGACTGAACAAGCCTAGGTTCAATCCTTCACTGAAACAGTGACCCATCGGTGGTCTAGGTGATCGGTGCGGTGACACTATTGCTTTCCTTTGTTTCTTGAAGGAATATTCTGACTACATCCTGTGTGATCTAATTATTTAAGAGTTCCTGGGATCCTACCTATCTGTATGGATTTGTCTATATAATTGTTTCTTGGCTGGAACTTTGTTAATTGTCGGGACAATATACTGAAAATACATTGATTTTTGTACAGAGCAGTAAGAGGATTCTAAATTGCTTAAACTACTTCGAGTCCTTCTTTTTATTAAACATCGAAAAATCAAAATTTTCCTTAATTAAACACTGAAAACCATGAAAACGTGCCTCGTCAAATTGTTATGAAAATAATTATGTGAATTTTAATTTTATTATTCTCCCTCGTATCATGATAAAAAAAAAATTGTAAGCTATTTTTCCTATGTTACAATTTATACAGTCAAATTTATTGTAAAAGGCGAAATTAGAAGAATATCAAAATTATTTCAAAAGTGGGTTTATCGCTGCGTGCAATCCTCAACAAGTCCTGGCAGCAACACCCCACAAGACACCAACTGTACGGCCACCTGCCCCCTATCACGAAATCTATTCAAGTTAGACGAACCAGACATGCAGGACATTGCTGGAGAAGCAGAGATGAACTCATAAGAGATGTACTCTTATGGATCCCCACACACGGCCGCGCAAAAGCAGGACGACCAGCACGAACGTACATTCAGCAGCTATGTGAGGATACAAGTTGTTGTCCTGAAGACCTACCTAGGGCGATGAACGATAGGGAGGAGTGGCGAGAGAGGGTCAGGGATATCCGTGCTGCCAGCACGATATGATGATGATGATGATTAATCATAAAGTCTTTTTTTTTCTAACGTAAGCAATAATTTAATAATTAAAAAAGAAGAAATAATTAAAATAATCCAAGAATAAAAACAAGTAATTTATAATGAGCAATGTAATAAAAAGCAAAACAAATCATGAATAACTGAATGATAAAACTATCCTAAGATATTTTTGATCGAAAAGCAGCTTTGGCTTATTTTGCAAACTTTCAAAATCAAATTTTGGCTAAACATATTAAAAACATATAATGTGTAATCGCAATAGAGAAATAGATTATTGAAGCAATTTTCAGGTTGATTGCAAAGCTTTAACAGGGGATATTACATATTTTTAATTACATTTATGCAGCATTGAAAAGGTAAAATTTTGCCCTGTTTTCCATATTTTTGAAAAGTTTGAAAATTTAAAAATAAAAAAAGAATTATTACTAAACCATAAATACGTTGTCTTTAAGATAGAATCAGTCGTTTCAAATTTTTTGTGAGGTTCAAGGTTTTTATTTAATATATAGAATATCTTGTTGATATTTCTAGAGGGAAGCATTTTTGGACAAATAAAAGAATTCAGCTTTTCTAGTTTTACTTTCTACTAAACATGAAATTGCCTACCTATAAGTCTACAGAGCCCAGTCTGCACCACTATTTTGTTTACTCATGGTTGGAAGGGAGAAGTGGTTTCATGACTTTCCCAAATGAAACGCAAACAGTCTAATCCACGATTTGAACTCGTCTGATTAAATCCATTTTCAACGAGAAAAATCATGACGTCCTCCGTTCCTCCCACTTTACAACTACAACTAATATAGTTTTGTATACCTTATTTTCTCTTTATTAATGAATATTGTTGGATGCTATGAGCAGGCAATAAATTTTAATTAAACTTGTCTAAATATTATATATTGTATTATATTAAATATTATATAATGTGCTAATTGACTTTTCACTATGGAATATTCGGGACACATTATAATCAGAAATATTGAAAAGAAAAAAAAAAGCATAGTAATTTTCTTTATTCTTCAATTAAAAGCGTTTATTGCCAACGTGACTTTCTGAGGAACCTATATTTTTTGCTGCTGTGTAATAAGCTGTTCTTTGAACACTTTGTCTTCAGATATACCATACCAAATCTATTTAAGAAAACGCACATTCTGTGTTAAAGCATTCTACTAAAGGAAAGGCTGTGAAGCATTGATAGAGCATGTATTTACCCAACCCCTCTGACGGATAGAAGGTAACACAAGGTCAATTTTTGAGTGGAGTAAAGCTGGTTTGAATCCAGAGTTTTCCTTCTCTTAGAGTGGTTGTCAAACCGAGGTTGAATAACCCAATCTGCCCTACTTTACACATAACTGATAGGAGAGCTTATGGATTTATGCCTTTCCCAAGGGTATTAACGCAAAGTAAAATGCCTACTGCCGCTGCCAGAATTTGAAATCCAGTCGCCGATTCCATTTCCTACGACAATATCCGTTACGCTAAGCGTGCCTGCAAATTGTCACTGAAGTACGTTTTTTATTTTGTATTTAACAGGTATTTAACCAATGCTAAAGAACCCTGTCTACGTTCTTCCTCTTTATTCTTGCACAGTTAAGGTTTAGGGTAGAACAAAATAGATTTAGGCCTTTCAAAAAGAATTTAGCGCGAAGTTAAACCAAAAGAGCCTTGTCCGGTATTTGAATTCGGATATGCAGTTCCATTTTCTACGACGATAACCATTGCTCTACCCATAGTAAATTTCACAGATTATTTAAAAGTTAACATAACATGTTTCATTTTTAGATGACTTCACTTCAGTAGTCTTAATTCTGTTGATTGATAGATAAAAGCTGATCTGCGGATTTATTCTCAAAAAATTCCTTTTATTAGAAGTATATAACATTTATATTGTAAAATTTGTGAATAAATAGAAGAGACTGTTAGAAATGAATAAATAGCTCTTTTTAGTGCAATTTATTTCTAACCGACAATGATGTGCTATAATCAAATAGGTGACATATCCACACTAGACAAAACCTCTCTGAAAATGGTTGACAAATTCACCTACCTAGGAAGCAGTGTCTCATCAACCGAAAAAGACATCGACACGCGGCTAACGAAGGCATGGACAGCTATCGATAAGCTATCGATCATATGGAAATGAAACCTGACCGATAAAATGAAACGCAGTTTCTTCCAGGCAGCGGTCATGTCGATATTGCTGTATGGATGCACTATTTGGACGCTAACAAAACGGCTGGAGAAGCTAGACGGCAATTTCACAAGAATGTTGCGAGCAATATTGAACAAGTCCCGGCGGCAACACCCCACAAAGCACCAACTATACGGCCACCTGCCTCCCATCACGAAAACTATCCAAGTTAGACCAACCAGACATACAGGACACTGCTGGAGAAGCAGGGACGAGCTCATAAGTGATCTACTCCTATGGACCCCCACATATGGCCGAGCAAAAGCAGGACAACCAGCTCGAGCATACATACAGCAGCTATGTGAGGATACGGGATGTAGGCCTGAAGACCTGCCAGAGGCGATGAACGATGGGGAGAAGTGGCGAGAGAGGGTCAGGGATATTCGTGCTTGCGGCACGACATGATGATGATGATGATGATGATGATGATTTCTAATCGAGACATTTTCGTATTTTAATTGTCGTTTGATGTAACCGAAGAGAAATAGAGAACAAAGTTCTGTCGACAGATTTATTTCCTTTTTTTACGAGACAAAATGTGACAAGGCCAAGTTTAGTGTTGGGTTCCTTAATTATAAGAGTGGGAAGTTAAAGAAATTGTTTAGTTACGTCGACTATTCTCTTTTTTGTGACACTGTATACATTAGAGATTGAGTGCAATGGAGGAATGCAACCAGAGGAGGAGACCTCGTATACATCAAACAGGAATTTGAATTTTGGGGTTATTCACTACGACCATTCAACATTTAAAATAATGAGTTTTTATTTCAGTTCAAAGTGCAGACGTTTTTTGTTTTATTTAAAAAATATAAATGGAATAATGAAACGTATAAACGGAGATGTTGACAATGTAACGTTCATCGAAGTTCTGAAAAGAACATGCTGCTTTTTATTCCATATCAGTTCATACATTAAATGCTCACATTACTTAGTTCACAAAGACCAATAAAAAGAATAGTGATTTTGTTACAGTTAAAAACATCTTAGCATCTTCAATATCATGTTTGTATTATTATTTATTTAAATGCTTGTTTTACTAAGTTCGTAACGATGAATAAAAAACAGTAATTTTGTTAAAGAAATTATCTTAGAATTTCAATGTCATTTCCGTATACCTTATTTTAAAAACATCTCTTGTTGAGAGCGTGTACAAATATTATAAAAAGTCTAAAATTTGTCTCTTTCACACGCACTTCAACACAAAGGCATTCTTTTTTAACCAACTTATAATCTTATTTTTAGGTGTAAAATTTAATATTCAGCGCTTATTATTATATAAAGTTTTCTCGAAATAAATAAACTCTAACGACTAAAAGCTTTACACTTCTAAATAATGGAAGGTGTCACCTTTAAATCGAAGAGTTTCTTCAAATCGAAGAGTTTCTTCAAATCTCTTGATTGGCTTTTTGATTAAAGTCAGGGTGATGATTTAGGAATTTTTGGAAACTTGGGAAATTTCCTTTCTTTAACACAAAGGACCTTATCTTTGATGGTTTCATCATATAGAACCTTATAGGCACCACCTACTGCTTGAGATTTGTGGTATCGTAATAGTCTGGTTGTTCAAATAAAATCTAATGATTACTGCACACCAATCTTTGTATATCGTCTCTGCTTCATGGCGAAAGTGAAAAAGATCTGAGATTTTAAAGCCAGTCACTATTCTCTTTTCAAGATTTTTACTTTGTTGTTTAGATTTTAATAGTTTTCATCGATTATTTAGAGTTTTTTACATGAAGTTTTTGAGAGATCGATAAAATTCAACGTCTAAAAACTGTAAAGTTTCAAATGAAATTAATTTTAGGAAAGTTAGAGTAAAACCCCAATTAATTTTTTTTTATGTATATTAAGAGAATACTGCATATAAAATTTTGCACGGAGGATAAAAAAATATTTCCTTAAATGAATTTCTCAAAATTCAAGTTGTTAACTTGTCATTGTGGTTTTAGGCAAAACCTGATTTCATTGCGTAATCAGGAAACCTATTGTGCTAATTCTCTTTCAATTCTTAAGCCCTCTGATGCCAATTCAGCATCTCCCTTTTACAAAAGAGGTTCTAAATTATCTTGCTGTGAGAGCTGAAAAGGTCCACAAAAGAAATGCAATTGTCCATGATTAATGCTATCCATATATTTTAAAATAATTATTATACCGTTATTTTAAGTGAATTCGGAAAAGTTACCTTCACAAGGAGGCGACAGTTATTTAGACATTATTTTTAAAAAGATTTTAAAAATGGCATTTGTTACTTATATAAACTCTGGTGAATTCTATCGAAGAATTTTATTATGTACGGTTCCTGGAATGGAAGAAAGAGTCGCAGAACTAATCTTTTAAGAACCACCTCAACTAGAGTAGAAGGCTATATAATGTTGATATTTTTATCACTAAAGTGTAGATATGTATCGAATTTATATTATAGTTGAACCTTTAAAGATGAATAGATTTTTGAGTAAAAACTGCCGTAAAACAAAACGTTTTAAAGTAAATTTTAGATTTTGTAAACTAAGACTTATTTCAATTCATTCAAAATGTGCATTTAAAATTCCCTTCGAATTGTTTCTGCTAAAGTTGTTGGATATTCACTTGATGACCCTTTGACATGTGTAGATGTAGCTGTGGAAATCGGACACTGAGAACAAAATAACCGGAGATGCACCAAGTACCTAAATGAAACAGGACGCAAGTGTTCTCGGTGGAAATGCCGCGTAAATTACGTGCACAGCATGCAATAAGGAAGCGTAGGCAACAGGCGGGAGGTGTGACCATGAGAATTTGTGTGGGCGTCCGGTATATATATATATATATATATATATTACCAGCAGGAAAAGAAAAGGTTTCACCGATGATTCGTACCTCGGTTCCTCTACGAGCAGCTCAGTCGTCTTTAACCCTCTCTCACTTACTCATACATACATTTTGGGTAATAAAAGGAAAAGACAAAAAGCTGATTATATTTTTATACATCAGCGTTGTTGTCTTTCTCTGCAATACAACACAGTGTACGGTGTGATAAAATAAAGTATGAAAAATTGAACCTTTACTTTAAATTTTAACATTTAAATGAAGACGTTTGAACAGTTGAGATATTTATGTTCTAAAGTGATGATGTCTACATGTCAAGAGTGGTATTGTGACATCGTATCACTATTATTGATTATTCATGTTATATTTTTCTTTTGAAGAGCTGCGACTTGTTGGTCGTAAAATTAACGATAATTCGTATTTGATGATTACACGAAATCTTATAGTGGTTATTTAGAATGAAAACATTTTATAATTTAGCATCAAAACAAAAACAGGCATCAGAGAGTATTAGTCAGGGAGTGTTATATTCTTAAGTTAAAGTATAATACAAACTTATTTGATAGCCAAATCCTTTCCAAAAATTGTCTGGACCTGCATTAATGTTTGTATTTCTTTATTATATAAAAAGAGCGGTTGTTTTTGTATTTAATCATAGAATTCCCTATTTTAATTGATGAGATCTTTGAGCTGGTAGCAAGTTATCATAATTCCAATAATCACGAATGAAATTAAGAATTTTGTAATTGGAAGAAAAACAAAACTACTTTTACTTGTGTCATCAAAAGAACCGTTACATTAAATTATTTATCAAGTCATACGAACTTTACAGTATCAAAATAACGAATAAATTCTTTGATATTTAAGTTTACCGTAATACGATAATGCAACCTCAGTTTTTAGGCCAGCTGATAATAATCATTTCCTTTTTGTTTTGCTTTTTAAACATTCTTTAGATAAAAGTATAAAAGTTACTAACACCTCCTAATCCTTTTTTCAATTTTAAGGCTGCAATTTTCTTGCAACTTTAAAACTTCATTTGGACAGTCTCAAGGAAGCTTGCAAAAGTAGTGGAAGAATTGAAAATCAGCTGAAGAATGAAAGTCTCCAGCATAACTACACAACTAAAATCAGCAAGAAGGGGAGTGCTGGAGTTTTGCAATTAGATATCTAGTGAAGGAAAGAAAATACTTTTGGTTGGAAAATTCAGTGAATAATAATCGTAATAATTAGGACCTTGCCGATGATACTAATTATGATTGGTTTACTGAGAACGATTCCCAGATGCTTGGAAAGGGGACTGAAAGAGCGGTCAGAATATTGAGATAAGTCCTGGAGATTTGAGGAGACTTGTTGTCACTCGAACTCCAGTGAAGGACCATTAGCTAACACAAGAAGTAATATAATCACACACACACACACACACACACACACACACACACACACACACA
>OY757912.1:126866409-127066409 GCA_963585895.1 Sepioteuthis lessoniana | reverse complement strand
ATTAACATAGGAGAGTCGTTTAAATATTTCTAAGCCTCAGCCAGAATTTAGATTCGTCGCACATTTCTCACCTTTGTATGAGCCTCACCTGCACAGCAATTGACACGAAAATCTGAATGAACTTTTCTTGTCTAACAAGTAGTGATAGTGTTTTGCAACAACAAACATGTTTACCTATGGCACTTATTTCTGGTGGAAGCAAGGAATTTTTTTGGTTTCTTTGGTTAATGGCATATCAACCTTTGTAGGTTATTTAATGCCAAAGCCATTCTCCTAGAAGAACAGTAGTGGTACAATTGAACCCATAGCTGGGAGGATAAGGGGGTTCATACCTTTCCCAAGGGTATTTGCCCGAAAGTGAACGAAATAGCGTGACTGGAGTATGAACTCGCTTACTACGATTTTGCAATCCATCGCTTTAACCATTACACCATGAGGACAACCCCCTTATAATGATAGATAAATATAAAATAAAATTTAATGATGATGTGTAAAAAGTAATGTCATAAAACTGTCATAGAAACATATCTGAGAAAACAAAAATCACGAATTAGAAGAAATTTCAAATTAAAACTAATTTGTGGAAACGATTAAAATTCTGTTGAGCCAGAGTTTCTCACTTGTAGCAATTTGGAGAAATGATTCGCATAGACTGAAATTGCTGCTTATTTGTCAAAATATTTTAAATTCATATCACTTTCATGTTTGTATAAGTCGCTGTTGTGCCTAAAAGGCTGTAACATTATTGACGTGTTAATGTGTGTCGTATTTCTTAGTTGACATTTCTATTAGAAAGTTCGTGGAACATTTTTACGTATTGCTATGACACGTGTACACAGACACATGGAAATATTTGTAAATATTTACTACTGAATGACAACTCATATTTAATGAATACAAATGGACTAGCTGCAGTTGACATGGAAATTGAAGACTTTTAGAAAGCTTACGTGTTTGCCCGTTGCCTTATTATTCCCACTATGACAAAAAAAAGTATCAAGTCATGACACGTAGCTTGCAACACGCAAAATTTTATAGAGCAAGAAGTTTTAGCAGTATGAGGCACTTCAAATGATATCATTATTTTGACTTTTCTTGTGCGTAAAGTGGCATAATTGTATTGTTGTGGTCCCATTTTTTTCGTCATTCATTTCTGAGAAGTTTCCGCACTCCCGTTCTCTTTTATTGCTTCACACAACTAAGGTCCTCCCCATCTTCTTATTGCCAAATTATTTATTTATTTATTAGCAATTTTAGCATATGTTCTGCATAGAGACCACCATAAAAGACAAGAAAATTCAGAATAAAAAAATGTCATTGTGTAAAAGTAATAAAAAATTTTCTTTTTCTGAAAAACTGAAGGTGAATAGTGAAAGGTGTTTAGAGGAAAGCCTCACAAAAATGAAACCCCGGCAAAAGTATCATATCACTCGATAACTTCTCTGTGCCTTTTGTTATAACTGAATTTTTTATTTAGGTATCTAAATGATAAATTGTTCTTACAATATCTATTTTTAATCCTCAGAAAAATAAATGGCTAATGTTTTTCCCACGTGATTCTTACATTTTCATTGATAATAAAGAAAAGGCATACAATTTTTAACGAGAGACTGAGGATTATAAGCAGAGTAAAAACCTCTGAATAGTTTATACGTCCTTGCAAGATCTCTTAATTCTTTTGAATGCTCTGCTTCTCAGCGTCTGAAACTTTTCAGATTTTCTGTTCATCTTAGTCTCTGCTTCTCTGGTTTGTGATTAAATTTTCAACCCTAAATATATACATCCTTCATAACTGACATGCTATCCAAGTTGGTGTGGTGATAACATCGTCGAATAAAATGTTTATATTTTAAAATTCGTTTCAAACACTAAAATCACTATTTACAGTTTTAACAGTCAACTGATTAAATATTACACTATCTCAGTTCAAAATGCATAACTGGCTGATGACCTCATTATATAACATCTGTAAAGATAAAACGAGGTAGAAGTCAGTTTAAGATTTGATTTAAATTTGGTTATCAATAAAGATGGTAACATATGGTCACTTACATTATATAAAAGTTCATGCTCATTAGAATCACTAAATTAATGAGGTTATTTGACGCTTTTTTAGCCTCTCTTACATCCACATTTTGCAATAGTTGACAAAAAGGTTTAGTCATGACTGGTTGAGTTATAGATTTTAATGATATATAAACCCATCGAGGTACCAAGTAGTTAAAGGATCGCCTTCACCGTATGTTTGTTTTTGTGTAGTTATTTCTTAAAAGTTGTTTTTTCTCGGCCCTATTGAATCTGAATAATTGATGTATTTGACCTTCCATAGATGGGACTCTAATAGGTACAATTTGACACCCCTCCAATAGATGAGACTCTAACAGGTACTATTTGACCCACACATTAATAGGACTCTAACAGGTACTATTTGACCCGCTATAGATGGGATCCTAACAGGTACTATGACTCCGAATAAAAGTGGACTACTCACTGTACCGTCTTTCGTCGTGACCCGATGCTATTTTAAGTTATTACTGGTAGAATGAATAACAAATAAATTTTCCGTGTGTACAAATACTTTATCATCAACAACTTTTCTTCACCTACATTTTGCCGATTCCATTCTCAAATCGGGAATCGGTCGGACGAGAGATAGAAATCACCTACAGTCGCTTTGCAGTTTTTCGGTTGACTAAATCAAAATTACCATCTAACTTCAATCGTCTCAGATTTTAGTCACCTGACTGTACTTCCTCCCATAAAAACTTAACTTTCAACTGACCTTAAACAGTGAATCACACCTATTTGACACCGCCGGTTTCCACTTGGGAAAACACTTCCAATCTTTTAATATCATTTATACTACCTTTAACTAAAATCTAAAAGACATTTTTTAAGCTTTGCAGTATATTATAGAATCTTTTAAGCTTTGCTATATATAATAATATATAATAGAAAACCTTTTTAAGGTTTGCTGTATATTATGAAACTATTTAAAGCTTTGCTATGTATTATCATATTTACCGCCCCCTCCGCTCGGGCAGGATATGACACGAGGTCAATTTTTTAGCGGAGTTTAACAGGTTTGAATTCAGAGTTTTCCTTCTCCTAGACTAGTTGCTTCGCCAATTTGCTGTGTATTACGGAACCCTTTTTAGGTTTTCTGAATATTATAGCAGCTTTTTAAGGTTTACTGAATATTATGGAACCATTTAAGGCTTTGTCATATATTACAAAACTTTTCAAAGCTTTTCTGAATATTATGGAACCATTTAAAGCTTTGCTATATATTACAGAAATTTTTAAGTTTTGCTGGATATCATGGAACCATTTTAAGCTTTGCTGAATATTATGGAACTATTTTAAGCTACCTGTTATAACTGCACTGAGAATAACCGTTCACTGCAACAAGACACTTAATGATTTTGCTAATCATATATAGAGATTAAACATCTTTCCAAAAGAAAACTTTATTATAAGAATCGACCTATTTTCTCCTTTTTGTTTACTGATTTGCTGATTTTTGCTATTTCAGAGAAAAAAAAACGAATTTTAGCTCATTTAGTAAATTTCTTCAAAGAAGCCCTAAGCAAAAATATTCCTTTCAACAAATGAAAGAAAACCATGAAAATAATCATTTTTGCTCGCGAAGTATTATTCCCAATTTTGCGGATGAACTGTTGAATTACGAATACGCAAGACAAGTTACAGTTCGACATGGAAACAATTTACCTCAAACTTCTTGTTAGAAAGGTAAAAAAAAAAAAAAAATGGAGTTAACACTACCCATTCACATAAGGTGAGTAAAAGGCGAGGTATTTCTGACATGCATATTCTTATTTATGTTCAATTAAACGGATACATTGGGGATTACTTTAAACAGGTTAAAAATAAAAAAAAAACAAGTTTTAAGCAGACATTTTTTTGTAATAGAAATGAGCATTTAGCCTATAAGATTCTATTGTCAGAAAAACTGTTGTTATAATTTCATTTTTCATTTCTAATATTTAAAATTTTATTTATAAATAGGTATTCTTGGCCGAAATGAACCCTTTTCAGAAAGTTAAGATTTGGATTGCAGCAGGACAGGATACTAAAACAATTCCTTGATGAAAAGTTCTCGGATACACTGAGGTTAATATAAAAGACTCATACTATAATGTGTTGGGCATCTTGAGTAGGAATAGACTAATAATCCTCTCCAGTTTGAACTCAGATTTTCTTCTTCTTGGCCAGTTGTCATAATAAGGTTAAAGAGCCTCGTCTACCCTACTATTTACAATTAGCTGGAGGCAGAATAACTGAATCAATACCTTTCACAACGTGAAATACAAACAGCATCATTAAGGTTTTGAACTCTGTCAGCCGAGTCCTCTTCTTACGACCATAACCGTAACGTCAAGAACGCATTTTTAGACAATTGTAAAAAAATCCTTTCTGCTTATTTCATTTTTCAAACATGTCTATTTCACAACCTTTGAAGAAAAAATTTACGCGGAATAGTTACAAACGACTGTTGTTAATATACATTCTCACAAGAGAAAAGATTTATCAATCATGTTTTATATCTCGGTGTGAAGGTTTATATAATTCTGGTAAGAATTTTGCAGAGTTATGAAGAGAAATAAGATTTATGTGATGGATACTGGAAATATTTACTGATTGAAATATTTTGAGTTCAGATTGTCTCCTTTCTAAATAATAATGCTATGACATTAAATGTGATTCAGTCTGTTCATGTACAATAATAGATATTTACATAGAAGAATAAGTGTATCTTCATGAGTAAATATACGTACAGGCGTCACATATGCGTATCTATGTGTATTTACATGGTGTGTGTGTATATAATCTGGATATATAGCATTAAGTGCTTGTTAAACTTAAAATGTCAGGAAGTTTTAAAAGATAGGTGATAAGATAAAAAGAAACGTATTTCCTTTCATTAACAAAGAGAAAAATATCTTTTAAAAATTACAATCATACACTGTGTCCATCGACTCCGATAAAGGCATAAATTTAAAAACAAGAAGCTAACTAAAAGTGCTTCTAGTACTTAGGTGGTTGAAGAGGGAAAGTCCCAACATTGTCAAAAGTTAGGAAGATCTGATTTGAAGTCTATAGATTTTGCGGGATTTAGCCGGAGCAATCAGTAACAGGTCAAACGAGAGAGAGGGATATATATATATATATATATATATACATATAGAGAGAGAGAGAGAGACTGAAGCGCCACGTCCATGAATCCATATCACTGTAGTTAAGTTTCGTTGACTTAGTGGAAAGTGTCACACACACCATCTCACAATTTGTCCGAAAGAACAGTGTGAATAGTTATCAAGAAAGACGGCCACGCAGCTTAATTGTCGACTTCCTTTTTTTCATTTTCCTGTAGTTTCTGCAGTTTTGACCAATTACAACAGTGATCTTCTTTTTAAAAGAATCCTCTCTGCATGGTGCGGGGAGTCAGTTAGCCAATGAGATTGTACAGACCACGAAGAGGGTGTTACTATATAATGTAATTATTTTACATCAACAACTTAAGAAACTACCTAAATAGGAATATTTTATTAAATATGAGTGATTATTTTAGTAACACAAATAATTCGTTCCTTTTCCTTTTGGAATTTTGAAATTTGAATTCTCTACGATTAGCTGCAGCATGGCTTCTCGCTGGATTTTGTTAATTGTTCGAAAATCGCACTCAGTTAAAGCCTCTTTTTTACGATGCGAAACGATTTTTTTTTTACATTCAAACCTTTTGAATTCAGTAAGTATGCATACCAATTTTGGTGGATGCATATGAAACTGTTCTTTAATAAAGGATGGTCTAAATTTCTTTTCAACTATTAACAAATTAAAATGTATCCTTTGATCATATTATGAATATTTAATGCTCACGAAAAGAAAAACCGAACAGTTGAAACATTGGAGCTTAAATGAACTAAAATTTATTTAATTTATTATATTTCAATCATCAGTTTAGATAGAATACTTTTAGGCGGTAGAATATGAAAGTATTATCTACCAACCCAAACAAAAAATTTTGCTGTCATATTGAATGTAAATTAGATGCACTCATAAAAGTGGTAACCCAATATCAATGGGCGTCTAGTGAGCTTCTACTCTGCTAGATATACACATCATAACAATAGTGTTACCGATAGAAGTCTTAACCACGCTGAAAAAAACTGGAGCTCATAGAAAAAGAAAACAGCCAACAAAAAGATTATCAAGAGACCTACAACACAACCAAATTCCAGATCAAATCCAAATATTGTGGCCAGAAACATGAGAGAAATACGAATAAATTCACAGCCTTGGGGAAACGTGTTTAAACTGCAAAAAGAAAGCTCAATTTTGGGAGGTATCCTAGTGCAAAAGAAGAACAGAAAGAATTATAGGCACAGACATTTAAAAAAAACAACAACCCCAAAACACCGAAATTTATGCAATAAATACACTCCCATAGATCAGAGAAAAATGAAGTTGAATGGTAAAGTTTTCACACGCAAGTCGACACCGGGAGTAATGTCACTTTAATACCAAGAAACTTTGGGGAGAAATATATGAGGGAGCGTTCACTAAAGATGAACTGAAACATAAAACGGAGAAAAATTTGATGATAAACGAAGCGATCTTGATTATAAATAAAGACAAATGCAAATTAAACTACGATAAGTTATCATATTTAGGATATCAAAATCAATGGATGGAATGAAGCTAACAAAGAAAATAGCTGAATGTTTGCATCAAGAAACAAAAAAGAATTGGAAGCCTTTTTTGGACAAACAAATTTTATAGCAACTATTTAATCAGATACACTGTCCTGATAGAACCATTCACAAAGTTACACACACAAAAGAAAAACCAAAAAACGCCGAGTTTAACTGTACAAAAAGACAAACTATTGCCTTTGTGTAATATTACGGACGGGCGCTGTCATTAAATTGCGGCGTTCTCAAGGTTAAAGAACATTCGAGCAGATATCTGTCATCAGTCATTGGGTACAAAGGTCTGACGATCAAAAAATGTCACGAACCTCGCTCGTGCAGGCAGAGTGACCTGTAGAGAAAAAGCGTGATTTTAATATAGTCGCGCGTGAACTTTCGCGTGTCGCACTACTATTCGACTGGTGAGCATCGAACCTTCTGGAACCTTCGAATTGATTCCATCAAGTCGCTATATAAAAAAAATTAAGTAGCGAGATTTTAGCAGTTCAAGACATGTTTTCGAACTGGTTTCAACAGAGGTGCACGCCTCACGACGCATATCATATAGAGCCCAGTCATAGCAATCCGATTGCTATGATAAACATCAACAGACCGACGATAAAAACGCCGCCGCCATCGCCAAGAAGGAGGAAGGTGAAACTTTTCTACGAACGCTAGTTAAAGTGCATGTAAGGAAAGAGTGATAAAGAAAGAAGACGTTTGATAGTGACAAAAAAAGAGAAGGCGAGGAAGAACGCTATTGAAAGAACTTTTTAATAACAGTCCGCTGTAATTCCCGAAAATAAAACGACTTCTATTTTCTTCATTGAGATTCAAGTTTCGAGTGTTTCTTTTCTGTGAATTAATTTCTTTTCATCAGACACAATGCTTTCATTTTTTTGGTCCTATATTACATTTGAAGCATTGAACACACACACACATACGCACACACACACACACGCAAAAAAACAATGATCAAAACCTTTGAACAAAAGAAAGAAGTAACGCTGACCACAGATGTGAGTGATAATGCCGTAATAGCAATCATATCACCACTCAATAATCTACCTGTCAATAAAGTTAATGGCACTAAAAACAAACTCCTCGAATATTGAAAAAGGCACTAATAACAGTGATGAATTTCTTTAAACCAAAGAAAGAAGTAGCACTAACCATAGATGTGAGTGAACATGCCATTGCATCAATTATATCACAAGAAAGTCATTCAGTAATCTTCCTGTCAATAAAGTTAACGGCATTAGAAACAAACTCCACGAATATTAAAAAGGAAGCTCTAGAAATAGTGTAGAGTACGGAAAGGTCGTAAAACCTTTCAGTGGGACAAAATTTTTTACTGATGCCGGAACACAAACAGTTAGAATTCATATCTAATCCCAAAAAAAGAATTGCCAAGAGTTATATCATCGAGAATTTTAAAATAAGCAACTAAACTTATGACATTCGATTTAGATATAATGCACGTAATAGGCAATACAATTCCGCACATAGACACACTATCCAGACTAGAATTTGGAAATAAAAAGGTAGAAAATAACAAAAATACAGAAGACAAGATACTACACTGCGCAGAAAGAGACATTTTACCCTTAAATCAACTCAGAATAGAAACAAGGTAAGATTCCATATTAAGCAAAATACGAGAGAGAATAAAGAGAAACATATGGAACAGTTGATGAGTGGATGAGAGACTCTTCAAAGAAACGAGATACAAACTGATCATGGAGAAGGGAATTATATGCAATAGAGACATCCTAATACCTTCACAAACCCTAAGAAAAGACATATTAAAGAATACATGATGATGTTTCTTGTGGCATAGCGGTAACAGAGAGAAAGTTAAAGTAGCAAGTCTGGTGGTCGGGATATTCGAAGGAAGTAAGTATTATATTAAAAAAGCCCAAAATGTGCTGAAATAGATATTTAAACAAACCAAAGTTTATTCATAACCAAAAGAAAAAGAACCATGGATTATGCACACATTAAATATATAGACTTATTCTCAGAACTAATGGACTAGTTTTCGGGATGGCCTGAGGTAATCAAAGTAACGGATAGAAAAGCCACCACCATAAAGAAAAAATTGAGAACAATATTCTCAAGAAACAGAATACCCAAAATGATAGTCACAGACAATGTGCTTAAATGCTGCAACGTATTGGGAGCATCCCATACAAGACATCACTGTACTATATGCAATTTAATGGTATTGCACGAAGAATTGTGCAAACTGTGAAAATAGGATTGAAGACACTTTCCACATCTAATAAAAGCATAAAAGCCTACCTACTCGGATTGCTTTTAAGTTACCGAACGATTCCACATGCAGGAAGAAAACTAAGTCCCTCTGTATTAATTGGGAGACAAATTAGAGCCCTCATAACCATGTCATTTTCAATGAAAGAAAATGTTTAGGTTAGAAAAGATAAAGATTAAAATTCAGAAAACTAAAAATTCTTATTACAAAGAGGATATAAAACAGCAATATTAGAAAAGACGGGCAGCACGTTCTGGCCTATGCGGATTAGTTTAGATCTAGAATCGAACCCAAAGACGAAGAAATCGAAGAAGAATTGTCGGATGAAAAGTAAGAAGAGATCTATGACTTAGACAGTGAAATAATGTAGGGTATAGAAGAAAGTGATAATGAACTACTAGAAGAGAAAGACGAAGAAATTGAACTTAAACCTAAATCACCCATGAAAAGAAACAAAGAAAAACAACACAGGTTTCGGGGGATAATCAACTGGAGTACAAAAGCAACCAATGGCATATGACCTTCTTGGTTAAGAGAGGTGAAGAATCGTATGTAAATTATAAAAACGGTAACCCAGTATTAACCGGCGTCTAGCAAATGCTATTAAACAGTCAACATCTGTTCTACGAGATATACACATCTCGACATTTAGGCACCTCTGGTGGTGTAACGGTTAACAAGCTAGACTAGCAAATCTACATGAGTGAGTTCGAGTCTTATTAGGGGCCCCATTCATTCGGCCTTGTGCCACATCGAAGCAAAGAACTTTGTAAATTACTACACATCATGAGATTTACCGAGTGAAACTACTTTTTTCTTGAATATTGTAACCATTACTAGGACAATTTTCCATGATTTTGTATTGGATGAGGACAGTATTGGGGTTTTCTTGGTAACCAGGATTTGGGTAACATCGAGTACATCCTAATTTCACCACATTCGAAGAACTCCGATATTTTGAAAATGTTAGTCTGATTTTGTCATTGAGTACCAATGCAAATGCAGCCTTCAACTAGTGACTGGAGTCTTGTGTAACTGCTATCTGCCTCGAAGTTGAACTGGAATTCATCAGTGAAAATCAGGATTGTTCTAATAATGGACCGCACATAACCCCATTTAGACTTTAGTTTATTTTGTGTAGGTTCCCTCATAGGAATGTCATCATAGATTTTAACGGACTAGTTTGACTTAAGACTTTTCGACAAAACGCTTTTAGAAGTGTAATCATTCATAAAATATTCTACTTGATTATTTTGTATATTTTTGAAGTGATAAGTAATTCATAGTTTTAAACATTAATCGTTGTTATCAATGCATTTTTTTTTAATAAAAAAATGTTCATTTTGCTTTTTATTGATTATTGAAATATATAAAAAGTAAAATGAAAATTTAATCTATTAAAATCTAATCTTTTGCATTTCAGTGTTTTTTAGTTGATGTGGGGTTATTCTCTCGGGGAATTAATTTCCCTCTAACTCACCATTACACTTGATGCACTTGTGGATGTACCATAAAAGCAGTAGAGGAAAAATCTTAAAAAGTCCCTAAAACAAAGATTTCGTTCAGAGCAGGTTTGACGTTTCACAATTATAAAACTTTGATATTAAGACTCTAAATATACAAAAATGCAATAACGATTTACTCGCAAATTTCTATGTAAAATAATCGAAAACTTATCGTCTGTACAATCTCCCCAGCCAACTAGATTTAGAATACACGCACTATCCGCTGCAGAAGAGTAAGATCGCCCAAAAAGGGGGTTCCTGGGTATAATACTTATCTACATCTGAGAGTAGGGCTCTTGTTCTGGAGATATGAGCAGTCTGAAGTACCTCTTCATAGTCATTACTCTCATGTCCACTCTCACCCAGAGGTTACCATGTATGGGTCAAATAGATCTTTTTAAATAATTATTCGAATTCGATAAGATTGCATACCAAATATCTTTTGAAACTACTTCTCAAACATGTAAATATGAACGTAAAATGAACATAATTCCCTAACCTCTAATCATAAAATAACCCTAGATGGCTTTATATGCCGTTAAAATCAATCATTCAGTCAATTAATCAATAATCAATCATTTGATACAATTTTGATATAGATAGTCTTATAAGTATTATTCATCGAATGATTCATGCAAAAATATTTTTAATAATATGGTTATAATTTGTGCTAGTTTTCATGCCGAACGGAAAAATTCAAGTTAATTGCAAAGAAAATGGTGCAAGCTACATGTTAGGAAATGAAACCTTTTCACGTTAATCTCAATGGTTTTAGTTTTTTCTGGACATCTTTGTTTAAGCATTATATATATATATATATATATATATATATATATATATATATATATATTACGTGTGTAGATTACGAAGAATAAGTTTTATTTTCATTTTTGTTACTATTCAGATGGAATGAATTACATTGAAACTCATTGAACAATGTTGTTTTGACCAGTTTGGACTGAATCTAGCGGCAAATTAAACGCAATATTTAATTTATTTGTTGTATCTTGAATGCTATTGGAATAATCTGAACCAATTCGACATAAGTGAACGAGTTGATGCAAGCCATACCAAATTTCAATTAATTATGTTTATTGCTCCTATTATATAATCAAATTAGGTACAAAATATTCTTTCGCTAAATAAGTATAGCAGTTTATCAAGGAAAAGTTTCATCATAGCTACAAATCAAGATTTTTTTTCGAAATATCTAACCTGTATGTGTAAAAATTCTATGGTGTTTTTTAATAGTTTTGAAAATACAGGTAACATTGAATAAATATCAGCTGATATCTACGAGTTTTTGGTCACCGATCAGATGAATGATATTTTGGCATGCCGCGGGGAAAAATAAAAATTATCTAGTTAAATCTATATTCTTTGTAATCAGTTATCGTTTTTAGATATTTGATTATTTTTTTGAATTAAATGCCGCTTCTTTTGGGTGATAGTCACTTTTTTAAAAAATGTTCATATAAGTCCTTCGTAAACGGAAGCGTTTGTCGTTATTCAAAGTTATTTCTAAAGATAATATTTCTTTGATTGGTTTATAATAAAATGACGAGGAAAAAGTAGAACTGCAATAAAAGTATTTAAAAAAAAAACACAAACACTTGCAGTCGATGTTGTTCTCATGAAATATTAAAACATTTACATTTTCTGTCAGCAGACGAAACTTAGAAGAACAATCTTATTTATGTGGACCTTTAAGAATTTTATCATTCAACAAATTTTTTGAATGGAATTATTTTAAATAAAACTACGTAAATTAATAAAACAATTTCATTTTAAGAACTTTTTAAAAGTGCTATTTCAAAGGATTATATTTATAATAATTTCCCTGTATATTAAAAAAATCACCCCAGTATTTTTTTTTATCGTTGTAACAGTGGAGATGCTCGTGGCGTAACGGTTATCATCTTTGGAAATAGACTTTGCGACCAGGAGTTCAAATCTTGAACGAGCTTCTTTGAATTTTACATAGTGTTAATACTCTTCGGAAAACCATGAATCCAGCTATTCTACCTCCAGCAAAGGGGAAATGGTAAGGCAGACTGAGCTCTTTAACCTTTGCTCATCAACCAGTCTAAGAGAAGGAAAACTCGGAAATTAAGACAGTTATAGACCTGGAGAGGGATGAGCTTGCTTAGTTATTCATTCCGAAGACAGACTACAAGAGTAGCGTCTCCACGACTGAATTAGGTTACGGGATATGTCTTGCCTTGTTTTGAAATAAATTATTCCTGAATTAATAATTTATCAAAATTCTCTTTTTTTTTGCAAGCTGAAGTAAATAATTTTCGATATCTTTTTCACACGTTTGTAAATCAATTTGTCAAAATTAACTTAAATTCTATTCATTATAGTTTACTTAAAATAGTAAACTTAATCCGATAAAGATCAGAGTGAGATCTGGTTTTTTACTCTACAATCCTCGTGGTGTAATGGTTAAAATGATAGACTTCGGAATCGGAGTTAAGCGAGTTCGTACTCCAGTCGCGCTATTACGTTCACTTTCGGACAAATACCCCTGGGAAAGGTATGAACACCCTTATCCTTCCGGCTATGGGTTAAATAGTACCACTATTGTTCTTTTTAGCAAATGGATTTGGCATTAAATAACCTACAAAGGTTGATATCCCATTAAACAAAGAAACCAACCAAACCAAATTCTGATGTATTACTTGAATAATAATAAGACTTGCTATATGATTAACCAATCAGTTGAAACAGATAAATTGACTCTGACTTTTCGATAAAGCGTGAAAATATTTGCACTCATTAAAACCTCAAACCCCACTACGCATCTACCACCCTATATATATATATATATATATGAATTAGAACATAAGTTGTTGACATATTTACACGCATTTCATTGTCTATAATCAATATAATAAGTATCATTACAGACTTAAAAGCTTTCTATTCTGTGAACATTTTTCATGGCCCATTAGCTGGTCAGAGTGCCAGACTGAGTAATACATCTTCATGGTATATCTGAAGACAACAGAGATTATTTGATGGTGCTCATCTGTTTTCCAGCTAACATGTAATAAGTTGTATTGGGTTGCAGAAAGGAATTATCCCTGACTCCCAAGATGGAACGCCTTTACAAGACTCCATGGATCAAATGCAATAATTCTTTTTAGAAGAACAAAGACAATCTCCAATAAATTTCTAGATTTTATAGTGTTCACACACACACACACACACACACACACACACACACACACACACACACACACACACACACACACACACAGTTTGCTTATTTTTATTTTAGCGTTTTGCACAATCAAATGAAAGATAAATTTATAGTTAAAAAATTCCGGTACAATGAATTTTAACGAATGCGTTTTATCAGAATATTTTCACTCGTTGCCAAAGTTTCTATTTTAGTTTAAATCAGAATAGGTCTTAACTATTATAAGCAATAATATCAGCATTAGATTCCATATTAACTAAAGTTCAAGAAAAATCTTAGAATAATAGAAAAAAAATGACGATACTAAGAAGAGAAGAAAACCCATGAGATTATATGCCAGTTGATTAAATAATAAGCGACAAAAGAGGCAATCGTTCTCATTCTGTCTTGTCTAGGGATACATTTGTCACTATGTTATTTCCATTTTATCGAATTTCTAAAAAGTTCTCATCTGGTAGAAGGTAATTATTATAAACTTGCAAATATATTCATTTATTCCTCAGAACTTGGACTGTTACTTTTCATTTGACAATAATCGTCAATTAAGAATTTACAACAAACAGTAACAGGTAATTCTCTCAATAAAAGATAAATCCACATGATAAGAAAATACTTACCTATTAAATATTTCGTATATTATCTTATGAATTGGTGGTGGTTAGTGAGAATTTTCACGGTACTTTGCATAAAACTTATTAAATTGGTGTGTTACTTGAGTTTTATTGATTCAAACATTTCTTTTTTGTCTTAACTAAGCAATGACACCAAGTAAAATGTTTACGCCTCCAGCTTTAGCTATCTATAAATCTAATTAGTAATTTTAAAGTGTGAATAATTATTTAAGTAAAAAAACAATTCGCTAATATATTCTTTTTCAGTTTGATATTTTGAAATATTAACAATTACTCTGGTCTTGCCATTTTTTCCCTTGAGAAACAAAACATTTTTTACACAAAATCCTTTCGTTATACCCAGTAAGTATGTGTACGCATTTTGATGGTTTTACATCAAAGGAATCGAAACATATAACGGTGATTTGACAGCACACATCACCAGGGAAATATCAGTGGTAGCGCTGTATCTAAAGATTCATTGTCGTTTTGGACTTTTCATTTTCCCTGAGATCACCCTTGAGGATGCGAAGTCTTGTGATTGTATAAAGCACGAGTCTCTTAACACGAGAAGAAAACGTGTCCTTAGTGCAGGCTTTTGGCTTTTTTTTCTGGGTTCTCAACTTTCATTTAAGGTTACTGTCTAAAATACAGATTTATATTTCGATGCTCCTTCATGAATGCGAAACGTGAATTAATTCATCAAAAAGAGATGAAGTATTCTCTATCTATTGTCTATAGCAGACCTTGGGCATCATATGGAAATGTCAGGATCCCTCACACCGTGATATAATCATATAGATATCGGGATTAAAACTTTATCGTAATTATAATTCAATTTTTGGAATAATAATCAGAAAATAAAAATCAGAAAACACAAAACAATCAGCAAAGTTCAGCTATTGTGGATATAAAACTTTCATCTTAAGAAAAGAAAGTATTTAAAAAAAATGTTTTTGTATTTCCATTGCACTTATTCCCCAAAATGTTTTCTTAAATTTTTGCAAAGATCGGAGAAGAATGATTTTCAATTGAAACAAACAAACATAGGAAATGAAAACTTCCATTTCAGATCAACAATATTTAGAGAAAATATTATTATTTGCTATTTTATAATTCTACAAGGATTTTAATTAGAAATAACCATCAGAAAACTTTCTTTCACTTTCTGAAACAAACAGAAGTGATCATAAGGTTATTAGAAATACACTTTGAGAAGTTAGATTGTGTATAAAGTAACGAATAAAAGCAAAAAGAAAATCAAGTCGAAACAAAGGAAAAAAAAACCTGCTGAAAGCAAAAATAGAGAATCATGGACAATATCAAGGGGAAACATCAAAGAACAAGAAAAAAAAAAACAGACCAAAAAGAGAAGCAAACAAAAAAGTAATAAAAACGACGTAATACTTATATTAAACTAAGGTAATTTGTGTAAAATAAAAGAAAAAATGAGAAACGAACAACAAGCCTAAGACCAAGAAAAAAAAAGTTTCTTTTAACAGGTTATAGATTCTGAAACACGAGCGAAAAAAATTATTTTACAGATAAGAAGGTTTGAGATTAAAAATATATAGTAGCAAGTAGAATAAAGTCAAAATGAGAAAACCCAAAAGGGAGAATTTAACCCGGAAAGAGCTGTTCATTAAAAAAATCACCGAAGACTGAAGAACAAAAATTTTCAAATAGAGTCGAAAACAAACAAACAAACAAACAAAAAGAAAGAAATTCAAATGATTTAGATGAAATTTCTGCTGTTCCTTTTTACCAGATCATAAACAACCAGAGATTATGGACCTAAATTCATTGACGATTTCTGTGACGGAAAAATTTTAATTTTCAATTGCAATTAGTTTCTTATTATTGAAGAGACTGGCAATGAATCTACCTTTTTTCTATATCTGACTGAGTAAAATAGCAAAAATAATTTTAAAATATGTACATCAAACATGGCTTCCTACTGATAATTGTTAGAGAAATTATCTCGATGAGAGTCATCTTTTCTCACGAGGAACAAAATACTTTTACACAAAAACCTTTCTCAGTATCTCATAAATATATCTATGAATTTTGATAGTTCTAAATCAAAGTGGTGGTTCATAGAGGTCAATCAAATTCTTGTAATTCTTGACGTAGATATCGTTTTCTTGATTTTTGTATAATGAACGCGTCATAATATAAAATCTATTAGTAATGCATTTTAATTTATAGTAGGGAAAACTGGGCTGCCTAGCTTTGATTGGACAACCAGTCAAGGAGAAAGAGAATTCTAAATTAAAACCAAAACCTTGATTTAAAAAAATTGTTGTCATTCGGCCAGCATAAAACAGTTCGTCAAAAGTGGTGAAAAGTATGAGAAACGAAAGTGAACAAAATGTGGTTCATCTTCTGACTATTCTGTAAAGTCTCTCGTGGTGTAATGGTTAAAGCGATGGACTGCGGAATCGTAGTAAGCGAGTTCGAACTCCAGTCGCGCTATTACGTTCACTTTCGGGCAAAGGGGAAAGGTATGAATCCCCCTTATCCTCCCAGCAATGGGTTAAATAGTACCATTACTAGGAGAATGGCTTTGGCATTAAATAACCTACAAAGGTTGATATGCCACTAAACACAGAAACCGAACAATTGAACCGTAAAGTCTGACAGGCTGATGCAAATTGTGCTGTTGCTATTTGACAAGAACTTTCTGTGTAACTATATTTCATGTGTAAGTCAATTTATTGATTGATTCTACCGGCATATTAATTCGTCTCGGGTTATTTTATGCCTAGATATTTGGAAATCATTGATTCATGTTCATTGAACATTCATTTTTACATTTTTTGTGTAGATGTTTCTTAAGAGTATTTTTTGCATACGATCCAATCGAATACAAATGATTTTAATCAGATATATTTTCCCCTTGATGGCACCCTAACAGGTTCAACCACTCCATGTCAGAGTTGGCTTGGAAGTAATAACAATGAAGGACCTCTCTAAACTCCAAAGATCTGCAGACTGAAGTCTTATTGTCAGATGTAGTTTAGTGTTGCTGTATCCAGGATACCGTGAAAGTCAAGATAATTCTTGTGGTTGTCTGTACAACCTATTCAGTCCGCTTTAATCAGTGCAGGTTTTCCTCCATTTCTTTAGAGGAAATAAGAACGCCAACGTTGATATTAACGGACTACTTTAGCATGACTGATTTAAATAATTCCTTAGAAAAAAAAAGAAGATAGCTAAAAGTTTTAAATGGAGTTCTTACATTTGGTTTTAAATTCATATTGTATATTTTTTAACTCGTTTCTTCTTTCCTGCTTTAACTCACCAGCACCCGTTACACATTGATTGCAACAAAAATGAAGGATTTTTAGCCAAGTACAAGTATATTTCAATAAATCTAGAAAGAAAAAGTCCTGGTCACGAAAAATAGTACATAATAGAAAATCTAATACTTGTCTATTTAATCCTTGCATGTAACAAATACACCATTTTAACTGGATCGACTGCATATTAACATCAAGAATACTTCCCGTTATATAATAGGAAACATTGATGGAATAAATTTAAAATCTATTTAAATGCAACTCATATCAATGCATCTGTTAACACTTGTATCAGGAAATGAACAAAATGTAGGTATAGATACGTTCAGAAGACGAGGAAATTTATGCTACGTACTGGCTAGGAGTAATATGTTTAGCATAACATAATTTATAAATTTATGATTATATATGGACATGGAACTTGTATCTGAAGTAAGGTCTTTAAGAGACAACTACTGACAGTAAAAGCAGTGAGCTCTTTTATTATTATAGATTTTGAAGAAAAAGCAATTATCAATTGGTGAAAAGCATGAAAATCTTTGTACTCAAACTTGGCAGAACGAAGAACAAGATAAGGATTAACTCAATCACTTACGATACGTAACAAAATGTCTTCTTTGCTTGTCAGGAAACAGTGTCAAGTATTTTAATGAGATTTTTTCCTTCACATTTTCTTGATTACGATCACACCTTTTTTGTTAAAGTTATCGCCGCATTCACTTGTAAGTGTGTTACATCAAGCACAATAAATTTGAACTGGTTCAATATCAGATTTGCTTGGTTAGAATCTTGACTCTTCAAAGTAATTTAATGTCATCTATTTATAGGGCGTAACTGATAACAAGTTTTCACACACACACACACACACACACACACACACACACACACACACACACACACACACACACACACACACACACACACACACACACACAATTTAATAATCTGTTATTACATATTTACATATTCATATTTTGGTTTGGTTTCTTTGTTTTTATGGCATATCAACCTTTGTAAGTTATTTAATGCCAAAGCCAGCTGTCTTAAAGAACAGCAGTGATACTATTTAACCCATAGCTGGGAGGATAAGGGGGTTCATACCTTTCCCAAGGGCATTTGTCCGAAAGTGAACGTAATAGCGCAACTGGAATTCGAACTCGCATACTACGATTCCGAAGTCCATTGCATTAACCATTACACCACGAGGACACCCCCATATTCATATTTTATTTAATTTCACTGATTATTTTGAGTATCAGCCTAAAATAGGAACACCCTAAACAAATTGATTTTCTTCTGAACCAAATATATCAAGATTTATCATCTCTTGTGGATTATTATACAGTAAAAATTGATTTTATCAGCAATTTTTATAACCAAAATCTACAGCATTGAAGATCTGTAATAAAAACATGAACATGTAGAAGTTTAAAATCAAGTACAAACCTACGCAAAGTTCTATATAAGTATAGTTTTGAATCAGACTTGATTTTTTTCTTTGTTATAGAATGTCAGTGCAGTGGAGTTTGGTAATGAAAAATACCTAACATCTGTTCTGACCGTATAAAATTTATCTTCGGTTTAGAATTTTTAAATTTAAAAAATGTTAGAGCTATAATTATCTATGGGGGATACCGTATTAAAAGGTGATATCAACAATGCCACTACTTCATTCATCAATATTGACATCATGCAGTATTATGAAAATTTGTTAAAGAAAACGTATTTCTAAATAAGTATTGAAAACTGCGCTCGACTAATTACAGCGACAAACACAGAAGTTAATAAGGACTGATGACGTTTTTGTGCGTTTCCTTTTTTTTTAATTAAAGAATCAAACAAATGTGGGACGTGATTTTTCTGAAAAGAAATAGATTAAATAGAAAATATTCAAATCATTAATAATCTTTTTGTTAGAAAACACGATAATTAGAATAAACAATATTGTTTTTTTTTTCGTAAGTTATGGGGTTTGACAATATAATATAACACTACCAGCGTTTTCTTTTTTAAACCTTTTTCTTCCTTTTACCTTCATGGATTTATGCTTTTATGATACGAATTAATTTCTCTTCAAATCTGCGATGAATTAACACAAAGACATTGTCATTGTCAAAAAGAAATGAGCAAAGAAATGTACAAAGAGTTATCATTTACATTTTCATGCCCAGATTTTGATTTTTCAGTGCAAAGTCTATTTTATTAAGACTGACAGAGTAATTGCATTTTATTCTTTATTTCCTTTGAATATCTCATGAATTCATGAAATAAGTATTTGAGTATCACATAGCGTTTACAATAGTGTTCTGAATGTTTCCTTTTCTTATTCGTAAAAGAAAAAATTCATTGGAAGTTAAACCTCCTGTTTTTTCAATTTAATATAAACTATTGAAGGCGAATGTTAAGTTCGATATTAAGTCGCATTCTATTGACAATATATATATTATATTGGTACTTATGCATCTATGTTACCGCAAAAAAGCCGAACTTTCCAAAGCGTTTCCGGAAAGAATCGGAATATGCCGAAACACCTAGCTAATCAAATTTAAGATAAAATAATTCAATCAATTTGTTTACTAAGTTGCAAACAAGTGTAAACATGAATTTATCGCAGCTAAGCGAAAATCTACAATGTGCAGAAATAGTGATCCAATTCTGCCCAGAAAAAAACCTTATTGGCAGAATTAAAAGTTGCCGGGCATGTGAGCATCCTTGCTACCTAAAAGAATGAGGAAAAGTTATGCCTGGAGATGCCATAACACCAAATGCAGGACCTGGATTATCATTAAATTGTTAGATGAAAGTACAGAATAGTTACACCCCCCTCCCCATGGTAAGAATGGATTTCTAAATTAACACGTTATTACTTCTACACGGTACAATAAGTGCATAAATACGAAAAAAAATATTTAAAAAGACAAAAAAATTATACACAACCCCCCACAAAAAATAGATAAAATAAAAATTCAAACTATTTTTTCATATTGAAAATCACCATACATTGACTGTTGATTTATATTTTTCTCCTGAAAAGGTTGGTAACATTATCCATTAAAAATTGTCTTTTTCTCTTTCTTTCTTTTTTTTTTTTAGTCTTCATGTGTTTTGTCAACAAATTGGTTGACTTATTTCATCGTCTGCTTGCTTAAATTTCGTTCTGGAATATTCCGATTCTTTCTGTTATCGGCCCGTAAACGCTCGGGAAAGTTCGGCTTTTTTGTGGTAACATAGATGCATAAGTACCGTTATATTTTTCTATATCTGAAACTTTGATATCATTATTTTCTACGCCTTGCGGGCCGCTATACTCACAACATTTCGACTGTACCACTCTCCGAACTTCTTTAGGTGCCTTTTTTCGTACTTTGTAACCTTCCGGAAATCTGAACTTAACCTTTTATTTGAATCACGGCGGTAAACTTCTCATTCCATTGTCCTTACCTTGGGAGTATCTAGCATTAACCATTTTTTGCCTTTTTCATCACTATTGGGATTGAAATATCAACCACCAGTTGGTAGTTTTCTGAGACATTTGACTTGCCGTCTTAAGTCTCTCAGTCAGTGGCCAATTAAGACTGGAAATTTTGGGACTTATGAAACTAATGACTCAGTTGTCTGCCAGGTGTGTTTTGATGTTAATTATTATTTCAATTTTGGGGGTTATCTGCTCTCTCCTTTCTAATTTCTGGTTCTCACATTGTATTGATCTCTATACTGGGCCTAATAAAGAGGTTGTTATTGCCGAGTATATGTTCTGATTTCTAAAGTTTTTTCCTTACAATTGTTCCCTATCGATAATTATGACTTCATTTCACAAGAGCTGATGACCTTAATTTTCCCTCTATATGTGGTCAGCTATGCTCAATTTTATTGCCTTGTCTCTGAATACGGCTTTTTGATGTTCCTCTAACCTTAATTTCAAGGGACATCATGTTTCCCTTTTATATTTCCTGTCACAACTGCATGGGATAGAATACATACATTCCATTTAGGAATATATAATTCATCTATCGAAATTGAAATAATTTTTTTGTGAGTTTTGCACTTTTATAAATGGAAAAAATTCTTAAATTCTTTCTAAGTGTAACACTACGGCCCCGAATAGCACACTTAGCCAAAAGGTAAGAAATAGAATTGTCGACCTGAGTTCAAAGCCTAAACGAGGTTGTTTGTATTTCACTTCACGCTAGTGCTTTTGGGAAAGGCATGAACCCATTTGTTCTCTCCCCTTGCTCAAGGTAAATTGTAGAGCAGACTAGGTTCTTTAACTTTGGTAAGGCAATTAGTCTTGGAGAAGTGAAACTTTGAATTTAGATCAGGTTCAAGTTTACTCTGCTTAAAATGGTTTTGTGTCTCAGAATAGTTGAATTTATACCTGCGCTAGGACTTGAACCCGGTTAGCTTAGTTCACTTCCATCGACAATAACCACTACGCTATGCGTGCCTCCTACCACTTGTAGTAAAGCAGGGCTTATTGGGTTGATATATTTGTTGACCATATAAGTTTGTTTATCCTGGGTCTTCTGGGGATGTATCAATTTTTCAAATTTTTTTGTAGTCCCAGTATATTCTCTTTGGAACCATTCAGGCTTTGCAGGTCAAGTGTGCATTTTTGCGAGAGATGATAAATAATCATATTTAGTCTTACCTCGAGTGACTTTTAGACTTTTGAAGATAACATTTTGATGACTTATTTCAAATATTACAACTCTTGCCTCTCGAAATAAGGAATACAAAATACAGTGCACACACACACACACACACACACACACACACACACACACACACACACACACACACACACACACCAACATATAATATGTATTTGTTGTAAAATCCTATTTTTGTACAATACGTAAAAAGGATTTGATTAAAAGTTACAAAAATATGTTTACAATGCCGGATAGATTCTACATCCTGTTTAGAAATTATAATAAATTCTGAAAAAACAAAAACATTCAAAATTATATTAACTGAAAATTAAATTAAGGTAAGTTCATGGTATAAATGCTTTTTCTTTCTTTGTAAAATAGGAAAGCTTATTAACTCAACCTTTAATTGCTAAAATATTTTTATCAATTATTTGACAGGTAACTAATAATAATATTTACTCTACCGTATTCAGTCAGGCTCAATGTTAATTATTATAAAAATTATTGAATTAAAACCTCGCACGATAGAGAATACTAAAAAAAAATTAAAGATAAATTTAGGTTGGTTGGTTGGTTGGCTGGTTGGTTTTATGGATTATCAACATTTGTTGGTTATTTAACGCCAAATTCATTTTTATGCAAATAGTTTGTTCTATTTCAAAAAATTCAGTTTAGCACGAGTACACAGTTTAATTGTCAAAAACATTTCTATTTCAAGTCATTCAGCTTATTCAAACAGCTCTAATTCAGCGTAGTATAAGTACAGATTTTGTTGATACATAGTTAAATGTCAAAAACAGTTCTATATTAAACAAATCAGTTTAGTGCAAGTACAGTTTCAATGTAAAAAACAGTTTTATTTCAAATGATTCAGTTTAGCATAAGCACGCAGTTTAAATGTAAGTACAGTTTAATTGTCAAAAACATTTCTATTTCAAGCTATTCAGTTTAGTCAAACAATTCAGTTTAGTATAAGCATGCAGTTAGTTCTACTTAACCCATGGATATGGCCCTATCAGGTGGTACCATTCCAGGCCAGAATGGACCTGGGAACAATGGCAATGAAGGGGTGCTCCGCATTCTCGAAAGCTCCATCATCACTGGAACCTCACCATCAGATTGTTTTGTGTCATATCCACGACATTCGTTGGGGGGGGGTCTTACCCCTCGGCAGAGAAGCAGTCGGTGTATTCTACAGCCCCCGCCGACTTGGCAAACAGTTAAACTTATTAAATACCGACCAAGTAAATATTATTGTAAGTGCAAATAGATCTTTATAATACATGAGTATTTCAAATTCGATTTGTTGACTGTCGAATTGATCGCTCGAAGGTAAAGTGATTGAGCTTGTCTCCCAAACTGGAAAAGGTACATCCAAAATCATTGCTTTTGAACCCATTTAAGGTTCAAAACACAACTACTTCAATCACCAAGCTGACAGTAGAGAGACTGAAAGAAAACTGAGATTTTGAGAAAGTAAATAAGTTAAAAAAAAGATAAAAGAAAAATCTAATGACAAATGAATGCAAAGAAGGAAAAAGCTAAATAAATAAATAAAAACTTGACATGGGGAAAAAAGCCAGAGCAAGAGAGATGAGGGATAACAATAGTGATCATATCGAGAGAGAGAGAGAGAGAGAGAGAGAGAGAGAGAGAGAGAGCGAGCGAGAGAGAGAGAGAGGTTGAATGAAAGAAACAGGAAAGGATGCTGAAAAAATTCACCCAGCATTCTGAAGTAAGAGAAGAGCTCTTACAGTTTAGTCGTACACACGGACACAGTATTTGGTGGGATCGATCAACTAGCCTCGTTGTCATTGGTGAATTCCACAGCAACATCTTCAGTGTAACATGTGCATTCTAAAGGAGGCCGTTCTCAGAGTTTGTGTAAGCAGCGTCATAGACGACCGCTGTACCACATAAATGAATCTACCTTTTAATACATGCAGGCAAAGAATGGTAGCATGAGGAAATGCCCTATACTCAGTGTTATTTAACGGACAGCAGCAGCAACAGTAGCAGAAGCAATTGGCTATAAAAAAAGAAAAAAGAAAAAGAAAAAACTAAACAGACAAAAATTAAACAACGAATCGTTCTCAAAGAGTTAAATGACGGAAGAAGAAAGTATGACTTTTTTGTTTGTTAAAGTTTTTGCATAAATTAATATTTTATGTAATATTTGACAGAAGCGAAATTGGAAAGAAAAAAAATTAAATTCTTTAGACAATTTTAAAGTAACGAACATAGTCTTGATTTATTAAGTGCAAATGAGTATTTTGCTAGATTTAAATGGGAGGTATATTCTATTTACATCTTTTAAGGACAAAAATGTAAAAGAATCAAAACAAGGAAAGAAGAAAAGATTTTTGGTAAGTTTTTCTTTTCTTTTCCTTTTATCCAAATTATCAACGTCACTTATTTCTATTTATTGTGCTGGAACATTTTTGAAACTCTGTCATTTTCTCATTGTTGTTAAAAGTGATTTTAACGGGATTAAGCGTTGCTCACTCGGTCTATTTGGCATTTTCCTTTTCCTCAAATGGGATTGGGGAGTAGATGGCTACGTTCGCGTGAATATTAGACAATGTGACATAAATGCTTTAAGTTTAAATTGCATCTGCACAAGCAACATATGTATATAACTTTTCTTTTGGTATCTCTTTCCGAGATTTCAACCGATAAATAGCATTCAAAAATTTTCAATACACACACACACACACACACACACACGCATACACACACACACACACACACATATGTGTGTGTGTGTGTGGGGGGGTTCATACGTGTGTGTTCATATGAATACACGATTGGTACAAGAGATAATCGCTCGATTAAACATAAGTTATGTTTAATTTTAACAATGTTTAATTTATTTTCCGAGTCTATTCGATGATTTTGTTGCTCTTGAATCAAATGTCAAGCATTTATTCATTACAGGAATTCATAAAAATGAATCTGTTTTTACATTCCTATGAAAACCGTCAGAGTTTTATTGCTTTAAGAAAGTATATACAAACGAGTTTTTGGGTATTAACTATTTACTAAGTTTTGATTCGTCTGACATTTAGGCCTTAAATTGTTTACCTGTTGCTATTTAGTAGCAATCCAACACGTCTCTGAGTGTTGACTGTTTTATGAAACGTATTTAATGTTATTTTTCCATTTTGTAAGATTTTGAATTTCTGAAGTAGATGCTTAATTTTTAGACTATGAGACTGCGCACTAGTTTAATTCTCATTTAGATATTATCTTTTAAATGGTGTAATGGCTAAAATACTTTAACCATGAACTGTGACATCGTAGTGAGTTCGAACTCCAATCACGATATTACCTTCATTTTTGGATTAATCCTATTAGGAAATGTATGAACGCCCTTATTCCTCCATTAATGGATTAAATAGTACCACTTCTGTTCTTCAAGGAGAATGGCTTTGACATCAACTAACCTAAAAAGGTTGATATGCCATTAAACAAAAAAACCCCCAACCAAACCTACTAATATGTAAGTATAAAAGAAATTAGAGACCAATAAAAAAAACTTTACGAAATAATCAACTTAAACATCCATCATAACTTTTTAAAAACAATTAACCGAAAGTAAGTTTGAATAAATTGATGCTGAATGTTTGTAAGATGAAGAAAGTTTACTTAAAAAGTCTAAAGTTTTACAGAATTTTGAGCTAAATTTTCCTGTCACATAAATACAATTTTTTAACTAACATACTTACACACAATAATTTTCTCATAAAAGTTATGTATATTTAAAAAAAAATCTAATTGTAAATTATAAAACTGGAAAGTTATAATATTTTGAGAAACACAGAAAGAAAATTCAAAACAAAAACTTTTTATTTTTTATTGATTATTAAAGTTTTTAGGTAAAAAAAACATATCTGAAACGAATTTCTGTTCTGAATTCATTTGAAGTTAATCCAAAATGATTTAGCTAAAAAAGTTCAATAACGATTTAATTCAACTCTTGTTTTATTAATTATTTCGTTTCTAAATTAGCTTAATCTGACCTAAAGAAAGACTGTTGTGTTTAAATTGATTCTTAAATTCAAATCTACCTTAAATTGATTAACTGTGTCTGAATAAAGAATAAGATTCTCTTTGAAACTTAGTTTTATGAAAGTTTTTGGAAAATAGTACATCTTGTGGTGATGTGATGGCTTGCCAACAAGATTCATGGATAAAAATCTTCTGAGTAGAGAGCTAGATCCGCAACAGGAACCCTACATTTGTGACCTGGTGTCAAGCCGAAGCTGAGCTTATTTTTAAGGTCATTTACGCTCAAACCGCGATTAGAGCACTATTTGTCGCAATATTACCACAGTAGTATTAAGTCTGGTATAAGTTTGGTTTCTTCGTATAATGGCATATCAACCTTGGTGGGTCATTTCAGTACCAAAGTCGTCCTTGAAGAAGAACAACAGTGATACTATTTAAGCAATAACCGGGGGGGGGGGGGTAAGAGGCGGGGGTTAAACCTTTCCTAAAGGGAATTAGTACGAAAGTGAACGTAATGGAGTTTGAACTCGCTTACTTTGAAGCTGCAGTCCAGCTCTTTAACCATTACGCTACGGCGACTTCCTCCGATGAGTTTTCTCAGTACTTAAATGGGTCACCATTTATTAACAGATAACGTAAACAATATATGTTCTTGGTGCCAAATTAATCATGAATGAATTCTGAAGAGTTTGAAGAAAATAAGATTGCTTTGCAAATATATGATATCGTTTCAACCAAATAAGTACAGATGAATATTTTCTTCGTCATATCCATAATTATTTGGTATAAAAATGTTATTTTCCATAAAAACACAATTGTCAACAAAGATTTAAAAAAGAAGTGGACACCTTAAATATATAGAAGTTTCTAGACATTCAAAAATTTCTATTTGCTAAGTTTTGTAAAATTTCTCTCTTTCTATTTAATGAGTTTTGTGGTGAGGAGAGTTATGAGTTTTTCATGTCTTCTAAAATTGACCCCAACTAGGCAGTGGATTCGTTTTATCTTTAATATCTTTGGCTTGTTATTTTTTTCAACACAGACTAACTTATCGTATTGGAAAAGATTCTACAACTTGCAATGAAGAAACAGCGCATAAATGTAGTGATTTAAACAGTTTTATAGAAATTTTCAATCATTGTAAAAAAATTTTCCTATATTAGAATTTTGATTTCTAATTTTTACCATGAATTAAACTTGTGTTATATTATGACATTTTATGGTATCGTATCTTAAATATTTTTATTTTCATGATAACTTTCTTCAATCAAATCAACAAAAGACAATTAATTAATTAATTAATCAATTAATTATTATTATTATTATTATTATTATTATTATCATTATTATTATTATTATTATTATTATTATTATTATTATTATTTGAATGTAAATGAAATTAATCTATCAAGATACTTTAGTTGTTGCTTTTAGTTTGCCAGCTGCACAACTTAATTTAAAACATTTTTCTCGCGAACTAGGGCAAGAATGCTTATTTCATTTTACTTCAAAAAGATGAAAAGAAACAACGAATTAACCCTAATAGTATACCATCTCATAACAACAGTATGACATTGTGCTATATCTTGTTATTTACTGAGATTAGGTTAGTTTGGGTGCAAGGTCTTGAATATAGGACTCAACGTAGATCAAACTTCCAACTCAGTAGTAGTTATCTACGAGATTACAATGAAAGTTATCTACGAGATTACAATGAAAGTAGGTCTTTTTTTAAACAATACAACTTGGTGAGGTGGTGGGACCATTTTCTTCCTTTCTCAATCTATATTTTCAACTTTCAAAATTATCATCATAGTCTTTTTTAAAAAAATTAATAAAAGAGTCTATAATGACCATTGGAGAGAGTTTGTAATTCATCCCTCACATGATCCATCAATTTTATGAAGAGCTACCAAATTTGGTATGTATACATTGTATTCAGGGGTAAATTTCCTCGTAGAAATGATCTGCTAAATGGAGAAAAAGAATTCACTGTCGAGGGTTGGTTAACAATGATAAACTCAAGAAAAGCGGTAAGGCATAACTAATAAAATTTTTTCTCGTAAAAATGATCTTCCTAAAGGAGAAAAAAAAGGATTAATGGTCGAGGGTTGGTTAACAATGAAAAACTAGGGAAAATCTGAAAGGCATAACTAATCAAAAATTTTGATTTCCATCTTAAAAAGATAAAACGAATTAATACTCTCACTAAAATTACTGTTCTTCTTTAAAGAATATTCTTTAGGTTTTTTTAGTAGTCTATGTTGGGGTTATAAAATGATTACAAACAATCCTGATGAAAGCCAAACTTGATAAATATCTTTTCCACAGAATAATATTAAGTTCATAACATAGTTAAAAAATATAAGTGGAAAATTTCTTTCTATCTTTTATTTTAACAACTGGTATAAAAATTTAGATTGACACCAAAAATTGTAAAGTAGACAGAGTTTTGAAAAATGAAACAAGTAGAAAGACATTTTTCTCTCTTTTTTTGCCATATCTACGATCTAAATAAGTATAGAGGCAGTAAAACATGGAATAATAAAACAGTCTTCGTCGGAGTTTATTATGTCGTCAGAATCTTATGAAATTATAAATTCAGATAAAAAGTCATGTAGAATCTAAACGAAATTTAATGTCCCTCTCGTCATCAGAATAAAATAAGAAGAACTGATAAATGTATCGAGACGAGTCTTTGATCTTTTCAATTTTAAAGATGAATATTTAGAACATCTCTACAAGGTGTAATAATTAAGAGACGAGTCGAATATGAAAATATGAAAACTTCCTCATACATAAACATAGTATTTAAAAAAGTTTCTCATGATTTTGTTTCTGATATTGAGTGTTTAGTCCTATTATATATGCATATTTTTGCTTATGGCATAATAAGGATACCGCATTAGCAAGAAAAAGTGATAAATATGAATGATTTTATGATTGTCTACACATTACGGGGTGCTGTTCTTACATTGGTTGCAACACTCATGTTTCAGCCATAGTACTCGGGAAATCTGAAACTGCCTCGGTGAGAAAGGCAAAATGTGGCTTATGCAAGATACCCCCGGGCATAGACAGTGAAATAAGAGTAGTCTATCCCTGAAATTCAAATAAAGAGTTAAATTAGTAATTTTCGGAAAGTTACAGAGTGCGACAAAAGAAAGTTGAAGAAGGCCGGAGAGTACAACTGGCCGGAGAGTACAACTGGCCGAATCGTTCTGTGTCGAGCAACCAGTATGAGTAAAGTAGTTCGAAATGTATAGAAAATAATAGTAAGAACATCTCATCTCACAAATATAGACTGATGAATGATTTTATTTGTTAGAAACAAACAGGTTATTATTGATAAAAGCTATGAGCAAAGCATACAAAGGGTTCATTGTCACGCTGAAGAGAAGCACTTGAAAAGCAAGTGGGGCCAGAACAATTAGACATATGTAAATACAATAAAAGTGTTTGATTTGCCAACACAACTGGATGTATATTTGTCATAATAATGCCTACCAGACAAAATACAATCATCATAGATTTATGTTTTTAAATAATAAGCCCATGCACGCACGAGAGCGTGTGTGCATGTAAAGAGGTGCGGTCAGCTTAATAGTAATCATTGTAGGAAAGAGAATCGGGATGTTGAGTTCAAATCTTGGACGTGGCTCTTTGGGTTTCACTTTATGCTAATGCCCTTGGGAAAGGAATGAATCTATCTGTTCCTTTCAGCTTGAGGTAAATAACGGGTCAGTGGGTTCTTTAGGCTTGATTAGGCAACTAGTGTAGGGGAAGGGAAACTCTTAAATCAAATCAACTTTATACATTTTAAAAATTGACCTTGTGCCACATCCTACCAATGGCAGAGGGGATTGGTAAATACACATGCACTTTATATATATATATATATATATATATATATATATATATATATATTGTAGACTTTTTATGGGATAGATTGTGACACATATATATATATATATATATATATATATATATATATATATATATATATATATATATATATATCTTACAGTCAGTTCGCAAACTTACGGCAAATAATGTGTCCATATTTTCAAATTTCTTGTACCAAAGGATAAAATCATTTACGCACGAAGCAGCTACGTTTGCTCCCCTGTAAGTTCAAAATGATGACATGAGACTTGTTGACGAATTGAGAACGCCAACGCATGACAATCGTATAAATAATCTAGGAAACAAAGAACAAGTTGAAAGGAAATAGGATGAGAAAGAACACAAACTTGACGCCTATAAAAAGAAGTCTTGTGTGTAAAAAGGGATTTTAAGAGAAACAAAATGAAAGGATAAGAGGGATTTAGTAATGAAGTCTACCTGTGAAAAAATCTCGACCATATTCGAATTTCTATGAGATGATATTTTTCTGGAAGAAAGTAGGCTGTTACTGTGAAAGTAGGCTGTTACTGTGAAAGTAGGCTGTTACTGTGACAACGGAAAATATGGACTGAATAAATTGTTCCAAATTTTGAAGACGTTTGCGAATAGATAAAAAGCCCGCATTCTACAAACAGAACATTCTGTTTGATATTTGATAATTATTCAACCTTCCGAATTTGACACAAGGTCATTTTATTGTGGAGGGCCACACAAATCGTTACATGCACGGCCATCACAAAAAATCTTGATCGCGTTAGTATTTCCCATTTTAGGGTGCCTCAGGCACCAACAATGAAATTAGACCTGCCAAGAAGGTATTGCCTGGTCATTGTTTGGTTGATTGTGTTTTATGGCATATCAACTTTTTTAGGGAATTTAATGCAAAATTCTGTTTTTACATATACTTAACTTAAAATTTCTAAACGAATACCTTGTAGATAATACTCTAAACAAGGAAGAGCTCATTTCTTTACGGATCATTAAATTATTTCAAGTATTGCTATCTAATACTAACAATTCATTTTAACAACAACCAGTTAAACGGTTATACATAAGATTTGGAAGTGGGTTGTTGGTATATCTGGTTTGGTTTTATGTCATATCAACCATTGTCGGTTGTTTAATGCTAAATCCTGTTTAGACTTATATAGTGAATATATATGGTTTGTAAACAGTTTGCTTATAACATTTTTAAACAAGTCTCAGCTCATTTTTCTTTACAGTTGAATGGTTTCAAATATTTCTATCCAATATGAATCATTCTATTTACTTTTAATCATTTGGATGCACACAGTTAAATGGTTTTGAATATTGTCATATAAGAGTAACAATTTAAAATCAGTCATTTGTTTGTACACATTTGAATATATATTCTTGATATATAAGAGATTAGATTTTCGGTAATTTCATTTTTACTTTTTTAAATAGTTGGATTGTAAGTAACATTAAAAAAAAAAAAGAAAAAGTGATTGAGCTTATCTGTTTGCACGCAGCTAAATGGTTTATTGAAGTTATTTATTATCTTTTCTAGATTAAGGTTGGCAACTATGCCGTCTGTGTCACTATCTATACTTTCTATACTCTAGAATCGTTGTTGGGATTTTGTCGATGACTCAGTATTACATTGTTTATTCATTCTTATAGGTAACTTTGTTCTTGATGTTGAGAGGACTATGTAATATAATGTCTGAGGGATTTCGTTTTATATATCTTGCCTTTGGGTTTAGTTAGGCTGAGAACCTTTTGGCTCAGCACATGGGTTAGTTAGGTGCCAACTTGAGCACGGGGGGGGTGTCGTTCACAGATGTCAAAATAAAAATCCCAGATAGAAAATTGTGACTTGGGGATGTGAATGACGTCATGCACCGGAAGTGCGCACGGAGGATTTTGGGGATTTTGAAAAAGTCAGTTAGTTGGGAACTAGACTCCGAACGGGAAGGATCGACTTTCGATTGCTCGTCGAAGCCAGGCCAATGGCCTTGTGGCGGGTGCCACACGTGGTTTGGGGCAAATGGAAAAGTCAGGTGTATCTCTCTCCTTATGTCGAAAAACGTTTTAATTCAAAGGTAATAAAAAAGTTTCGTACCTTAACTAAGAAGTCGTAAGTGTTTTTCCTGTTTCGGGATTCCTATGTTCTATGTATATATGAGTTATGAACATTCTATGTACGTTTCACGCATATCCGTATCATGGGTATGGTACAACTGTCTGAAATTTGCTTGAGAGTAGTTGAAATTTGCATCCTGGTCTTTCATTGTTCTCTTTGGTATTCATCCGTATTTTTCCAGCTCAGCCAATTGGAGCTTGTGGTTTTTATTTAAGTCGTTCCGGCTTTTTTGGGGAGACTAGTTTTTTAGGTTGTATTT
Source organism: Sepioteuthis lessoniana (assembly GCA_963585895.1). Lineage (NCBI taxonomy): Eukaryota > Metazoa > Mollusca > Cephalopoda > Myopsida > Loliginidae > Sepioteuthis > Sepioteuthis lessoniana. Next base: position 127,033,860 of record OY757912.1, on the reverse strand, counting down.
GACAGTTTTTGGTGGACGGATTGGAGACTTATGTAAGAGCTGTTTTGTTGGAGGAGGTTTTATACTTTCAGCTGGAGTAGTTTGCGTTGGAGTGGTAGATCCTATGTATATTTTTGCTTAGACTACCTTATGGGCTTTCAATTTATTCTTAACTCGTTGTTGTTGAGTTTGTGCTTGCTGAAAAGTGTAGTTTTTTCAGATGCTCTTGAAACTTTGGCTAATAATTCGGTTCCAACTGGGTAAATTTCTCCACGTGAGCACTATATTTGTTCTCTTGATTGATAGTATCCACCCTCCGTACAACAGATGCGTACGTGCTTTCTCACATGTAAGATCCTACTATTTTCCTTGCTTCCGAGAAGAACACACTTATCCTGTATTTCACCTCAACTATTTCCTTTTTTTTTTTAGATCTCACAGGATACTGAGTAAGCTAGATGATCTTGTCGGCAGTTTGGACATCTGATTACTTTTAAGCAATGTTCTACTGCGTGTTCTGTGTCCTTTTTCACAGCTCTTGGCACATATTAGTCTTTCTCAGCAAGCTTGCCTGTGGTGTCCATATTTTTGGTATTTGAAGCACTTTAGGGGTGCTGGGGCATACTTTTCAACACTCTCAAGACAATAGCCCATCTTCACCTGCTTGGGAGTATGGGGCTGGTTAAATGTCAGGATGTAGGTGTTGGTCTGGATTCGTTTTTCGCCTTTTCTAATTGAGATTCTTCTAATGTTTGTCACTTCCTGTTTCCTCAGGGCTGATAACATCTCTGCTGGAAACAACGGCAACTCCTTACTTCTGATAACTCCTTTGGGAGTTTTTAATCTTTTGTGTGGATATGCTTTGCATTTAGTATTGTGAAAACTATTCATTTTGGGGTGTTTTCGGCCTGCTCACGGTTGTTCACCTCGACAAGCAAGTTTCCGTTCTTTGTTTTCCTTATGTTTTAGGGGTATGTATCCCTTGTTGCAATAACTTTTTCAACGAGGAAAGGGGGAAAACTTTGCTTGGCAGACCTCCTCCAACGATTCAGTGACAATGAATCTGGAGAAGTCTGTTGCCTCATTCTCCTAGTCTGATTCGGATATATTTCGTTTTGTTTTTTATTAGAAAACGCTATAAGTGATGTTAAGTTTTCGTTGGCCCTCTTCTCCACCACCAACCACGGAGTCCAACTTTTATTAGGAATCTACTAAGTGGGAAACCCATTCACCTTGGTTGAGACGGGGATACAAGACCAGTATATTTGAGCTGGGAGTAGGTTTTCAAGCCATTGCCAATTAGGGGTTTTCAGCAGTAGTCAAATTCCTATTCTCTCAACGCAATCCACCACCTTCTCGCACCTAAAAGATAGGGGTAGGGAATTTGTTTCAAATGTATATTGACAAATACGGTCGGTATTAAACATATAGGTGCGACCACCCATCTAGTCCAGTAAGGACCAAAGCGGTGTGTTGCAAGTAATTTGACCACTCTGTTGCCGGGCCAACAACTGTTCAACCACCAGGATCCCGTCCTTAAGCATCATGGGTCACCACCCACAACTAATAGGTGGTCTCATTGGGGGGGGGTCTTACCCCTCTGCAGATGTACAGTTGGTGTATTCTACTGTCCCAGCCGACAAGGCGGTTGCCTGGTAAGAAAGTCCTCTGGGACCCGGCGGTTAGCACAATAGCACTCTCCAGGTGCGAACGCTAGGTGGGAACCAAAACATTGTGTTTATATCACCAAGGAAAAACAACAGTTTAAATAAGTCCGTTTATAATGATAATATCTCGTCTCAATAATTCATTTAGAAATCAGTATAAATGATCATTTCTCATCGGGAAAACAATGGAAGATTTCTGAATATCATGGGAACACCAGATATCAGGATAAAGAAAACCAGACAAAAAATTACAAACAAACATTTTCCGATAAATTTGGGACACCATACATTTGAAAGAATGAGATATTGTTGTACAAAGATAATATTTTTCAATAAAAGATTGGACAGAAAAGAAGAAAATGATTTCAATATATTTGAGAAAATGTATTCAAAGATATTCAACACTGAAATCAGAAAAAACTAGAAAATGGTATTGATATTATGATAATAATATGGAAATATTATCATATTGTTGGCATCTTGAAAGAAATATTTTGACAGCATCACCTAGAGAGCTACATTTTTTGGAATTGCATTAATCCTTTCAACCGTTTGCTCTTTTCCATTTACATCATCATCATCATCATCATCATCATGTCGTGCCGTCAGCACGGATATCCCTGACCCTCTCTCGCCGCTTCTCCTTATCACTCATCGCCTCCGGCAGGTCTTCAGGGTTACATCATGTGTCCTCACATAGTTGCTGTATGTAAGTTCGAGCTGGTCGTCCTGCTTTTGCACGGCTATATGTGGGGGTCCATAGGAGTACATCACTTATGAGCTCGTCCTTGCTTCTCCAGCAGTGTCCCGCGTGTCTGGTTCGTCTAACTTGTATAGTTTTCGTGATGGGGGGGCAAGTGTCCGTATAGTTGGTCTCTCGTGGGGTGTTGTCGCCAGGACTTGTTCAATACTGCTCTCAACATTCTTGTGAAGTTTCCGTCTAGTTTCTTCTCCAGCCGTTTAGTTAGCGTTCATGTAGTGCATCCATATAGCAGTATCGACACAACCGCTGCCTGGAAGAAACTGCGTTTCATTTTATCGGTTAGGTCTGATTTCCATATGATCCAGAGCCTATCGATAGCCGTCCATGCCTTCGTCAGTCGTGTGTCGATGTCTTTTTCGGTTGATGAGACGCTACTTCCTAGGTAGGTGAATTTGTTTGGTTTTTGCGGTGTATCTTTTGCTTCTTCTCTTAGTCAGCTCGAAGCAATTTTCTCTGATTTTGTCGATCGAAGTTCTAAGCACGTAGTCTAGACAGATGATAAAGAGGTATGGGGCTAGCGTGTCTCCTTGTAGTACTCCCGCAACAATGTCGAAGTATTCCGTGTCTCCATCTGGTGAACGTACTTTCACTTTGGTGTTTCTGTAGAGAATCATTATCGCTGCTACGGTTTCTTTTGGTATGCCGTATGCTAGTAGGATTTGCTCCATCTTCCCTCTGTGTATGGAATCGAAGGCCTTGTTAAAGTCGACAAATAGTAATGTCGCCTGAAGGTTTTTTGCCCGAACGCCTTCAGGGATTCTATAGTCAAAATAGGATAGAAAGATGGACGAAGGGATGCATCCTTCCTTTCCCTAAAAAAGGCGACCTCGGACTAGCCAAGAACTACAGAGGGATAACTCTTACATCCATAGCAGCCAAAATCTACAATGCCCTACTACGAAACCGCATAGAACCCAAAATAATCATCCTTAGGAAAAACCAAAATGGCTTCCGGAGAAATAGATCCACAACCTCACAAATACTGACCATCCATTTACATACCTAACCCTAAACCCTTGATGCGGGAATATTTAATTTCCCATGATTCTAAAACCTTTCATTCATATCAGAGAAACAATAGTAGTTTGCGTGATGTAGTATTGGTAGAATTTCTGGCATTTTCAAGGGACAGGAGGTATAGCAGTTGTCATCAAGTTAAGATGGGTGCAAATCTCCAATCAGCATTGGAAATTTCATTATAAGATTCTAGATAATCATTGTTTGCGAGCTTATCTAATGAATCATATTCACTGTCACTATTTCAGCACAGTCATCAAAATCAATCAACTTGGCATTTCCCAAATCATATTAGGAGCGTTTTGGAGGTTTAAGCCATGTAAAAATTCACAATAAACGTCGAGCATAAACATATTCAAATTTTGATCCAGAGAACTTGCATAAAAACTTTCAAGTTATTTCATTTAAAAAAAAAGATGTAAATGGTCACTATATTAAAACCTTTAAAGATTAGAGTGTTCGCCAATCGTACAGAAGGCCAGGGTTCAATCCTGGGCCGAGTTAAGCCAAAGATTCAAAAGATGGTACTTGATGTCTTCGTGTTTGACACTCAGCATTATACAGTACCGATCAAGCGTAAGTGGAGCAACCCAGGGAAAGGAGTAGCACCCTTCCCTACACCTCGGAGTAGTAGCTATTGAAAAGGGAGCCAGTGGGCGCCCACGCCAACGGTTGGCCAACAAGTTTATTACAAATATCTGATGTGATATCCCCGAGACCAAAATTTTGGACTTATAGTACAAAACAGTTATTTGAAGAAGCATTACTTAAAGCAAAAGTATAATTGATAGATAAAAAAGGAAATGATCTTTTTTCATTCTGTTTTGTTTTTTGCTTTGCAATATTAATTATCGCTTAAATGTCTATTTTTAAAGATTTTCTGTGGAAATAAATATGCATAGTTTCTACGTAACAATAAAACACGTGGTTCTGAACGTCAGTAAAAGAAATTATTCAATACAGCATAAACATTTTAACGCCCTTTTAGTGGAGTAAGACCTGCTCAAAAAGGGGTATCCTGGCCATGATATTAAACTGCACCTGATGGTGAGGCTCCACTTCAGAAGGTCAGGGTAATGTAAAGTGCTCCTTCATTTTCATCACCCCCGGATCCACTCTGACCCGGAGTGGTAGTACCCGTTAGAGTTCATCTATTGGTTAAATAGTGCTGTTCAAAATTATTCGTAATCAATAGCACTGCATGAAAAAAATCTCATGAAACAACTACACAAAGAGTGTAAATATGAAATTATAATGAACACGACTTTCTAATGTCCAGGCATAAAATAACCTTTAAAATCAATCATTTTGGTTATGAGTTTATAATTCTGTTGGTATAATTTCAGCTTTCTTCTGATGAATTAACCAGTTTCACTATAATGCATTTTTCGTCTCAAATTCTGAGACGAGAAACTTATAACTCACTTGAGGACTCTAACAAGATTTCTCATGAAAGTTGATTATTCAACATTTTGCTTTCTTTATTTTTAATAGCATATCAGCCTTCTTGGGTCATTTAATGCTAAACACATCCTTTGTAGAAGATCTGTAGTGATACTATACAACCCATAGCAAGAGGGATAGTGGAGGTTAATACATTTCTAAATACAATGGCACCACGGGAGTTCGATCTCGCAAACTATTATTTCTTACTACAGTAATTTATCTATTACACAACGTGGACTCCCCAATTAGGAAATTTAAAGAAATTCTTGTTTATTTAATGACAATCAAAATCTGAATGAAATAAAAGGTTGAGATGAAAAATATATACAAAGTTTTTTTTTTCCTTTTGTGTTACAATTGTCTTTTGATTTAAAGTTCTTATTAATCACAAGGTAAACTTGACAATTTTCAATTATGTGAAATGTTAAAAAGAAGTCAATGTGAATAACCTTATTTACAACGGTGGGTTATAAACTAAAAGCAATAACAATAAAGGATATCTGATTTCTTTATTCTTATTTTATTTACTTTCATTACTGACTTATCTTTAATGATAAATAGAAAAAGAAGATAACAAATCATAAGGACATTAAACAAATATACAATAAGTAAAATTTTGATAGAACAAATATCTCTAAGTTTTTGAATAATACTCAAGAGAAACTTTATTTTCAAATCGATCATAATGAGATGTTCTGAATATAGAATTTATTAACCATAAAAGAAAGAAAATTATAGAAAGCCAATAAAAAAAATTTACGTTTTGAAACTGTGTTTTATTTTTTCCTTTTTATTTTCACGATTGTTTATATTTGTGGAAATTTAATCCTTAAATTTCAGCCGTTTGAATTGTTTCAATATTTTATTCTTCAAGTTATTTGTCAAATATTCGAAAGAAATCTCGTTATGGCAAGACTGCTATATAAAATATAATCATAATACCTTCGTACTGATTTTTAAAATACCAAATTTGGAAATCGTGTAACGTAATAAGCAAATGGGTCGGGATTATCAAAAGCCATCAGCTAAAAGGAAGACATGTTGACAGAGTTCAAAACACTTTGCCAACAGGATGCGCCTGATTTCGCACTTCGGGACCAGGCCACGTATTAGTGAAGACGTCAAACACCCGAGGCGAAAGTGGATGTTGTAGTGTTCTGTGAACGCCAATATATATGTAATACAAGATTACGTGATTCGCTCTTATTTTCCTTTCTCGTGGCAATTCTTTCACGGTTTCTTGTCAGAGGAGTGCCAAATTGTTCGCTTGGTCACAGAGAACCGTTCCCCAGGCAAAAACTGCTTTGCAGAGTTGAGTTTATTGTTCGACACCTGAGGTGTCCCAAAAGGGGGATGGCAACAGGGCCAAGCAATTTTGGGATCAACCACACGTGAATCTCGATTTGTGCGTGGCTCCCACAATAAAATGGTTTTGTGTTGCTGTATGGCTTTGTGGGAAGTCAGTTAAAATACCTTCTGGTGGTGAGAGTGTGAACGCATAACGAGGAAGCACTGACCCTTGAGTAACAAAAAAGCTTCAAACATGATATCCATTGTTTATTTCTTCCTGATTCTACGGCTTTAGACACTGAAGGGAGTGAGAATAAAAAACGAAACATTCTAACACTAAAGATTCGCGTTGTACTTTTGTGTGTTTCTCTCCCTAGCCAACAAACAGACATTGCCGACGTAGCAATCTGCCACTGAACATCCTACGGACTTACATTTAGAGCAGCTAATTAGGCCATAGACTTTAATTCGGTTAACAACGCCACAGTAGAAAGAATTATATTTAATTTGTAAGCATATTCTTAATTCTCTTGACTTCTTTTAGCATCATTTCCGCCGTTCATTTCTCAAGCAGTCAGTTCGGGCAATAATGCTTTTAAAATTCAAAAAATGACCCCTCGATGTTTGTCTCTGGAGATTACCCTTTAGTTTGGGTTTTAAAGAAATCCTTTGCATTTAAAAGGTTAATCTGTTTTTGTACACTCGTATTATTCAATATTCTTCTGACTAAGAAACGAAGATAAAACATTCATATGTCTATATAATTCCGCATTTGATTTAAATATTTGTCCGATTAATTCTTGACACAGTATCAAAACAATATATTTAACATTTTTATGGAAATAAGTAAAACTATCAAATTTGAAGAGTAATTTCCGTCATCGTAATTTTAGATTTTTCTTTTATCCCAAGTCATTCGGTGCATTAACAACGATTGGAAATAACAAAGTTCTTTTTATAAACAATCTGTACCGTTTCCTTGTTTAGTGTAAGCCCAAGAAAGATACTCTTTTATCGCAAATAAAGATAAAATGAAATACTAGTCCAAATAAATAGTAATGATTGGTAATGCTTCATTTAAAAGTAAAAATACAAATATGTTCATGAATAAAAAACCATTAATTCATGGAATTCATTTTTTAAAGTCAAATTAGTTTTTCCCAATCTTTTCAAAGAGTTTGAATTTCAATCATACATCTTAGATGCATCAGTGAGGTCTTCAGTGATGCGCTGTCTTCATTGCCGATTTCGGGTTATTTCTGCATCATATCAGCTCCGACAGTAACCCTGGCTTGACTCTGAAAGAGCCAAGCCGCCTCCGTGATCGCGACGTGCTACGCTCGTGCCTCTACCAAAGCAAAAAAAAAAAAAAAAAAAGGCTGGACTTCGGCCGTTATTATAGACATCTGTCTTTTAGTAAACAGCCAATGAAAACAGGGCATTCCACACTCCTCTGCTATATAACACCATCTTTTAATCTGGCAAATTTATTACTCTTGTATTTTGCTTAAAATTTACACTGTGTCCTGGATACGCACCCGATGGTGAAGTTATAGTTTTGGAGTCCCCGTGGCGTAGTGACTAACATATTGGACCGCGACATTGTAGTAAGCGAGTTGGAACTTCAGTCGTACAGTTATGTTCATTTTCGGATTAATGCCCTTGGGAAAGGCATAAAACCTCAAATCCCCTGCCAGCTCTGGGTTGTACAGTACAACTACTGCTCTTCTACAAGGATGGCTTTGGCATTAAGTAACCCACAAAGGTTGACATGTCATTAAACAAAGAAACCAAACCAAAGGAAATAAATCAGATCTTCAAAATTCGCCCAATTATTGTAAATTCGGTATAAAAAATTTTTATCACGATATTTTTTTTGTTGTTTGCCTATTGCCACTTCCAAGTACATTTTTTTATATTCTAATCTTTGAGAGAAAAATCAAATGTTTAGTACTTATTATTTATAGAGAATATTTAGGTTGGAGAAAATCATGTACGATGCAGATTTCATTTTCTGGGTTTTGTGCTTTACAATGTAATATTGAATCGTTCTATGAACACTTGCAAACACTGCGAAAGTAATAAAGTTAATACAAAAAAATAAAATAAAATAAAATAAAAAGAAAGAAAAGGAAAAATAAAAATAAAAATAAATAGAAAAGAAAAAGAAAAGCAAGTACGCTTTATTTTCAACTGGCAATAGCTGTCAAGTTGCCGGAAAGTGGATTCCAGAGGAACGATTAGATTGTGACAGAATCAATCAGTTGTTGAGACAGAGGAGAATGCTGGTCATCCGAAAAACGTTTCTTGAGGACTTTATAGCTTCGTGAGTTCAAACCAAGAACTGTCAAACCCATTCAGATAAACTAGCTTAACAGTATATTTTTATTCTTTTTTTCGTGATATGATTAGATGACATTTACTATTATTATTATCATTATTATTATTATTAATCACATTCAGTTTTTCTTTGTCAAAAAAAGATATAAAAGTATTAATAATATTTAAGAGTTTTTCGCTCTGTTTTCTTAAGGTGCGATTAAAGTATATTTTTAAATTTTTTTAAGAACGCTCCATCATTAATGATTTTTTAGAAACTATGATAACTTCCGACTAAGAGAAGACATCAATAAAAATGAGACTGATTTTTTTTTCTTGTGCAAAAAAAAACACCCCCCCCCAAAAAAACCCGACAACAACTGTAGTGAGAAGAAGAAAATCAACCTCTTTAGCTCTTTAGTGGCCATTTGACAAGGATTTAAAACTGTACCAGGAACATCCCTGTCGGTTGAGGATTTAGAATAGTCTGACTGCGAGACCCCGCTGCAAAAAGTGCCCTGGGTATGGTACTCAACTGCATCTGACAGTGAACCTCTAGTTCCGGAGATCTGAGATGTGGATTCATTATTACTGCCAGGTCCAGTGTGACCCAGAGAGGTTATATCTAATAGGGTGCCATTTTTGAATCAAAGAGATATGTTTTAAAAGTAATCGTATTCGATCGGACTGTGAGCAAAAAAAAAAAAAAATCTGTGAAGAAACAACTATACAAAAAATAAAATATGACGTACAATGAACACAATTCCTTAACCTCAAGGCATAAAATAGCCATAGACGGGATGACTTATCGTTACAATCCATCAGTCAATCTTTTCCATTTTGATTATAGTCATTTGTACTTATATCATCAGCGAATGGAATGTACACAACACTTTCGTGAAGCGTCGAGTATGTACAAATGTGTCTGTCTGTCCTCTATAAGTAGTTTGTAGAGTTACGAAATTTGACAAGAATACCTATTGGATATAAAGAAATTTTTTAACGCAAATCATTTCGTTCTTCATAAGGAAAGCGGTATATCTAACAATAAGCATTAATCAACGAGATACAATTTTGCTGCAAGACGTAACTAATCTTGAATTTAATTTTACAAACATCGAAAGAAAAAAATGACAAATTATGTCTTGCTAAAATAATTATTCATATCTAATTAAACATTACTAATTAGATTTATTTATAGTTCGTCCACTGGGAGATGTAAAATAATTACAGAGTGTTATTACTTCCTTAAGACTAACAATCTTGTCAAAATGCATGTTTAAATCCATAGATATTCAAATAAGAAATGTTTCACCGTTTTATTTAACAAAATGGTTCGGTATATTTATTTAACTGTATAGCAACTTCTTATGTGTTATTCAATGTCAAAACTGGATTCATTTGTAAACGTTTGATTATAATCATATCCATTTTTACTTTCACCATTTTAGTACAATTATTTTTAATTCCCCTATTTTATTTGTCAATCATTTTCTTGCACACAGTTAAATGGTTCCACGTATTTTATTCAAAGAGATCTATTAGTCCCACATATCAGACTCTAGCAGTTACTACCACGCAAAACTGAGGCCTCATATGCTGTTTAATGTCATACTTTGTATACTTTAAATGCGATTCAAGTTTTAACATTTTACCCGGCGTAGACGGGTACTTCAGCAAAATGTTAATCAACTGCTAGCATTGTTTTTTCATTGGTAGAATGGTTAGTTTCTATCAAGAAATTTGCTGAACGACGAATTAGAGAAGGAGAGAGAGAGTGTGTGTGTGAGAGAGAGAGAGAGAGAGAGACAGACAGACAGGCAGAGACAGAAAGAGAGAAGTAATGATAAAGAGTGATGTAAGCATGGTTTTATTTCAAACTATACGTTTCGTCATAAGAAAAACATCACATCAGATTTCCAAACGAGTCTGATGATATTGCGATCAATAAGGACAGTAACAATTTTTTTTTTTTTTGCTTTAAGAATTTGAATTATCAGAGGTCAAAAGGATTTCAAAAAGGCATCAATCGGAAAGTGGACAACTTCATTAACGAGATAGTATATCATCTTTAGAAAATTATGTGTATACATGAGTGAATTAAATTAAATTACAACTGTAGATTACTTCCAGGATAATCTTTAATTGGTGTTGAATTTTCAATGCTTATTGTTCGAGAAAATGAACTTTGAACTGTAGTAGGTTATGAGAAATGACATCTCATTAATGAGATTTGATTTAATGTCTTATATGGCCTCTTACATAAAATGTGTTATTTTGTCGATAGAAAATAACATATAGGATAGTAAATTAGAGTCCATTGCTGGTTGCAAATCTAACCTTTGTTTTTATTACTACTGATGATAGGTTATGGGTAAAATTATCTTGCTTCTTTGAAACCATACTGAGCATTATCAAGCAAAAAGCCAATTATAATCTATAAAAGTTTCTTTAAGAAGATTAATACGTGAAGCTAATGCAGCAATTATTTCTTGTCGTTTTCGTTTCAAGGCAAAATAAATAAGTAAATAAATAAAACTTTATCTTGATTTTTTGCTCCTAAGTCTTTTGAATAGAGTTTCTTTGGTTATGTTTGCTTGGCATAATATATGAATAATTGTTATAATAAAAGACAATATTGAGTAAAAAAGATATAAAAAGATGTAATAAAGAGAGTAATTTCCTAAAAACTGTACTTTTATCTATATATGTTACCTTATGTAAAAAGAATTTTTCACCTTACAAGTCATTAAAACTAACAATAATAAACTGTTTTAAATCCATATATCTCTTAGTTACTATTATACTTGTATACAGTGAATCCATATGTCTTCCTCAACAAAATTGATCTATGGGAACGATAACGTAATAATAGTTCGTTAAGTCTTTGATCTATTTCACCCGATATTTCAAGGGAAACACTATTTTACTATACACCAGAAGGAAGTTACTTATCAAGTAACAGGAACTCACCAAAAAGTGAGCGGATAGAAAACGCTCCTTTAGCCATTCTTATTTCCACCGACCAGTTTTAACTCCATGTTTGTTTTGGGGTCATCAAGAGAGAATGTGCACCGTTTCGGGGCCTTCACCTCGATATTTCTAAATTAGGGGCATAATGACAGATGCAACTAAAAAGAGCTTTGATATCACGAGCTTTTCTTTAAAGAAATGTTAGGATAAGTTTAAACAAAGGCATTTGCATACTGGCTAATTTATTGAGCTTGGTAACAGGGAATTTGAGGGCATAGAGGCTAAGGCTTCAAAGAATTAAAGGTCCAAATTGCTGGATTTACCAATATATGACAATATTTTCAAGAGTTGTAAAATAAGATATTCCGGAAATTTTAATGTGAAATATCACAAAGATTTTAACGTAACGCTAATGCGTTTTCGATTTTATTCTCTGTAATTAAAAACAGCTTTATTATCAAATACTTTAGCGATCAGTTTATTATTATGAATATCTGGATATTTCTACTGTAAAACACATCATTTGATAGATGATTGTGGATGTACATTAATAGTGTGATAAAGAAAATTGTCCAAATATTTAAAAAAAAATCTTATAAATTCTCTCAGTTTCAGAATCGACTTAACGACTGATACCAATAGCACTTTTAGGGATGGCCTATATCTTTAAATGTTCATTTGTAGTCATTGATTTTAGATATAAAAACACAACTATCTCCTCAAAGTTCAGCACTCCAAAGATATGCTTCCGGAAAATTTGAATTTATCTTAAAGAGAAAGCCGTATAAGAGGCAATATCTACTTTTTTTATCCCAAAAAATTCGGAAACTTGCATGGCTAAAGAGATTAAAATGAAAGACTCTCTTGGCAAGCACTGTTGAACTTCCGTATAACGGGAAGGTTTAGACTGAATTTCATAATCTTGTCAAACTTCTGTCATAAGAGTTCGCCTTCACACAAATACGTTACGTTTTGCTTACAATTATTTTTCCTAACCGCTCTTCCATCAATTACCTACAAGGCATGTGGCAAGGGTTAGAAACTACAACTTCAGGTTTTGAATTTAGAAATACCCTTCTCTTAAACTGGTTTCCAACTCAAAGGTTCAAGTCTCTCCTACTATTCAATATATAGCTGTGGGTATAAAATTTCAATTGATTTTTTCTTGGGCATTAGTAAGAAGCGAATTCAATCAAATTCGACCGGAATTCGGACTCAGAATGCCACTTCCATTTTCCACGACACTAAGGTATCTGCATGTCAATTCGTGAACTAGGATCAAGCAAATAATACTGACTACAATTGTGAACCTTTTACAATATTATTGACTATTAATTATAAGAACAGTTATAGTCTTGATGGAAATTTATCCTTCTTCCAAAATAATCATTAGAAAGTTTAGTCAACTTCTTTCTAAACATATAAGCGTTACCAGGGGTGAGAGAAAGATACTTTATCTCCCGGAAATCATTTGTTATTTCCAGGTCAATGTGATGCGAATTGGTCGAAAATAATAGAAGTTTCCAATTACACAAAAAATACGAACAAATTTGAACTAAGACATAAAAACAAATCGGTGATATATACTCCCGAGTTCTTTTAGTCTTCAGCTTAGACTAAATGGTTTCCCCCTTGTTAATTTCAATACTCTTGCACCTGGTCTTTAAAATTACATTAATTTTTTATGCCCCTCATATATATATATATATATATATATATATATATATATATATATTGTATACTTAGGTAGCAAATCATTATCTAAACAGGTTTGGTGGAATATTCTAGATTGTTTCTTTTTAAAATTTTCGTTCAAGTCTTCTCACTAGTCTTCTTACATCTGGGTCAAGATGGTAAAGAAAGAACCCTATATTAGCCTAAGTGCTTTCGACTATTTCACACACACACACACACAGACACACACACACACACACACACACACACACACACACGCATGCACACACACACACACACACACTTATATATATATACAAACTAAAAACACACTCCGAATAAATATAAAACTCATTGCAACTAGTGATCTAACACGACCCCGGAAGATTATCAGCAAAATGGTCGAAAGCACTTGGGCTAATATAGGGTTATTTCTTTACCAACTTGACTTAGAGGTAAGAAAACAAGTGAGAAGAATTGAACGTCTTCACTTAGAGATTTTAAAAAGAAACAATCGGCAGTATTCAACTAAACCTGTTATATATATATATATATATATATATATATATATATATATATATATATATATATATAATGCAGTATATTACATTGATTTAAAAAAATGCAGATATTTCTATTGACCTGAATAAGATAAGATCAACGAACGATACTTACAATTTTTTTAATTTTATATATTTATTTCCCTGAGTGACTTGTATGATTTTATATTTCAATTTTTTTTCCAATTTTTATATGTATTCTACCTTGTTGAATTCTTTAATGTATTTATAGCATATTGGGACTCTTAATGGAATAAATAGGCACCAATTAGTCTTAAATTGAGAGGACTAATTCAAATCATCGTATGTGTATAAAAAGGAGACAAAAGTTCTATGGGGTGGGGTAGTACCCGTGGTGCACTGGCTTACGGGTTGGACTACGAACTTAGAGTAAACGAGTTCAAACACTAGGTGTTCAATAACGTTCACTTTCGGAGTAACCAAACTGGTTAAAATATTGGTTAAATAATTCAAATTCTGTTCAACAAGGATGGCTCGGACATCAAATGATTAACGAAAGTTGATTTGCCATTAAATAAAGAAACCAAAGCAAAAAAAAAAGTTTATCTTCAAACAATGTTCTTTATTTTGGTCAGTTTCTTACAATTTTAACAAGAAATTAACATAAAAAACAGAAAGCAAAAATGCCATACAACGTGGGTGGCTGTCTACTCTTACAAGAAGATTGAATTTTATCGTCCAGGAAAATGCTCATTATAGTGTCAAATTCAATGTTCGCATTAATTTTTTCATAGCCTGTGTGGTACAAAAAAATCTGTTTGGAACTAAAGGAGTTGAGTGTACACAAAATATTGTATTGATAATTGAATTTTCTTTTAATCCAATGTTTATGAAAAAAAAAATCAGTGAAAAGTCATTGTTTATCTTTGAACATTAAAAAAATTAATCTAAAACTTTCAAAATTGCAGCATCGCCTTTATCATTTTTCTTTTGTCAAACAGAGAGCGTGCTTTGAGGGAACTGTTAGATAAAGAAAGGATATTTGATTGAGACACCGATGTACAACGATAACGTTAATGTCTCTATATTTCATTCAATGCTAAACTTAATGAGAGTATTCATACGCAAGAATTATCATTCTTAGCATTATTTAATTTCACGATCAGTATTGTTCATTTCAAACGAGACTATGAAATGTCATGGATTGTTTTTGTATGTTTGTTTATATTTAACAAGCTCTCCTTCGAGGGTAGGAGACAACACACTGTCAGTTCACTGAGGTAAGGGTTCTCTTTTGCACATATGGACTGGGAGAGAAATTACCCAGTATCAGACTACTCCGACTCACCTTTTGGTGCAATGAAGTGATTACACCAAGGGACAGAATCAGTGAGACAAGGCTCACCTAATTTTTCTGTCTAGTCTCGTTTGAAAAAAAAGAAGAAACTACTTAGATGAACTGATGTCACACTCTAATCCCAGTCTAAAGGCCCGAAAAGGGGATTAATGGTTTCACATATGGAAAATCAATTCACTGGGATACGTTCAATAACAAGACAATCTAAATTTTCATTATTATTTGAAAGCGTGTTAGTATCTGCAGTGTAAAATATCATATTAAAAAACATTGTATGTATACAATATATATATAACTACCAAGTGAATTGGATTACCATGACCAGAAAATCCGGCGAACACCTACGCACGGAAACACTGGACAGCTGTTTCAACCTTATTAGCAGTGTATATCGTGATCTCCACCACTGGAGATTGAACCAGCGTCCACAGATTGCAGTGCCGAAAGTCTACAACTGAGCCACTGGAGATCACGGTATAAACTGCTGATGAGATCTAATAATCTCGAAACAGCAGTCCAGTGTTTCCGTATATCATGCGTAGGTGTTCGCTGGATATTCTGGTCGAGGTAATTTAATTCACAATATTAATTCCTCTACTTAAAAAAATAAAAATATGTACATAACTACCTTGTATACCAACCGACATTAATATATTTATTTTCCAATTTGGTTGGTGAATATATTTCCTAAACCCTCCACCAGGGGCAGGATGTGAAACAAGGTCTATATTTTAGCAAAGTATCGCTGGTTTAAATTCAGTTTTCCTTCTTTTTGACAACCTAACCAAGGCTAAAGAACCCATTTTATCCAACACTCTACCCATAATTGGGAGCAAGGAGATAAGCTGGTTGTAAAATACCAACAACCACGTCCAGTATTTGAACTCGTTTCGCTCATTTCATTTTCTGATGCCCTTAAGAAAGGCATGAATCCATATTCTTCTTCTCTTTCTTTGAAGCTTTATAAAGCAATCAGTCTGGGAGAAAAAAAACTCTAAATAAGAACCAGTTTTCTCCGTTTAAAGTCTGATCTTGTTTCGCATACTACGCGTGGTGGAGGGGTTGGGTGAATACATATTTCCTTTTGATAATATTATAACTTTCTTGGAAAATTTAAGCTATAGTTGACATATAAAGAAATGTTTTTTAATTGACATACCCACGAGCTCTGACCACAAAGTATCGAAAAGGAAAGTTTAATATTCTAAACTTTTAAAATTTTAAATCTAAATGAATACATGCGCCCAACTGAGACACTTATACATTGAGGACTGTCTAATAATGTCTTGAAGTCTAGATTTCTTCTAGAAGAGTCAGTGCCTATTTTGAAAGTAATATTTTGAAACAAGTCTCGACACTTTTTTTGACAAAATACTTTTGGAGAAACACAGGATTGAGCAAATGCTGAAGTGAAGTTTCATTATCCGAAATCAAATCAAAATGCTACTGAAGCCAAATGTAAATCAAGGAGAAATTGTTTCAAGGGATGAAACTACAAAAGTTCTTTGTGATAATTAATGGACGATATGTGGACATCAAATTCCTTGCAATTGAAGACCTTTAAAAAAATGCATTTAAAAAAATTTAAAAAAATTCATTTTCAAGAATCTTATAATAAATAAAATTCAAAGAAGAATCGATTAGCTTCTGCTTTCAAATCAGTTGAAGAGACTTGTTAATATGATTTGATTTCAATGAAGTCAAATTGCACATTATTAACCGAGAGAAATTTATTAATTATTTCACATCTTAATTAAGTAATATTAGTACCCAGATTAATCAGCATTTTCTGTAAAAATACAAATATTACAGAGTTAAGTATCATCTCGAGATGAATCAAGCGCTAATGAACCGTTAAAATTTGAATAATGCAATATAGCAAAAAAAAAAGAAGCTATTCAGATTGTGAATATTTTAATTATAAGTTTATATTATACGAGTCAAGAAGCAGAGTTAACATCTTTTTTTATCAATACGAAACACTTTATGAAATAGAGCGTATTTATTTGCAGGAAACTAATAATGTAATCTACTGCTGTTATACCGGGAAACAATATTATATTCTTTATTTCATTTCATTTTATATTGTTTATTATTTACTTTTTCTTAATTCAATTTAGTTTGTTTAATTTTTACCCGAAGACTGCCTGTTATTATAAATACTTTATTCCTTGTGAGTTTTTCTCACCAGTGAGGAGTCTGCGAGTGTCGTCAGGTTCACGGAATTCTTCTAATTTTCCAGCTGATCTTCACAATGCTGTGGTTTGCATGGTCTCAATTCTTCCAATGACTTCTTATTCTTCCAATCTTCTATCCAAGCCCTTAAGGGACCGTTCAAAGGGCTCCAGTTATAAATAGTATCATCTTCACCTTTATATTCTACTGCTTGTCCAGCTCTCTGGCAACATCATGGTATTTGTGTATCTTTTCCTTCTATGTTTTACTCTATGTTTTTTCTATTGATAATTAACACTAAGTCTGATTTCTTGACCATGATTGTGTGATGGATTTGTATTTCAAAGTCCTAGGAAATTTTATGGGTCTCATTTTTAGGACATATTCTACTGCATATACTATCTGTCAGAGTAAACAAATCTAAATCTGTTGCATAATTCCCAGTTGATTACTTTTACCACCCAATCGTGTCTAGTCTTGAACTCCTTCTGTGCAAGTTTGCTACATTCACTCATTATGTGATTAACCGTTTCATCTCGGTCACCACATTACCTACATTCGTTATTCAGAGTAAAATCAATTTCTAATTAGACGTAATTGCCTTTTATAGCATCATTTTTCCTGGAATCTAAATAGATTCAGGATAATCTCATGGATAATCTCCTTAGTTTATTGCTTGAAATATCAATATAGTTGTTTTTTTTTATATTTTTGTTTTTTTCTTGTTTGTCCCCAAATTATTTTTGTTATTATTGTTACTGACCGCTGTATTTAGTCTTTGCTCATTCTTGTATATCGTTCGAGTCCTTGAATTGTTGCATTTCCACAATCCAAAATGTTGGCGAGTCCTCTTCTTTCTTCGTTTCTCGAGACATTGCGTCTGTTTATGTCATCAAGGTTCTTGTTATATGGAAAATCTGTTTGAGTTATTTCCCTGTCCTTTAAAGAATAGTCCTGAGTATCTAACAAGAATGACTTCTCAGGTCTTAATCCCTTTGATGAGATTTCTGTTACAGTTTGATTTTTTAAAGTTTTCTTGTTTTTTGAGGTACTCGTTTATTATTTATGCTTTTATCTCTGCATGATGGTGTCAACTTTTAACATTCCTAGATATTTGTAATTTTCTTTTTGTCTAAGCGTTCTGATGCTTTCCTGATGGAGAAGTTCTATTTCTCCCATTGTTTTTATATATCCTTATACATTATAATACGGTGCAGTTTTCAATGCCAAATTCCGTTCCTATATCTTCGTTGTAGATTCTGATAGTTTGTATAAGGGTTTATGGTTGGTTTTTATTTTTTC
This sequence comes from Sepioteuthis lessoniana, assembly GCA_963585895.1. Lineage (NCBI taxonomy): Eukaryota > Metazoa > Mollusca > Cephalopoda > Myopsida > Loliginidae > Sepioteuthis > Sepioteuthis lessoniana. Next base: position 127,015,377 of record OY757912.1, on the reverse strand, counting down.
GTAAACATTTTGATATCATCGATATATATGAGGTGGTTAACATTTTAAATTTGTTGCCTCATGTGTACTTTCTTTGTTTATTATTAAGTACATCATGGTGATAAAAAATAATGTTGTGAGGTAGTTTAGCTGGAAGATGCTTCTTTGGATTTTAACTTTTATTAGGATCTGTCTTCCTGCTGTTAATTATTCCTCAGTTCTCCATAGCTTTTGCGATGAAGTTTATGACTTACCCAGATATCTTTAACATTTTTAGACATTCTATTATCCAAGTTTGCAGGACCATATCATATTCGTTCTTGTTGTCTATTCATGTCAGGGCTATATTTTTCCGCTTTGTTTTTTAGCTTCTTGAGAATATGATAGTCTATTTATAATAGTTCAGTGTTTAATTTTATTCCCTTGCAACATATCTTCCGTTCCTCTAAAATTGTCTGTGACATTCAAGCAAGTTTTATATCTCCTCTCTAATACCTGGAGTTAGAATTTCCTTATCATAAGTAAATACGTTATAGTTTAGTAGTTCCTTGGTAGAGTTTCTTTTTTGGGAGCAGAGGGGTCTTTCTGGTTCTGGGCAGTTTTCCCTCATCCTATCGGATATTTTTCTCTGTTTTTCCTTTTTTTTCTTTGTTTTTGTTTTTCTTTGTCTTAAATTTTCGTTGCTTTTTATAGTAATTCACTTGATTCTTCAATTCTTCAACTGGATCTTTTATAAATAGTAGAGCAACAGGAACCGAAAACAAGATTACTCGAAGCAAAAAAGGGAGTTTTTTTTATTGTTGTTTCCAATACTTGCTGTTTCCGAGTGTCGGAAAAATGTCGACGTGAAAGTGTTGGTATAAAAAAGCAACTGAAATTAAGAACATGTGGAAAAATTAATGAATTTAATGTTAGATTTTCTTCATATTAATTGAATTTAGTTTGAAATGCATTATATATAATAATGTTCATGTCATTAGAAACAGTTAAAAGCCAAATAACTAGCTCAAATTTTCAATTTTATAATCCAATTGAAACATATTTACTGGTAACCTTTTTCCTGTTTTACCATATTTAATTTCAGCATTTTTTCTAATCATTTTGTGTTTGTACTCAAATCTAATTAGAAATAACTTCAATATGTTCATACCATAGTATCTGTATACTTTAAAGCGTAAGGCGTGTGTCACAATGAAAGTGAATAAATTTATATATCCCTAAAAGAGGAAAGAAAAAGGATAGAAAGGCTTTGAATATATTTGTCTTCCACCTTTTCCAACCCAATATACAATCCATCTCTGAGATTTTATTCTTCGACAGCCAACTGTCATCACAGGAAATGTTCATAAAGTTTCTATTGTTTGGAAAATAAAAAGAACAAATTGATTAGTTGCATGAAAATATAACTCTAACTCGCCGATTTTCCTTTTAGATTAATACTTAGTTTGTAAGTATTAATGTTGAATACACTGACTGCACCTCTGCAGAGGGGTGAGACCTATCCTTGCGAGTGTCCTGATATGACACTAAACAATCTGATGGAGAGGTTTCAGTAATGCTGGAGCTTTGGGGAATACAGAGCACTCCTTCATTGCCATTGCTCCCAAGTCCACTCTGGCCGGGTGTGGTAGCACCTGATAGGGCCCTATCTATGGGTTAAATAGAACTAACAGCATACTTAGGCTAAACTGAATTGTTTGAGTAAACTGAATAGCTTTAAATAGAAATGTTTTTGACAATTAAACCGTACTTACATTTAAACTGAGTGCTTATGCTTAACTGAATTATTTAAAATAGAACTGTTTTTCGACGTTAAAACTGTATTTACACTTAACTGAATTGTTACATATAACTGCTTGAATAGTTTAAAATAGAAATGTTTTTGAAAATTAAACTGTGTACTTATGCTAAACTGAATTGTTTTAAATAGAACAGATTATTTACACAAAAATGGATTTGGCGTTAGATAACCTATAAAGGTTGATATGCCATAAAACCCAACAAACCAAACCAAAGACTTAGAATTTTCTCGTCATATTTTAAGGATTTATTGTTCATTGATATATTTTGCAAAAAGAAATATTTTAGTTCGAATAAAAATGCAACAATTACTGACAATATTGGTGTTAATGAGTATGGGGACATACACAAAGGTATATAGCGCCGTTGGTATGATACTTAACTGCATCTGATGAGGTTACAGTTCTAGAGATTTGAGTAGAGTGGACTATTCCTCCGAGCCGGGGTAATAGTAGTATTAGTAGTAACTGTTAGCATCCAATCTTAGGTTCAAATCGATCTGTTTAAAAAAAAACTATTTCTATTCGATAGAACTGTAGACATAAAAACTTTTACAAACCAAGTACATAAAAATGCAAATATGAACGAGCATGAACACGATTCCCGGCCCTCTAAGCATGTAATAACCCTAGATGGGTTGAAATACCGGTAGTCTAAAGAATAAATTGAAACCGTCTTAAGCTTTATAGATTCCACAAAATGTAAAACAGTCTGAAAAACAACGATCATCAATCACCAAGGATGATCTTATGATTTACATTTTAAATAAATAGTAAATATGTAATTAGTTTGATTTAGAAATCAATTAAAATTGTTTTAATTTTTCTCTGTATTAATCGTTATATCCAAGTACAGGGTTCCCTGAAGGTAAGAATTCCGCAAGAGAAGAAATGGATTAATCTAATGAAGCATATCAAGAAAATATTATAATCGCGAATTAAAAAAAGAAATTTGGCTTTATTCAAAGGAGCAATAGAATATGAGCTCTAAGGAGGAAATTTAAGGTCATTGGGCTTAATATAAATATTGATTAATTTTGGTAAAATTCCAATATGTAATTTAGAGTTCTTATAGGGCGCAGCGATTTTAAATTTCAAATGTTGCAAAAAATAAGAACAACCCTAATATATATATATATATATATATATATATATATATATATATATATATATTGTCATCCACAGACAGACTGTTTCGTTCTATCAGAACTCTTCAGTGTGGCTAGATTTCCGAAGCTGGGATCGAAACCTGGCAGACATCTAAATCGAACATAACTATCGTACGATATCATTTTGAAAAAAAATAATGATATCCGTCAGTACCTGAGCCTGAACATTTTTATTTTGAGAAAAGCCGACGCAGAGAGAGAATCCCACTCACTAAGCTTCAATAATAACCATCCAAGAATAAAAAGAAACGAAAATTATTGCATGTTTTAGAATCAACAAGTTTTATATTTTACATCGATGGATCCTTGAACAAAATCTAGAGTTCAGTCAATCTCATTATTATTTCAAATCAGATAGTCTTTCTCTTCGGTGTATATTTAATCAATCAGAAAATGAATGTGGTAGATTTCTGTCGAAACTGTAAGAACTTTTGTAATCTTTCAAGTGATTATTTCTCTTCGATAATAAGTGTGTGTGTGTGTGTGTGTGTGTGTGTGTGTGTGTGTGTGTGTGTGTCTGTGTGTCTGTGTCTGTGTCTGTGTCTGTGTCTGTGAGTGAGAATGTGTGCGTGTGTCACAAAACATTTAATGGTTATATAAATCTTTAATATTTAGTATTTGCTTTTAACTTCTACGGGTTTAGCTAGTCTCAATCAAATCTTTTGTCCAGTTAAATAAAGGCCAAATGAACATCCTCGATATTTATGATGACACAATCTAATTTAATGTCATAGCAAAAATCATTCTGCTCTGCAGTTTGTCTTGCTAATGTAAAATCAACAATACTCAACTGGTATAAATGAGATTGTAAAAAACAAAAACAAAAAACAAAAAACAAAAACACAACCTGGTAAGTATTTGTGAGCACAAAAAAGACTCCTTTCAAAAACAAAACATTTCCAATGTATTTACTGGCGCCACGCCACAATGTCAGTGAACCTACCGCCAATGTTTATATTAATCATATTTTATAAGTGCAGGCGATAAACTAATAGAAAAAGGAGAAAAATATGGATAGCTTCATTTTACGCATTAATAATTCTGTGGGCTTTGCCTGTCAACTTTATCATTGATATGAATGGAATATTTATCATTGATATGAATGGAATATTTAATTTGTTGTTCATACAGTAAACAATTTTTTAAAATAATTATGACTATCTTATATTTTGTTGCTTTTTATCGCAATGCGCAGATCATTTTACATTCTATTGTCATTATATAAGTATCATAGAATTGAAAATAAAAGGTAGCCTTCGCTTCATTTGGTCGGGAAGAAAATCACATCGGGAAGGATTTAGCTCTATGAGCTGAATGCTGTTGATAGAGTTTTCGTGAGTTAATCAGTCAAACATCGACCATATTTGATGTATTTTCGATATTATGAATAATGACGAAAGTATTTCATATAAGAAATTTAGACAACTTGAGAGAGAAAACACTTATTATTATGGTCTTAGAGAAATGATATAGAACTCGTAGAGTTTTTTTTTTTAATTATTAAATCGGGAAGATTTTTTTTAAATCTAAAAAAATCTAACGTTTATTCTAAAAGCTATAAGAAAATCCGGCGAAATAGAGTTGTAAGTTCGAAAATTATAAAATATGTCATTTTCTAAAAAAGAATACCAGCCTTGTCGGCGGGGGTTAGAATATAGTAAGTGTATTTCCTGCAGAGGGGTAAGACACCCCTCCAAAAAATGAGGTATCATAAATACGACACTTAACTGCATTTGATAGTAATGCTTTACTTTTTAATATCTGGTGAGTGTGACGTACCCCATTCATTGCCATTACTTCCAGGTTCACTCTATGCCGGAATGATAGTATCTATTAAGGCTCGATATATCGATTGAACAGATTTATTTAAAAATCATTCATATTCGATAGGACTGAGTGCAAAAAAAAAAATACATAAGAAAATACAAATATGAACGTACAATGAAGGTACATTCCTAAACTCTGTGCATAAAAGACGGGTTGACATACCATTAAAATCAATCAATCAATCGATCAATCAATCAACCAGACGTATAAATTGTTAAACTAGGACCGTTTACTCTAGAAGAACTCGACTCAGTACTTTGAAAAATTAAAAATAGGAAAGCCACAGGGCTTGATGAAATTCGCCCAGAAGTATGGAAGACCAGAAAATTCGTCGACATACTGCTCCGACACTGTAACGCAGTTTATAATTATAATCCGGTGGACAGATAGATGAAGGGATGCATCCTCCCTTTCCCTAAAAAGGGTGACCTCGGATTAGCCAAGAACTACCGAGGTATAACACATCTATAGCAGCCAAAATATGCAATGCCCAACTACGAAACCGCATAGAACCCAAAATTGACAACATTCTTAGGAAAAACCAAAATGTCTTCCGAAGAAATAGATTCACGACCTCACAAATATTGACTATCCGTAGAATCCTTGAAGGCGTACGGGCCAAAAACCTACAGGCGACAATACTATTTGTCGACTTTTCCAAGACCTTTGATTCCATTCACAGAGGGAAGATGGAACAAATTCTACAAGCATACGGCATACCAAAAGAGACCGTCGCAGCAATAATGATTCTCTATAGAGACACTAAAGTGAAAGTACGTTCTCCGGATGGAGACATAGACTCTTTCGACATTGTAGCAGGAGTACTGCATGGGGACACACTAGCCCCATACCTCTTTATCATCTGTCTAGACTACGTGCTTAGAACATCGATTGATAAAATCAGAGAAAACGGCTTCGAGCTGACAAAGAAATGAAGCAGAAGGTACCCTGCAAAAACAGCAACCGACGCCGACTACGCCGATGACATAGCGATTCTGGCAAATACACCAGCCCAAGCCGAAACATTACTGCATAGTCTGGAACGAGCCGCCACAGGCATTGGCCTCCATGTCAATGCACACAAAACGGAATACATGTGCTTTAATCAAACAGGCGGCATTTCCACACTTGGCGGTAAGTCTCTGAAACTAGTAGACAAGTTCACCTACCTAGGAAGCAGTGTCTCATCAACTGAAAAAAACATCGACACGCGGCTAACAAAGGCATAGACAGCTATCGATGAGCTATCGGTCATATGGAAATCAGACCTGACCAATAAAATGAAACGCAGTTTCCTCCAGGTAGCGGTCGTGTAGATACTGCTATATGGATGCACTGCATGGATGCTGACTAAACGTATGGAGAAAAAGCTTGACGGCAACTACACAAGAATACTGCCAGCAATTCTGAAAAGTCCTGGAGGAAACACCCCACAAAGCACCAGCTGTATGGCCACCAACCTCTCATCGCGAAAACTCTCAAAGTTAGACTAACCAGATGTGCAGGATACTGCCGGAGAAACAGGGACGAGCTCATAAGTGATTTTCTCCTATGGACCCCCTCATATGGCCGAGCAAAAGCAGGATGACCAGCTCGAACCTACATACAGCAGCTCTGTGAGGATACGGGATGTAGCCCGGAGGACCAGCCAGAAGCGATGAACCATAGGGAGGAGTGGCGAGAGAGGGTCAGGGACATCCGTGCGAGCGGCATGACAGGATGATGATGATGACGATGAATGTTTTTTTAAAAACATATTTGATTAAATTTCAAGTACAGATGATAACAGAAGTTACGGAAGATGAACAAATAAAAATAAATTCATCAATACGTTCAACCCTTTACTAACTTTTCAATGCATATTTATAATTCTGTAAACTAAGGATAAAAAAGGATGTCTTTTACCATAAACTTTTTTCAACATAATCTCATTCCTTATCAGTGGATTTAAATAAATGGTTAAAGTTAATAACATGAGTCGAATATAACTCAAAACATTTCAAATGTGTGGATCCACCTTTGAAAATAAAGACGTCAAACAAAGAAAATAAAGTAGGTGAAGTATAAGGTACTTAGTAAACTGTATAAATACTTTTGCATTCTGGTTCTTTGGGTAGAGGCGTCAATTTATTTATTGAAAGATAAATTGAAAATTAGATTCCACTGAGGAATTCCCATATGAATTAATTATAAGCATCTATTTATTAATAAAACACCATGTGATTTTACATGTATCTTTATTTATTGGTTTCTCAACCTGGTCTTACAATAGAGTAACGATTTATTTCGTTGTTATAGTAACATGAAACGTTATTATCTGCATGCATGTTGATTTAAATAAAGAAGATATAGACACACACACCTGTACATGGGCACATACATACGCACAAACATGTCAGAAACTTTTTACATTGTAATAGCAACATAGTTTGTTGTTTTTATCGTTGTTATTGTTGTTTTAAAACTAGATCCATTTTTTTTCAATTTGAAGCTGTATAAAACAATTATAATTTTATAGATTTAGTATATTTCAGTATATATATATATATATATATATAGGCCATCGGTCATATGGAAGTTAGATCTATCCAATAAAAAAGCGCAATTTTTTCCAAGCAGCAGTTGTGTCCATACTACTATATGGATACACTACATGGACGCTGACTAAGAGCATGGAGAAAAAGCTTGACAGCAATTGCACAAGAATGCTACGAATCATACTGAATAAATCTTGGAAGCAACATCCCACTAAACAGTACTGTAATGTCACCTACCTCCCATCTCTAAAATCATTCAAATCAGACGAACAAGACATGCAGCACACTGCTGAAGATATAAGGGCGAGCTCATAAGATATGTTCTCCCGTAAACTCCTTCACACGGCAAGCAGTTGTTGGACGTCCGGCTGGAACCTATCTACAACAGCTTTTTACAGACACAGGATATAGTCTGGAGGGCCAGCCGAATGCGATAGACGATAGAGACGAATGGAGAGGGAGACTCAGTGAAATCCTGGCTCGCAGCATGACATGATGCTGATGATGATATATATGTGTATGTGTGTGTGAAAGTAAGTGGAAAAGTGGATAAACCGAAATAAAGACAACAGATTCAAATAAATATTTCGTCTTTGATGAAGTCTTTGATTAAATAAAGACGAAATATTAATTTGTATCCGTTGTCTGTGTTTCGGTTTAACTACTTTTCCATTTATTTTTTCCCCTCTTGTCGGATTTTTCCAATTTACTATTTCTCTCTCTCTCTCTCTCAATATATATATATATATATATATATATTAAAATTCTTTAATTTTGTATCTGTTTGTGTTTTTAATTACCATGTAGTTTTTTGAGGTACAATAAATTTTGATCCAAGATGTAAGTGTTGGGGACTAGCGCTTTGATGTTTGGTGGAGCGTACAAATTCTGCACAATCTTTGACAGAAATTATGTTCCTAACGCAAATAGTTCTCTGAAAAGTAAAATTACATATGAATATTATGAAAAGGATATTATTTTAAATAATTATTCTGCATTATTAAGGCCGTTTAAACGTGACTGACTAATTGATTTTAACAGCATATCAACCCGTCTGGGGTTATATTATTCATAGAGGTTAGGGATTTGGGTACATTGTGCGTTTACATCTACATTTTCATGTAGTTTCTCAAGTCTTTTCACACACTGTTAAATGATGTCGAGTATTCCTATGAAATATAAATAATTTGCAAACAGATATATTTGACCCATAGATGAGAGTAATGACAATGAAGGGCTACTTCCCACTCCCAAAGAGCCCCATATCTCTGTGAGAAAAAATATAATCTCGTACGTAACAAGTGGTTTTGGGACCAATTTTTGAAGTCTTATGGCATGGGGGTTTTCATGAAAGTTTTAAATACAAGCTTGATAATGAACGAATAAATAAATTCATCAATACAGAAAGAAAAAAAAATGTATTGTTGATGAAGACATTATTTTTCATGTTTTTTTTTGTTCGGTTGTTATGAGATTAGAGAATGATTTAACTCTTAATATAAGTCTAAGAGTGAAAGACTTTTGAGGTGGAAGACTTTTAACTAACTTGATGGACATATTCTAACAATATTTGTTTCAGTCTAGAAACAACTGTTATAAGGCTATATCATATTGTATCTAAAGTTGAAAACTGAGTCAATCCCCAAATATTTTATAACGTTTTATTAATTATATATGATAGTTATGGATTAAGTTGAATTTAATTGTAACAGAAGCGCCACAACTATAAGGTAACCAATGATAATAGACCTCATAAGTAAAGATCTTCCAGCTTAAATCGCAAGCGATTACATTACCTGGGGCCTCCCTAGAAAATCTTAGCAGATATTTGACATGGCACAAGGCGAGATTTGCTACTTTGTGCGGATCAAACTCATTAGTCAATATCTGATCTGCATGACAAGCTTGCAAGCTATTACAACCGAACAAAGAACCTGCCTTGTTGGTAGAGTTTTGAATATACTGACAGTATTCCCAAGCGGGGTAATACTCCTCTTCCCCGTAAAAATAGGGGTATCTTGGGTATGACATTTGACTGCATCTGAGGCTCTAGTTCTGGAGATCTTGGAAGTGTAGAGTACTCCTTGATTCCCCATTACTTCTACGTCTTCTTTGAGCAGGAGTGGTATAACCTATGAGAAGCCCGTATATGAGTCAAATCAATTTAAAAAAATATTCGAATTCGATTGGACCGAATGAAAAAATAAAGGAAATTTCTAAAGTAACAACCATACAAAAAATATACACATTAACATGCAATCAATACGATTCCCTAACCCCAAGACATCAAATAACACTAGACGAGTTGACATGCCATTAAAGCAATCAATCAATCAGTCAATACATCTATAATTGTATCATAGTAAACATTTTTTACTTGAAGGGATTGATTATTAAGGTACAAATTATAAGAACCAGATCTTTGTAAGGAACTCACCAAAATATTAATCTTTGTTTACAAGTGCAATCGTTTTAAAAGAAGTTAGTTTAAGCTAAACGTTCCTAATTCTATAAAACACCAAAAAGAAAGAAACTGTTTTCGTTCATTCAAATCCATATTTTGCTGGGAATCTGTACAAAATTACATGAGTGAGTTACCCATATTTTAGTTTCTGAAAATATGCAAAATAGATCATGCGAATTGCTCAATTTGTAAAAAATGTCAACTAGAAACCAGTGATGCATTTAAAACGAGGATTAATTTGTTATCATAACTACATTAGTTGCATTGGTCTAAATTTCAAGAGGTTTACATCATTAAAATCTGAGTAATGTACTGTGTGTAAAATGTGTAAATACTGAAGGGAGAAATTAACACTGAATGAAATGGTAATTTTTTTCAGAAATGTTCTCTTGGCTTTCAGTATATTTCAACAAGTTTTCCATTAGTCAAATCACATTTGAAAATTATCTTTTCTGAGGGTTTGATGATACATTTTTGAATTTCTTTTAATGACATCAACATTTTTCCCTTGAAAAAAAAATTAAAGATAGTGTTTTGATACCTTTTTCTTATTCCAACTCTTATTGGAAATGGAAATATGAAGATTAGTTGTGAATCAAAATACCACATATTAAATGGTAGACATGATTAAATACTGATGTTTATAACCATATGAAAATTTTAATGGTTTTAAATTTACTTAAAAGTTTATGATTTTTTGCTTCCCTTTTAAGTGTTTTTTTTTAATATATAGGAATTGTTCACAAACTTCTACATTGGGAAAAGTTTCCTTTTCATTTAAAATTGGAAATTCTGAATCTACATGTAAATTCAATATAATTCACTTGTGCCCTCATATTCAACCAGAGTGTTTTTATGCAATCATTTAAAATACATTTCTAATAATGTGAATTCTGAATTAATTTGTTAATTTTGTAAATACCAAGGCTTCTGAATTTTTAGATTTAAAGTTAATCTGCCAATAATGGTAAGTTGGTTTGTTTTGCGTAATGTCTGTCCAGTTATAATGTCACATTGTTGTTCCTTTACAGATTCTGTTAAGTTTTTTTAGTAAAGATCTTTACTAGTTTTCAACCAAATTATCATTAATTTATTTCAGTCTGGAAATAATTCTCAATAAATTCAATATGAAATCCAACAAATAGTAATAATTTGTGCTTTATAGCATTTATCAATAATGTCAGGAAGTAGAAGTTAATATTTTCTTTTTACTTGAAAGTTAAAAAAAGAAAAAAAAATATTCTCTTTAAAAAATTCTCATTAAAAAAATGCCAGTGTGACTGAGAAGATAAATAAAACGTATTATTCTTGTTGAGGAAAATCTTCGTCAGTTTTACTTATTTCATTGGTAATTTGACTTTAATTATTTTGTCTCTTTGCCTTATCGACGAGGCTTAGAATTTGTTAATTATATCTTCTGCTGAGAGGTGTGTCCTATATATGACACCAAACTGGATCTGATGGTGATCATCCAGTTCTGAAGATCTAGAGAGTGTGAAGTAACCTCAGGTCCACTTTGAGTGGTCGTAACAGAAGTTTCATCGATGGGGCAAATAGTTCTGTTTAAAAATTCATTCGGATTCGAGAGGATTGAGTACAAAAAAATCTTGAGAAATAAGTACAAAAAACTGTGAAGATGAATGAACACAATGAACACAATTCCCAAATCTTTAGGCATAAAATAACCGAGACAGGTTTACATGCCATTAAAATTAATCTCTCAATCATTTGCTTCTTTATTGGTTTGAGTTTTTATTTTTTCTATTTCGAGATCAACGTACAGGAACAAACTTATTTTATTGATTGAGAATGAAAGTCTACTTAACTGGCAAAACATTTCATTTGTATTTCAATGTTTTCTACTTAAGCATAGTTGTTTAATTTGTCTTCATAAAGAAAATACAAAAGTATCTTTTGATTAAGACACGTCTTCAAACATAATTAGATTGAGTCATTATTTCTTAACATTTGCTTTATGCTGCCAAATTGAACAAACTTATTATTAGTTTTTATATATAATTAGTTTAACATTTTGTTCGAGTAATTTTTCTTATTGTGAATAAATCCTTTTTATCTATGATATTTATCTGGCCTCATTTCAAACATAAATAATTTTGATATTTACACGATTACAATCATGAAGGTGCTTAAAAACGACTTAGTGAGAAGGTGCGCCGAGTGTAACGGTTAACATTGTAGAAAACTGTCACGGCGATTAGAGTTCCAATCATGGAGGAGAGTGTTTACTCTGCAAATTTGTGATTTCTTCAATCAGCTATGAGTAAGCAGTAGGGCAGATTGAGCTCTTTAGCCTTTGTACGGCAGCAGGTCCAGGGTAAGGAAAACCCTATTCAAATGAGCGGCTATATGATTATAAATTGATATCAAATTGAATTCTGCCAGAGGTGGAGGGGTTGCGTAAATACATATATTCCGTTGAAATCTTGAAGATCTGTATGAATATGATGGTCTTCTTTATATGTGTATGAATATGAAGGTATTTTTCTCGTGTCAAGGAATAAGAAAGCTGTCTTCATATGTGTGAGAATATGAAGGTATTATTCGTGCGTGTATAAGTATAAAAGTTTTTTCATGTGTATATGAAAGTAAATGTTTTTCTCATGTGTATATCAATATAAAGGTCATTTTCCTGTGAGCATGAATGTTAAGATCCTTTTCATAGGAGTTTTAATATGAAGGTTTTGTCCATGTGTGTATGAAAAGGAAAACCTTGTTCATGTGTGTAATAATATGAAAGTTTATATGAGTATTTGTGTAAAGATCTTTTTCCTGGAAGTAGGAACGTGAAAGTCGTGTTCATGTATATATAAATATGTAAGTTTTGTTCAACTATGTATCGATAGTAAGCACTTGTTCATGTGTTTATAAATACATAGATTTTGTTAATGAGTGTATGAAGATGATTGTTTTTCCTATATATATAAATATAAAGAACTTGTTCATATATGTAAGTAAAGTTAGCGACCATAGTCGAGGGTGACCCCTCGATAGCTACTACACCAAGGTGTAGGGGAGGGCGCTACTCCATTCCCAGGATTGCTCCACTTTACCCTTGAACCGTACCTTATAATGCTGAGTGTTAAGCAAGGTGGTATCAAGTTCCATTTTTAAAGTCTTTGGTATGACTCGACCTGGGATTGAACCCAGGTCTCCCGGGCCATTGGCGAACATTGTTCATAGATGAATAGATATGAAGTTCTTGCTCATGTATATGTTAATATGAAGGTTTTTTCAGGTGATTATGAATATGAAGGCCTTTTTTTTTTATATATATGTATGAACATGTAGGTTTTGTTTATATGCGTATGAATATGAAGGTTTTACCCTTGCGTGTATGAATATGTTGGTATCGTTCAAGTAAGGGTAGAAATTAAGATATTATTCAGGTTTATAATGATATTCATATTTACCGACCCCCTCCACTCGGGCAGGATATGACACAAGGTCAATTTTTAAGCGGAGTTTAACAGGTTTGAATTCAGAGTTTTCCTAGACTAGTTGCCTCACCAAGGCTGAAGAACCTAGTCTGCCCTACTATTTACCCATAGCTGGAGGGAGAATAATTGGATTCATACCTTTCCCAAGGGTATTAGTGCTATGTGAAATGCAATCAGTCTCGCCCAGGATTGAACTCGTGTTGCCGTGTTCATTTCCTCCGACGATAACCGTTACACCACGGGCACCTCCATAATGATATTAATCAATGAATATTAAGGTTTTGTCCTTATGAGTATAAATATGAATGTTTTCTCCATGTGTCAATAATTATGAAGGTCTTTTGCATGTGTGTATCAATATAAAGTTTGTTTCATTTGCATGTGTAATAATGTGAAGGACGTGTTAGTGTGCTTATATAATATATATATAATGTATGTACGTGTTATAATTATTTTATTGTATTAAATTAATTTAGAGGGCTATTGCAATGCGAAATAATAATTATTTGAGTCTAATTAATTTCAAAGTAAAACTTAATCGTCAGAGACATTTTTTATAACTGAACACGATGTTGAATGTTCAATTTTTTTAACTTTGTAAATATGATGTCATGTGGGATGTTAGAACGCCATATTGGGTGTTCAAACCATGGTGCCACGTGGTATGTTTAAATGCCATGCGGAATAGACGTGACTTCAGTTGTCCTAATCAATTTAATTTTATTTAATTTTAATTTTTTTATTTTTATTTTATTCTTTTTTATAAAACTTGAATATGTATTAAAAATGTGAATGTAAATTAATGATATTTTCAGAATTCAATTCTAACCTATTGTTAATCTGAGGGTGTAACTTAGCTATTAACAAAGCCTCCTTAATTCTGAGATTACCAACATTACGCATTATTCCTTCTATTTTAATGGAAAGATTATTATCAAAATTTTTGCATTTGATTAAATGTTTATGGAATGAGGATGCACGTGTGTTGAGGTGTTCTTTAATTCTGATATATATTTCCTATATAGAAATTATAGCATTTTAAGCAAATTAAAAGATAAATAGTGTAAGTTTTTTTACATATATTTGGATCTCTTATTGAGCAGTTGGCTTGAATGTGTGTTACGATAGTATTGGGATTTTTCTTCGTTAGGTATTAGCGCAGTGAGGGTCCGGAGTGGGCCAGATGCATATCTAGCCCTTCCTTGAAAATAGCCCCGCGTATTTCTTTGGTGATAATTTCACTGAAATGTGGTTTCAGGAAACAGGTGTTAGAGGATGTATATAGTTTCCGTGATTTCTTTTTATTCAAATGTCGTGTGATTGATGCGAGATAATCATTGCTTCTGAGGGTGTTTATAAAGTGTGTGGTGTGTGTAATTTTGTTTTTGTCTTCGCTTCATCTGTTGTGAATTCGTTTAATTTCATTTCTGATGTAATTCGTTTTGGCACTGAGTGGAAGTGCTGATTCGAAATCCACAGAGACGTTTTTAGTGGTGGATTTTCTAAAGAAACTTGTGTAATTTTTACCAGGTGGTAATATTTGCACTTTAAAATCTAAGAGTGATAGGGACTCATTGTAATCTGGATGTTCTATCTTAAACTGAATATGTCTATGTTTTCTAACTTTTCATATCTGGCTGTATCTTCTTCGCAAGATGATGTCAATAAGTATATCGCCTATATATGTTGTCAATTACAATATATATATATATATATATATATATATATTATATATATATATATATATAAATTAAATCGTGAGTCGGGACTATGCTACTACAGTTTCACCTAAAACGGCTCCTCAGGGTACCTAGCACCGACTAATGACAATAGGAGAAATCTTATTTTTATTAAACGAAAAACTCACCTACCGGAAAATTTGCATAAAAAAACCCTCAAAAGAAGACTAATTTTATTGTCAAGTTTATTACTCTGAAATTTTATGAAAAAAAAAACCTTTTACCTACCAAAACCAGGTCAACTACGTAGAAACAAACTCTAATTATAGAGGAGCCAACTCCTTTTATGTTTACAATCGTTCAGCACCTCTGACCTTTGGTTCAACATATCCTTCCTTCTGTAAGAAGCTATGGTTAACTTCTCTTCATCACAAAGCATGCAATCTTTGTTGCCGGCTCTATACTTTCGGCATCTTTTACAACTTCCCATTTCAATATGGGATCTATTCTTTTTTTTATTTTTAATCTCCCACACATGATTAGATAAACTGGTACTATGCCTGTATTTTTCGTGGGAGAAACTAGTTCTATGATTGTAGTACCTAAGTTTAAATTCTCCTTGTGTGGACCCAAAATATACTTTTTTATCTTTAATACCACACGGTTCCCCACTATAAACCTCCACTTTATATACCACACATTCCTGTTGGTACTTGCCTTTAAGGGGACACGTAGCCTTTTCCTTACAATTACATTTGGCGGTCTCCTTATGTTTTTCTTTGCTAAGCTTCGTTATATTACTCTTATTTATTATGCTATTAATATTGGGCATACAACTATAGCTTAATTTGATACTATTTTTATTAAATATCTTGTGCAGTGGGTTTCTTTTTAATAACTTAAAGAATTCCTTACCTAAATTATTGATCACCTCCGTGATTGAACCATAGGATCTTCCTTGGTCTATTCTTTCTTTTTTGAGTATTGCTTCATTCCCTGCTATCTTTATATATAAGTATAACGTTATAACCGCTATCTTTCAAAGCCTTTTCATAATCCTGCTTGCTCTGTTCAAATATATCTTTACTAGAGGAGTTAGCAGATAACTTATGCTCAATTCCTTTTGGGATATGCTTAAATACTTGGTTTGGATGGTTAGTACAGATCCTGATTCTTTTTTTCTAAATGGGGATAAAGGTTTAAGGTGATATCAAGATAATCCGCAATTTTTAGGTCTGTTTGTATCTCTAATTTGAACCCAAATTCGTCAAACAGTCTATGTAATCTCTTTCTAATATTATCACATTTTCTAGGCGTACATTTATCCACAATAATTGAGCCATCGCCATGATATAGTCCGTGGCTATAAGGGTCCACTATCTTATTGATATTATACAATAGTACACACACCACGAGCTCACAAATTTCGACCCCATCAAAGGCCCCTATCGGGGTATCGAAGGTACCACTATCTCCTTTCTTGATCCATATGCTATCCTCATAATATAGCAACGTCCTGCGACAATGCTTAAGATCTCAATCTTGTCTACAGGTATTATTATATATTCCCTAGCTAAATCCAAGGCCTTATCCAATGTTCTTTCAGTTATTGACGGGTAGAATTCCTTAATACCATGAGTGTGTGTGTATGTGTGTGTCTGTGTGCATTGATATTAGGGTCTTTTTTTTAGTGTATATAGATCTGAAATTCTTTTTTCATGTGTATATGAATATGAAGGCTTATTATAATCTGTACGTATAAAAAGATACTTTTCATGTGTGTATGAATACGAAAGTCTTGTTCGTGTGAATATCAATTTGGCTCTCTTTTTATGAGTATAATATGAAAGTTTTGTTTATGTGGATGTTAAAATTAAAGTATTTTTCATGTGTTTATGAACAAGAGGTCTTTGTCATATATGTGTGAATATGAAGATGTTTATGTGAATATGAATATGAAGGCTGTTTTCCTATGAGTTGGTGTAGTTCATGTCTGTACGAATGGGAAGTACTTGTTCATGTGCATATGAAAATAGAGATTTTTTCATATGTCTTATAATATGAAAGTCTTTTTCTGCGTGTAAAATTTTGAAAATCAATTTACTGTGCGCATGAATTTGAAAGAGTTGAGTATATATATATATATATATATATATGTGTGTGTGTGTGTGTGTGTGTGTGTGTGTGTGAATATGAAGGTATAGTTCATGTGTGTATGAATATAAATAAGGTTTTGTTCATGAGTTTATTATTATGAAATTCTTTTTCCTGTGTGTGTGAATATGAAGACCTTTTTTTATGTGTGTATATGAGTATGACAATCTTCTACGTGTGTGTATAAATTTAAAAGAGTTGTGTATGTGTAAATAAATATCAAGGTATTTTTCATGAACAGGAAAGTCTTCTTTGTGAGTGTATGAATACAGCAGTCTTTTCCCAGAGTTTAAAGATATGAACGTCTTGTTCCTGTCTGTATGAATTTAAATGTTTTGCTCATGTTGTAAATTGAATTACCATGACCAGAAAATCCGGCGAACACTTGCGTGCGACATACGAAAATACTGGACAGCTGTTTCGACCTTAGTAATGTTATACCATGATTTTTCCCTCTGGAGATTGAACCAGCGACCACAGAGCCGAAACTCTACCACTAAGCCAGCAGCCAATATCGCACACAAGTGACGCCAAATCAACTAGTCATGGTAATTGCACGTCTAATTAACCTGAATGTGTCTTGCAAGTTACATCCGTACTCTTTACAGAGGACACGGTCACCTTAGGAGGATTGGAAATACGCATTCACCTAATTATTATAACCTCAAAGGCAAGGATATCATATTTACCAACCCCTCCGCTCGGGCAGGATATGACACAAGGTCAATTTTTTAAGCGGAGTTTAACAGGTTTAAATTCAGAGTTTTCCTTCTCTTAGACTAGTTGCCTCACCAAGGCTGAAGAACCTAGTCTGCCCTACTATTTACCCATAGCTGGAGGGAGAATAATTGGATTCATACCTTTCCCAAGGGTATTAGTGCTATGTGAAATGCAATCAGTCAGGTCCAGGATTTGAACACGTGTCGCCGTGTCCTGCGACGATAACCATTACACCACGGGCACATCCAGATAAGGTAAGGATATAAATGTACTTGTGTGGGATGTGGGCTTATGTCTCAGTGGTAGAGCTTTGGCTCTGAATTCTGTAGTCGCTGGTTCAATCTCCAGTGGAGAGGGGAGATCACGGTATAACACTACTGATGAGACCTAATAAGGTCGAGACAGCTGTCCAGTGTTTTCGTATGTCACGCGCAGGTGTTCGCCGGATTTTCTAGTCGTGGTAATTCAATTCACAATATAATTCCTCCACTTAAAAAGAAAACGTACATTTTGTTCATGAGTAAAAAAAAAAAATGATATTTTTCATGGGTGTGCGAATATGAAGGTTTTTTCCTAGATGCACGGATATGAAGGTCATGTTCATGAGTGTATTATTATGAAATTCTTTTTTTCTGCGCGTATGAGTATGAAATATTTTTGCGTGTGTATATGAATATGCATGTCTTTTTATGCATGTATGAATATGAAGGTATTGTTTATGTATATATGATATAATTGTCTTCTTAAAATGTGTATGAATATGAAAGTCTTGTCTTTGTGTATAAGAATATGGGTGGCGTTTGCATATTTGTATATATATATATATATATATATATATATATATATATAATATATATATATATATATATATATATAAATCTTGTTCAGGTGCGCATGAAGATCCTTTCCGTTTGTATCAATATGTACGACTTTGTTATATGTGTATCACTTTGAAGGTGTTTTTCTTGTTTAGATAAATATGAAGGTGTTTTTTATACGTGTTTTAATACGAAGGTGTTTTCATGTGTAAATGAACATGAGGTCTTGCTCATGTGTGTATGAACGTGATAGTTTTTTTAATGATGGATAAATATGAGGGCCCCTTCCAAATCTGTGTGTATATAAATGTCTTTTTCCAGTGTGTATTAATGTGAAGGTCTATTTTTTTTTGTCTATGAAGAAGTTATTTATGTTCACTTGAATACGAAAGTTTTTTCCCGTGTGTATAAATATTAAGGACTTGTTCGTGTGTATATGAATTTTGGGGTCATTTTTTATATGTCTATGAAAGTGAAGGACTTTTTATGTGTGCATTAATATGAAGATGTTTTTCATGTGTATATGAAAACAAAGATGTTTTTGTGCGTATGAATATGAAGGTTTTGTTTATATGTGTATGAATATTAAGGTCTTTTTCTCGTGTGTATGAATATAAGAGTGTTCTCCATGTATGTATCAATATGAAGGTTTTCTTTATGTGTGTATGTATATTAGTATCATTTGCATAGTTTTATGAATATGGAAGTCTTTTTTTTAAACTGTGAATGAATATGAAGGTCTTTTTTTATCTGTGTATGAATATGAAGGTCTTTTTTTAAATCTGTCTATTAATATGGAGGTCTTTTTTAAATCTGTGTATAAATATGTAGGTCTTTTTTTTTTATCTGTGTATGAATATGGAGGTCATTTTTTAAATCTGTGTATGAATATGGAGGTCATTTTTTAATCTGTGTATGAATATGGAGGTCATTTTTTAAATCTGTGTATGAATATGGAGGTCTTTTTTAAAATCTGTGTATATATATGGAGGTCTTTTTTTAAATCTGTGTATGAATATGGAGGTCATTTTTTAAATCTGTGTATGATTATGAAGGTCTTTTTTTTTTATCTGTGTATGAATATGAAGGTCTTTTTTTATCTGTGTATGAATATGAAGGTCTTTTTTTTAATCTGTGTATAAATATGGAGGTCTTTTTTTTTATCTGTGTATGAATATAAAGGTCTTTTTTTTATCTGTGTATGAATATGAAGGTCTTTTTTTTAATCTGTGTATAAATATGGAGGTCTTTTTTTAAATCTGTGTATGAATATGGAGGTCTTTTTTTAATCTGTCTATGAATATGGAGGTCTTTTTTTAAATCTGTGTATGGATATGGAGGTCATTTTTTAAATCTGTGTATGGATATGGAGGTCATTTTTTAAATCTGTGTATGGATATGGAGGTCTTTTTTTTCTGTGTATGAATATTGACGTCTTTCAGATAGTTTTTTGAATATGAAGGTCTTTTTTCTGGAAATATTTTAGCTGACTATCGAATGATTTCCAAATTCTAACCGATATTTTCTTTCTATTTGACTTGAGACATTTCTTATATTCTATGCAAGATATTAAAGTCATACTATAATCATTTCGGCATACATTTGTAATCTTCGAGTTTAGTTAAGAAAATGTTGATTGCTTAGCAACGTTTCCTGATCTCGAGATAACAAGAATTCAATATTTGAGGAAACATTCTCGTGACTAATTGAGTTATTTTTTCAAAGAATTATTAATGATAAAACAATTGTCTGTCAACAAATTATCATGTTTAACAGGTTTCTATGATAAAATAACCAAGTCAGAATAATGTGTTTTAAAGAACCAAGTAAATATCAGATAAAGAAGAATTTATATTTATGGTTTCTAAACCGAGAATAGAACAGAAGAGAATCGCAATTATTATTTCAATGTTTCCTTTATATCTTTATCTTAATTTTCCTCAAGAAATTCAATCATAATCGTTTTCACTTCTAATCTCGTTTTAGTTTATGTTTTATTTATGTTTAAAATACTTACCCAAACTCTTCACAATGGCTAAAATGCGTCACAATCAATTTTCATCGGTTTTTAATTCTGTTTTTAATTCAGACTTTTCTTTCTCTTAGATCGGTTGACATATCAAGCTTAAAGAACTCAGTCTGTCCTTTTATTTCTCCATAGATGGGAGGAACAGACGGATTAATATCTTTCACATTAGCATCATTATGAAATGAAACGAAAACAGCCACGTCTAGAATTTGAAATCAGATTGCCTTGTTCATTTCCTCAGATAATAACCGTCACGCTATGCTCCTCCATTGATGAGCTAGTTGTAAATTTCTCAGTGTTACAATTTTATTTTAATTTCCGCATTTTACATTTTCTGGAAAAATAACAATTACTGTTTGGCACATATCTGGACTTGTAAACATTTCTATATTCAGTTTTTTTTTTCTTTTTTCTCATTCTATCACCGTGAGAATTACCCGTGGCGTAGTGACAACACTGTCATAGTTTGCGAGTTCGAACCCCAGAGGTGCTATTACGTTCACTCTCGGACTAATACCCTTGGGGAAGAAGTGAACTCTTTTATCCCCCCACAAAGCTATAAGTTAAATAGTACCACAACTATTCTTCTACAAGGAAGGCTGTAGGCATTGAGTAACTCACGAAGGTTGATATGCCATTAAATAAAGGAACCAAATCAATCTATGAAACATTTTTTCATTTTTCCTCTGTGAATTTTCAGTTTCTGCTTTCTCAGTTTGGAAAAAGAAACAGTTTATAAAAAGAAACAATTTGTAAAAACATCCGGACTAAAAGTTCGTGTTGCCCTTTTCATATATTTTTCTGGGTGAGTAATGCGTTATATTCCCTGGTAATATCTTATCTATAATACAGGTTAAAAATTGAGTATTTGTCTCTCCATGGATCAAGGTCCCTCGAAATGTACTAGGATCAGACGTTTTAATGAATATCGGCTTGACCGCGCGCTTTTACATAGACAAAACGAAATTGACTTTCAAAATCACTAGAAATAAATGGAGATCATCTTCATAAGAGTGGAGTAAAAACTTTAAAGTGAAGTGAAACAATATCTATACATTATAAAATCTGATCCAAGCCAGCTATATGAAGCCTAATCAACAAGTGAACAGAAAACGAATTTTACACGTGCTTTTAAGAGATTCCCTACAAATAAAAAAAGAAATTAATCTTATATAAGCCTAGAAATTAATAATTAGCTGAGATGTTAGTTTTGAAAGATGCGAAAATCACATGTGTATATGCTCAGAATACTATAGAATATGTTGTCGTCTTACTATAAATAACTAAATGCTTCGGTACATATACACTTGGATAACTAAAAGAAAGTTAGAACTGTGATCAAATTCTCCCTGTTTACAAATCAGATCCCATTTTAGTGTATTAGTATTTGGAAATTTCAAAACTGTTTTTTATTTCCTATTTTATTTATAGCGAGGTGTTCGATTTATATTGTAACTTGACTCCTTGTGTCCTTCAGTTTAGCTTGAGCAAATCTTCATCTTGTTAAATAGACATAGATTACCATTCTTTGCCCGAAAACAATGTTATATCCTTTCCATCCTAACTTTTCTGGTCACTGGAAAATAGAGACTTTGAATCTTCCTGTTATTGTGTTTACATTTGTAATTCAAAGGATGAACATCATAGTGAGTATAAACCGTAACCTCAACACAACATTTATTAACTTATAAGTCATTACAAAAATATTGATCAGTCTTATGAAATCTAACTTAAGTGTGGAAATCATAAAAATCAATGTTAGCATTTACATCAATTAATATTCAATTTACGTTCGATGTAACAGAAATAAATACATTTTGATGCTTCTGGTTTAAGATACTTCTATAAAAAAGGAAAAGAACAACAAAAAATCAACAACTAAAATAAACAAACAAATGAGCAAATGACAAACGAAACTAAGCAAAACATGAACGATTTTCAATTGCTTTAAGGACAAATATTACAAATAATAATTTATTCTAAAGAATCTTCTTGGAACAGTTCAATTATTTGTACTTCACAACATATACTTATGCTGCTGTAACAATGTCTATAAATACTAAATGTTATTCAAAATTTGATACTCAGTCGGCTGGGGCTGTAGAATACACCGACTGCTTCTGTGCAGAGGAGTAAGACCCCCCCCCAACGAGTGTCCTGGATATGACACTTAACAATCTGATGGTGAGGTTCCAGCAATGGTGGAGCTTTGGGGAATGCGAAGTACCTCTTTATTGCCATCGCTCCCAGGTCCACTCTGGCACGGAATGGTAGCACCTGATAAGGGTCCTATCTATGAGTTAAATAGAACTAAACGGTGGTTGGCGTTTACTGTTTTTATGCATTTAAACTGGATATTTATGCTGAACTGAATTGTTTAAAATATAACTCTTTTGACATTAAAATTGCGTACTAATGCTACTCTGAATTGCTCAAAATAGAACTGTTTTGACATCTACTTATGCTAAACTGAATTATCTGAAATAAAACTGTTTTGACTTTAACTCTGTGTATTGCCCAGTCAGTTGGGGCTGTAGAATACACTGACTGCCCCCCTTCATTGCCATTGCTCCCAGGTCCACTCTGGCCCGGCGTAGTAACACCTGATAGGGCCCTATCTATGGGTTGAATAGAACTAACGGCATACTTATACTAAACGGAATTGTTTGATTAAACTGAATAGCTTGAAATAGAAATGTTTTTTTACTATCAAACCGTACTGCCCAGTCGGCTGGGGCTGTAGAATACACTGACTGCACCTTTGCAGAGGGGTAAGACCCCCCCCCCTAACGAGTGTCCTGGATATCCCACTAAACAATCTGATGATGAGGTTCCAGCAGTGCTGGAGATTTGGGGAATGCGGAGTACCCCTTCATTGCCATCGCTCCCAGGTCCACTCTGGCCCGGAGTGGTAGCACCTGATAGGGCCCTATCTATAGGTTAAATAGAACTAACAGCATACTTATGTTAAACTGAATTGTTTGAGTAAACTGAATAGCTTGAAATAGAAATGTTTTTGACAATTAAACCGTACTTGCATTTAAACTGCGTGCTTATGCTAAAGTGAATTATTTGAAATAGAACTGTTTTTTGACATTGAAACTGTATTAACACTAAACTGAATTGTTTGATATGGAACTGTTTTGACATGTAACTGTGTGTAAACAAAATCTGTACTTATACTAAACTGAATTAGCTGAATTAGAATTGCTTGACTAAACTGAATAGCTCGAAATTGAAATGTTTTTTTCACAATCAAACTGTACTTACATTTAAACTTCGTGCTCATGCTAAATTGAATTATTTGAAATTGAATTGTTTTTGACATTGAAACTGTACTTACAGTAAACTGAATTGTTATATATAACTGCTTGAATAGTTTGAAATAGCAATGTTTTTGACAATTAAACTGTGTACTCATGCTAAACTGAATTGTTTGAAATGGAACTGATCATTCACGTAAAAATGGATTTGGAGTTAAATAACCTACAAAGGTTGATATGCCATAAAATCCAACAAACCAAACAAACCAATCAAAATTTGACTATATCAATTAGTTAATGGTAATCTATTTTATAATTCTCTTAGTATATTCTTTCTTTTTTTCAGTAAGTGAACGTGATTATTATTAATATTATAGAAAAGGAAAACTTAAACTGTAGTCGGCGAGTTCACAAGTTTTAGTGGTGGATATTAGATATTTCCACTTATATAATTACAGAATGATTTTTTTTATCTTAATCATTTTTCGTTAATCATATTTTATCATTCGGTTTGGTTAGGCTTTGAACTATTCGGCTCTTAGGGCAGGTGCACACACATTGAGTACAGTTAACGTTCGCGCATAGAGGATTTGACAATCACAAATGTCATAATAAAAACCCCAGATAGGAATTTGGACTGGGGTGTGAATGACGTCATGCCTGGTGATTTTGAAAAAGACGTTAGTTGAGATCTGACTCTGGGCCGAGCCAGTCCAGCACGTTTGTTGGGTCAGATAGTACAGTCAGCATAGTAAAAATTGTGTATGTCTCTCTCTCTCCTCGTGTCGAAAAACTAAAGTCAAGAAGTTAATAAACGTTTCGTACCTGAACAACGGAGAGTCGTCAGTGTTTCGTATTTCGCTGCACCAGTATATTTTACACTTATAACATACCCTACTTTAGATTAGTACATTTTAATCAGTACAAGATAACCTTAGCGACTGATTTATATGACTATCATCTGAAAAACAAATAATGCACGATTTTCTATTAAAAAACTAGATATTCTTATTGATGTCAACGTATTAAGTTGGAAAGGATGTGATGTTGATTTGTTTCAACATAAAGTAATCAACTCGTATTCCAAAATCAATTACAATTTCCAGTTAAGATCATTTCTATTGAAACGTGCCGGCGAGTGTTTGATATTTCGAGTATAAAATTCTTTGTGTTTTTAGAAAGAAAAAAGCAAAAAAAAAAAAAAAAACGAAACAAAAAACATCCAGTTCATAATGTTTTCTATTCAAGAACTGCTGTAAGTAAAAAAGTAAAGTTGGCGACTGTAGTCGAGGGCGACCAGAAGGCTCCTTTTTCTATAGCTACTACACCGAGGTGTAAGGGAGGGCACTACTCCTTTCCCTGGATTGCTCCACTTTACCCTCGATACATACCTTACATTGCTGAATGTTAAGCAAGGAGGTATCAAGTACCATTTTCAGAGTCTTTGGTGTGACGCGACTTGGTATTGAACCCAGGTTTTCCGAGCCATTGGCGAACACTCAGATAAATTGTAAAAGATATGAAATGGTAATAATCCGATGAAGAACGATCGGAAGAAAATAGCGAATGAAATGAAACCTTCATATTTAGAATAAAATTATATTTTTGAGTTCATTTTGAAATATAACCTGATATTATTAAACTAGAGTAGTGGTTTTCAAAGTGAACAGTACCCCCCGGGTGGTGAAGCGATATGAATTTTCAGAGGGGCGCTGGCGAGTAAACAGTCGGATGGGGGCGTTGAAATTGTGAAGGGGACGTTGGAGCAATTACAGTAAAATGTGACGTTGGTGTTGGTAGAAAGGCCGAAAAAACGGGGCGATTTAATTAAGCGTCTCCCCAATCGCCTGCAACTAGACGTACGTGTCACGTCTGTATTCAGAATTCTCTTTGTAAGGGTCATTTTTCCGCTGGTCACCGCTTTTCCTTTTGTTTACTTCCCTTTTTCTCGCTGCGACGTTAAACTTTCTGCCCCTTTTTAACTCCGTTACTTTTATTTCTTATTTCTTCTCCCCTTAATTTCTCTTTCGGGTTGTCTTAAGCTCTCCTTTTGGGAGTTTATCCTCTCTTTATTAATTAATCCCAAACTCTCGGCATCGCGAAAGCTATGGGACATTCTTTTCGGCTGGACTTTCAACCATTCCGCCAGACATTTTTCTTCCCGACAACACGCATTTTTTTTACTTCTCGCTTCAGTCACCCCTTCAACATGACTCTGGTATGTTTCATTTGCCTTATCTCACCATGTTTACTTCCTACTTGTTGCCTTCAATTTAAATATTATCGGAATATTATTCCTATTTGCCATGCTACTACTCTCGCTTTTACCTGCTTTATTACTTAGTAGTAAACTAAAATTCTACTTGTTACAGTCGCCTTACTATCCCTCCCTTCCTCTCTTTCTTCTTTGCCTTTCTCTTTCTCCCCTGAAATTTCTACTTATTTCTTCCTCTTCGTCGCAGTGAAAACTTCTTTGTTTTTCTTTTTTCTTTTAGAAGTTTACCTGTCTCACGTTGGAATAAATTTCTATTTCATAATTTTGGAATTAGTTAGTGTCCTTTATGCGTGAGTCCAAGTTTATTCTGGCAGTCTACGCAAGATGTTTATTAACATTTGGCGAGGGCAGCATACATACATGGCAACCCCTGGAGCATCGAAAAAGAAGTTTGGCAATACTCTGTGGAGTACTTGAAGTATGGATTTATGCTATCACCGACCAATCCACAACAACCCATGTGCTTGGTTTGTGAGAAAAATCTTTTCTAATGAAGCAATGAAGCCGTTTAGGCTCCTCGAACATTTACAGATGATTCATCCCGATAAATCTGGTAAAACACTGGCGTTCTTTCATTCTCTTCGAGATCAATTTTTGAAGCGAAAAACAATGAATATGTTTACTTCCTCATCGAAAAATTCAGATGACGATCTGAAGGCTTCTTACAACATTTCTTTGCTGATAGCGAAAGCTGGCAAACCCCACACTATTGGAGAAGAACTGATTCTACCTGCAGTTAAAGAGGTTATTAAAACAGTCTTGCACAAATCTCCTGAACAAGTCATAAAATCGATTCCTCTGAGTGACAACTCAGTTCAACGAAGAGTAGATAAAATGGCTGAAAACGTCGAAGAGACCCTCAGTAAGATGTTGATGACTACTGAGTTCAGTTTGCAATTGGACGAATCCACTCTTCCAGGAAACGAATCGCTACTTCTCACATATGTACGATTCATCAAGGGTGGGTCACTGTGACAAGAATTATTGTTTGCACGTCTCCTGGAAACAGATACCAAAGGAGAATCCGTGTATCGAGCTTTGGAGGACTATTTCCAGAAAAAAAGCATTCCACTTACAAACATCACCTCATGTGCTACTGATGGCGCCCCGTCCATGGTTGGTCGCCAGCGTGGATTTCTAAGTTTTTTGAAAAAAGCTGTTCCGAAAGTCCTCACAGTTCACTGTGTGATCCATCGACAACACTTAGTGGCAAAGAATTTGTGTGAGAAGCTACATGAATCCTTATCACCTCGTGATCACTGCAGTCAAAGAATCAAAGCGAATGCTCTCAATTCTCGACTATTCCATCAGCTGTGTATTGAAAATGACGACGATTTTCAATGCCTGCTTCTCCATACAGAAGTTAGGTGGTTGGCGAAAGGTAACTGTTTAAAAAGGTTTTCCACCCTGTTTAACAGTGTTCTGGATCTTTTTCAAGAATCCTGAGCTTTACGATAAACTGAAATCGAGTAAGACAGATATTGCTTACCTCACTGAAATGTTTTCCAAATTCAATGAAGTGAATTTGCTGCTGCAAGGTGATGAGACTTCATTAATCAAAGCTAAGTCTGCCCTCTCGGCATTCCTTTCAAAATTACAACTCTACAGCAGGAACCTTGGACGCCGCGAATTCCGTCAGTTTTCTAATTTGTTTGACTTGGAGAAGAAAACAGGAGTGAAGGACAATGACATTGAAGTGTACTGCGCTCATTTAGCGGAACTCCACAGGGATATGTCAGTCAGATTCAACGACCTATTTTCTCTTGAAATCCCTGGTTGGGTGATCGATCCATTTACTGAACCTGGCACAGAGGTGCCAACCCATCTAGAAAAGGAACTTGTAAGTTTGCAAAATGACAAGGATCTGAAACCAAAGTTCAAAACCTCTTACCAAGCCTTTTGGATGCAAACAGCAATCCCAAAACGCTACCCAACCCCGTGGAAAGACATCAAGTTGTTTTTCATTGCTTTTTCGACTTCATACTTGGTTGAAAGGGGATTCAGCGCTGTGTCCAGGTCCTCGCCAAACAAAGAAACAAACGGAATACAACAGAGCGTGGTGATCTGAGACTGCACCTGACAAACCTTCATCCTGATGTTGACAGTTTGATTGCTATGCACCAAGCCCACCTATCTCATTAAGCAGGGTAGTTGTTAATGATTACTCGTTCGGTTTTACAATTTATTTCATGTTCAGTCCAAGGTGTTTGTGATTGAAAAATAAATGTTAACCATTTTTGTTAGTTAAAATTGTTTTTTATATTCTTCAAACTGTTTGTGATTGAAGAATCAACCAATTCTGAAGACATTTAACATTACTGTCGTTCTGGCGTTCGTTGGAAGAAGGGAGCGCTGGCATTTTGGTCTGGAGGTGAAGGTGGGGGACAAAAAATGTTTGAAAACCACTGAACTAGAGTAACAGATTTCCGATTGATCAATGAAGCTTGATTTTTCAATACAGGTTCGTGTCATGCGTTTAGATAATGGTAAGATTTAACAGAGTTGATTGTATCATTACCTTTTATCACTTCAGGATAAACAACTCCTTTCACATCAAACTAAAGACAGGTGCATTAGCTTCTCAAGTTAGCTTATGTTTGTTGCATGAGTTCTTTAGTACTGATGTGCCACTTTTTATACGGCCGGGTTTTTCTTCTGTTACGCTTAGGCATAATTATCAATTTGATTCGGCTAATCAGAATGAGGAGAAATTTTGCAGGTAGGATTCCTAAAGAGAAAGAAAATAGTCCATTGATGACATATCCTGACACGTAAGATTAAATTTCTATTGACAATGCAACTGATTCTAAAGTTGATAGATTCTTGAAATTATAAAACATACTGTGACTAAATGGTCAAATTTTCCCCCTTGTATTTAAGAATCATTTTTATGGCTCACATTTATATAAGAATTACTCAACATTAAATATTCTTAAATTAAAGAGGAAAGATCAGAACACATAAGTTATATTCATAAGTATATATTTTTAAATCAAATAACATAAAGTTATCATAAAAAAACACCAAATAACTATTTTCTTTCCAAATTAACAGATCCATGATGCATGTGCCAATTTGGCAATCAATTTATTGCTGGCTCTCGTACGCTACGGATTTAATCTTTGATTATTCTTTGTGAATATTTGCCGTTATGAACAAATTCATTATTGAAAAGGAAATCTATTCAGTTTCTCTCAATCAGAAATTTTTTGATATAATTAATTTTTTGAGATCATTATGACGTAGAAAATTTTGAGAACTAATCAATTTTTTTCAAAATTGTATCAGTTCGTTTAGAAACAAAATAAATGTATGAACAATAATTTTCAGCGATGAAATTGATTGAAAACAAAACTAGATTACGACTAACAAATCAAAAGGTTTTTTAAAGAGTGTCTGTTCAAGATTTAGCAAATGTCTACGTTAGTTACTAAGCCAAATTATAGCCTAACAATACCGAGAGGTTTGTTTCTCGCGCCCGACAACAGAAAAAGCTGACGAAACTTGTGTTCCTTCTTCACAAATGAAAACTGGCTCCTTCGACAATGATGTTCATTTCACTACTCTCTCTCACACCAAAATATTTTCTGATTCACTTCGAACGGTTCCGTTCTAAAGACTGGCGTATGTTGCCTATATACACTATAACTTCATGAATATGCATAAGGTTATGTGCCAAATAACTTATGAATATTCATAAACAATATTACGGAATTGAACGGACGCATGCACGGAGGTCATATTCTAAATGTCCGCCTATACAACCAACCTGAGTTTTTTGCCTCATTTTCGGGCAAATCGTCAAAAAGAAAAAAAAACCCTCCAAAATAAATCACATTCTGACAAAACACAAAAGAAGAATGTTATGTAGCATCACACATTTGGATTAAACAGCAGTCTTTTATTCGATAGCAAGAATGAACTTCTCTAGAAAGCTCTATTATATATTCTCTGTGACCTCTAGTGACCTTAGAGGTCAGAGCTTATATCATCCACTCTCACTATTTATGAATTAAAGAAATGTTTTTGTATTGTATAGTAAACTCATTTTGTCTTTCTGTCTGACGAGAAGTAGCAGTTTTAAAAATAAATTGATCTGTGAAGACTATAAGTGATCTTGTGGGGTCAGCACTATTTGTACAATGTTCACCCTCAAGTCAAATTAACGCCAGGATTTTACCCTTTAGCCACCCTTTAAACGCATACAACCAAATGGAGGCGTACTTAACGTGACGGTTATCGTCGAAGGAAATTGAATCGTTGACCGGAGTTCAAATACTAGACAAGACTGTGTTTCACATCACGTCAATGCTCTTCGAAAATGCATCTCCCACCTGCTCTCCCCTCAAGCTATGAGAAAATAATAGGACAGACAGTGTTCTTTAGCCTCGGTTCGGCAAGTAGTCTAGGAGAAAGAAATACCAGCTTTACACCACTTAAAACTTGACCTTGTGTCACATTATGTCCGTGTCTGAAGGGTTGGCAAATATATACCAGCAAGTTCATTGCTGCTAGCTTTATTATAAATTAAAAAAGCTTCCGAACAGTAAAGTTCGGATTGACATCTTACTTTTTGTAAGATGTCAATCAGAAAGTTTCTTTGTTTTTAAGCAGAAGGTAATTAATGTGTATAAATTCTGGATTTAATCTAAAAATACTCAGATAGAAATAACCAGATATCAATAAGTTTGTATAAAACAGAATAAAAATATTCTTCTTGATATGCATCATTTTAATCAGAAGATTAAAACTGAAAATCGAATTCTTGTCATGGGAAAGAGAAAAAGATAAAATTGTCAAGTATTGTCTAATTAATTGGATGAATTGGAAATCATTAACAAACACTAATATAAATTCAAGTAAAAGATACAAGACGATAATATTTTCTTCATTTAACGTTAAATCAAAACAGCAAATATGTCCTCTTGTAAGCGCGCCCCCCCACTTATATATATATATATATATATATATATATATATATATATATATATATATATATTGTGACGTGGTATGCCCCTGAGAGGAGAAAGGTAGGATAAATTTCCCCTACCTTCTGTGTTTGAACTAACAAGCCCCAGGGACTGACCGCTAAGGCAGTCAGAATGCAGGTCAAACGCTGCCAGCCCTCCGTGACCTAATTGGTTGGACAGAGAAGGGAATGTAGGTCATTGTAGTAGCCCGAATGAAATAGCATGACCAGATGATGTGGGGGAGGAGGAGGAAAGAGGCCAAATCATTGGCCAGAGCCCTTCATGCCAAAAATAATGCCTTTTCGTCAGAGGAAATTTCGAAGGGGATCTTTAGTTTTAGGACTGAAGTCGGTGTGAAGGACGTGCTGATTTATTAGCCAAAACCCTGGGAAAAGAGTGGAACAGAATCTTTGGACAGAAGATAACAGTACCTTCCGCCAGATTCTTGAGAAATGCCGCCCGCCTGTAAAAGAAAGAAATCTAAGAAGTAAACCCTTCGAAAAGCTAAGTACAACTTAAAACTGTTTTTCCTTCTACCATTCCTAAATATTGGAATTATATGCATTCAGAAAAGAAAAGAAAAAAAGAAGAAAGAAAGAAAGAAAGGAAAAAAGAAGAGAGACGTTTGTGTTTCACACTGCCTACATTGCTTAATAAGTCTGATCGTTTAAAAGAAAAGAAAGAAAGAAGAAAGAAAGAAAAGAAAAAAAGAAGAAAGAGAGACATTTGTGTTTAAGACTGTCTGCTGGTTTAATATAGCCGGCACCTTAAAAAGGAGAAAAGAAAAGAAAGGAATTGTTTCTTAAATCTCATAATTATTTGTTTGGTCCTCACTTATTAGAATTTTGTTACATCTTAAATGCTCCCTCGTGATGAAATGTATTCGTTATGTTGTTTATCTGTCGAGTTGCCTTCTTTTGTACATTATCTTTTTCAGCTCTGTATCGCTTTAATTTATTCTTGCTAAATGTCTTATTCGCCTCGAAAACATTCATTATAAGGGAATTTTGGAAGTTTGACTACAGTGAAATATATATTGTTTTAACCTAGAAGTCCATGCTTTCCGTTATCCGAGGGGGTTGGAAAACGAAGCACTTGATGGGGCATGTGAAGTGAAATTGGAATCCCCCTTGCCAGCGTCGAGATAAGTCTAGCCCCAAATTAACCCCCACATTATCGGCCAGTTACATTATGCCCGAAAAAGGAGTCTTGCGAGGGGTCAAGTGCCAGTCTACCCTGACGTCACACGTGCGTAAAATAAACTCTCGTCCCGAGATAAATATTTATGCACCTTTACAATATATATATACATATATATATATATATATATATATATATATATATACCCACATGGGTCGTTCTAAAAGTTATAAGCATTACATTACCCTGAAAGAAGAGCATAGCTTAACATTATTATTGCGATAATACCTCACACTTCTTTTAAAACTAAAAAAATCTCAATTGGTTTTTCGAGTTTAATTAAAACTGTTCAGCTAGGCCCTTTTTTCTGGTTCATGCTTAAAACTATTATATAACAAAAAATTCGTTGTTATTTACTGGTAATAGCCCAAATATTTAATCTTTTTACTTTCTCACTTAAATCTTGTTTTTTTTTCGGCTCTCTAACAATTTATACCTGTAGCCTTTTAACATTTATACCTTTGTCTAAAAAGATACCTACATCTCTACAACATTTTATGCCTTCGTCTCGATAACCATATATACCTTCTTCCCTTCAACATTTTATATTTTCGTCACAATATACTTTATACCTTCCTTTCTATAAACCTTTAGACTTTTCTATCAATATACTTTATACCTTCCTTTCTATAAACTTTTATACTTTCCTCTCAATATTCTTTATACCTTCCTTTCTATAAACTTTTATACTTTCCTCTCAATATTCTTTACACCTTCATTTCTATAAACTTTTATACTTTCCTATCAATATTCTTTTTACCTTCCTTTCTATAAACTTTTATACTTTCCTCTCAATATTCTTTATACCTTCCTTTCTATAAACTTTTAGACTTTCCTCTCAATATTCTTTATACCTTCCTTTCTATAAACTTTTATACTTTCCTCTCAATATTCTTTATACCTTCCTTTCTATAAACTTTTATACTTTCCTCTCAATATTCTTTATACCTTCCTTTCTATAAACTTTTAGACTTTCCTCTCAATATTCTTTATACCTTCCTTTCTATAAACTTTATATACTTTCCTCTCAATATTCTTTATACCTTCCTTTCTATAAACTTTTAGACTTTCCTCTCAATATTCTTTATACCTTCCTTTCTATAAACTTTTAGACTTTCCAGTCAATATTCTTTATGCCTTCCTTTCTATAAACTTTTAGACTTTCGTCACAATATTCTTTATACCTTCCTTTCTATAAACTTTTAGACTTTCCTCTCAATATTCTTTATACCTTCCTTTCAATAAACTTTTAGATTTTCCACTCAATATTCTTTATAGGTTCCTTTCTATAAACTTTTATACTTTCCTCTCAATAATCTTTATCCCTTCCTTTCTATAAACCTTTAGACTTTCCTCTCAATATACTTTATACCTTCCTTTCTATAAACTTTTATACTTTCCTCTCAATATTCTTTATACCTTCTTTCTATAAACTTTTATACGTTCGTCACAATATTCTTTATACCTTCCTTTCTATAAACTTTTATACTTTCCTCTCAATATTCTTTATACCTTCCTTTCTATAAACTTTTAGACTTTACTCTCAATATTCTTTATACCTTCCTTTCTATAAACTTTTAGACTTTCCTGTCAATATTCTTTATACCTTCCTTTCTATAAACTTTTATACTTTCCTCTCAATATTCTTTATACCTTCCTTTCTATAAACATTTATACTTTCCTCTCAATATTATTTATACATTCCTTTCTATAAAATTTTATACTTTCCTCTCAATATTCTTTATACATTCCTTTCTATAAACTTTTAGACTTTCCTGTCAATATTCTTTATACCTTCCTTTCAATAAACTTTTAGACTTTCCTTCAATATTCTTTATACCTTCCTTTCTATAAACATTTATACTTTCCTCTCAATATTCTTTATACCTTCCTTTCTATAAACTTTTAGACTTTCCTCTCAATATTCTTTATACCTTCCTTTCTATAAACTTTTATACTTTCCTTTAAATAATCTTTATCCCTTCCTTTCTATAAACCTTTAGACTTTCCTCTCAATATACTTTATACCTTCCTTTCTATAAACTTTTATATTTTCCTGTCAATATTTTTTATACCTTCCTTTCTATAGACTTTTATACTTTCGTCACAATATTCTTTATACCTTCCTTTCTATAAACTTTTAGACGTTACTCTCAATATTCTTTATACCTTCCTTTCTATAAACTTTTAGACTTTCCTGTCAATATTCTTTATACCTTCTTTTCTATAAACTTTTATACTTTCCTCTCAATATTCTTTATACCTTCATTTCTATAAACTTTTATACTTTCCTCTCAATATTCTTTATACCTTCCTTTCTATAAACTTTTATACTTTCCTCTCAATATTCTTTATACCTGCCTTTCTATAAACTTTTAGACTTTCCTCTCAATAATCTTTATACCGTCCTTTCGATAAACTTTTATACTATCCTATCAATATTCTTTATACCTTCCTTTCTATAAACTTTTATACTTTCCTCTCAATATTCTTTATAACTTCCTTTCTATAAACTTTTAGACTTTCCTGTCAATATTCTTTATACCTTCCTTTCTATAAACTTTTAGACTTTCCTCTCAATATTCTTTATAACTTCCTTTCAATAAACTTTTAGATTTTCCACTCAATATTCTTTATACCTTCCTTTCTATAAACTTTTATACTTTCCTCTCAATAATCTTTATCCCTTCCTTTCTATAAACCTTTAGACTTTCCTCTCAATATACTTTATACCTTCCTTTCTATAAACTTTTAGACATTCCTGTCAATATTCTTTATACCTTCTTTCTATAAACTTTTATACTTTCGTCACAATATTCTTTATACCTTCCTTTCTATAAACTTTTATACTTTCCTCTCAATATTCTTTATATCTTCCTTTCTATAAACTTTTAGACTTTACTCTCAATATTCTTTATACCTTCCTTTCTATTAACTTTTAGACTTTCCTCTCAATATTCTTAATACCTTCCTTTCTATAAACATTTATACTTTCCTCTCAATATTCTTTATACCTTCCTTTCTATAAACTTTTATACTTTCCTCTCAATATTCTTTATACCTTCCTTTCTATAAACTTTTAGACTTTCCTCTCAATATTCTTTATACCTTCCTTTCTATAAACTTTTATACTTTCCTCTCAATATTCTTTATACCTTCCTTTCTATAAACCTTTAGACTTTCCTCTCAATATAATTTATACCTTCCTTTCTATAAACTTTTAGACTTTCCTGTCAATATTCTTTATACCTTCCTTTCTATAAACTTTTATACTTTCGTCACAATATACTTTATACCTTCCTTTCTATAAACTTTTAGACTTTCCTCTCAATATTCTTTATACCTTCCTTTCTATAACTTTTAGACTTTCCTGTCAATATTCTTTATACCTTCCTTTCTATAAACTTTTATACTTTCCTCTCAATATTCTTTATACCTTCCTTTCTATAAACCTTTATACTTTCCTCTCAATATTCTTTATACCTTCCTTTCTATAAACTTTTAGACTTTCCTGTCAATATTCTTTATACCTTCCTTTCTAAAAACTTTTAGACTTTCCTCTCAATATTCTTTATAACTTCCTTTCAATAAACTTTTAGATTTTCCACTCAATATTCTTTATACCTTCCTTTCTATAAACTTTTATACTTTCCTCTCAATAATCTTTATCCTTTCCTTTCTATAAACCTTTAGACTTTCCTCTCAATATACTTTATACCTTCCTTTCTATAAACTTTTAGACTTTCCTGTCAATATTCTTTATACCTTCTTTCTATAAACTTTTATACTTTCGTCACAATATTCTTTATACCTTCCTTTCTATAAACTTTTATACTTTCCTCTCAATATTCTTTATATCTTCCTTTCTATAAACTTTTAGACTCTACTCTCAATATTCTTTATACCTTCCTTTCTATTAACTTTTAGACTTTGCTGTCAATATTCTTAATACCTTCCTTTCTATAAACATTTATACTTTCCTCTCAATATTCTTTATACATTCCTTTCTATAAAATTTTATACTTTCCTCTCAATATTCTTTATACCTTCCTTTCTATAAACTTTTAGACTTTCCTCTCAATATTCTTTATACCTTGCTTTCTATAAACTTTTAGACTTTCCACTCAATATTCTTTATAGCTTCCTTTCTATAAACTTTTAGATTTTCCTTTAAATAATCTTTATCCCTTCCTTTCTATAAACCTTTAGACTTTCCTCTCAATATTCTTTATACCATCCTTTCTATAAACTTTTATATTTTCCTGTCAATATTCTTTACACCTTCCTTTCTATAAAATTTTATACTTTCGTCACAATATTCTTTATACCTTCCTTTCTATAAACTTTTAGACTTTACTCTCAATATTCTTTATACCTTCCTTTCTATAAACTTTTAGACTTTCCTCTCAATATTCTTTATACCTTCCTTTCTATAAACTTTTATACTTTCCTCTCAATATTCTTTATACCTTCCTTTCTATAAACTTTTATACTTTCCTCACAATATTCTTTATATATTCCTTTCTATAAAACTTTATACTTTCGTCACAATATTCTTTATACCTTCCTTTCTATAAACTTTTACACTTTCCTCTCAATATTCTTTATACCTTCCTTTCAATAAACTTTTATACTATCCTCTCAATATTCTTTATACCTTCCTTTCTATAAACTTTTATACTTTCGTCACAATATTCTTTATACCTTCTTTTCTATAAACTTTTATACTTTCCTCTCAATATTCTTTATACCTTCCTTTCTATAAACCTTTAGACTTGTCTCTCAATATACTTTATAACTTCCTTTCTATAAACTTTTATACTTTCCTCTCAATATTCTTTATACTTTCCTTTCTATAAACTTTTAGACTTTCCTCTTAATATTCTTTATACCTTCCTTTCTATAAACTTTTATACTTTCGTCAAAATATTCTTATACCTTCCTTTCTATAAACTTTTATACTTTCCTCTCAATAATCTTTATAACTTCCTTTCTATAAACTTTTAGACTTTCCTCTCAATATTCTTTATACCTTCCTTTCCATAAACTTTCATACTTTCCTCTCAATATTCTTTATACCTTCCTTTCTATAAACTTTTATACTTTCCTCTCAATATTCTTTATACCTTCCTTTCTATAAACTTTTATACTTTCCTCTCAATATTCTTTTTACCTTCCTTTCGATAAACTTTTATACTTTCGTCACAATATTATTTATACCATTCTTTCTATAAACTTTTATACTTTCCTCTCAATATTCTTTATACCTTCCTTTCTATAAACTTTTAGACTTTCCTCTCAATATTTTCATACCTTCCTTTCTATAAACTTTCATACTTTCCTCTCAATATTTTTTATACCTTCCTTTCTATAAACTTTTATACTTTCCTCTCAATATTCTTTTATACCTTCCTTTCTATAAATTTTTATACTTTCGTCACAATATTCTTTATACCTTCCTTTCTATAAACTTTTAGACTTTCCTGTCAATATTCTTTATACCTTCCTTTCTATAACCTTTTATACTTTCCTCTCAATATTCTTTATACCTTCCATTCTATAAACTTTTATACTTTCGTCACAATATTCTTTATACCTTCCTTTCTCTAAACTTTCATACTTTCCTCTCAATATTCTTTATACCTTCCTTTCTATAAACTTTTATAATTTCCTATCAATATTCTTTTATACCTTCCTTTGTATAAACTTTTATACTTTCGTCAAAATATTCTTTATACCTTCCTTTCTATAAACTTTTATACTTTCCTCTCAATATTCTTTATACCTTCCTTTCTATAAACTTTTATACTTTCGTCACAATATTCTTTATACCTTCCTTTCTATAAACTTTTATACTTTCCTCTCAATATTCTTTATACCTTCCTTTCTATAAACTTTTATACTTGCGTCACAATATTTTTATACCTTCCTTTCTATAAACCTTTAGACTTGCCTCTCAATATTCTTTATATCTTCCTTTCTATAAACTTTTATACTTTCCTGTCAATATTCTTTATACCTTCCTTTCTATAGACTTTTATACTTTCCTCTTAATATTCTTTATACCTTCCTTTCTATAAACTTTTATACTTTCGTCACAATATTCTTTATACCTTCCTTTCTATAAACTTTTATACTTTCCTCTAATAATCTTTATACGTTCCTTTCTATAAAGTTTTATACTTTCCTCTCAATATTCTTTATACGTTCCTTTCTATAAACTTTTATACTTTCCTATCAATATTCTTCATACCTTCCTTTCTATAAACTTTTATACTTTCGTCACAATATTCTTTATACCTTCCTTTCTATAAACTTTTATACTTTCCTCTCAATATTCTTTATACCTTCCTTTCTATAAACTTTTAGACTTTCCTGTCAATATTCTTTATACCTTCCTTTCTATAAACTTTTATACTTTCCTGTCAATAATCTTTATACCTTCCTTTCTATAAACTTTTATACTTTCCTCTCAATATTCTTTATACCTTCCTTTGTATAAACTTTTATACTTTCCTCTCAATATTCTTTATACCTTCCTTTCTATAAACTTTTATACTTGCGTCACAATATTCTTTATACCTTCCTTTCTATAAACCTTTAGACTTGCCTCTCAATATTCTTTATACCTTCCTTTCTATAAACTTTTATACTTTCGTCACAATATTCTTTATACCTTCCTTTCTCTAAATTTTTAGACTTTCCTCTCAATATTCTTTATAACTTCCTTTCAATAAACTTTTAGATTTTCCACTCAATATTCTTTATACCTTCCTTTCTATAAACTTTTATACTTTCCTCTCAATAATCTTTATCCTTTCCTTTCTATAAACCTTTAGACTTTCCTCTCAATATAATTTATACCTTCCTTTCTATAAACTTTTAGACTTTCCTGTCAATATTCTTTATACCTTCCTTTCTATAAACTTTTATACTTTCGTCACAATATACTTTATACCTTCCTTTCTATAAACTTTTAGACTTTCCTCTCAATATTCTTTATACCTTCCTTTCTATAACTTTTAGACTTTCCTGTCAATATTCTTTATACCTTCCTTTCTATAAACTTTTATACTTTCCTCTCAATATTCTTTATACCTTCCTTTCTATAAACCTTTATACTTTCCTCTCAATATTCTTTATACCTTCCTTTCTATAAACTTTTAGACTTTCCTGTCAATATTCTTTATACCTTCCTTTCTAAAAACTTTTAGACTTTCCTCTCAATATTCTTTATAACTTCCTTTCAATAAACTTTTAGATTTTCCACTCAATATTCTTTATACCTTCCTTTCTATAAACTTTTATACTTTCCTCTCAATAATCTTTATCCTTTCCTTTCTATAAACCTTTAGACTTTCCTCTCAATATACTTTATACCTTCCTTTCTATAAACTTTTAGACTTTCCTGTCAATATTCTTTATACCTTCTTTCTATAAACTTTTATACTTTCGTCACAATATTCTTTATACCTTCCTTTCTATAAACTTTTATACTTTCCTCTCAATATTCTTTATATCTTCCTTTCTATAAACTTTTAGACTCTACTCTCAATATTCTTTATACCTTCCTTTCTATTAACTTTTAGAGTTTGCTGTCAATATTCTTAATACCTTCCTTTCTATAAACATTTATACTTTCCTCTCAATATTCTTTATACATTCCTTTCTATAAAATTTTATACTTTCCTCTCAATATTCTTTATACCTTCCTTTCTATAAACTTTTAGACTTTCCTCTCAATATTCTTTATACCTTGCTTTCTATAAACTTTTAGACTTTCCACTCAATATTCTTTATACCTTCCTTTCTATAAACTTTTAGATTTTCCTTTAAATAATCTTTATCCCTTCCTTTCTATAAACCTTTAGACTTTCCTCTCAATATTCTTTATACCATCCTTTCTATAAACTTTTATATTTTCCTGTCAATATTCTTTACACCTTCCTTTCTATAAAATTTTATACTTTCGTCACAATATTCTTTATACCTTCCTTTCTATAAACTTTTAGACTTTACTCTCAATATTCTTTATACCTTCCTTTCTATAAACTTTTAGACTTTCCTCTCAATATTCTTTATACCTTCCTTTCTATAAACTTTTATACTTTCCTCTCAATATTCTTTATACCTTCCTTTCTATAAACTTTTATACTTTCCTCACAATATTCTTTATATATTCCTTTCTATAAAACTTTATACTTTCGTCACAATATTCTTTATACCTTCCTTTCTATAAACTTTTACACTTTCCTCTCAATATTCTTTATACCTTCCTTTCAATAAACTTTTATACTATCCTCTCAATATTCTTTATACCTTCCTTTCTATAAACTTTTATACTTTCGTCACAATATTCTTTATACCTTCTTTTCTATAAACTTTTATACTTTCCTCTCAATATTCTTTATACCTTCCTTTCTATAAACCTTTAGACTTGTCTCTCAATATACTTTATAACTTCCTTTCTATAAACTTTTATACTTTCCTCTCAATATTCTTTATACTTTCCTTTCTATAAACTTTTAGACTTTCCTCTTAATATTCTTTATACCTTCCTTTCTATAAACTTTTATACTTTCGTCAAAATATTCTTATACCTTCCTTTCTATAAACTTTTATACTTTCCTCTCAATAATCTTTATAACTTCCTTTCTATAAACTTTTAGACTTTCCTCTCAATATTCTTTATACCTTCCTTTCCATAAACTTTCATACTTTCCTCTCAATATTCTTTATACCTTCCTTTCTATAAACTTTTATACTTTCCTCTCAATATTCTTTATACCTTCCTTTCTATAAACTTTTATACTTTCCTCTCAATATTCTTTTTACCTTCCTTTCGATAAACTTTTATACTTTCGTCACAATATTATTTATACCATTCTTTCTATAAACTTTTATACTTTCCTCTCAATATTCTTTATACCTTCCTTTCTATAAACTTTTAGACTTTCCTCTCAATATTTTCATACCTTCCTTTCTATAAACTTTCATACTTTCCTCTCAATATTTTTTATACCTTCCTTTCTATAAACTTTTATACTTTCCTCTCAATATTCTTTTATACCTTCCTTTCTATAAATTTTTATACTTTCGTCACAATATTCTTTATACCTTCCTTTCTATAAACTTTTAGACTTTCCTGTCAATATTCTTTATACCTTCCTTTCTATAA
The DNA here is from genome assembly GCA_963585895.1 of Sepioteuthis lessoniana. NCBI lineage: Eukaryota > Metazoa > Mollusca > Cephalopoda > Myopsida > Loliginidae > Sepioteuthis > Sepioteuthis lessoniana. The sequence goes on along the minus strand of OY757912.1, from coordinate 126,973,858 downwards.
CCTTTTATACTTTCCTCTCAATATTCTTTATACCTTCCTTTCTATAAACTTTTATACTTTCGTCACAATATTCTTTATACCTTCCTTTCTCTAAACTTTCATACTTTCCTCTCAATATTCTTTATACCTTCCTTTCTATAAACTTTTATAATTTCCTATCAATATTCTTTTATACCTTCCTTTGTATAAACTTTTATACTTTCGTCAAAATATTCTTTATACCTTCCTTTCTATAAACTTTTATACTTTCCTCTCAATATTCTTTATACCTTCCTTTCTATAAACTTTTATACTTTCGTCACAATATTCTTTATACCTTCCTTTCTATAAACTTTTATACTTTCCTCTCAATATTCTTTATACCTTCCTTTCTATAAACTTTTATACTTGCGTCACAATATTTTTATACCTTCCTTTCTATAAACCTTTAGACTTGCCTCTCAATATTCTTTATATCTTCCTTTCTATAAACTTTTATACTTTCCTGTCAATATTCTTTATACCTTCCTTTCTATAAACTTTTATACTTTCCTCTTAATATTCTTTATACCTTCCTTTCTATAAACTTTTATACTTTCGTCACAATATTCTTTATACCTTCCTTTCTATAAACTTTTATACTTTCCTCTAATAATCTTTATACGTTCCTTTCTATAAAGTTTTATACTTTCCTCTCAATATTCTTTATACGTTCCTTTCTATAAACTTTTATACTTTCCTATCAATATTCTTCATACCTTCCTTTCTATAAACTTTTATACTTTCGTCACAATATTCTTTATACCTTCCTTTCTATAAACTTTTATACTTTCCTCTCAATATTCTTTATACCTTCCTTTCTATAAACTTTTAGACTTTCCTGTCAATATTCTTTATACCTTCCTTTCTATAAACTTTTATACTTTCCTGTCAATAATCTTTATACCTTCCTTTCTATAAACTTTTATACTTTCCTCTCAATATTCTTTATACCTTCCTTTGTATAAACTTTTATACTTTCCTCTCAATATTCTTTATACCTTCCTTTCTATAAACTTTTATACTTGCGTCACAATATTCTTTATACCTTCCTTTCTATAAACCTTTAGACTTGCCTCTCAATATTCTTTATACCTTCCTTTCTATAAACTTTTATACTTTCGTCACAATATTCTTTATACCTTCCTTTCTCTAAATTTTTAGACTTTCCTCTCAATATTCTTTATACCTTCCTTTCTATAAACTTTTAGACTTTCCTCTCAATATTCTTTATAACTTCCTTTCTATAACCTTTTATACTTTCCTCTCAATATTCTTTATACCTTCCTTTCTATAAACTTTTATACTTTCCTCTCAATATTCTTTATACCTTCCTTTCTATAAACTTTTATACTTTCCTCTCAATATTCTTCATACCTTCCTTTCTATAAACTTTTATACTTTCCTCTCAATATTCTTTATACCTTCCTTTTTATAAACTTTTATACTTTCGTCACAATATTCTTTATACCTTCCTTTCTATAAACTTTTAGACTTTCCACTCAATATTTTTTTATACCTTCCTTTCTATAAACTTTTATACTTTCCTCTCAATATTCTTTATATCTTCCTTTCTATAAACTTTTAGATTTTCCTCTCAATATTCTTTATACCTTCATTTCTATAAACTTCTATACTTTCCTGTCAATAATCTTTATACCTTCCTTTCTATAAACTTTTGTATTTTCCTCTCAATATTCTTTATACCTTCCTTTCTATAAACTTTTATACTTTCGTCACAATATTCTTTATACCTTCCTTTCTATAAACTTTCATACTTTCCTCTCAATATTCTTTATACCTTCCTTTCTATAAACTTTTATACTTTCCTCTCAATATTCTTTATACCTTCCTTTCTATAAACTTTTAGACTTTCCTCTCAATATTCTTTATACCTTCCTTTCTATAAACTTTTATACTTTCCTCTCAATATTCTTTATACTTTCCTTTCTATAAACTTTTATACTTTCCTCTCAATATTCTTTATACCTTCCTTTCTATAAACTTTTATACTTTCCTCTCAATATTCTTTATACCTTCCTTTCTATAAACTTTTATACTTTCGTCACAATATTCTTTATACCTTCCTTTCTATAAACTTTTAGACTTTCCTCTCAATATTCTTTATACCTTCCTTTCTATAAACTTTTAGACTTTCCTCTCAATATTCTTTATAACTTCCTTTCTATAACCTTTTATACTTTCCTCTCAATATTCTTTATACCTTCCTTTCTATAAACTTTTAGACTTTCCTCTCAATATTCTTCATACCTTCCTTTCTATAAACTTTTAGGCTTTCCTCTCAATAGTCTTTATACCTTCCTTTCTATAAACTTTTATACTTTCCTCTCAATATTCTTTATACCTTTCTTTCTATAAACTTTTAGACTTTCCTGTCAATATTCTTTATACCTTCCTTTCTATAAACTTTTATACTTTCCTCTCAATATTCTTATACCTTCCTTTCTATAAACTTTTATACTTTCCTCTCAATATTCTTCATACCTTCCTTTCTATAAACTTTTATACTTTCCTCTCAATATTCTTTATACCTTCCTTTTTATAAACTTTTATACTTTCGTGACAATATTCTTTATACCTTCCTTTCTATAAACTTTTAGACTTTCCTCTCAATATTTTTTTATACCTTCCTTTCTATAAACTTTTATACTTTCCTCTCAATATTCTTTATATCTTCCTTTCTATAAACTTTTAGATTTTCCTCTCAATATTCTTTATACCTTCATTTCTATAAACTTCTATACTTTCCTGTCAATAATCTTTATACCTTCCTTTCTATAAACTTTTGTATTTTCCTCTCAATATTCTTTATACCTTCCTTTCTATAAACTTTTATACATTCGTCGCAATATTCTTTATACCTTCCTTTCTATAAACTTTTAGACTTTCCTCTCAATATTCTTTATACCTTTCTTTCTATAAACTTTTATACTTTCCTTTCAATATTCTTTATACCTTCCTTTCTATAAACTTTTAGACTTTCCTCTCAATATTCTTTATACCTTCCTTTCTATAAACTTTTAGACTTTCCGGTCAATATTCTTTATACCTTCCTTTCTATAAACTTTTATACTTTCCTCTCAATATTCTTTATACCTTCCTTTCTATAAACTTTTTTACTTTCGTCACAATATTCTTTATACCTTCCTTTCTATAAACCTTTATACTTTCCTCTCCATATTCTTCATACCTTCCTTTCTATAAACTTTTATACTTTCCTCTCAATATTCTTTATACCTTCCTTTCTATAAACTTTTATACTTTCCTCTCAATAATCTTTATACCTTCCTTTCTATAAACTTTTAGACTTTCCTCTCAATATTCTTTATACCTTCCTTTCTATAAACTTTTAGACTTTCCTCTCAATATTCTTTATACCTTCCTTTCTATATACTTTTATACTTTCCTCTCAATATTCTTTATACCTTCCTTTCTATAAACTTTTATACTTTCGTCACAATATTCTTTATACCTTCCTTTCTATAAACTTTTATACTTTACTCTCAATATTCCTTATACTTTCCTTTCTATAAACTTTTATACTTTCCTCTCAATATTCTTTATACCTTCCTTTCTAGAAACTTTTATACTTTTGTCAGAATATTCTTTATACCTTCCTTTCTATAAACTTTTAGACTTTCCTCTCAATATTTTTTATACCTTCCTTTCTATAAACTTTTATACTTTCCTCTCAATATTCTTTATACCTTCCTTTCTATAAACTTTTATACTTTTGTCAGAATATTCTTTATACCTTCCTTTCTATAAACTTTTATACTTTCGTCACAATATTCTTTATACCTTCTTTTCTATAAACTTTTATACTTTCCTCTCAATATTCTTTATACCTTCCTTTCTATAAAATTTTATACTTTCCTCTCAATATTCTTTATACCTTCCTTTCTATAAACTTTTATACTTTCGTCTAAATATTCTTTATACCTTCCTTTCAATAAACTTTTAGACTTTCCTTCAATATTCTTTATACCTTCCTTTCTATAAACATTTATACTTTCCTCTCAATATTCTTTATACCTTCCTTTCTATAAACTTTTAGACTTTCCTCTCAATATTCTTTATACCTTCCTTTCTATAAACTTTTATACTTTCCTCTCAATATTCTTTATACCTTCCTTTCTATAAACTTTATATACTTTCCTCTCAATATTCTTTATACCTTCCTTTCTATAAACTTTTAGACTTTCCTCTCAATATTCTTTATACCTTCCTTTCTATAAACTTTTAGACTTTCCAGTCAATATTCTTTATGCCTTCCTTTCTATAAACTTTTAGACTTTCGTCACAATATTCTTTATACCTTCCTTTCTATAAACTTTTAGACTTTCCTCTCAATATTCTTTATACCTTCCTTTCAATAAACTTTTAGATTTTCCACTCAATATTCTTTATAGGTTCCTTTCTATAAACTTTTATACTTTCCTCTCAATAATCTTTATCCCTTCCTTTCTATAAACCTTTAGACTTTCCTCTCAATATACTTTATACCTTCCTTTCTATAAACTTTTATATTTTCCTGTCAATATTTTTTATACCTTCCTTTCTATAGACTTTTATACTTTCGTCACAATATTCTTTATACCTTCCTTTCTATAAACTTTTAGACGTTACTCTCAATATTCTTTATACCTTCCTTTCTATAAACTTTTAGACTTTCCTGTCAATATTCTTTATACCTTCTTTTCTATAAACTTTTATACTTTCCTCTCAATATTCTTTATACCTTCATTTCTATAAACTTTTATACTTTCCTCTCAATATTCTTTATACCTTCCTTTCTATAAACTTTTATACTTTCCTCTCAATATTCTTTATACCTGCCTTTCTATAAACTTTTAGACTTTCCTCTCAATAATCTTTATACCGTCCTTTCGATAAACTTTTATACTATCCTATCAATATTCTTTATACCTTCCTTTCTATAAACTTTTATACTTTCCTCTCAATATTCTTTATAACTTCCTTTCTATAAACTTTTAGACTTTCCTGTCAATATTCTTTATACCTTCCTTTCTATAAACTTTTAGACTTTCCTCTCAATATTCTTTATAACTTCCTTTCAATAAACTTTTAGATTTTCCACTCAATATTCTTTATACCTTCCTTTCTATAAACTTTTATACTTTCCTCTCAATAATCTTTATCCCTTCCTTTCTATAAACCTTTAGACTTTCCTCTCAATATACTTTATACCTTCCTTTCTATAAACTTTTAGACATTCCTGTCAATATTCTTTATACCTTCTTTCTATAAACTTTTATACTTTCGTCACAATATTCTTTATACCTTCCTTTCTATAAACTTTTATACTTTCCTCTCAATATTCTTTATATCTTCCTTTCTATAAACTTTTAGACTTTACTCTCAATATTCTTTATACCTTCCTTTCTATTAACTTTTAGACTTTCCTCTCAATATTCTTAATACCTTCCTTTCTATAAACATTTATACTTTCCTCTCAATATTCTTTATACCTTCCTTTCTATAAACTTTTATACTTTCCTCTCAATATTCTTTATACCTTCCTTTCTATAAACTTTTAGACTTTCCTCTCAATATTCTTTATACCTTCCTTTCTATAAACTTTTATACTTTCCTCTCAATATTCTTTATACCTTCCTTTCTATAAACCTTTAGACTTTCCTCTCAATATAATTTATACCTTCCTTTCTATAAACTTTTAGACTTTCCTGTCAATATTCTTTATACCTTCCTTTCTATAAACTTTTATACTTTCGTCACAATATACTTTATACCTTCCTTTCTATAAACTTTTAGACTTTCCTCTCAATATTCTTTATACCTTCCTTTCTATAACTTTTAGACTTTCCTGTCAATATTCTTTATACCTTCCTTTCTATAAACTTTTATACTTTCCTCTCAATATTCTTTATACCTTCCTTTCTATAAACCTTTATACTTTCCTCTCAATATTCTTTATACCTTCCTTTCTATAAACTTTTAGACTTTCCTGTCAATATTCTTTATACCTTCCTTTCTAAAAACTTTTAGACTTTCCTCTCAATATTCTTTATAACTTCCTTTCAATAAACTTTTAGATTTTCCACTCAATATTCTTTATACCTTCCTTTCTATAAACTTTTATACTTTCCTCTCAATAATCTTTATCCTTTCCTTTCTATAAACCTTTAGACTTTCCTCTCAATATACTTTATACCTTCCTTTCTATAAACTTTTAGACTTTCCTGTCAATATTCTTTATACCTTCTTTCTATAAACTTTTATACTTTCGTCACAATATTCTTTATACCTTCCTTTCTATAAACTTTTATACTTTCCTCTCAATATTCTTTATATCTTCCTTTCTATAAACTTTTAGACTCTACTCTCAATATTCTTTATACCTTCCTTTCTATTAACTTTTAGACTTTCCTGTCAATATTCTTAATACCTTCCTTTCTATAAACATTTATACTTTCCTCTCAATATTCTTTATACATTCCTTTCTATAAAATTTTATACTTTCCTCTCAATATTCTTTATACCTTCCTTTCTATAAACTTTTAGACTTTCCTCTCAATATTCTTTATACCTTGCTTTCTATAAACTTTTAGACTTTCCACTCAATATTCTTTATAACTTCCTTTCTATAAACTTTTAGATTTTCCTTTAAATAATCTTTATCCCTTCCTTTCTATAAACCTTTAGACTTTCCTCTCAATATTCTTTATACCATCCTTTCTATAAACTTTTATATTTTCCTGTCAATATTCTTTACACCTTCCTTTCTATAAAATTTTATACTTTCGTCACAATATTCTTTATACCTTCCTTTCTATAAACTTTTAGACTTTACTCTCAATATTCTTTATACCTTCCTTTCTATAAACTTTTAGACTTTCCTCTCAATATTCTTTATACCTTCCTTTCTATAAACTTTTATACTTTCCTCTCAATATTCTTTATACCTTCCTTTCTATAAACTTTTATACTTTCCTCACAATATTCTTTATATATTCCTTTCTATAAAACTTTATACTTTCGTCACAATATTCTTTATACCTTCCTTTCTATAAACTTTTACACTTTCCTCTCAATATTCTTTATACCTTCCTTTCAATAAACTTTTATACTATCCTCTCAATATTCTTTATACCTTCCTTTTTATAAACTTTTATACTTTCAACACAATATTCTTTATACCTTCTTTTCTATAAACTTTTATACTTTCCTCTCAATATTCTTTATACCTTCCTTTCTATAAACCTTTAGACTTGTCTCTCAATATACTTTATAACTTCCTTTCTATTAACTTTTATACTTTCCTCTCAATATTCTTTATACTTTCCTTTCTATAAACTTTTAGACTTTCCTCTTAATATTCTTTATACCTTCCTTTCTATAAACTTTTATACTTTCGTCAAAATATTCTTATACCTTCCTTTCTATAAACTTTTATACTTTCCTCTCAATAATCTTTATAACTTCCTTTCTATAAACTTTTAGACTTTCCTCTCAATATTCTTTATACCTTCCTTTCCATAAACTTTCATACTTTCCTCTCAATATTCTTTATACCTTCCTTTCTATAAACTTTTATACTTTCCTCTCAATATTCTTTATACCTTCCTTTCTATAAACTTTTATACTTTCCTCTCAATATTCTTTTTACCTTCCTTTCGATAAACTTTTATACTTTCGTCACAATATTATTTATACCATTCTTTCTATAAACTTTTATACTTTCCTCTCAATATTCTTTATACCTTCCTTTCTATAAACTTTTAGACTTTCCTCTCAATATTTTCATACCTTCCTTTCTATAAACTTTCATACTTTCCTCTCAATATTTTTTATACCTTCCTTTCTATAAACTTTTATACTTTCCTCTCAATATTCTTTTATACCTTCCTTTCTATAAATTTTTATACTTTCGTCACAATATTCTTTATAACTTCCTTTCTATAAACTTTTAGACTTTCCTGTCAATATTCTTTATACCTTCCTTTCTATAACCTTTTATACTTTCCTCTCAATATTCTTTATACCTTCCTTTCTATAAACTTTTATACTTTCGTCACAATATTCTTTATACCTTCCTTTCTCTAAACTTTCATACTTTCCTCTCAATATTCTTTATACCTTCCTTTCTATAAACTTTTATAATTTCCTATCAATATTCTTTTATACCTTCCTTTGTATAAACTTTTATACTTTCGTCAAAATATTCTATATACCTTCCTTTCTATAAACTTTTATACTTTCCTCTCAATATTCTTTATACCTTCCTTTCTATAAACTTTTATACTTTCGTCACAATATTCTTTATACCTTCCTTTCTATAAACTTTTATACTTTCCTCTCAATATTCTTTATACCTTCCTTTCTATAAACTTTTATACTTGCGTCACAATATTTTTATACCTTCCTTTCTATAAACCTTTAGACTTGCCTCTCAATATTCTTTATATCTTCCTTTCTATAAACTTTTATACTTTCCTGTCAATATTCTTTATACCTTCCTTTCTATAAACTTTTATACTTTCCTCTTAATATTCTTTATACCTTCCTTTCTATAAACTTTTATACTTTCGTCACAATATTCTTTATACCTTCCTTTCTATAAACTTTTATACTTTCCTCTAATAATCTTTATACGTTCCTTTCTATAAAGTTTTATACTTTCCTCTCAATATTCTTTATACGTTCCTTTCTATAAACTTTTATACTTTCCTATCAATATTCTTCATACCTTCCTTTCTATAAACTTTTATACTTTCGTCACAATATTCTTTATACCTTCCTTTCTATAAACTTTTATACTTTCCTCTCAATATTCTTTATACCTTCCTTTCTATAAACTTTTATACTTTCCTGTCAATAATCTTTATACCTTCCTTTCTATAAACTTTTATACTTTCCTCTCAATATTCTTTATACCTTCCTTTGTATAAACTTTTATACTTTCCTCTCAATATTCTTTATACCTTCCTTTCTATAAACTTTTATACTTGCGTCACAATATTCTTTATACCTTCCTTTCTATAAACCTTTAGACTTGCCTCTCAATATTCTTTATACCTTCCTTTCTATAAACTTTTATACTTTCGTCACAATATTCTTTATACCTTCCTTTCTCTAAATTTTTAGACTTTCCTCTCAATATTCTTTATACCTTCCTTTCTATAAACTTTTAGACTTTCCTCTCAATATTCTTTATAACTTCCTTTCTATAACCTTTTATACTTTCCTCTCAATATTCTTTATACCTTCCTTTCTATAAACTTTTATACTTTCCTCTCAATATTCTTTATACCTTCCTTTCTATAAACTTTTATACTTTCCTCTCAATATTCTTCATACCTTCCTTTCTATAAACTTTTATACTTTCCTCTCAATATTCTTTATACCTTCCTTTTTATAAACTTTTATACTTTCGTCACAATATTCTTTATACCTTCCTTTCTATAAACTTTTAGACTTTCCACTCAATATTTTTTTATACCTTCCTTTCTATAAACTTTTATACTTTCCTCTCAATATTCTTTATATCTTCCTTTCTATAAACTTTTAGATTTTCCTCTCAATATTCTTTATACCTTCATTTCTATAAACTTCTATACTTTCCTGTCAATAATCTTTATACCTTCCTTTCTATAAACTTTTGTATTTTCCTCTCAATATTCTTTATACCTTCCTTTCTATAAACTTTTATACTTTCGTCACAATATTCTTTATACCTTCCTTTCTATAAACTTTCATACTTTCCTCTCAATATTCTTTATACCTTCCTTTCTATAAACTTTTATACTTTCCTCTCAATATTCTTTATACCTTCCTTTCTATAAACTTTTAGACTTTCCTCTCAATATTCTTTATACCTTCCTTTCTATAAACTTTTATACTTTCCTCTCAATATTCTTTATACTTTCCTTTCTATAAACTTTTATACTTTCCTCTCAATATTCTTTATACCTTCCTTTCTATAAACTTTTATACTTTCCTCTCAATATTCTTTATACCTTCCTTTCTATAAACTTTTATACTTTCGTCACAATATTCTTTATACCTTCCTTTCTATAAACTTTTAGACTTTCCTCTCAATATTCTTTATACCTTCCTTTCTATAAACTTTTAGACTTTCCTCTCAATATTCTTTATAACTTCCTTTCTATAACCTTTTATACTTTCCTCTCAATATTCTTTATACCTTCCTTTCTATAAACTTTTAGACTTTCCTCTCAATATTCTTCATACCTTCCTTTCTATAAACTTTTAGGCTTTCCTCTCAATAGTCTTTATACCTTCCTTTCTATAAACTTTTATACTTTCCTCTCAATATTCTTTATACCTTTCTTTCTATAAACTTTTAGACTTTCCTGTCAATATTCTTTATACCTTCCTTTCTATAAACTTTTATACTTTCCTCTCAATATTCTTTATACCTTCCTTTCTATAAACTTTTATACTTTCCTCTCAATATTCTTCATACCTTCCTTTCTATAAACTTTTATACTTTCCTCTCAATATTCTTTATACCTTCCTTTTTATAAACTTTTATACTTTCGTGACAATATTCTTTATACCTTCCTTTCTATAAACTTTTAGACTTTCCTCTCAATATTTTTTTATACCTTCCTTTCTATAAACTTTTATACTTTCCTCTCAATATTCTTTATATCTTCCTTTCTATAAACTTTTAGATTTTCCTCTCAATATTCTTTATACCTTCATTTCTATAAACTTCTATACTTTCCTGTCAATAATCTTTATACCTTCCTTTCTATAAACTTTTGTATTTTCCTCTCAATATTCTTTATACCTTCCTTTCTATAAACTTTTATACATTCGTCGCAATATTCTTTATACCTTCCTTTCTATAAACTTTTAGACTTTCCTCTCAATATTCTTTATACCTTTCTTTCTATAAACTTTTATACTTTCCTTTCAATATTCTTTATACCTTCCTTTCTATAAACTTTTAGACTTTCCTCTCAATATTCTTTATACCTTCCTTTCTATAAACTTTTAGACTTTCCGGTCAATATTCTTTATACCTTCCTTTCTATAAACTTTTATACTTTCCTCTCAATATTCTTTATACCTTCCTTTCTATAAACTTTTTTACTTTCGTCACAATATTCTTTATACCTTCCTTTCTATAAACCTTTATACTTTCCTCTCCATATTCTTCATACCTTCCTTTCTATAAACTTTTATACTTTCCTCTCAATATTCTTTATACCTTCCTTTCTATAAACTTTTATACTTTCCTCTCAATAATCTTTATACCTTCCTTTCTATAAACTTTTAGACTTTCCTCTCAATATTCTTTATACCTTCCTTTCTATAAACTTTTAGACTTTCCTCTCAATATTCTTTATACCTTCCTTTCTATATACTTTTATACTTTCCTCTCAATATTCTTTATACCTTCCTTTCTATAAACTTTTATACTTTCGTCACAATATTCTTTATACCTTCCTTTCTATAAACTTTTATACTTTACTCTCAATATTCCTTATACTTTCCTTTCTATAAACTTTTATACTTTCCTCTCAATATTCTTTATACCTTCCTTTCTAGAAACTTTTATACTTTTGTCAGAATATTCTTTATACCTTCCTTTCTATAAACTTTTAGACTTTCCTCTCAATATTTTTTATACCTTCCTTTCTATAAACTTTTATACTTTCCTCTCAATATTCTTTATACCTTCCTTTCTATAAACTTTTATACTTTTGTCAGAATATTCTTTATACCTTCCTTTCTATAAACTTTTATACTTTCGTCACAATATTCTTTATACCTTCTTTTCTATAAACTTTTATACTTTCCTCTCAATATTCTTTATACCTTCCTTTCTATAAAATTTTATACTTTCCTCTCAATATTCTTTATACCTTCCTTTCTATAAACTTTTATACTTTCGTCTAAATATTCTTTATACCTTCCTTTCTATAAACTTTTATACTTTCTTCTCAATATTCTTTATACCTTCTTTTCTATAAACTTTTATACTTTCCTCTCAATATTCTTTATACCTTCCTTTCTATAAACTTTTATACTTTCCTCTCAATATTCTTTATACCTTCCTTTCTATAAACTCGCGAGTTCGTACTCCAGCCGCGCTATTATGTTCACTTTCGGGCAAATACCCTTGGGAAAGGTATGAACCCCCTTATTCTCCCTCCAGCTCTGGGTAAATTGTAGGACGGACTAGGTTCTTCAGCCTTGTTGAGGCAACTAGTCTAGGAGAAGGAAAACTCTAAATTCAAACCTTTTAAACTCCGCTTAAAAATTGACCTTGTGTCATATCCTGCCCGAGCTGAGGGGTTGGTAAATAGTACCTTCCTTTCTATAAACTTTTATACTTTCCTCTCAATAATCTTTATCCCTTCCTTTCTATAAACCTTTAGACTTTCCTCTCAATATTCTTTATACCTTCCTTTCTATAAACTTTTATACTTTCCTCTCAATATTCTTTATACCTTCCTTTCTATAAACTTTTAGATTTTCCTATCAATATTCTTCATACCTTCCTTTCTATAAACTTTTATACTTTCCTCTCAATATTCTTTATACCTTCCTTTCTATAAACTTTTATACTTTCCTCTCAATATTCTTTATTCCTTCCTTTCTATAAACTTTTATACTTTCCTCTCAATATTCTTTATACCTTCCTTTCTATAAACTTTTATACTTTCCTCTCGATATTCTTTATACATTCCTTTCTATAAACCTTTAGACTTGCCTCTCAATATTCCTTATAACTTCCTTTCTATAAACTTTTAGAGTTTCCTCTCAATATTCTTTATACCTTCCTTTCTATAAACTTTTTTACTTTCGTCACAATATTCTTTATACCATCCTTTCTATAAACTTTTATACTTTCCTCTCAATATTCTTTATACCTTCCTTTCTATAAACTTTTATACTTTCCTCTCAATATTCTTTATACCTTCCTTTCTATAAACTTTTATACTTTCCTCTCAATATTCTTTATACCCTGCTCTCTATAAACTTTTATACTTTCGTCACAATATTCTTTATGTATTCCTTTCTATAAACTTTTATACTTTCCTCTCAATATTCTTTATACCTTCCTTTCTATAAACTTTTATACTTGCCTCTCAATATTCTTTATACCTTCCTTTCTATAAACTTTTAGACTTTCCTCTCAATATTCTTCATATATTCCTTTCTATAAACTTTTATAATTTCGTCTCAATATTCTTTATACCTTCCTTTCTATAAACTTTTAGACTTTCCTTTCAATATTCTTTATACCTTCCTTTCTTTAAACTTTTATACTTTCCTCTCAATATTCTTCATACCTTGCTTTCTATAAACTTTTATACTTTCGTCACAATATTCTCTATATATTACTTTCTATAAACTTTTATACTTTCCTCTCAATATTCTTTATACCTTCCTTTCTATAAACTTTTATACTTTCCTCTCAATATTCTTTATACCTTCCTTTCTATAAACTTTTATACTTTCCTCTCAATATTCTTTATACCTTCCTTTCTATAAACTTTTATACTTTCCTCTCAATATTCTTTATACCTTCCTTTCTATAAACTTTTATACTTTCGTCACAATATTCTTTATACCTTCCTTTCTATTAACTTTTAGACTTTCCTCTCAATATTCTTTATACCTTCCTTTCTATAAACTTTTACATTTTCCTCTCAATAATCTTTATCCCTTCCTTTCTATAAACCTTTAGACTTTCCTCTCAATATTCTTTATACCTTCCTTTCTATAAACTTTTAGACTTTCCTCTCAATATTCTTTATACCTTCCTTTCTATAAACTTTTACACTTTCCTGTCAATATTCTTTATACCTTCCTTTCTATAAACCTTTAGACTTGCCTCTCAATATTCTTTATACCTTCTTTTCTATAAACTTTTATACTTTCCTCTCAATAATCTTTGTCCCTTCCTTTCTATAAACCTTTAGACTTTCCGCTCAATATTCTTTATACCTTCCTTTCTATATAAGTTTTATACTTTCCTCTCAATATTCTTTATACCTTCCTTTCTATAAACTTTTAGACCTTCCTCTCAATATTCTTTATACCTTCCTTTCTATAAACGTTTAGACCTTCCTCTCAATATTCTTTATACCTTCCGTTCTATAAACTTTTATACTTTCCTCTCAATATTCTTTATACCTTCCTTTCTATAAACTTTTTTACTTTCGTCACAATATTCTTTATACCTTCCTTTCTATAAACTTTTATACTTTCCTCTCCATATTCTTCATACCTTCCTTTCTATAAACTTTTAGACTTTCCTGTCAATATTCTTTATACCTTCCTTTCTATAAACTTTTAGACTTTCCTCTCAATATTCTTTATACCTTCCTTTCTATAAACTTTTAGACTTTCCTGTCAATATTCTTTATACCTTCCTTTCTATAAACTTTTATACTTTCCTCACAATATTCTTTATACCTTCCTTTCTATAAACTTTTATACTTTCCTCTCAATAATCTTTGTCCCTTCCTTTCTATAAACCTTTAGACTTTCCTCTCAATATTCTTTATACCTTCCTTTCTATATAACTTTTATACTTTCCTCTCAATATTCTTTATACCTTCCTTTCTATAAACTTTTAGACCTTCCTCTCAATATTCTTTATACCTTCCTTTCTATAAACTTTTATACTTTCCTCTCAATATTCTTTATACCTTCCTTTCTATATACCTTTAGACTTGCCTCTCAATATTCTTTATACCTTCCTTTCTATAAACTTTTATACTTTCCTCTCAATATTCTTTATACCTTCCTTTCTATAAACTTTTAGACTTTCCTCTCAATATTCTTTATACCTTCCTTTCTATATAACTTTTATACTTTCCTCTCAATATTCTTTATACCTTCCTTTCTATAAACTTTTAGACCTTCCTCTCAATATTCTTTATACCTTCCTTTCTATAAACTTTTATACTTTCCTCTCAATATTCTTTATACCTTCCTTTCTATAAACCTTTAGACTTGCCTCTCAATATTCTTTATACCTTCCTTTCTATAAACTTTTATACTTGCGTCTCAATAATTCTTTATATCTTTTTCCTCATAAACTTTAGTACCTTTTCCTCAACAACATTTCATACCTCTTCTCTGTAACCTTAAATACCTTTTCCATTTCTTCATAACTTTTTCTTTACATTTTTTTAATGTCTTCGTCTCAATAACCTTTTCTTAACTTTTTCTCTATGATCTTTCATATCTTCTTCTCTAAACATTTTAGATCCTCGTCTCCATAACTATTAATATCTTCTCTTCAATCCTTTATAACTTTGTCACTATATCATTTTATACCTTCGTCTAAATACCTTTTCATACGTTCATCTTTATAGCCTTTCAGGCCTTCGTTTCCATAACCTTTTGAATCTTCTCTATAACCTTTTATACCGTCTTCTCTGTAACATTTTATAGCTTCTCCTGATAAACCTTTTTATCTTCATCTCTATAACCTTTTATAGCAACTTTTCGATAAAATTTTGTACCTACTTTCTATAAACCTTTATAACTTTTTCTCAAAAATCTTATATAACCTTTCATACCTTTGTCTCTATAACCTTTTACACCTTCCTATCTATAAACTTTTATACCTTTTTCCATAACTTTTTTATCTTCGTCTCTATAACTTCTCATGTCTTCGACTCAATAATCTTTCATATCATCTTTATAATATTTAATACTTTATTCTCTATAACCCTTTATGCTTATAAACATATTTACCTTCGTCCTTATGACCTTTATACCTCCTTTTCTGTAACACTTTATCATCAGATATCATCGATATTTTACGGTGAGGATTATTGGCAATGAATGAAATTAACAGACTGTTCACAGAGTTTGGGCCAAGAATCTAAGCATGCAGAAAATCTGCGCCAAATTGGTCCAAGAAATCTTCACTTTTTGAACGATTCCCTCCAAAAATGAAATTCCTGTAGTAGACTTTTTCTTCTCCTGGTCTGAGCCTTTGTGACTTACCATTCCCCAAATTCAAAATCTAGCTTTAAGGCCGTCACTTGGAAACTGTTGACATCATACGGTAGATCATGACGGCAGTGTTAGTTGAAGACTTCCACTACGGCTTCCAGGTGTTTGGATAACATCTTCATTGGTTGCTGGCTTAACAATGGAATAATAATGAATGAGTTAAAACTGGTTGGTTGGTTGGTTGGGCTTTATGGCATATGAACCTTTGTAGGTTATTCAATGGCAAATCCATTTTTATACAAATAATCAGTTCTTTTAAAACTATTCAGTTCAGCATAAGTACGCAGTTTGTCAAAAACATTTCTTTCTCAAACTATTTTGTTTATTCAAACAGTTCTAATTCAACTAATTCAGTTTAGTATAAGTACAGATTTTGTTTACACACAGTTAGATATCAAAACAGTTCTATTTTAAACAATTCAATTTTGCGTAAGTACAGTTTCAATGTCAAAAACAGTTCTTATTTCAAACAACTCAGTTTTGCATAAGTACGCAGTTTATTTGATCCATTGGTAGAGCCCTATCAGGTGATACCATTCCGGGCCAGAGTGGACCTAGGAGCAATAGCAATGAAGGGGTACTCCGAATTCCCCAAACATTATAGGAACCTCACCATCAGATTGTTTAGTGTCATCCCCAGGAAACTCGTTGGGAAGGGTCTTAACCCTATGCAGAGGTGTAGTCAGTGTATTCTACAGCCCCAGCCGACTGGGCAAGAGATAAAGCTGATTTTTAATCAAGTTAATAATATGATAGAGGTTCCCGTCGTGTAATGGTTATCGCCGTAAGAAATGGACACGGCGATACGAGTTCAAATCCTGGACGAGGCCGATTGCATTTCACATAGCACAAATACCCTTGGGAAAGGTATGAATCCACTTATTCTGTTTCCAGCTAAGGGTAAATAGTAGGGCAGACTGGGTTCTTCAGCCTTGGATGAGGCAACTAGCCTAGGCGAAGGAAAACTCTGAATTCAAACCTGTTAAACTCCGCTTAAAAAATTGACCTTGTGTCATATCCTGATCGAGCGGAGGGGTTGGTAAATATGATTTTAAGGAAGTGCCTGTGGTGTAATGGTTATCGTCGTAGGAAATGGACACGGCTGATTGCATTTCACATAGCATTAATACCCTTGGGAAAGGGTATTGGTAAATAAGGGGTTGGTAAATATGGATAATATGATAGACCCAATTAACTTTTTAAAATATTTCTTATTTTTTGTCTCTTTTTCTTTTTTTTTTTTTTAGAAAGAAAAATCCCGAATTACTAAAATTAACAGAAGTACTGTAACCTTTGTGTTTTCTAAGCCTATTTGAAGACATTTATTCACTGGGAAATATATTTAAGTTAAGTCAACTGTACAAATGTAATAAATAAAAAACATTTCAGTCATCAATAGATTTAGACGCTGATGACTCAGATTTCATTGTCTCTGGGTAAATTTGAATTGATTACACTAAAAATATTTTCAAAATATCATAGTTATTTGTGGTTTTCTATGTCTTTTTTGTTTTATATTTTACTCTTTTGAAATATATTTTGAAAAGTAGTTTTATTCTTATAAAAGATTTGAATACGAAAGATTTGCTGATTAAGGCCAACTACGGATAAGTGAAATAGCAGTTTTCCATTCCACCGATAGTGGGGTACAACGGTATTAAATTTAGATTTCCAGATTAATTTTGTAAACCTTTCGGAAAATCTTTTCCCTTGACTTTGCTTAAATATTAACGGAAGAGAGATAAGAATCACAAATGTGAGGCTGTATAACCAGATTTGAAGACTGGTACTAAAATAAAAAAAAAAGGATGCAAGAAGTCCTTATTAAGAATCTAAAACAAAACCACTGTTCCTGAATGGCAATGATGTCTCTCTAGATCAAGATTTCTATTTTCTCTCGGTTCTTCATTTCTACAGGAGAAAAAAAGTTAACTTTTTATATCACCACTCTGAATTGTTTATTTTGTTCTATGAGTTCAACGTCTGATCCTGGAAGAATTTTTTTCTCTTCTGAGAAAAACAAAACATGTTAGGTTGGATGGGATGCTTGAAATTGTTTAAAAGCTTGATTGAAAAGCTCGGTACCGCAGTCTTTCCTTTTGTTCTACATGGCCTGTGATAAAACCTGACACTTTCTCTTCTTGTGTGAGAAATAGCGAATGTCTTCATGCACTACCAGCCTGATAAGAAACTCAGACACTCACAATGTCCTTGACTATTGACCTGATTGACTTGCTAGGATCGTTTTCAATTATGTGCTGAATCTCATCAACAAATTCAGGAATAATTATATTTTTTTTCAGAACGATCAGTGTGAGACACGTGAACTGCTGAACCTTTGTAATCAACATCATCCAACTCTTTTCGCATCGTCGGCGATGTTACCCAAACACTCTGAAATGTTCGTATTAGTTCTTCCATCATGAGTGCCAGGAAGTACAGCATGTCGTTTTCAAATTTCTGAATTATTTCATGGTGCTAATTTTCTCAATTACAGTGCCCAAATGACTCTAGTTTCTCTACGGTTAACTAGACCTGAAACAAATAAAGTGCACGGGCAAAATTAACAATTCAGAGTGGTGATATAAAAAGTTAACTAACTCACCCTTCCTATCATGGCCTACATTACAGTATATTAAAGGATAGTGACCGCATGAGATACATTTGGTCCGATGATCACATTGGTGAAAAACTGATAGTCACCTTTGCACCTTTGACGCAATGTCTACGCTATTCTAATTTGGACATACATGTTCTATCACTGATATTGAAACCACAAAATTTATAAATATAGCAAACCACACACACACATACACACACACACACACACATATATATATATATATATATATATATATGGTGGTAAATTATAAGAGGGATTAAAATGCATATACTTTATGCATTTATAAAACACTAAGCTTTTTTTAGTTTCCAGGGCATTTTCTAATCAGCAATTTTTTGCAGTTGTCATATACTAAGTATAGCTTAGTTTTGTATAGGATCAGGGATATAACTGCACCCAGTAAGAACCGAACTCATCAAAAATTGTCTACTAGTTTAGATCGTTAAGGTTAAGTCCCAACGAAGTACCCTAACGATTTTAGACAGTATTTTGCAAATTTAAATTACGAGACAATTTCTCATTTAAAAATGGTAAAATTGCAAAAAAAATAGTGAAAGTTAAACCCATGTAAATTAAAACCGTAAAAATTAAATCTACAAAAAAAAAAAAGACCGCAGAAGTTGAGATGTGATTGTATTTTGCATTGTTGTGAAGGCATCAGTCAGTTTTAAAATCTACTGTGTTTGTTTCTAATACTTGAACGTTTTCATTTCTTTCCTGGCAATGTTTTTGCCTAAAAAAATGCTAGATCGATTTTTCCACAATAAATAAATAAATCCTGTTGGGATTTACCAGACTGTCGGTGAGTGTGATTGGAAAACAAACAACTTTGAAAAAATACGATTTCGTTCTTTCTAAACTTTTATTCAGGATTTAAAAAAACAATCTCTTTTAGGACTTTTTTGCGGAGTTTTGTTTATCAAAAATCGGAATACAGTTTCAAGAAAAACTGAAAAAAAAAAGTGAACGTGCAGAGATTATGATCATCTGGAGATCTGCCTTTTTAAGTTAGATTTTTAAAAAATGCAGATACGTACCGTTCCTTCCGTCAACAAAAAGTTCTATGTGGATTAGAGCCTAATACTGAAATGACAAGAAAATCACGCTCAACTCTACGTTGAACGTTTCTTTTGTTGCTATTGGCAAAGTAAAAGCTTTAAAATATTGCAACGTTTTTAAAACATATTTTGGTTCCATTCAGCGTTGAGGTTTCCTAAGAGTTACCGTTTTCTTCTCCCTTTTCAGTTATTTAAACCATTTTAAGAATAAAATATTCAAAATCTTTTTTAACCATTTTATTAAAATAATATATACAAAATCTATGCGAATTTTTTTCTTTTATTCTTCACGATTTGTTTTCAAATAAACCCAATTAGTTTCCCTTTTTCATTTTCGTTCTCTTTTATTTGCTTTAATTTTCAAATTTTTTTTACTAATTTTCAAACATTAAAACTTTATTTCTATTTCTTTGTTATTTTCCCCCTTTTTCTTTATTCCTTTTTCCGAAAAGATCTTAATTTTTTAAGTATTTTTCTTTTAACACGTTTTGTTCGATGTTGCCTTTTTCCATTTATTTATTAATTCATAATCATAATCATAATATTAATGATACAATCCTTATTAGGGTGTGTCCTTGTGGTGTCATGGTTAACGCGGTGGACTGCGGAATCGTAGTAAACGGGTTCGAACTCCAGTCGCGCTATTACGTCAACTTTCGGGCAAATACCCTTGGGGAAAAGTATAAACCCCCTTATCCTCCCAGCTATGGGTTAGATAACACCACTAGTGTTCTAGGAGAATGGCTTTGGCATTAAATAATCTACAAAGGTTGATATGCCATTAAACAAACCTTATTTTATGCATTCCTCTAGTTTGGGTAATACGTTTATATTTCAAAGTTTTGAGTTTTATTTTCCTTGTCAAATTCTGGTATGGGAATAAATCACCAGTCAGTATAATTAAAGTTTAATCACTTTGAAAATTTCCAATACATTACCGTGCCTACTCTTGTTCTCCTTATGAGGCAGTTTCGTTCTGGTACCTCGTGTCTGACACTGCAATACCATATGCCTTTTATTTCTGGTTATTTTCTCTGACGTTCAGAAATTTTCATCTCCTTATCCTGTATTTTTCTTTGGTGTCATTGTATTTTGTTTCATGTATAGGGTATTAGTTTGCTAACGTAACTTCCCTACGGTTCTTGCGATTCCATTTTACTTTAAAAAATCTTTCCTTTTGGTTATTAATCGGTGACTGAGGAGAATCATTATTTGGAATCGTCCGTTTTCTGGATTTACAGCTGTCTATTTTTTGGTCTCAGGCTGGTTTCATACTTGAGATAGTGACGGTCGATGTGGAATAAAATCTTTCTTAGTTCCATTAATAATTGTAATATTTTCAATTTATCTTTTCTGGCAAGAGGGATTTTCTACAAAAAACCATTAGTTTATAAGGCATAATTTATCTAAATATTATATTCAATAAAGTATATCATGAATACAATCTATCACAAATATTATATTCAGTTAGTTATATAAGTACATTATCATTAATAACTGTCTAAATAATAAA
The DNA here is from genome assembly GCA_963585895.1 of Sepioteuthis lessoniana. Taxonomy (NCBI): domain Eukaryota; kingdom Metazoa; phylum Mollusca; class Cephalopoda; order Myopsida; family Loliginidae; genus Sepioteuthis; species Sepioteuthis lessoniana. Next base: position 126,952,623 of record OY757912.1, on the reverse strand, counting down.
CAATGCATTAAAAAAACATGAAATAGAAATAGTAGTAGTTGGCGACCAGAAGGCTCCCTTTTCAATAGCTACTACACCGAGGTGTAGGGGAGGGCGCTACTCCTTTTCTTGGATTGCTCCACTTTACCTTTGATACGTACCTTATATTGCTGAGTATTAAGCAAGGGGGTATCAAGTACCATTTTTATGTCTTTGGTATGACGCGACCTGAGATTGAACACAGGTCTCCCAGACCATTGGTGAACACTCAACCTACTTGGCCAATGAGAAATAATTGGCAATTCTTTTAAAATTTGGATGATCGTTTAAGTGACAAAGAGAAATAATGAGAAACGTTAAACATAGATAAATTGAATATCAGAATAAACTTAATTAAGGTTACAATAAGAAGAAAATATAAGAAATTCAAATCTCAGTCAAAAATAGTTGAAAGATAAGCTAATCAAAATCAAGAGGCTAAAAATAAGACAAGTTTTATCTGACAAAGATATTTTGAAAAAGTTGGAATAAAAAGAAAAGGGAATATAAGACTTTAAGAATATTCAGGCGATAAAAATGATGAATTTAAATATCATCAATTCATTTAAATTATATATATATATATATATATATATAAAGTATTCTTCAATCCAGTAGATGGGGAACAATTCAATCAGGAGAAATAAAATATTCAAATTTAGGATACTTAAATATTCCTGGTAAAGAGCTTAATGTAAATAAAATCCACTGAGCAAATAATGTCTTTTTTTTCCGGAAAAAAACTCAGGATAATAATAATAAACTTAGGATAATAAATTTATTTTCATCCTGTTAAGAGCATTGGTATGAATCAAAACTCCAAAGGAATTTTAACTGGACTTCATCAGATCCAACAAGAAAATAAAATACAACCAGACAGAAGAGAAAAAAAGAGAAAGGAAAGAGAAGGAGGGAGGAAGACCATTTTACCTATGTACTCGTCTTATGGCATGTAAGGCTAGTTCCGGTCTCTTCCTGTTTCAGATTAAGACAAAGACAAAATAACAGTCACAACAATACATATCAAAACTTCAAACATTTATAACAAAATTATTAATATGTCATATTTTTCTTTGAAAAGTACCGAAATAATTTAAAATGCTTAAATCCCCCAAAGAGATTTACATTCCTTTAAAAATATTTCTTTAAATCAATATAAATCTCTTTGTGGACCTATTCATTTAAAAATACTTACGTATGAACGAACAAAAAAATTACACATTGAATCAGCTGTTTATATTCCTTCATTGTTAAACAGCTCTTCGTTTACTTAGAATCGCTGACAGCTTCTATGTTTTCAGGATTAGATCTCCCTTTACTTTGCAGCAACCCCAATGAAGTTTGTGAATTTTTCAGGCTATTCAGACTTTTCCATCATCATTGTTTTGTTGCTTTCATCTGGTAGCAGTATGAGGATACTTGTATTACTCAGTAAAGTTTTGATGGCCAACTTTTCTAATTACAAACACTCACATAAAGATCAGCAGAAGAACAATGACTCGGAAACAGAAATAAAAGCGACAAACTTACGAAATCTGACATGAAAAGACCTGGACATGGCTTAGAAGGGGAAACTTCTAGAGAGAAACTGAATCTCTTCTAATTGCTGCACAAAACAACTCCATAAGGACCAACTATGTTAAAGTGAAAATCGATAATACGCCACAGAATACAAAGTATAGGTTACGTGGTGATAAAGACGAAGTGATCGATCATATAATAAGTGAATATAGCAATTTAGTACAAAAAGAGTACCATACAAGATACGACTGGGTCATCCTCTGGGAATTGTGCAAAAATTGAAATTTGACCATCCTACCAAATGGTATATGTACAAACCAGAATTCGTCCAAGACGCACAAAAATCTGTGATTTTGAGATACAAACAAATCACCTAATCTGGGCCAGACAACCAGGCCAAGTGATAATCATTCATAAAGAGAACCTTCCGAATAAAGGATTTTGCCGTCCTGGTGAACCACTGGGTGAAAATAAATTTAAAAAAAAACTAAAAGAGAGATAAGTACTAAGACCTTGAGAGAGTACTAAAAGAACATGGAATATGAAGGTGACAGTGATACCAATTGTAACTAGTGCGCTATGAACAGTCCCTAAAGGTTTTGTTAGGAGGTTGGAAGAGTTGGGAATCAGAAGACGAATCGAGACCATCCAAATTATAGTATTACTAAGATCGAATTGTGAAAAGAGTTCTGGAGACTTGAGTAGACTTGCTGTTACTCAAACTCCAGTGAAAGATCATTAGCAAATCCTGGTATGAAAAACTGGTAAGGAATAATAATAATAATAATAATAATAATAATAATAATAATAATAAGCGAATGTGGAAAATTGTCAGAAAAAGAATTCAAGAGCAAGTATGACTGAGTTGGAAAGGTGATCCAGGGGGAATTATGCAACAGATTAAAATTTGTCGATATGACAAAGTATATAATCACAAACCCGAAGCTCTCCGAGAAACTGAAACATATAAAATTATCCGGGACGTGGAGATAAAAACTGAATAGCAAATCACAACCAGAAGACCAGACGTCGTGTTAATCCCAAACAAAAGAGCAGACCTAGTGTCAATCCCAACTAGAAGACCAGACCTCGTGTTAATCCCAACAAGAAGTCCAAAACTAGTGTTAATCACAACTAGAAGACCAGACCTTGTGTTAATCCCAACCCGACCTCGTGTCAATCCAAACTAGAAGACCAGACCTCGTGTTAATCCTAACAAGAAGACCAGACCTAGTGTTAATCCCAACTAGAAGACCACACCTAGTGTTAATACCAACTAGAAGACCAAACCTCTTGTTAATCACAACTAAAAAACAAGACAGTGTGTTAATCTCTACCAGAAGACTAAACCTAGTGTTAATCCCAACTAGAAGACCAGACCTAGTGTTAATCCCAACTAGAAGACCAGACCTAGTGTTAATCCCAACTAGAAGACCAGACCTAGTGTCAATCCCAACAAGAAGACCAGACTTAGTGATAATCCAAACAAGAAGACCAGACCTAGTGTTAATCCCAACAAGAAGTCCAAAACTAGTGTTAATCACAACTAGAAGACCAGACCTTGTGTTAATCCCAACCAGACCTCGTGTCAATCCAAACTAGAAGACCAGACCTAGTGTCAATCCCAACAAGAAGACCAGACTTAGTGATAATCCAAACAAGAAGACCAGACCTAGTGTTAATCCCAACAAGAAGTCCAAAACTAGTGTTAATCACAACTAGAAGACCAGACCTTGTGTTAATCCCAACCCGACCTCGTGTCAATCCAAACTAGAAGACCAGACCTCGTGTTAATCCTAACAAGAAGACCAGACCTAGTGTTAATCCCAACTAGAAGACCAGACCTAGTGTTAATCCCAACTAGAAGACCAGACCTAGTGTCAATCCCAACAAGAAGACCAGACTTAGTGTTAATCCCAACAAGAAGACCAGACCTAGTGTTAATCCTAATAAGAAGACCAGACCTAGTGTTAATCCCAACAAGAAGACCTGACTTAGTGTTAATCCTAACTAGAAGACTAGACTTAGTGTTAATCAACAAAAAAGACGAGAATTTGTCATCTGTTGTATTTTCATGGGGACTGAGTAAAAAAATGTGAATAAATACGTGGACTCTGTTAGAGAAATGGAAAAAAAATGAACATGAAGATGATGGTGATATCTATCGTAGTACGGGGATTTGGAACAGTCCCTAAGAACCTGGAAAAGCGACTGAATGAAATGAGAGAATAAAGATGGTAACCATCCAAACCAAAGCACTATATATATATATATATATATATGTGTGTGTGTGTGCGTGTGTGTGTGTGTGTGTGTGTGTGTCGAATTTGCTCAATGAAATCGCTATTGGGTTCACCCACAGCCTTTAGACGACTTTGGAATCTCCTGCATTCCATTTGAAAGTCCCTTTATCTAAATTGGTAAATGTTGCTTTTATCCTTGCTTTCAGTCTAGCTTTGGTGTTGCTCGAAGTTTTATTGGTCACTGGCTCAACCATGCCTCACACTTAAAATCAAAAGAATTGCAATCTGGGGAGTTAAGTGACCAGATGTTAGGGTGGATGTGATCGCAGAAATTTTCTGACAGTCAACACAAGGTACTCCTGCTTTGTGGCATGGCGCAGAATATCCGTTGCCCGACGTAGGGACTTCCATCACTCACCTTCTCGGGCCAGGGTAGTACCACTTCCTCCAGATATTTGATATGGGTCTCCGTGTTGAGTTTGAGGTCATGTTGAAAGATGAATGGAGCCATAACATCACCATTGCTAGTGACCATCCCAAACCTTATAATGTGGACTAAGTGTTTAGTTTTCATGAACAGAGGTACATCTCGCAGAGACAGAACAAGTCAACGGTTGTTTTATGAGTTCACCACCTGATCTTGGCAGAAATTTTTCTCGTCTGAGAAAAACCAAAACATTCGATTGGTGTGTATGCTTGAGTTTGTTGAAAAGCTTCGTAGCACGGTCTATCCTCTTGTTCTACCTCTGATAGAAATCACCCTTTCTCTACTATTTTGAGAAATAGCGAATGTCTTCATGCACTACCTGCCTGATAAGAAACTTATTCACTCCAATGTCCATGGCTATGGACCTGATTGTCTTGCTGAGGTATTTGTCAATCATGATCTGGATCCCATCAACAAATTAGGGAATTCTTTCTTTCGGAATGATCAGAGTGGGGCTTCCAAACTGTCATACCTTTGTAATTAACACTGAACTCATTCAACTCTTTTTGTATCTTCTGCACTGTAACACAAACACTCTGAAATTTTCGTATTGGAACTTCCGTATTGAATACCAAGTAGTACAGCATATCGATTCCAAATTTTTGGCGGAGAGAATTATGTTATGGCACTGCTTTCCTTACATACAGAGGTCAGATGGCTCTGGTTTTATCTATAGTAGACAAAGCCAGAAAAAAAAATGTGTGCATAAAGTCAATAATTTAAAGTTCCGTTAATTTACCCATTAACCCTTGTATGCGCATACACACACACACACACACATATATATATATATATATATATATGTGTGTGTGTGTGGGTATATATATATATATATATACACACACACACACACACACACATATATATATATATATATATATATGTGTGTGTGTGTGTGTGTATCAAATGTACATCTATTGCATTACATACAACACTTATGCAATATCGTCTGAATGTGTTTGTGTGTGTGTTTGCCAACATTGTAGATACTCTAACTTTAAATCCCAATATGATATTTCTTTCCAAGTGATTATTGTTTTATATGTTTGTGTGCCGGTGCCCAATTGACGCTGGTTTGCTGCACAGTAGACAGAACCTGAAACAAATAAAGCGCATGCCCGAATTTAATAATTAAAAATTGTGACAATTTACCAATTTACCAATTTATCGTCAATATATCATTTTCTTTGTGAGTGTAGGGGAGTGTTTATTTAAGAGGAGGAGAACATTTCTCGATCTTGATGAATGGGAACAATGATTCAGAAACTCTTTTTAAAAATTCGCCTATACCAATATCTTACAAATAAGGACCACCATCCCAATTTTAAAATGACATTTAACAGTTTTACAGGGAAAATTAGGTCATATATATATATATATATATATATATATATATATATATATATATATATATATATATATATATATATATATACCCGTCAGAAAAGTTTAGTATACGTTGATTGGATTCTCTACTAAGAAGTAAGAATCAACTCAAACGACTGTTCTGGGTATTAAATTAAATTGAATCCCATAATGAGGTTCCAGTTTTGGATTTCTGACCATTACTCTCAGTTCCACTCTGACTTGGAATGGTATTACCTTTTAGGCTCCTATTTAGGGGTCAAATACAACTTCTTTAAAAATCATTCGTATTGGATAGGATCGTAACAAAAAGAAAAGACTATTAAGAAATAATTATTCAAAAAATGTAAATATGAACGTGTTTCCCTAACCTCAAGGGAGAAAATTACATACTGACCAGCCGTTAAAATGAATGAATCAATCAAAAATATAATAAATGAAACTTTAAAATAGCAAAAAATCTGTCCTGTTTTTAATTGTTATTCGTAATTACTGTGGAAACATAATTAAGAGCCGATTAAATCGAGGGGTGTTGGACTCGATGATTCTCTGAAAATTAGCTTCAACATTTGAGAATTAAATTTGCAAATCCAGTGCGGCGTCCAGTCAGGTACAAGATTTGTTCATTTTTTCGTGCAAGTCTATTTAGGAAAAAACAGATTCATGCCAATATGCTACTGTAAAAAGTAATGAAACTTGAATAAACAGTTTTAATGAATTACAACTTGATAATAAATCTGGATATAACAACAAGCGACAGTCAAAGGATGTGTCAATCTTTATCAAGATGTCCTCAGTAATTTATTATTTGGGGAACGAAGACAAGTTCAGCTTTGAAATAATTCATCAATCTTCAAAAGAGAAAACCAGTATTATTGACATCTGTGATTACAACATTAAAGTTATGGTTTTGTAGAAAAATAATCCCGAATGAATTATATTTTACTCATTTTAAGTGAATTCATCATGATAATTAACTTGCGGTCATGCATAGAATAACCTTTATTAAATGTATTATCAGACTAACAATAAAAAGATGTAGATAGAATCAGTCGAGGAAAAGCAAATGAAACTTTCATAAAAGTTTTATCCTGGGTTCATTCATTACTTTTGCTTTATGCAATAATTGGGAAAAATAATTAAGATTTGAAGAGCTGATCACAATCCCCAACTTTGAAAAATAAATCTGCTACCTTGTTAGATTATGGAAGAACATGATCTTTCTATACTTAGACACACGCACGTGCGCAGAGAAATATAAATTTACTTGGATGTAAATACTCTCGCATTAAAACTCTTCCCAACTCATATATATTCTAACAAAGTGTCAGAACAATCTGTTGCTGACCTGTGATCGATATTGTCACTTTTATTAAACTTTTTCTCTTCATTATTTATATCCTCTTTATATTCGTATTGTTTTGTATGAACAGATGAATAAACAATTAAATCATTCTGAAATTGAAATTCTTGTTCACATAATTAACTTTTTTCTCACAATTTTTAAAACGCATTCTTTATATCATTTAGATAACAAAAGATTCGAGAATACATTGTTTTCTTATGGGCTATTTTGGTAATCTACTCGTTCCGTTTTGAATTCGAAAGTCATAAAGAAATTTTATTGAAAGTCTTCCAGAAAAAAATAAGAATGCTCATATTTTCTCGTAATTCCATTATTTGCTAGTTGTGAATTTTTTAACAGAAAATGTTACATTTTCTATTGCATACTTTGCAAAATCTTATCTCGGATATTATAAAACTAATCTTAAATCTTATTACTCCCAGTTTTATTCTGACCCGGCGTTGTAAAAGCTCTTAAGGACACATTTATCGGTCAAATAGAAAACCTGTTTGAAAATCATTCATATTTGATAGGACCGTTTACAAAAGAAAAAAAAACTTTTAAAAAACAGCTACACAAAATGTAAATACAAACGTACGGCGAGCGCAATTAACTAATTTGTAAGCATAAAGCAACTCTTGACAGGTTGATGTGCCGTCAAAATTAATCTTCCAATCATTAACTTTGGATAGGTCGAGAGGAAAAATATATGAGCAAAACGGAGACACTTAAAAAGATTAATTCTTGGATACAAGTTTCAAATTAACAGTTACATAAATCCTTTTTTTTATTCTAAACTCACAATGCATTCGTGAAAAACATTTTTTGAATCAAAAAATTGACAGAGAAATCTATAATATATTCTTCATTTTCACTGAGTTTAAAATCTAATCTATTCTATGTTGGGATATATTCAGAAAAATGCTCAATTAGTCTTCCCTGAGGATTAAGAGATTTTTGGAGTTTTTTTCTTGAATATGAAAGAAAAATACTTACAAAGATAATTCGGTATTATTCTTATTCTAATACGCTCATGAAGCTTGGACAAAGAATAATCATACGAGTGAAATAAATTTTTGTATCTTTTCTGTTAATATCAATCTTGGGTAAACTTTCTCATACTGTGATTCAGGAAGACAATGTAAGATAATAGAGAAGGATTTTGTCAATTGAATACAACGGAGAAATTCCCTTGTAGTAATATAGTAATTTATATCTTAGTTTACTCATTCTAAGGAAATTCAGGCATCTTGTAAATGTTCTTTATTAACAAACATTTGAAAGAAAACGGTTGTTATGTGTCCACTAGTTCCAAGGAAACCATATGTGCAGCCCAAAAACTGAGTTGAAGCTAAGCTATTATTATATGAAAGGATGGCATAACTGAGAACTAGAGATTATAACACTTTAAATAATGAGATCTCCATCTGCTAAAAAAGTTGCTGAAGGGTTCTGGTCACCTGATAGTCGTGTTTGGTTTCAATAAGACATCTGATTTAACACTGAGTTATTATATTAGAATCGATGTTATTTTATTCCTCTTATATTCGTGTGTAATTGTTTTGTAGACACATAAAGCAGTTAGTACACTTCTATCACTACTGTCTCAGAAAAAATACTGAATATCCATAAAAGTCTTACACCACATTTTACACTATGTTGTCTATCAACGAACTCACTAACTATATGTGAAGATTGTTATCAACAAATATCAACTATGGTAGGCTGGGAATCTGGTAGGTCAAAGGAACAATCGATTGCCAAAGAAAACATTCTATGGGAAACTTAAATGCAGTAAGCAGTCACAATACAAGTCCACAAAACGTTTCAAAGATTTCTTATCATATTCGCCGTCTCTGTAAGAATAAGCCTGGTTTCTCTAAACATAAGAAATTATACAAGTATTGAGGTTGAAAAACGTAACATGAAGAATCGCCTAAAGCCGGTTCCTTGCATGTGGTATGATAGAACTTTGAAAAGGCTTTCGGGATAAAATACTCATTGCAGAACTAATAAATGGACATCAGAAGCAGCAGATATAGAGTTTTAGTTAACAGATGGTCATCCTGGTAATCAAGTGAACACACACACACACACACACATATATATATATATATATATATATATATATATATATATATATATATATATATCACATTGTATTTTACACATAAGTAAATGTTTTCTGAGAACAATAAAATTCACAAGAATTTTCTTAGAATTTTATGTCGACTGATATAGTAGCCTTAGATTTTTGGTAAATACGCTGGATATTTTTAACAATACACTAAATATAGGTTTTCATAATTCATTATCATATTCATATTTAACCTTGAAGATATCGTTTCCTTTGGAACGTTGTTTCATTGAATTAATCAGCACCGCGTTAGAAAGACATTAATGGAAACAGATCAGTATCTAAAGTTGTGTTAATAATCCAGTCGTGTTTCTGCCATCTTTGTATCTGATGTTCCCTCGTCAATCATCATGGTCCAATCAATTCCTGTTATTTTTATGGTTTCTTCGCTTCTTATAGAAACAAAGATAAATATAAAATCGATCTAAATATGGCACTGGTTGAAAGCGACTTTGGTTCAATATATTATATGAATTAACTGTCGTTTTATCGAAATACGTCTAAATGCTTCTCAGTTTTCTTTCATTGATTAAAACTTTAGATGAAATCGTCAATTCTAAACTTATCAAATTCTAAAGTTCGTAAATTATATTCATTACGAATTTTTGATGATCTAATATTGTAATACCATTTGTCATATTCAAAATATTTCTTCGAAGTAATAACTCTTTTCCCCAACTGTAATGATACATTGTTATGTATTCATATTTATTTCATTATCATGTTGTCATCAATCCTTGTTCTCTCTTTAAAAGATTTCATCTTGTTCTATCAGGAATAAACCATTCTGTCTTTGTGTAAGTCTAAACGCTTAGAAATAAAGTGTCTTATCTATTAAGTTAATATCTACTTATATTGTGATATATTTCTGTGGAATTCGTTATTTTCTTTTTTTAGGGACTTTAAACACTGTAATTTACAAAATATTCTTATGTGATCATGGGCTAGAAAACCTTTCAAATATTCCTTATTTAATTCATTTTCTCAGTAACAACAAGTTTTCTCTTTATCCAGATTAAGGAAGCTTATTCTTTTTGAATTCATTTATTTGATTTCGTACTATGTAAAAGTAAAGTTGGCGACCATAGTCGAGGGTGACCCGAAGGCTTCCTTTTCGATAGCTTACTACACCAAGGTGTAGGGGAGGGCGCCACTCCTTTCCCTGGATTGCTCCACTTTACCCTTGATCCGTACCTTATATTGCTGAGTGTTATGCAAGGAGGCATCAAGTACCATTTTTGAGTCTTTGGTATGACTCGACCTGGGATTGAACCCAGGTCTCTCGGGCCATTGGCGAACACTCTAACCGCTAGGCCAATGTCCGGTAATTACAGGAAATGTGTAGCTTTATATACAATTTGAAATGATATGCAGCGATTGGTTTGTAGTTTTGTTTTTCTCGTCTTCTAAACATTTTCTCACTCAAAATGACTATCAAAGATAAAAGATAGACACATGCCCTGTTAGTTGGACTTAGAATATGCTCACTGTATCCTCTGCTTAGGGTTAAGAACACTCTCAATAAAAAAAACAGTGTGTACTGGGTATCATTGCAAACTTCATCTGATAATAATGCTCTTGTTCTGGGAATCGAAGAAGTGTGAAGTACTTTTTTGCCATTACTCCCTGCTAAACTCTGACCTGGAGGAACAGTACCTGTTGATGTCCTATTTATGCGTCCAGCAGATTTATTTAAAGATTATTCGTATTCGATAGGACCGTGTGTAAAGAAAAAACTCTTAAAAACCTGTACAAAATGTAAATATGAACATAAAATGAACGGATTCCATAACCTCTTGGTATAAAATATGTTGGTGTTAAAATCTATCAATCAATCAAACAATCAATCAACAAATAGGCAGGAGTTTATTGGAGTAAAAGGTGCTAAGTGGAACAGTTCGTTTCTGGGAGAAATAAGTGACTTTCTCCATCTCTCTCTCTCTCTCTCTCTCTCTCTCTCTCTCTCTTCCCTTTCATCTTCACCAAATCTAAAAGCAAAGTGATTACGCTATGACATTTTTTTCAAAGGCATAAAATTGACGAAAAGGAATAATACATGAGACATGAAAAGGAACATAGCAAAAAGTTTCTTTTTGACCAACAGTTACGTTATTTCACCTTAAGTCGTGCGGCAAACATTTTCTATTAACTCTTTTCTGTTTGGTTTGGCTTCTTTGTTTAATGGCATATCAACCTTTGGAGGTTATTTAATGCCAAAGCCATGCTCATAGAAGAACAGTAGCGGTACTATCTAACCCATAGCTGGGAGGATAAGGGGGTTCATACTTTTCCCAAGGGTATTTACCCGAAAATGAAAGTAATAGCGCGACTGGAGTACGAACTCGCGTACTACGATTCCGCAGTCCATTGCTTTTACCATTACACCACGAGGACACCACTCACTCTCTTCTGTAATTACATGTGAAGTGATTAAAACTTTTCGCAACAATCAGGTAAGATTTAGTCCATACAACGATGCAAAGTAACATCTGGAATGTTTCTTTCTTTTACAAAATTTATTGTTTTGCATATAGAATTTTATTGGCAGCTTCATAATATCTCTTTGTAAGCTCAAAATTATCTACAACACTTGGTTATGTCGTATTGCTTTTCAGTGAGAATTCAAAAGCAGTGACAATATATCTGAATATGTCTGTCTGATATTTTCTCAACTGGTCCACGCACTTAGCAGTGAGATGCTTGTTTTGATATGGCGAATTACTTCTCTGAACTTTTTTTGAGAAATACGTTAAGCACCAACGTAGTGGATCTAAACCAATCCAAGTTGACACAGCATCAAGAACATTCCTCATTTTGGAGAGGTTCGTGTTTTTACGGTTATCGCCGTAAGAAATGGACACAGCGACCCGAATTCGAATCCTAGATGAGGCTGTTTGTATTTCACATAGCCCTACTGTCCTTTACTCTCTTCAGCTATTGGTAAATTGTGGGGCAGACTGGGTTTTTCAACCAATCCAGGAAAAAGAAAACTCTAAATTCAAACCTGTTAAACTCTGCTCAGAACTGATCTTCTGTCTCACCCTGTTCGTGGCTGAGGGGTTGGGTGAATACATATACCTTCTTCATCTTAAGAGATGATTCTGCTTCTTTTACAAGGTTTTTAGTGTTTCATTGTCTGACCGATTATAACGGAAGGTTTGGCACTTTTTACTTGTGAGTGTCAAGCGTCTTAAAGCATTTGAATGAGTTGTGGCTGATTAAACTTATAGTCCTCAACGACAGATGTTGACAGAAATATCAGCTCTGATATCGAGCTGTATAACGTCACATTTGTCAGAGAGATTCTATTTACCAACCCCTCCGCTCGGGTAGGATATGACACAAGGTCAATTTTTTAAGTGGAGTTTAACAGGTTTGAATTCAGAGTTTTCCTTCTCCTAGACTTGTTGCCTCACCAAGGCTGAAGAACCTAGTCTGTCCTACTATTTAACCATAGCTGGAGGGAGAATAATTGGATTCATACCTTCCCCAAGGGTATTAGTGCTATGTGAAATGCAATCAGTCTCGTCCAGGATTGAACTCGTGTCGCCGTGTTCATTTCCTACGACGATAACGATTACACCACGGGCACTGACATTTGTCAGAGAGATAGACATTTCTAAACATTTATTCGGATACTTACCAAAACGTTTCATTTTTTTAATTCATGTTTGTGGTATATCATATTCCTGTAATGGTCATTCTGTTTTTGGAATTCAGAACAGCACAATTTATTTTCAGCAATGGGATCACATTTAACTCATCTCTCAATTGTATAATCAAATCTTTTCAGTGATGGTGATCAATAAAGAGTTGGAAGTAGCAATGTCCGAGGCTCTTAATACTCGTAAATTGAATGACTATGACCAGAAAATCCGGCAAACACTTGCGCGTGACGTACTGAACAACTGGACAGCAGTTTCGACCTTATTAGTTCTCATTAGCAGTGTATACCATGTTCTCTTCTCCTGGAGATCGAATCAACGACTACAGAATGCAGAGCCAATACTCTCCCACTGAGCCATCGACGAACATCGCACACAAGCGATGCCAAATTAACTAGCCATGGCAGTTGTGCAGCCAATTAACCTGTGGGGGAGATCACAGTATACACTGCTGATGAGATCTAATAAGGTCGAAACCGCTGTCCAGTGTAAAGATTTCATTTCTACGTATAGAGAACTTTATTCCAAAGGCCATTCTTTTTAGTAAAGAGAGACTGCGACTATTAAAGGTTTAATTCTAATTCTTATTGCCAAATTAAAAAGTTCTTGAAGACCGATCATGAAGTGTTTCCTTAGTAAGTTTGACTCTGAACTGAATTTAACATTCTCCATAAAGGCTTTCATTGCCAGGACATTTTTCCGACAGTATATTTTCTTTCGTGCTACGTAATATCAACTTTATTACTAATTAGAAAAATAACAGAGAAATTACACAAATTATTCAAATAACAATATCTAATTTTTGTCATTCAGTGGCATATCACGTATTGAAAAATCTGATATACATACATTTCAAGTACATAGATACAAGATTTCTGATATCTTCTGGGATACATAACTTTATTTCTATCAGTACATACTTGAATAACCCAGAAACATTTCAAAGATCTAAGCCTATTACATGAAACTCGGCTGATTTATTGATGTAAACGTTGTCCCACAGCATCGCTTCATGTTCGATACAGCCTGAAAAACCGGGAATCTCAGTTTTTGTAGATATATTCACAAAATTATTGCTCAAAACGAAATTAGTAATTCTTTTTGTAAGAACACTGAAAAAGATCCTACATTCTATATTGAGCAATCATATTAGCTGACATTGCTCAAAGTATTTTGAATATTTCTTCTTTGGAATGTGGATTCTGTCAGCTAAGCCCCAATTTTCAGTGATTAGTTTACAAAGTACATTTTTTGCAAAATTTTCCAGAGGATTAGTAGAACTGCAGAACATCTTTTATATAATTTGTAAGACTGACCGTTTATACCTGGTATACTTTTTGCCCTCACTTTCCGGAGAAAACATTCACTTCCTGTAATTTTATCGGTGTTGAATGTGGCCTGTTAAGTCCATTGAAATGGCGCAGAGAAGCATCGGATTGTGAGCCGGCAAACTTTTTGCGAAGGTGCGCAACAAAAATTTCTTTCAGTCTATTAAGGACCCCCACTCTTTTTCCCTCTTCAAAAAATTTCTTAGTGAATTTGTACAAGTCTTTATCAAAAGTATGCCTAAACTTTATTTTCTTTACCGCCATTTTATAGCGGTTTTTGCTCATAAAATAACAGGGAGCTTCTTAATTTCTTTTACTTGTATCTTTGCTAATTTCTTGTTATCTGTTTCCTTCAAGCAATTTTTAAGAAGCCTTTGTCTTTCCTTCTCTCTTTGTCTTCGATTGGTTCTTCCTATTCTATCCTTCTTATTTTCTTCAAGTTGGAAGAATAGTCAAAGCACACTACACGCACTATTTCAGAAAAAGAACGCATTTTCTTCCCGACAAATCTCCTTAAGCTATTCCGAAAAATGAAAGACAACGCATCGTCGAGTGCCTTGCATCTGCTGTCATTTGCTTTTGGCCTTTTGATACGAGTTTCATTCTCATTCACACTGGGTAACTTAAATCAACAAACATGATGCTTGTCCTGATGCTGGTTCCCTTCGATCATTTTAAGATTTACGCCGTCGTCGTTTCAAGCATCCCATAGATCCGCATTGCTTTTACACTTGCAAAACTGAAGCTACAGCAGAGTTATATGTCAGGGGCAGTTAGCAGATTTAGGCAAGTAGATTGCCTCTTCTTCTCCGGACATCATAAGAGCATATCTCACTGTTTCGTTAAGTATTGATAGAGATATGTGGTCTACCAACCCTTATCATGCTACATGCCGGTCTTTATTAACTGTCACTAGATTTTACTTGTACCATATAAACTTTTCTGAATTTTTTTCTTCGAATAAGTTTACACAACTGCTACGACTAAGATAACAACAATAGTGCCACAATAAAAGTTTTCATCTGCTGATGATCTAGGAGCCAGGCTTGCTTTCAGGGCCAAAGCATCATTGACCCAATTTACCTTGGCAGTACCCCACGATAACAATAGACTGCTGGTTTTTAGACACAATGCAGGAATAACGAATTCCTGTTCATGGTGCTTTTACCAGTTATTGGAACCTCTTGATACACTTTTCTTTTGGTAATAAGTTGAGTTTTGTCAGCTGTACACTTAACACCAAAAATCAGCACATGTCTTTGATGAAAAATATATTGGTGCTCTATATGATTTTAAAAAATATTTCCTTTCTCTCTCATCCTTGTAATGGAAATTTCAGTATTTGCATATATATTGATAAAGATCATTTCTATAAATACATCATTCTAACAGTAGTAAATTCCACATTATAAAAATATCCTTTTAATTTATTTTATTTGTTAAATCTTTATGTATGATTAAAACATTAACATTTTTCGTTTCCGTTTATAACAGAAGAAATATTAATTAGTTTAACCGATTTGTAGATTATGACAATGTTCTCCTTATATAATTCCTGACATTGGGATAAGAAATTAGAATAATATAGAATAAGAGGATTGGATGGTTGGGTGATTAATTTTAATGACATTACAACCAATTTAGGGTTATTTTATGCTTTGAGGTTAGGGAATTGCGTTCATCGGACGTTCTATTATATTTTTTAATGTTATTGTTTTTATGATTTGTTTTTACACACGGTCCTTTCGAATACGAAAAATGTTTAAACAGTTCTATTTAACCCATATATGAGACCCTATTAGGCGCTATCACTTTGGGTCAGAGTGAACCTGTGGAATTGGCAATGAACCCTCAGAACAAGATGCAATTCAGAGTAATACCCAGGACACCACCGTTTTTGTTGGAAAGGTGTCTTCTCTTTATTCAAGGCATGGATTTAGCAGGTTCTAAGCCCTACCAACATTCCGAAAAACGAATGATGTTATTTACAACAATTGCTTATTATCTGTGTAGGATTTCATAGTCAAATAATTGGAATAAGGAGAACACGTGTCCACAATGAACAGCCATTAGTGATTTTTGTTCGATGAATATCGACACCTTGTGACGTTCACTATAAATCTGTGGCTTTTGAATCTTGGCCGACCGTTTTTTTTATAAACGATTATTGTTTGTATTCTGCATCTCTTACAACATCAAACATAAAAGAAATACATTTTTTGAAGATTGATAAACTTGAAAGGAAAAAGATTCATATTATCTGGTATTCATTGGGCCCTCTTCACTGTTGCAGAAGAAGATTTTTTATATTAGATTATAATTGATGTGAAAATCTTTTTAAAAATTGAGATGCGCTCCAGCTCTAAAAAAAACTTAATGAAAATTAGATTAAATTGAATAAAGTTAATTTATTCCCTTAAAAATTAACTAGTTCATGTACAGAAATATCCTCGTAATTTCTTTATGCAATTCAGTTCTTTCTTTTTCATTACAAGTCTGTCGTTGATTAAAATTTCTGGTATATTATACATCTGGATGACAGAGATAACTGCGAATAATCTAAAAAAGAGAAAATGATTGAATCAGAATTCCATTTGTTTTAGCGACGACAAACAACGTTTGAATTTTTAAAGAAGAATAGTTGACTGAAAATAATAAAGTTGATTAATGATATATAAAGAGAGAAAATTAGGTTGTTTCGGGTTTACGTTTCATTGGAGCATCCAGATGTGATTTAAAAAGCATTCAGATTCTTGTCTCTCTCTCTCTCTCTCTCTCTCTCTCTCTCTCTCTCTCTCTCTCTCTCTCTAAAAATATATTAAAAGAATATATATCAAAAGTGAAAATATATAAAATTTAACTAAAAAAAGGACTATTACAAAAGAGTACGTGTGTTTAGTTAATTAAAACTTGTCCCGCATGTTTTGTTTGGATGGTTTTAGACATATGAGTTTGGTGGCTGTACAGCTGCTGTTTCGTGGAATGTTTCTTCCAAGATTTGTTCTATATAGCTCGTAGCATTCTTGAATAGTTCCTGTTTAGTTTTTTCTCTATACGCTTTGTCAGCGTCCATGTTGGGCATCCATATAGAAGAATTGACACAACCGTTGCTTTGAAGAAATCACGTTTTATTTTATCGGATAAGTCAGCCTTTCATATGATCAATAATCTATAGATAGCAGTCCATGCCTTATATAGGCGTGTACATTGATGTCATTTTGAGTAGATGAGACGCTGCTAGCGATGTACATGAACTTGTTCACAAATTTCAGAGAACCACCATTTACAGTGGGAATGTTTCCTTCATTAGAACACATGTACTCCGTTTTGTCTGTATTCACATGGAAACCAATGCCTCCTGCTGCCTACTCCAAGTTATGGTGCAGGGATTCGGCTTCGGTAGGTGTATTTACAAGAAGTGATCTGTCTGCGTTTGTAATAGTTTTTGTGAGGTATCATCTGCTTCTTGATTTTTTAGTGTAAAGCCATTTTCTTTCATTAGATCAATCGACGCTCGAAGTACGTAGTCTAGGCAGATTATGCACAGATATATGGCTGATGAATCCCTTTGCAGAACACCAGCAACAATGTCAACGAAGTCGGTGTCTCCATCCTGTGAGCGAACTTTCACTTCCGTGTTTTTATAAAGCATCATTATGGCTGTGACAGTTTCTTTGGGGAGACCTACACTTGTAGAATTTGCTCCAACTTCCCTTTGTGTATGGAGTCAGATGCCTTGGAGAAATCTACGAATAATAGTGTTGCCTCGAGTTCTGTTGCACAAACTCCCTCTATGATTCGGCAGATTGTCAGAATTTGTGATGTGGATCCCTTTCTCCAAAAACCATTTTGATTCTTTCTAAGAATTTTCTCATTTCCAAGTTCGATGCAGTTTAGCTGCAGAGCATTATAAATATTAGCTGCTATGGAACTAAAGGTAATACCTCGGTAGTTCTAGGCAATTTCGAGCTCACTTTTTCTTTCTTTCTTTCTCTCTCTCTCTCTCTCTCTCTATATATATATATATATATATATATATATACACATCAAGACAAGCAGCTTTCTTATCTTTAACCTTTGTCAGTTCTACGTCGTGTTCTTATTGAGTAAGCTGTTGTAGTTTCATGTTAAGTTGGTTATGAATAATTTTCGCAATAGGTTTATTTGTAACTTAAGGAGAGTTTCCAAGCAGATTCTTGAAGGTTTCTTTCCACATCTTTTTCGTTCTTTTTGGTTGGCAGTTTTTAGTTCAGCTCTCATGCTGCTTTTCATATTACTTCTTCATTTTCTGTTTGCCATGCTGATCGAGATTGTCTATCTTCAATAGAGTCTCTAATTCTTTTGATCTGACCTTGAATGTATTCTATTTACCTAATTATATATATATATATATACATATATATATATATATATATATATATATATATATATATATATATATATCAAAACTTGTGTAAAAAGACAACTGTAAAATACAATTTTGTATTTTAATCATCCATACAAACTGGTTTCGCGAGAAATCCCGTTGATATGTTAACATGATTCCCGTCTCAGCTAAATAGTGGAAATAAAGAAAGAAGGAGAAGTTAAAGAACAAAAATAAGATGTAAGGAAATAAAAACTGAAGTAAAGAGAAAGAACATGAAGTGATACAGAAATAGCAGATGATTCAAGTTGCAATATATTTAAATGAAACGAAGAAATGAATCGTTTTTAAATGTTTAAAAATTTATAGCTCCTTCTTTTGACTAACAATGGAATATTTGTATTTTCTGTTAGCCATTCAGATATGATTCTATAGATCGTAATCTCCAATGTACACTCTTCGTATTCACATAACAAGAAAGACATTTACTAGTTAAATCTCTTTATATTATCTTATTAAATTGATATGTTTTGTTAAGCATTCATGGTCTTTTGTAGAAATATCTTTTCATTTAGGTGAACAGAAAGATTTTTTTTTCTGTTTAGTCAAATCAAAGCAATAACGCTATGTAATTATTTCAAAACTCTAGCTTGAAGAACTACTTAGAGGTATAATTTAAAATGTTTAATTAAATGTGAAGAATAATTTTCGCAAGAACAGCAAGTAAATATCTTTTGCTTTTTAAACTTGAAAGAC
Organism: Sepioteuthis lessoniana; assembly: GCA_963585895.1. Taxonomy (NCBI): domain Eukaryota; kingdom Metazoa; phylum Mollusca; class Cephalopoda; order Myopsida; family Loliginidae; genus Sepioteuthis; species Sepioteuthis lessoniana. The sequence continues at coordinate 126,933,392 of OY757912.1, read as the reverse complement.
TAAAATTTTATATGATGATAAATAAATAAATCTTAGAAAGAAAGGAAAAGAGAAAATAAGTTGGAAGAAAGAAGAAATTGAAAATGAGAAAGAGAATACGAAGTAACTTTTAGAAGAGAGAAGAATGGAATATAAAAAAGTGTTGGAATTAAAAAGAGATAGCGAAATAATAGACAGATAAATAGATAGATAGATTGTGTGTATATATGTGTGCGCGCGTGTGTGTGTGAGAGAGAGAGAGAAAGAGAGAGAAAGAGAGAACGTAATTAGCGTAGTATACGTAGTTATTACTCTCAAAATCATGGATATATTTGAATTCTTGAAATGACTCTCGAACAATAACAATGGAATTTCTCATTATTCTGTCACAAACTCAAATTATATGAATGGCACAAATATACACTCAGGTATATACATGTGTGTGTGTGTGTGTGTGTGTGTGTGTGTGTGTGTGTGTGTGTGTGTGTTCAAAGTAACATTGTGCGTGTAACAATTATATAGAAGACCGAAAGGTAATTTTTTTCGCGATGAGAGTAATGTTTCTATCGATGAAAAAAAAAAGAAGAATATTTGGTAATTTTGAGAGACATGACAATCCAACTCTAATCAAACCCTACAATTACTGAAAACATTTATACATAAAAGTTGAGAAAAAAGGTATATCAGATGATATTTTGATTTCTACAGATCTTTACTCCAAAGGTTATTCCATGCCCACATCTAAAGATTACCAATGATGCCACTTTCATTATTATTATTATAAATATTATTATTCAATTTTCAGGTGTACTTTCAGTTTCTTACAATTCTTCATTGAATCTATATCCAAGACCGAGTGCAGATTGTGATTATATGTATTCCATATATTGATGTTTTTTGTTGTCTCTTTTAACTGATATTTTTGAGTCACATTGATAGTACTATCCTAAGAAAATGTAAATGTAAGAAAAAACTTTAAATATTTTCATTGAATGAAACAAAGAATATTGAAAATTCAAATTTAAATAACAAGGTAATAAAAAAATTTCTAAAAATATTTACTATGGCCAATATTTTTTCTGTTCATATAATTCTATACACTGCTACTGAAAGTCTATAAAGAATTTCAACAAATACATTAGTCTGGGACTCAGAAAGTCAAAAGATACTGAGAAAAAAAGTTTAGTATTGTTTTGCAAATTGTTAGAAATTTATTCTAGTGTATTGGGAACAAACCATTTATAAAGGTTAACCAGTGTTCATGTTTAATTTTGTTTTCATGATCATACATCAAAAGCCATTGGCATCTTTTTCTACTAATCCACAGCTGGGAGGATAAGAGGATTCATACTTATCCCAAAGGTAGTTCGAAAGTGAACGTAATAGCTCGACTGAAGTTCGAACCCACTTACAACAGTGTCGCAGTTCAACGTGTTATCCACTACATGATAGGAGCCTCTCAAAAGTATAGTTTTGTTCTTCAAACGCACATTAACGATCTCAAGGAATCGGATTTTCCAGCAGGATAATTCTCTTCTTTCGCTTTCGAAAATTTTGGTAAAATTGTTTTAAAATTCGCTAATAGGCTTCCTAGATTAGCCAGTTATCTCTCACGTTTTAAATATAACTGTAAACTCAAAAACACCTTAGATAAAGAATTGAAAGATAAACCAATCACAATGGTTCATTCTATCTGGAAAATACAATACGACTTTTATTTTAATAATAACATTCTTTATATGAGAATTCAATAAAATGATTCAAGCAGCATTTTTAGCAAAAAGGAAAAGAACAAGATATTTAATCATATATATATATATATATGGAAAGAGAGAGAAAGATATATATATATATATATATATATATATATATATATATATATATATGAAATAACATTACCTGTCTCGAATTTTATATCTATTACAGAAGTTCTCATATTTATAATAAAGTTAGAATGTTAATCGTTAATGAAATAAATAGTATTTTAGTTACTAAAACAATATTGATCTTTTTCAAAATTTTCAAATCAATAATTCTTAGGTCGTTATGCTTCCTTTTCTCATTTTTTTTTGTGAAATTAAACAAAAATGTGTATAATCAAACTAATATACAAGCAAAAATTAGGCATTTAGCAGTGAAATTGAAGAATAAAATGATAAAAGAATTTTCAATTTACATTTTTGATTAGCAACATATTTTAAAAAGGCATTGCAAAAATATTTTACATATTGTTGTTCAAAGACGAAATTTGAAATATGATCGTAACAAATATTAGGATAAAACTTGAAAAGTTTAACACATCATTTTGGAAAAATGCGGGGGGTGTAATTTTTTAAAAGTTCTTTTTTTTCATTTAATTTTGTCGCATATTTTATTTATATAGTTGGAATTAATTGACTAGCGTCCTGTTTAATCATACAGATTTTAATTGGAATGGGTGTATTTACTGAGCATATAGAACAGATTAAACATCAATCTGAAACACTTGCTAAATTGATCTTAATGGCATTCAGCAAATAATGATGGCCACAGGTGTAACAGACTTAGTAGTGACACCATCAGTAATCATTAACATTCTGAATGGTTAAGCTCAATTTTTCGAGCTGAGTCTTATTTTACTATACACAGTAAGCCCGATATTTTAGACAGTCTTATTAATGAACATTCACGGCTTTTCTTTTATTGTAACGACAGAATGGCTCTAAACAAAGTCGAACCCAGGTGAAAAATTTAAATGTCTATTGGGTTTCATCATGGTTATGAAGATAGGCACCAACTATCTGAGTATCAAAGAGACTAAAAGATCAAACGACTAAAAATCACATAATATTTGTTTAAAACTGAAACATTAATATCTCTAGTATTTTGAATAGAATAACTTGAAATATATCCATCAATTTACAAAATGTTTAGACTTTATATTTCATGTTTGTTTGTTTTTTTAATTTTTACTTTTTATTTATTTATTAATTTATTTATCTATTTTTACTAGATGCGCAAGTAGAGATCCGGTGTAGTTTGCGCTAAACACAAAAAAAGTTGTCATAAAAACGCAATTCCATAAAAAACAAATTGCAATACAAGCTGAGAAAAATGAATTCTTCGCGACTCTCACATTACCTCTCTATTTATTCCCAGCTAAATGCTTCTGGTATCTGTAAGGTATAAGAGCCATGCTTGATAAAAGGGTTTATCTCAAACGTTCTGTTGCACATTTTTGCTCTAAGTTCCGTTAATTACTTCATAGCGTCTCTATTTTTCACTGCAATTGGATTCGAGCAGCATGTGCCATCTTGACTAGAATTTCGCACACTTTTGATCTTTTATCGTGTCTTTTTTTTTCTCTTTCAATCATTATTTCTACATTACATCCGCAATTAACTTATTAAATGATTTCAAAACAAAATTACATGACACAGTTGCAAAATAAATATTGATAATGATAAATGATAAACGACTGTTTATCTTTGTGTGATTTTATGAACCAGTTTTCAATCTATTAGTGTGTCAAAAATTATTATTATTATTATTAATAATAATAATAATAATAATAATAATAATGATAGAGATGAAACAATCAATCACATAATAAGCGAATGCAGCAAATTAGCACAGAAGGAATATAAGACACGACTCGGTAGACAATGTGATCCACTGGGGGATGTGCAAGAAATTTAAATTTGACCATACAAACAAATGGTATATGCACAACCCAGCACCTGTCCTAGAAAATAACACACATAAACTCCTATGGGACTTTGACATACACACGGATCACCGAATCTCGGTCAGAAGACCAGACCTAATAATAATCAAAAAAAAAAAAAAAAAAAAAGAAATTGCAAAATTGTCGATTGACCACAGAATAAAACTGAAAGAATGTCAAAAGAAGGATAAGTACCTCAACCTTGCTAGAGAATTGAAAAAACTATAGAACATGAAGGTGACAATTATATCAATTGTAATTAGTGCGTTTGGAACAGTAACTAAAGGATTACGAAAGGGAATGGAGGACTTGGATGTTGGCGGACGAGTGGTGACCATCCAAACTAGTACATTATTGAGACAAGCCAGAATACTGAGAAGAGTCCTGGAAACTTGAGGAGACTTGCTGTCACTCAAACTTTAGTGAAAAACCATTTGCTAATGCTGATGTGAAAAATATAATGAGTAAATAATCATAATAATAATAATAATACATGACTGGGTGGGCAAGGTGATCCACTGGGAGTTTTGCAAGAAATTGAAATTTGACTATACGAACAAATGGTATATGCATAACCCAGCATCCGTCCAGGCGAATGAGAAACATAATCTCCAAGGGAATTTTGACATACAAACGGATCACCTAATGTCGTCGGCCAGGCGATCAGATCTTATAATAATCAAAAAAGAAAAAAAAAAAAAAAAAGAAAAAAGAGAGACAACCTGCAAAATTGGATTTTGCTGTTCCGGCTAACCACAGAATAAAATTGAAAGAAAATGTAAAGAAAGATAAGTACCTCGACATTGCTCGGGAATTGAAAAAAAAAACGTGGAACATGAAAGTGACAATTATACCACTTGTGATGGGTGCTTTTGGTACAGTCACCAAAGGATCATTAGAGGGACTGGGTGACTAGGAAATAAGAGGACGAGTGGAGACCATCCAAACTTCTATATTATTGAGAACGGCCTGAATACTGAGAAGAGTTCTGGAGACTTGAGGAGACTTGCTGTCGCTCAAACTCCAGAGAAAGACCATAAGCTAACGCTGATTCGAAAAACTCTCAAGGAGCAAATAATAATAATGATAAAAAAAAAGAAAATCTGCAAAATTGTCGACTTTGCTGTCCCGGCTAACGTCAGAATAAATCTGAAAGAATGTGAAAAGAGAGATAAGTACCTCAATCTTGCTAGAGAATTGAAAAAAGTATGGAACATGAAGGTGACAATTATACCAATTGTAATTGGTGCTTTTGGCACGGTAACTAAAGGATTATTAAAGGGCCTAAAGGATTTGGAAGTTGGCGGCCGAGTGGAGACCATCCAAACGACAACATTATTGAAAACGGCCAGACTACTGGAGACTTGAGGAGACTTGCTGTCTCTCAATCTCGAATGAAAGATCATCAGCTAACGCTGATGTGAAAAGATCAAATGAATAATAATAATAATAATAATAATAATAATAATAATCGAAACGATAGGTGAAGACACGAAACAGATAAATGTATTCTAAGGTAAACATGCTTCGAACTTTTAAATTGTTATCTTCGTTGATATGCTGAAATTTTTGCTCGTTTCTAAATTTGTCAAAAAATCTACCGTACTATCAAAGTAAAATTTAATGATTTCCTTTATATATACATATATATATAATTAGAAGAAAACTCAAACCTGGTTATATTGTCATTATAGATTTATTTCGGCGAAGAATAGCATTCGTCTCTTCAGATGACTTCACACGTTTAATTTGTGGTTGAAAAACAGCAAATATGGATTACCGTCTATATATATGTATGAAAATGAAAAGAAAATTTAAATTCTTCGGCGAAAGTAAATGGGGTTAAAACAATAAAGTATCAAAAAATTCAGAAACCAGAAAAAGGGTGTCACTGTAAATTAACCCATCCAAGTTTGAACACAAGCTTGATTTTTCGTAGCGAGTGGAATGTTTTGAATAATGTTCGCTTGTAAACTAAACTATTATCTTCATATATTTTTCTGTTTACTCCTTTTGCATTAGTTAAATCCCTCGGCTTATGGAGCTATCACCCTCCTTGTAAAAACAAATAACAAAAACGATTTCGGCACCCACCAGGAGCCTTTAATTAACCCAAAAATGGTCAAAGGGAATTAACTACTCCAGAAATTAAAAAACCCTAATTGCGAATTAATATCTAATGTTCCAAGAATCTCCTTCTTTATGTAAATCCCTCTCTCATATTATCATCATCATGTTGCACCGCCAGCATGGATCTGCTTGACCCTCTCTCGCCACCCCTCCCAATCGTCCATTGCTCCCGGTGCTTGTTCAAAATGCTCTCAGCATTCTTGTGTAATTGCCGTCAAGCTTTTTGTTCCTGCGTTTAATTAGCGTAGTGCATCCATATAGCAGTTTCTAAACGACCACCGCTTGGAAAAAACTGCGTTTCATCTTATCGATTAGGTATGACTTCCATATGACCGATAAGCTATCGACAGCTGTACATTCCTTTGCTAGTCGCGTGTTGATGTCTGTCTCGGTTGATGAGACACTGTTTCTTAGGTAGGTGAACTTGTCCACTTGTTTCAGAGAACTACCATTTAGTGCGAAGATGTCACCTCTTTGATTAAAGTACATGTATTCCGCCTTGTCTGCGTTGATATGGAGGCCTATGCCAGCAGCTGCTCCTTCCAGACTATGTAGCAGGGATTCGGCTTGGGTGGTCTGCGTCCGTAATTATTTCTGCAGGGTATCTTTTGCTTCTTTCCTTTGTCAGCTTGAAACCTTTATCTTTCATTTTATCAATAGACTTTCTAAGCACGTAGTCTAGGCAGATGATAAACAGTTATGAGATTAATATGTCTCCTTGCAGCACACCTACTTCAATATCGAAGTCGTCCGTATCTCCATCCGAGGAGCGGACTTTTTCGTGTTTAATTTAGCATCATTATGGCTACGGCGGTTTCTTTGGGTAGGCCGTAGGCGAGTATTATTTGCTCCATCTTCCCTTTGTGTAGAGAGTCAAAGGCCCAGGAGAAGTCGACAAATAATATTGTAGCCTCTTGGTTTTTGCACGTACACCTTCTAGAATTCGACGAATATTCAAAATTTGTGATGTCGTGGATCGAAATCTCCGAAAGCCATTTTGGTTCTTCTCCGTCATATAATACTAGTAATTATTGAAATGTATATTATTTCCAATAAAAAACATCCAAAACCAATATCCTTGTTTTTATCTAGAATAAAAACCTCGGCGGCTCCCAATCAGGATAATTAATATTTACTTTTATATCTACATTTAAACATAAGTTTGTTACGTTCATTAAGCAGTAGTTTGCGATCCTTAAAATTGATGATAGTAATTTTTTCGTCGATACACAAGTTTCATCTGACATTGAAGCTATTTGCGGTTGAAGACTACCTGACTATTTACCACTTTATTTGAGGGGTTAGGACCTGATCTTTAAGGTTCCAAAAATATTTAGATTGAGTGGTTTGGTGGAAGAATGTTTGAGGTTATACAGTCAGTATTTCCAATTCCCAGCGACGACATAAACCCTCTCCCGATCATGTTCCATGGATCATGCACACTTGGAATACGACGGTCTTCAAGTTACATCATCCACCCAAGTGGCATTCCCCTTTTCTTCAACAGTTACAGGACACCACATTTGGTGTCCCACTATTCCTATTTAATTCGTCTAGTGGCCTCCTGTTGTGGTTGTTTTAGATACTGTGTAAATTGTTTGTACAAGAGTAGCTATTTTTTATGGGGTTCCTATTAAAAAAAATCCCTAACGGATTGTCCCTATTAAGTGCTTATCCAGGAGGTTTAGAAAGTATTTACCTATGTTAATGTTTGTAAGTTTACTGAATCGTGGGTTAAACCAGATTACTCTTCTATTTATATCGTCTATTTGAGTGATTATTTTTTTTCACCAACCTTGACGAGTGCGTCGGTCCCATTACCACTACTTCGTCCATTAGAGCCAGAGTTCATTGGGTCAACATACTACTGTCTACCTTTGAATCCGCTGTTTTTGAGGGCTTCATCATATACCTTTTTGCTCTTCTCAAAACTTTTTTTTACATGTGGATAGTTAACTTATCCTCTGGTTAATGGCATTAGGAATCTGCTTCAATATCGATCTGGGGTGGTGAGAGTCAATATTTACGTAGGTGGGGGTGGAATTACTCTTGCGAAAAGGTTTGAAGGTGCCGTTATATAAATTGAATGTGACATCAAGAAAGTCAACTATCTTTAAGTTTGAGACTATTTCAATTCATAGACCTAGTAAGTAGAATGCCCAAATAATCTTCTGTATTTTAGAGATCTTGGGTCAGTTACTATCAGGGATGAAGATAATTCCGTCATTCAGTAAAGCCCCACCTGCTCTAAGTTGACAATACGACTCAACGTGTCCAAGGTATAAATCCCTATTAAGTCAGGTACCTGGACCGAGTCGTAAGTGCCCATGTGTGCGTCGAAGTTGTCCAAGTTCTACAATTATCGGATAGAATAGATTTCCTACATGCTAGAATAATTTCTATTTCATCGTCAGTGATGTCCGTATATTCCCTTGTGTGGTTCAGGATTGTTAGTATCAATTCTCTAGTAACAGACGGGTAAAACTCTAGGATATCGAATTGGATGAATGTAGACCTCTTTTATTCTCAATGTTTTAAACCAATCAATAGTATCTAGGGTGTTTTTCCACAGGGTTATATTTAGGGCTAATATCATCATCATCATCATCATCATCTTTCGCCATCAGTACGGATATCCCTGACACTCTCTCGCCACATCTCCCTATCGTCCATTGCTTCCGGCAGGTCTTCAGGGCTACATTCCGTATCGGCACAGAGCTACTGTATGTAGGTTCAAACTGGTCGTCCTGCCTTTGCTCGGCCATGTGAAGGGGTCCACCGGTGTACATAAATATATATTTTAAAAAGCGGGAAATTTTCATAAGAATATGAAGAACAGAGAAAGTTTAGCAGTAGTACTTTTCTCTTCCTTTCCTGATGTCACGTGACAAACTCGCTCTATATCTGAAGAGATACCAAGCAGATGCAAGGAAACTTGAAGAGATTACAAACTGCCCAGATTCAAAAATACCCCTAAAAATGAGCCATCCAAAGCAATTACAGGCTAATATTATGTTTGTCAATGTTGAAGAGCAGCCTTTTTTTTCCTAAATCTCTTGTCATCATTAATGGTATGATAATTATCATAATGTTGCATTCGACTAACCAAAAATAATAATTGTCTTTGATATTCTTTCGTTTTATTGATTTTGTAAGCGTCAATTTTCAATCCTTTTATCAAATTCGAGAGTCTTTAAAGATATTCCTGTGTGTTTTCATAGTGAATTTTACTAATGAACACATTTGCAATCCCATTTCAGTGGTGCCAGGAAAATAATATAATAATCTTTATGAAATGAAAAATCATTTCTTATTGTCAAAATCGTATAAATTTATCAAAAATAAGTAGATTAAAAGCTTAACTTGATTCGGCATTAAATGACCGACGAGGTTGATATGCCATAAAACAAATAAACAAACAAACAAACATTTCTTTTGAGCACCGTAAAATTTAGTTTTTCTGCTGAAGTTTTAAAGTCATATTCATTTTATTGATGTTTGAGAAATCAGAGTGAAATAAAACGAAATACTGCTTTAAACCTTAATCCAGAAAAAGTATTTCTTTTCAGTGTTTTTTAAAAAGGTTTCTATTGCTAGGATTATCAAAATTTTGATTTTAAGTTCAAATGAAAGATTTGAATACACTTTTGCCCAAAGTGCATTAGTGTAACGGTTATTGTCAATAGAAATGGTTTTGGTGATCCAAGCCCAAGTTCTGAATGAGGCTGTTTGAATTTTACTTCACGCTTATGGCTTTTGGGAAAAATATAATTCCATCTCGTTGTCCCACTGCAGTTAATAGTAGGACAGACTATGCTCTTTAGACTTGGTACAGCAGCTGTTCTAGGTGAATGAAAATTCGGAATTTATACAAGATTTGTTGGATCCTGTCCGTAGACGATGGATAAATACTTTCGAAGAATGAAAATTTAATTAAAAAATAATATCTTAAACTGAAAGTTTAATCTAATTGTAAGATATTCCTCGTACATAGCATAAGAGTAATTTCTAATGCTTCATGTTTGTGATAAGAAATATTTACTGTTTGAATATTGAACCATATTAGAATGATTTTTTTCTTGCAGATATATGTATAACAATGTTTTAACTCTTAATAAAGGAAAAAATGTGAAGACGGTGTTGTTTTTGCCAGCATATGCATATAAAAAATAGAAAATCATCAATACACATACATATTAGTATGCAAGCGTGAATAGTATTAATTAGGAACAGTTTGGTCGTTCCTTAGAGACAGAAAAACGGTTTATTTCGAGCTATCATGTTTAATATTGGACCCAGCGGTTGGTGTTTATGGGAATTAAATGTTTTCTTCCTTGGACAAGGTTGCTCTCTTCCTGGAGAAGTATTTAACGATATACAACAATTATTCGGAATGCACATGGCTGCAAGGCGTAATTTATTGTACACAGTTCAGATTTTGCCTCAAAATATGACAAGTTCTTTACTTGAAATGATTATTCACATTTAGATATTATTAATTAGGCTTATAGATAGTTCTTTAAAATAGAGATATGAAATAATTTCATTGCATTATTGGGTTTTTTTTTGTGACAGGGACAAAACAAACAGGTAAAATACTTAAATTGCCCAATCTCTGAAGTGACATTCACTAAAGTCAGAAATATTTCTCAACAAACTGTAATTTTTAAAGGAGCAATATTCATTTCATAAGATATTCAAAAATATAATTTGTAAATCCCTTTTCTTTTACATGATTCATCGTTTATTGTGGCAATTTCCGTTTGTATACGTAAATTTTTAGTGGCAAGAAATATAGTAAAATAATCTACTATGATCCACGTCTTGACCTTTTCCTTGGGATAGATAGATACTTCGACTAGTATGTATATGTTCTAACTTTTCCTTTTTTAAATAAATATTTTAGAACAGTCTTGTATATTAACTACTTTCGTTTTCACCTTCTTTGTTTAATGGCATATCAACCTTCGTGATATTATCTACTACTCAATCTATTGTTAAAAAATACAAACACGCACCTGTTAATATTTTCATCCAAAAAGAATATTTCACATTATTATAGAATCTGACTGATGGAAAATTGCAATTTTTTAGGCTCTTTATTTTGACTTATTGTGTGTTGAATAGTATAAAAACGGCAAGGAAATAAACTTTACAATATCAACTATAATAACCATGGTAACTATCATATTTTTTTTATTCTCGATCAAAAATAACAATACGACTGAACCGGATAACAAGCAAAAAATTATAGAAAACAACCGAAGATGGAAAAATTATTATGAAGAACTCAATGACAAAAACTCTTAGAGATGAAATGACCTGGACATATCTGCATAGGAAACAGCTAAAATGAAAGTACACTCATTATCTAGAGCTGTCTTAAGCAAAAAGTATTTGGGTTTATGCTATTATTATTATTATTATTACTCATTAGAGTTTTTCACATCAGCGACATCTGATGGTATTTCACTGGAGATTGAGTGACAGCAAGTCTCCTCAAGTTTCCAAGACTCTTCTCAGTATTCTGGCCGTTTTCAATAATGCTGTTGTTGGGATGGTCTCCACTCGGCCGCCAACTTCCAAATCCTCCTGGGCCTTTAATAATCCTTTAGTTACCGTGCCAAAAGCACCAATCACAATTGGTATGAATGTCACCTTCATGTTCCAAGTTTTTTCAATTCTCTAGTAAGGTCAAAATACTTATCTCTCTTTTCACATTCTTTCAGTTCTATTCTGTGGTCAGCCGGGGCAGCAAAGTCGACAATTTTGCAGATTTTCTTTTTTTTTTTATTGATTATTATAAGATCTGGTCTTCTGGCTGAGATTGGGTGATCCGATTGTATATCAAAGTCCCACAGGAGTTTGTGAGTGTCATTTTCTGGGACAGGTTCTGGGTTATGCATATACCATTTGTTGGCATGGTCAAATTATTATTATTATTATTATTATTTTACTCCTTTTCGAGCTTTTCACAGCGATAGCTGATAGTTTCTCACTGAAGTTAGTGTGACAACAAGTCTCCTCAAGTCTCCAGGACTCTTCTCAGTATTCTGGCTGGTCTCAATAATGCTGTAGTTTGGATGGTCTCCACTCGTCTGCCAACTTACAAGTCCTAAAGTCCCTTTAGTAATCCTTTAGTTACTGTACCAAAAGCACCAATTACAATTGGTACAATTGTCACCTTCATGTTCCACAGTTTTTTCAATTCCCTAGCAAGGTCGAGGTAGTTATCCTTCTTTTGACATTCTTTCAGTTTTATTCTGTGGTCAGCCGGGACAGCAAAGTTGACAATTTTGCAAGTTCTTTTTTTTTCTTTTTATTTTTTTATTATTATTAGGTCTGGTCTTCTGGCCGAGATTCGGTGATCCGTGTGTATGTCAAAGTCCCATAGGAGTTTATGTGGGTTATTTTCAAGGACAGGTGCTGGGTTCTGCATATACCATTTGTTGGTATGATCAAATTTAAATTTCTTGCACATTTCCCAGTGGATCACCTAACCGACCCAGTCGTGTCAAGTCTTATTTTCCTTCAGCGCTAATTTGCTGCATTAACTTATTATTATTATTATTATTATTATTATTATTATTATTATTATTATCCTTTTCGAGCTATTCACACCAGCGTTAGCTGATAGTTTCTTACTGAAGTTAGTGTGACAGCAAGTCTCCTCAAGTCTCCAGGGTTCTCAGTATTCTGGCCGATTTTAGTGATACTGTTGTTTGGACGGTCTCTACTCGTCCTCTTATTTCCAAGTCCTCCAGTCCTTGTACCAATCTTTTGGTGACTGTACCAAGAGAACCAATTACAATTCGTATCATGGTCACTTTCATGTTCCACAGTTTTTTTTCAGTTCTCTGGCAAGGTCCAGGTACTTGTCTTTCTTTTCGTTTTCTTGCAATTTTACTTTGTGGTCACCCACAACGGCAAAGTTGACAATTCGGTAAGTTCTCTGTTTTTTGTTGGTTATTACTAGGTATGGTCGTCTGACCGAGACTAGGTGATCCGTTTGTATCTCAAAATCCCAGACAACTATTATTATTATTATTATTATAACACTCCTTGTGAGTTTTAGAGCAGCTGGTAGTCTTTCACAGGGGTCTTAGTGACAGTAAATCTCTTTAGGTTTCCTGGTATCTTCTGAGTATTCTAACCAATCTCAGCAATGTTGTAGTCTCGATGGTCTCGATTCTCCCTTTGATTTCCAATTCCTCCACTCTTTTTTACAGGCTTTTGGGGATCGTTCCAAGGGACCAAGTGCAATTCATCCTCAACTTCCACCGTCTTTTTTTGCTAAGTTTCAAGCATTGTTTATATTTTCGCTTTCTCTTATTGTTGATCTGTGGCCTGCCATAATGGCAAAATCCAATTGATAACAATTTTTTCTTTCTTTTTTTTTTTCGTTAATTAACTCTGGGTCTGGTTTTTGGCTAAGATTATGGGATTCGTTTGGTTCTAAAAATTCCATAAAGTCTTATACGTTTCATTCTGTTGGACGGATTCTGGTGTGTGCATAGACCATTTGGTAGTATGGTCAAAGTTTAATCTGATGCATAATTCCATGTGAATCACTTTAACCCACCCAGTCATACTTAGTGATGTACTCTTTTTGTACTAGTTTGCTGCATTTGTTTATTATGTGATTAACAGTTTAATCTCTGTCTCTACGTAGATTACATTTGATATTCTGTTGAGTATTATCGATTTTAATTATAACATCATTAATCCTTATAGCAATGTTATGATCTGCAATTAGAAGAGATTCTATTTCTATCTTGAGGTTTGTTTCCATTTCTTTGTTATATCCAGATCTTCCTGTGTGCAATCTCACCAGTTAGTCGTTTGAAATATCTATACAGTTGTTTTTCTTCTCACTACAGTTTTCTACTTTTTGTTGCTTTTCTGTTTATTCTTATGTTGCTATTGCTATAAATGGTTGTTGTAATTAATCCTTCATAGCTCTTTTTAATGCAGTCATCCAGTCCTTGTATCGATGCATCTACACAATCCTCAATGCTGGCAATACTTCTTCCTTTTTTTTCATTTATATAATCTGTCTATGTGATCTCTTGGATGTAAAGCCTTATGCATAGTCATGAATTTCATTGTCCTTCTTTTGATGAGGTTTCTGCCGTTGAGCTTTGTTTCATGAAGATTTTCGTTGAGTTTCATCATTGCTATAACGAATAGACATGTTGTGTATTATTTTACTCATTAGTTTTTCACATCAGTGTTAGTTAATGGTTTTTCACTGGAGTCTGAGTTACAGCAAGTCTCCTCAAGTCTCCAGGACTCGTCTCAGGATTCTGGCCGTTCTTAACAATGCTGTCGTTTGGATAGTCTCTACCCGTCCGCCAACATCCAAGTCCTCCGGGCCTTTTAATAATCATTTTGTTATTGTGCCTAAAGCACCAATCACAACTGGCACAATCGTTACTTTCATGTTCCACAGCTTTTTCAATTCTCTAGCAAGGTCGAGGTACTTATCCTTCTTTCACTTTCCTTCAGATTTATTCTGTAGTCCACCGGGACAGTTTTGCGAATTCTTTTTTTGTTGTTGATTATTATAAGGTCTGGTCTTGTGGCCGGGATTAGGTGATCTGTTTGTATGTCAAAGTCCCATAGGAGTTTATGCGTGTCATTTTCTAGGACAGGTGCTGTCTTGTGCATATACCATTTGTTAGTATGGTCAAATTTTAATTTCTTGCACATTTCCCAGTGGATCACCTTGCCGACCCAGTCGTGTCTCGCCTTATTCTCCTTCTGTGCTAATTTGCTGCATTCGCTTATTATGTGATTGATCGTTTCGTCTCTGTCACCGCATAGCCTACATTTACTATTTTGTTGCGTCTTATCTATTCTCGCTTTGATATGATTGGTTCTTATGGTGTTGTCCTGTGTTGCTATTAGGAGGGATTCCGTTTCTCTCTTAAGGTTTCCTTTTCTTAGCCATGTACAGGTTTTGTCGTGTGTGATGTTGTTTATTAGTCGCTTAAAGCGGCCATAGAGTTGTTTTTCCTCCCATTTTAGTTTCATTACTATTATTATTATTATTATTATTATTATTATTAAACAATTTACTAGTTTTTCTAACCAGATCTAGCTGTTTTTTTTACAAGAGTCTGAGTCAGCAATTATCCTCAGGTTTCTTGGACTCTTCAAAGGATCAAAGCCGATTTTAGCAGTACTGTGGTCTAAATGAATTTGACTTTTCCTCTTATCAACAGTTCATCGACATTCTGTTCCTGGTTCTTTGGAACTGTTCTAAAAGCCCCGACTACCATTGGTATCATACTCACCTTTATGTTCCACAGCATTTTCATGTCTTTGGCAAGGTCCACATATTATTTTTACTTCTTGAGAGGTTTTCACATCAGTATTAGCGGATGGTCTTTCACTGATGTTTGAGTGACAGCAAGTCTCCTCAAGTCTCCAGGACTCTTCTCATTATTCTGGCTGCTCTCAATAATGCCGTAGTTTGAATGATCTCCACTCATCTTGTTATTTCCAAGTCCTTCAGTCTTTTTATTAATCCTTTGGTGACTGTACCAATTACAATAGGCATAATTGCCACTTTCATGTTTCCTGGTTTTTTTTTCGATTCCTTAGCAATGTCGAGGTACTTATCCTCTTTTTACTTTCTTTCAATTTTACTCTGTGCTCAGCTGGGACAGCAAAGTTCACAATTCGATAAGTTTTCTGGGGTTTTTTTTTTTTGTTGATTATTATAAGGTCTGGTCGTCTGGGCGAGATTAGGTGATCCATTTGTATCTCAAAACCCCAGATGAGTTTGTCCGTCTCATTTTCCTGGAATGATGCTGGGTTGTGCATATACCCTTTGTTCAAATGGTCAAATTTCAATTTCTTGCATAATTCCCTGTGGATCACCTTGCCTACCCAATCGTATCTAGTCTTATAATCTTTCTGTGCCCAATTTACTGCATTCGCTTATTATGTGATTGATCGTTTCATATCTATGTCCACATAATCTACATTTACGTCTTATCTATTCTTGCTTTTATTAGATTGGTCCTTATAGCATTGTTTTGTGCCGCTATCAGGAGAGATTCTTTTTCTTTCTTAGTTTCCCTTTCTTAGCCACACCCATATTTTCTCGTGTGAGATGTTGCTTATTAGTCACTTAAAACGTCAATAGAGTCGTCTTTCTTCCCGTTTTTGTTTTCTGGTTATTGTCGTTCTGTTAGTCCTCTTGTTGTCAGCATTGTTTCTGGTGGCTGTACTCAGTCTTCTTCCGCGTTTTTCTATGTCGTCCTCGAGTCGTTGCATGGATGCGGCAACGCTGTCTTCAATACTGGTAAGTCCTTTTCCTCCTTCTTTTCTTAACATTTATAGTCTGTCAATGCCATCTCTCGAATGTAATGTCATATGCATGGTCATTAGTTTTCTTTTTCTCTGCTCCATTTGTTTAAGTTCTTCTCTGATTATTATTATTATTATTATTATTTGAAGATGCCGTGTGGCATAATGGTTGACGACACGAAAAATGGTATCAGCAAGGCGACTTCAAATTACTTCGAACTAATTCCCAGACGAAAAGTATTAATGTTCATCTTTGTGTTCTTCCTCTTCAGAATATGTTTTTACTAAATGTCTCGTCACTGGCATGTCACAGTGGTTAAAAATTGAGCTTGAAAATATCTGGACAAACCTTTCACTCACAACTATTTAAGGATAAAAGGTTGTTTCACACATTGTTAAATTCACCAAGGGTCAGCATACGAATTAAAATTCTTTAATATCTATCGTGTAATGGAAGAAAAAATATTAACTGAACATTTCTTATCATAACGTAAGATATCTATGTTATTTTAAAGAGCATGAGAATGAAGATCAAAATTAAATCTTTTATTGAGTCAGTTTGAGAAAATGGGACCTTGTTAAATTCATTGAAGTGGAAGTCATAGCCTAATAAAAAATCTCTGTGTCAGTCTATATTTGAACATTCTATTGTAACAGTTTCTGTCAAAAATATCTTAATTGGATCTGTTAACAGTCTACATACAAATTTCCATCGTGAGTTTTAATCGAACTTCCTCTGAAAAAAATCGTTCTTCTTGATGATTTCATGTAAACAAAGTTGCAATTATTGAGGCTGAAACGAAATTAAAGAACGTTGTAAATACAAAGTGCATATTGGTATTATACACGATGGTTACTACTTTCATTTCGCATAACGTCAAGCAATACATGTGACTGAACATTTTTTTATCTGGAGGAAAGACAGTATATAGATATAATCTCATTTACTCATCTTCATTAAAAAAAGACAGACAGTCCCCATAAACTAGTTGGGTCTTGGGAGTGTTAGTTTTGTAGCGAATCATAGGTACGAATTGTTTGGCAGAGGTCATACCTCTGCAGGATATCAACTTGCTTGAATTATGATTTTTCTTCTCCTAGAACGGGTACCATACCAGGGTTTAAAACATCAGTCTGCTCTACTATTTACCATAAGCTGGAATAGTTAGATTCATGCCTTTCTCAATGATATTAGCACTATGCGAAATGCAAACAGCTTCATTCAGGTTTTGAACTTGGGTAAAGGAGTCTACTTCCTACGAAAATAACATTTACACCGTTAGAGCCCCCGTTAACTTGTATTTAAAAAGAAAAGTCAATCTACATTATTATGACAAGGACAGAAATTGATTGACTTTATCCAACAGCGCACGTGAAAGACCAAGTTCTTGGGAACGTCTTCGGAAGGACTTTTTCGGAGGGACTTCCGACGGAATCTCTCATCACATCCACATTGTCGGGACATCTTGCAGTCAACTTCCTGCCAGATCTGGGATTTTCTGCCCTCTTGTTGAGGTTGTTTACTGGCCCAGTAGATTGAAATTTGTGTACCCAACGATAAATTTGGCTTTTCTTGGGATAATTGTTAATGTTAAACTCCATGTGAAATTTTGCTTGCAGTTTTGAATAATTTTGTCTCCTAATCAGTAGTGACACAAAATATTTTCCCTTTCTTTTCGAAGGCATTGTGATCAAGGATTAATAGTTGCTACAGTAAACTATTTTCAAATCTGAAACAAAAAGAAACATTAGTAAAGGTAGTAGCAGTCACATAAGGCCCAAAAATATTGTCACATCCTGTACACACACACACACACACACACACACACACATATATATACATATATATATATATATATATATATATATATATATATATATATATATATATATATTACAACAGTATATGTCTATCACTATCTCACTTGGTTGGTCAGTGACAGACCAAATGCGGTATAATTTTGAGAGTGCTCAATATCTGCGATAGAGCCTTCATATGATATAATAAGAAACAAACTTATATTAGTTTGTATATATACTTAATAATATGGATATATATGTTCATCTGGGACCACTGGTTTCATACCGTCTTTACTCGGCAATCATTAGGCAGAAAAAGCTGATGATGATTGCCGTGTAAAGACGGTATGAAGCCAGTGGTCGCTGATAAGCATCATGCTATTAAATATATATATAAAACCTAATATATATATATATATATATATATATATATATATATATATATATATATATATATATGGTTTTTGAGTATATATACTCTAAAATAAAAACATTACTGCAAATATGTAGATATGGACGCATACACTTAAAAAATTATTAGATTTTTACAAATTCATAAACAACTACCACAACATCAAATTCACTTTAAAACACGTTAATTGTTCCATCCGATTCCTCGATGTAATCGCACGTGTTCAGAATAACCAAATCCCTTTATCCTTACTCACTAAGCTCACTGACAACCTAGATTTTTATAGCTGTTACTCACTTAATTTAAAAATTCTATTTTATATCGCTTTTGCTTACGTTTGTTCTGGTCTCCTTGAATATCAGTATAAGTCAATAATTCATCAGCTTTATTCATCCTTTAAAAGTAATCAAATAAACAATTCAAAACCTTAACCCTGAACAGGTACTAACAATTACGATAATAATCCAAGGATCTTAATAATCAAATCCCCATTGTCTTTGATTTGGGCCAAAACTCTCATAAACTCACACATTGATTAAATATTTTCACCACCTCAAAATAGACCTCCAAACCAACTCAATATTCCATTACCCACCCAGAGATTATACCACACACACACACACACAATTAATTCAGATATGGGCTTCTAAAAGAGGTACCGATGTTTTTAAGATAAATAACCCAATGCACCTCACGAAATAAAATCGCCGCAATCCACAAAAATAAACAAAGTGAATTGATAAATGACACTCATACAAACACAGACTTGATATAGATATAGAATGACGATATTTCCTTTGAGAGAGACTAATACTTAAGTTACAAACATCTCTGGGTGATCTGGACGTCAAAGTCAGATGCCAGATCTTTGAAAATATAAACCATACAGAAAAAGATACATATATACAACTTAGAAGCTACATTTTAAACAAGGAATTTCACAAATCAACTCGGACTTCTTGTTAATGGCATCAAACCAATTTCATTTTTATTATCATCGACGAACGAAGATGAAAGGTTTCCTAGACATATAACAACAACAACAACAACAACAACAACATTCATTTTTAAACGTATCTATTCCAACAGTCTTAGATGTAT
Organism: Sepioteuthis lessoniana; assembly: GCA_963585895.1. NCBI lineage: Eukaryota > Metazoa > Mollusca > Cephalopoda > Myopsida > Loliginidae > Sepioteuthis > Sepioteuthis lessoniana. The sequence goes on along the minus strand of OY757912.1, from coordinate 126,913,944 downwards.
GTGCTTTATATTTTTTCAACATTTTCTTGGAGTTTTTAACCTTATTTCCTCATGTAGTTCATGATATTTTTACCAAATTTATATAAGAATCATACTCCAACCAACACTCCAACATTTTTTGTAAACAATTTAAATATCAGTATAAGCTCCTGATACTGTTTTTTTTTACGATTCAAAAAAAAAAAAATGAAAAAATATGATTCTGAACATTACTTAAAAATGTACTCATACTTTTACTATTAATGATTATAAATTGAAATGAATCGAAAAAGTCGTAAGTTTAATAAAAATGCATGATATAAAAAACGTTTTTATTTTTCTGGGAAAAGAAAACAACAAGGCAACGAATGAAAACTAAGAACTTAAAAGTAGGAAATACCCATCATTTATTGACGAACTTATAAAATTTCAGAACGAACTACTAATTATATTCAACAGATTGAAATTTATACAAGTGAGAAACAGATTCCAAATTTTTAATAACTTTTTTTAAAATAACTTTAGTGATCTTTTGATTTTCCTTTTTTCATTATTCAAATGAAAAGAGGAAAATCAAAAGATCGCTAAAGTTATTTAAACCGATAGATAAATCTGGAAAAATACATAAAACTGAACCATATAAATTCTTTTTCTCGAAGCTATGGGAAGCAGCATGGTGTACGTAAAGGCAAGTGGATAAACACTCTTAACGGCTCAATGCCTAATCCGGTCCTGGATGTATGAATCCTGCGGTTCAACGGCCAGGATCGATTAGATCGATCGGGAAACTACTGCTGCTCATTCATAAGGGGGGCGTCTGTGGATGAGAATAAAAACAGCCATCGAAAGATAACCATAACCGATATTCATTCCACATGTCCAAACCACTCCACTCTTCGCGAGAGTAAAAAAGGGGCGCGTCCAGCTGAGGTTGAAGCTTTGGCCTCAGTGTTTGAAAAATCAGCAACAGAGCTCAAACAAAAATTACTAAAATGGAAACGAACAAAAAAAAACAAAAAATCCCGCGACATTCAACGTTAGAACCTAAAAGAAAATAGGACAACTACTGGAGTTGACTTCGTCAGCCATTGATCATAACATTGACATAATATGCATTCAAGAACACAGATACACACATAGCGGGGATATTAAATATCATGATTCTGGCAATGGATGGATGTTAGCCGCTGCATCAGCATGGAAAAATTCTGTCAATGCCACGATAGGAGATGTAGGTATGCTTATTGGACCGCAAGCCCCCAAAATCACTAAATAGCGTAGAGAAAATACAACCTCAGACCTAACCGATAAAATGAAACGCAGTTTCTTCCAGGCAGCGGTCACATCGATACTGCTATATGGATGCACTACATGGACGCTAACAAAACGACTGGAGAAGAAGCTAGATGGCAATTACACAAGAATGCTGCGTGCAATCCTGAACAAGTCCTGGCAGCAACACCCCACAAGACACCAACTGTACGGCCACCTGCCCCCTATCACGAAAACTATTCAAGTTAGACGAACCTGACATGCAGGACACTGCTGGAGAAGCAGAGATGAACTCATAAGAGATGTACTCTTATGGATCCCCACACATGGCCGCGCAAAAGCAGGACGACCAGCTCGAACGTACATTCAGCAGCTATGTGAGGATACAGGTTGTTGTCCTGAAGACCTACCTAGGGCGATGAACGATAGGGAGGGGTGGCGAGAGAGGGTCAGGGATATCTGTGCTACCAGCGCGATATGATGATGATGATGATGATGTGGATGATGATAGCTACTTTTAATGGCAAACCCAGCACAACAAAAATCTCCTGCTACAGCCCTACCAATGTTAGTGAAGAAACTAAACTCATCGGCTTCTGTGATAAGTTATCCTCTCTTGTTCGTAGCATCCCGAAATACAACGTTCTCGTCATTGGCGGAGACATGAATGCCCAGATTGGGAAAAACGGAAACCCCAAATTCAGCCTACACTACTCCTCAAACAGAAATGGACAACATCTTAAAGATTTCACGAAAGAAAATAAATTAACATGTCTCAATACAAGCATTCAAAAAAAGGAGGGAACACTTTGAACCTACACGTAAGCAAACAATCCTAAAGCACAGATAGACTACGTCTTTATAAACAAGAAATGGAATAATAGCGCATTGAATTGCGAGGCTTACTCCTCTTTCAAGGGTGTGTCCTCCGATCAACTAATTGTCACGGCAAAAATACGAAAGAATGCGACACGAACAACGACCACCGTACACTATGACTAGGCTCTGCTTAATAACAGGGATATTATAGATAATATGCGAGAGCACAAAGAAACATATACGATGCTCTACAGGAAAACACAGAAACACATACTCCGAACGAAGAATATGAAAATTTCATCAACGCCGACATAGAAGTGGAAGCGGAATTCATTCCGGCAAAACAAAGGAAAAAATCGAGAATCCCATGGGAACTATAAGAAGTTAATGAAAGGCGTGCAGACGTGAAAACTGCCTCCAAATGCAATAGGAAGAACCTTACCAATACCAATGCGCTGAAACTTAAAAAGGCACAAAATTAATTAACTAACTTATACCTAAAAGAACAGTCAGAATATATACAAAATCATCTCGATAAGATTAGAGTCTCAGTTGAAGATAGACAATATAGGATAGTATGGCAAATGATAAACGAAGTGAGCAGAAGGAAGAGTACAGTCAAAGCTAAACAGAAAGCTACCAGCCAACAAGATCGAATACACCTGTGGAAACAGCATTTCGAGAATTTACTCGGAAACCCTCCGGAAGTTACTCATGAACCAATCACAAGAATTATAAGTAAGCAATTAGACATCAAACTAAGACCGTTTACTCAAGTAGAACTTGACTCGGTACTGAGAAAAATTAAAGATAGAAAGGCAGCAGGGCTCGATGAAATACCCCCAGAAGTGTGGAAGACCAGAAAATTCGACGACATGCTACTCCGACACTCTGTATATAATCAAAATCCAATAGACAGATGGATAAAGGGTTGCATCCTCCCCTCCCCCAAAAAGTGTGACTTCACATTAGCCAAGATCTACTGAGGTATAACACTTACGTCCATAGCAGCCAAGATATACAATGCCCTACTACGCAACCGCATAGAACCCAGAATTGACAACATACTTAGGAAGAACCAAAATGGCTTCCAGAGAAATACATCCACGACCTCACATATTTTGACTATCCGTCGAATTCTTGAAGATGTACGAGCAAAAAACCTACAGGCAACAATATTATTTGTCGATTTTACTAAGGCCTTTGACTCTTTGAGGAAAGATGAGGCAAATTCTACTCGCGTACGGCCTACCAAAAGAAACCGTTGCAGCTATAATGATGCTCTATAGAAGCGCCAAAGTAAAAGTCCGTTTTCCGGATGGAGACAAACTACTTCGAAATTGTAGCAGGTGTACTGCAAGGAAACACATTAGCCCCATACCTCTTTATCATCTGTATAAACTACGTGCTTCCAACATCTATCGATAAAATCAAAGAAAATTATTTTAAGCTAACAAAAGAAGCAGAAGGTACCCTGCAAAAACAATCACCGACACCGACTATGCCGATGATATACCACTCCTGGCAAATGCACCCGCCCAAGCCGAATCCCTGCTACATAGTCTGGAACGAGCCGCTGCAGGGATCGGCGTCCTTGTCAATGCACACAAGACAGAATTTATGTGTTTTAATCAAACAGGTGACATATGCACACTAAACGGTAGCTCTCTGAAACTAGTTGACAAGTTCACCAACCAAGGAAAAGTGTCTCATCAGCTGAAACAGACATCGACACGCGACTAGGAAAGGCATGGACAGCTATCGATAGACTGTCGGTCATACGGAAGTCAAACCTGACCGATAAAATGAAGCGCAGTTTCTTCCAAGAAGCGGTCGTGTCGATACTGCTATATGGATTCACTACATGGACGCTAGCTAAACGTATTGAAAAAAAGCTTGACGGCAACTACACAAGAATGCTGCGAGCAATATTGAACAAGTTCTGAAGACAGCAACCCACAAAGTAGCGGCCACCTACCACCCATCACAAAAATTATCAAAATTAGACGAACCAGACCTGTGGGACACTGCTGGAGAAGTAAGGACGCACTCGTAAGTGATGTACTCCTGTGGACCCCGTCTCATGGACGTGCAAAGGTAGCAATGGACGATAGGGAGAGGTGGCGAGAGGAGTCAGAAATATCCATGCTGATAGCGCGACGTGATGATGATATGTATTTGTATATATATATATATATGTTTGTATATATATACATATTTATTTTATATATATATATACGTTTGTGTGTGTGTGTGTGTGTATATATATATATATATTTATATATATATATATATATATATACAAAATTAGACGAGCTAGACATTCAGGACACTGCTGGAGAAGTAGGGGCGAGCTCATAAGTGATGTACTCCTGTGGACCCCTTCACATGGACGTGCAAAGGCAGGACGACCAGCTCGAACAAACATACAGTAGCTCTGTGCCGATACGGGATGTAGCCCTGAGGACCTGCCGGAAGCAATGGACGATAGGGAGGTGTGGCAATAGTGCTGATTGTGCGACATGATGATGCTGATATGTATATATATATGTGTGTGTATATGTACAAAAATACTGATGAAAAGGTTATAAAATTCAACATAAAGGCGCCAAAAGATGTAAGAAATATCAACATGGAAGGCAAAAATAATCCTGGATAACCGGCTCGATTGTATAGCAAAATCACCAGTGTTTTTTTTTTTATTAAAAGATCATTAAGAGAGTTTTAAAAGAAAACCTTCCAGAAGACTAATTTACCCAATAAAGAGTCATTAAAAGATGATTAGCAAATATATTTTTGAGCTAATACATAACATTATTCGTGAAACGCTGCAATTAAAACATTAAAAAACCCCAGGACAGCCATTTAGTACCATGAACGACAAAGTAAAATATGTGCTCATTCAATTCTACATAAAACATTTCTATCTATCAATAAAAGAATAAATATTAGAAAGAATCTCAAGCATTAGAAAAATAAACGCAACAATTTTTGAACTGCATCATTAAACAGTAAAAAATCCGTATGATTCCATCGAAAAACAGTTTGGATTAAAATAAAAGACGTTTCCATGGGAAGTTTACATAGCACTCAGATATGTGAGCTGGTGGACAGATAACTGCTTTCAGTATTTAAAAAAATAATCGACGGAAATGACAGGCCTTTACAGAGATGTTGGATTTATTCTTATTCGGAAGTAAAATAGAAGAAATATAAGCACCACAAGAAAGACGGTTATAATTCTTTTCAAGGAATTCACTGGTTTTATTCTTAGGAAATGTAAATATTTGCTACGTAACATTTAACCTCCAAAAATGAGTGTGTCTCCATTTTGCCCTGTCAGTTAGGCTTAGAATAAACTGACTGAATTTCTTTGCAGAGGGGTAAACCCTCGCTACAAAGACAACTTGGTGTCCTTGGTATGACACTAAACTGCGTCAGATGGTGAGGCTCATGTTCTGAAGAATGTGAAGTATCCCTTTGTTGCCATTACTCCCAGGTCCACTCTGACCCAGACTTATAGCACCTTTGAGGATCCTATCTATGGGTCAAATAAATCTGTTCAAAAATTATTCATATTCCATCGCGCAGTGTTAAAAAAAGATTTTTAAGAAAAAACTGTACAAAAATGTTTAATATGTACTTACTATGAACATGGTTCACTAACCTCTCGGCCTAAAATATACCTATACAGGTTTAAATGCCATTAAAATCCATCAGTCAATCAGTTTTACCTGATAGAAAACCAAATAGCACACTGTTCTATGTTATCATATAACTTAATTATATTTCCATAGTAATTAAGCGAATAACGAAGTGTATACACTCAAGTGAAAAAAATCCTCAACAGAAAGAAAGAAACAAACAAACCAACAAAAGATTACGTAAATTTACTAAAAGACAGCAGACACACAAAAATTGTTACACAACAATGAAAATGAGGAAAACAAAACTATTACTAATAATAGAAAAAATAAAATAAGAAGAAATAAAATCTGGCTTTAATCTCTTCAGCTTCAATCACACAATAAAAATTTATGTTTGAAGATTATTCATCAATTTGACAGTCACTTCCCCCCAAAAAACAATGTATTAGATAAAATATTAAACAGAAAATCTGTTAAATTGAATTATAGTAATATCGCTGATTTGACAGCTAATAAAAAGCATTAAAAATACTGAAAAATGCGAATATAAACAATTATCTCAATGTAAATGAAACGAATGAATGAGCGCCCAGTGAAAGGTGAATGTTTAACATAAAACGCTAATTGCATAGCGACAAAAGAAAAATAAGATGGATCCAATATGACTTATGTAGAAGCCTCTGAAGGCCCTCGAAAACGCGGATTTCAGAAAAATTCCTTCAAAAAGATTCTATGTCAACATCTCATCATCAGCTATATGAAAAGAAAAAGGTTTAAATTCTATAGTCGAGTGGGAGTTAATTAAAAAGATTAAGATATGTGGGTCAAGATCGAGAAACTATAGATTATTTTTGTTGAGAAAATGTTAAATCATAACTTTCTCCGAAAAAGATTAGAAACTATATCAGAAATTTGAATTGATAATCAGATGCAGTCATGGAAATAAAATATTTTAGGATTATTAGCACCCGAATAAAAAACACATAGTATTTATAATTAATATCAATGCATTAATAAACATACTTTCATTTTTTAAGGCGCTGACCGCAAATGTTGCTGCCTCCATCTTTACTGGTGGAAAGATGACAACGTTGGCGCTAGCAAGATATAAACAGAAAGGGAATTCACCTTTTGATAAGAATCAAATCATGCAACTGATTATTGTAAAATTATGAAACTGATAATAACACAGATAAAATGTTTTTGTATGAAATCCTCTTAATTTGTTTTTATCGACGGTTTTAATCGGGATTTTAAAAGTTTTCCAATGCCACATATATTCACACACACACACACACACACACACACACACATATATATATATATGTGTGTGTGTGTGTGTGTGCGCGCACATATATATAACTTTATGTACAAAGAGTGTTCGACAATGGCTCAGGAGACCGGGGTTCAACCCTGGGACAAGTCATACCAAAGACTAAAAAAATAGAACTTGATACCTCTTTGCTCATCACTCAAAATATCAAGGGTAAATTAGAGCAATACAGGGAAAGGAGTAGCGCCCTCCTGTAGACTTTAGTGTTGTAGCTATTGAAAAGGGAGCTTTCGGGACGCCCTCGACTACGGTCTTCAACATTTTTTTATATACCAGCCGACTGCTCTAGTGGGTAGAGTGTTCGCCCATAGTCCAGGAGACCAGGGCTGAATCCTAGGTTGAGTCATACCAAAGACACAAAAAATGATGTTTGATGCTGCCTTGCTTAACACTCAGCATTATAATGTACGTATCAAGAGTAAAGTGGAGCAATCCAAGGAAATGAGTAGTGCCCTCCTCAAGATCTCGGTGTAGTAACTATTGAAAAGGGAGCCTTGGGTTGCCCTCGTCACTAACTATACTTATATATATGCACACACACACACACACACACACACACACACACACACATATACATACATATATATATATATATATATATATATATATATATATATATATATATATATATATATATATATATATACCCATTAGAACTGCAGTATATAAAAAAATGAATTTTAGATAGAAATCATAAATACATATAAATAAGGTCTCCTATGTCATTATTTGTAATAATGTAAAAATTTTTCATTTACATATCTACTTTATGATGTCACTCACGTTGCTTGGTTTAGATGTTTAATTAAGCTATATATAGATAACTGAAAATCGTATTTGTAGACCAATTTTCACTTGATATTTTATAACATTTCGCGACACCTTAACTTTCTTTCTTGATTGGTAATTTTTTTTTGTTAAAAAATCTCAGCCATAATTATACACCGTGATAAAGAGATGGTATTTAAAAATATGTTTCATCGTTATTTTCCATTTATATTTGATCATGAAATAACAATTGAGCTGATATCCCCTTCCCTTATTTGTTAAGATCAGTTTTAGTAAATTAATCAAGAAAGTGAAACAAATTTATCCAAATAATCATTGAAGGAATATTTCTCTGACAATTTCCTTTGGTTATATTTCCAAATATTGATCCTCTGAAATTATAAAGAGTATCTTTATTTTCATTTTTGTTTTCTCCGATATTGTTTATTAAATCATTCATTTATTTACTGATTTATTTTGTGTTTGTCCACTTGTATAATACTTTGTACATTTTGTATCTGTAGCATTCGGATTAGTGCATCTTTAAAGATGCGTTCTACTCTACAGAGGCTCTTAAAACAATTTATGTGTATCAATTTTTCCTTGCGCACATTCTTCACACACACACACACACACACACACACACACACACACACACACACACACACACACACATGCTCGTGTATATAAATATATATATATATATATATATATATATATAAGAGAGGGAGAAAAAAAGAGAGAGAGCGAGGATATCCATTTAGATGAAAATCTATCTATCTGTCTATCTATCAATTCATCTATCTATATTCATACGAAAAGAAATTAACACATATAAGAATTAAGGTCATTATATATATATATATATATATATATACACACACACACACAAACACACACACATATATATATAAATATGATAGATTTTTGAATTTAAAATAATGCTCGACGCATTTATAGCTGAGTAGGTATTAAACATAAAAAAAATTAACTATGGACACTAGACGCCTGGTGATTCAAGTTTCATTTGATGTGCACAAATCTTTTAACGGAAATGTGAGAACAATGACAAAATCAACCGAATTTATGGTATATCGTATAGCCACGTAGCAAAGTGATAGTACATGTGATATTTGCATGAAAAAAAAAAGATAAAAAGAATTTAGGGCAGTCCAAATGCAAGAGAATAAATTATGGAATTACTTAGCAGCTAAATGACATTGGATGAATTAATAAACATGTTTATCAATTCGTTTTTTTTTCAGCATTTTGTTTGCTGCATGTTTTACGGTGCATAATTGACAGGTTACTATTTTTAGACATTGTTATGGTCATAAAAAGGATTGTATCAGAAAATAATTGATAAAAATATTTAAAAAACATTGATTGGATTTGAATGGGGCATAAACTGTTAAGTTTTTAGGTGTTACATTTAATTTAGGTAACAGCACATTACAGCCTTATAGAAAACCTAAAAAAACTAACGAGTATACGTAAACATAAAATCTGAACACTTTGCTATCATTACAAAATATATTTATTTATTAATATTCTACAGGCGAACAACTAATTCTGACGATTAATGCTTTCAACAAAGCTAAAATGGAATACGAAATCGCCCTGAAATTCCGGGAATATACACAAATTGAATCGTGTACATAAAGTTCAATGATCATAACTAACGAACGAGGACTAAAAAAATAGTATCGTTTAACTCCCCCACCCCCGCAGCAAAACTGTTAAAATAAACGTGAGTATAATATTTTTCCAATTATTAAAAAACACTTGGAAAAATCGTTTACACTTAAATTGTTTGACAAAAACAATTTTAAGCTAAGTTATTGTCACATGAACTATATAACAAAAATATTAGCAGATATGATTTAAGATATCAAAGGAAATGATGACTAAAATATCAGATGCAACTGCAGTGATAGAGGTAGATGCCCTTTGAAGGGTAAATGTTTGATTAATAGTGTGATGTATAAGGCTTCTGTCAAGGAGGGAAACGTTAATAATAATGATGAAAGGATTTACATCAGTGCTGAAAAATAGGTGTGACCATAACCTCAGCTTTACCAATACATCAGATTTCTTTGTTTAATGCTATATCAAACAACGTGGGTTATTTCATGCTAAAGTTATCTTCTTAGAAGAACATCAGTGATATAATTGAATTCATAGCTGGAGGATTTAAAGGGGTCCATACTTATCCAAATGTTTTAGTCCGAAAGTGAAAATACATCACAAACGCAACTATCATTTTAATATAAACGTCAAATAAGCGATGAAGTAGCCAAAATTCCCAGATAAAATGGGATATTGTTTATAAAGGAGATGATAATAACTGCAGATTGCATCTGGAAGAAAAATGATGCATCCTAGAACACGCTGAAAACAAATTGCTGGACAATAAAAGCAAATTTATATCCAAGTTTCGATATGCTAATGAATTTATCTTTTGGTAATTAAAGATTTGATTAATTCAATAATTTATTCTCCCGTATTTGGACTGCGCTAAATTATCTCTCACTTTTCTTTTCAGTGATTGCTCGGTGAATTACAAACACATTAAAACGTGACAATAACCCACGTTATAATTAGGGTTGATTAGAAACTTTTCTGAAATTTGTGAGAGATGATTATAGTATGGCACCGTGTGGTGTGTGTGTGTGTGTGTGTGTATACATATATATAGGTATGTGTCTGTGTGAGCTTATGTATGTGTGTGTGTGTCTCATCTATCGAATGCATCCAAGCAATTCTTTTTATAATGTTGATTCTTTTTTCATCTAAAACATATATACCTGAAGTTTATTATTTTTGGGGGAATATTATACAATAAAACGTATATCACAATGCAGATATAATAGAAAAATAATGGAAAGGTCAATATGTAATAATTTGAATATGAATATGTAGCAGTAAGAAATAGATATACCTATTACATACATTTATGCAGTTTTATTTTGGTTGAAGGTGGTGCAATTTTTGGAGGGTCACCTTCTTTCAATACTTAGAGTTGGTCACAGATAACAATAATATCGTTTTTTATTGTATAACGTTTCACTAATGATGATAAAATCCTTGATTAAGAAAAAAATTGATCGAATATACAAATTTATAGGCTTTAATATGCATATGTACATGTGTGTGTGTATGTGTGTATGTGTGCTTATCAATCTTTTTTTAGCAGAAGATAAGACACTGAAATAATATAATATTGCATATATATTCTGCCTGAAGGGGACAAACTTGCTAAGAAAAATAAAATTACAAATCATCTCGGTTTTCAGAAATATACAACTTCCTTAGCCATTGCACATTAGAAATTTGTTAATTTTTTTTAATTCACTCATTATTGCTTATTGCTGAGGACAGGATGATATTGGCTCTAAAAATTTGTTTAGTGTGCATGAAATTAGCAGCAACTAAATCGGACCTAACTCTCCATTTAAGACAAAAATCTGCTTTTATTGCCTCTACAGTTGCAAGCCATATCAGATTTTAAGCAGGATGAATTCCAAATTCAATTACTAATTTGTATAATCATTTTTTCAATCCACTTTTTCAATCTCCATGATGAAGAGGCTTTTAGAAGGATAGAAAATATTTTTTTGTTTTTTGCCTTTAATGATTTAAGTTTAATGTTTGAGAATTCTACAAATCTAACATCTTGAACCACCAAACATGGCTCAATGCATGACTTTTATTGATTGCAAACTGTTATATAATGCTCTAGGTTTTAACTCTCAAACAAACTGTTAGAAGCAAAAAATATCTTTTTTCAACACACACACACACATATATATATATATATATATATATATATATATATATATATATATATTATTTATAAACTTACTATTAGGGAGAGGATATCAAATATTTTGTAATAAGTAAGAATAACTGTTAACGGTTATCCCCAGTTATGGGTTAAATAGTATCACTGCTGTTCCTTTGCAAGGATAACTTTGGCATTAAATAAGCCATGAAAGTTGTTATGCCATTAAAATAAAAGAATCCAAACCAAAGAAATAAATATTAACCATTCCTTGGATTAGTCAGATTTTTAAACTTATGTGATGGTTCAATATATACTGTTTCAATTAAAGGGGGAAGCAATTCATCCCTTCATAGGATCAGTCTAAACTACAGGCATGACTTATGCATCATTTTATTCGCTGATCTGCTGTTTCAGTTTGTCACGTTTTTTTGTTTCCTTCTCAATTAACCAAATAAATCGTCTTGTATCAAAATGAAAGCAGAATCCATCTAATGACTGAAGTCGAAGATACTGCAATTTGTACCGCTGCTAATGGAATTCAAGTAAAGTGGAAGTACTGATCGTAGTCTTCATAACGCCATGCAAGATTTAAATTTCTTCTTTCGCCAACATTTTTCGAAACTTGTCTTAAATCAATGAAAATGAAAGAGTTGCAACTGTCATGATGATATAATAAAAACTGCAAATTGGAACGGAGGTGCCAAAAACATCAGATAAAATCTCTAAATTCTCTGAAGCTACAAAAATCCCTCCTTAAATTTAATGTTGGAATGATTTATAACAAACTGAAGGATTATAAATCTCAGAGAAATGTATGGATAAAATAAATCGACGATGAAAACAAGTTAATCATGTGACAAATAATTCACGAATAGCAATACTGCAGGGAGTCTCTGTTTCTAATTGTCTCATCAAATAACTGATGATGCTGAAAAGATCTTTCAAAAGCGAGTAAAATTTATTATAAAGACTTGGGGTTTACTCTTGCAGTATATAATATATAATATTTGTTCTAGATCTTGTCGACAATAATTCTACGGAAATTGTTACAATAATAATTTGGCCCAGACGTAAACAATCAAATCATCCTTCAATATTCACTTTTATTATTATCATTTCATAAGTGCTGTGTGTTTCATTTTCTAAAGGATATAAATGACTTAAGTGCATCAGCATCGGTTCTCTTCAAATTGCACAATATTATAATAGATGTTATATCAAACGAATCCCAATGACCTGGAGGTATAAGCTGATCACTGAAATCAAACTAAAATCATTTCTAAATAATTCTTAAAAAGAAAAGAATCTTTGCTGCAGTCGAAAAGTTTAATTTGAAGAATAAAAATGATTAGTCAGAAAATTTAACCCATAACTATAAAATTTGTGGTATTTCATTAGAGTGATGCAAAAGGTCAATCGCACAAAATACTCCAAAGAAATATCAAAGTAATTATCATAATACATTGTAATAAAAAGACAACAAACAAACAAACAAAAATAAGCAAAGCAAAATGAAACAAAAAACGAAACAAAGCAAAACAAAACAAAACAAAAAACAATCTCTACACCACTGTATATGAAGGTATTTATCTGGCGCCTCGGGTCATGGAACAACTGTTCGAAAAATAGTTTCGTAAATCAATTGCTACTGAATTGGTGACAGCTGATTACATCATGGCGCCGAAATAAAATCTATAGCATAGGCAACAGCGTCTTATGAACACCTTCTTCGGGATTTAAACAAATAACAGTGATATGCCATTTTTTTTTTGCAAGGAAGTGATTCAAAATGTTATTTTATTCATTTAATAGTTTGAATTTGTTGGGAAAGTGGAATACGTATCAACTGAGATAAAAGTATTATCCTCCTTTTTGATATCGGTTAGGTATCTCGGAACTTATATTTCTTGCAGATCAGGAGAACGTATATATATATATATATATATATATATATATAGAGAGAGAGAGAGAGAGAGAAATAAATAAATAAATAGATTATAAAAAAAACAAACAAAGTAATTCTAAAGTCTTGAAAGTTCATTAAAACCAGGAGATTAATAATTTGTTTGTTTTGATGAGGTGTGCTTCTCTTTAATTCCAACTAATTTTTTAATCTTTCTTTTATTCTATTTTCTAGATATTAGTACGCATTAACAAGTATCTACTTTGTATTTTCAAACACACACACACACACACACACACATATATATATATATATATATATATAAGTAAAGTTGGGCGGGTTTCGATCCCAGCTTGAAGCGTCCTGCGTATCTAGCTACCCTGAAGAGTTGTGATACAACGAAACAGTCTGTCTGTGGATGACAATATATTGGGAGTTAAGCACTCTGGCGAAGGAATTAACGGCTACCACTAGTCTAATAAAAAGCTCTTCAAATGAATTGAGCACTCTGGTATAGGGTAAGGCAAAATGTAAATGAGCGAAAGCTGATTGGTACATGATGCGTTGTGATTCCAGCGCTGTCGTATGTTGCCTGTGGATGAGCGGTAAGATACTAAACCTAACGTAAAGTTGAACGGGGTTCGATCCCAGCTTGAAGCATCCTGCGTGTCGAGCCAAACTGAAGAGTTGTGATACAACGAAACAGTCTGTCTGAAGATGATAATATATATATATATATATATATATATATATATATATATATGAAATTCATATGCCAATACATGTGTATGTGAGTGTGTGCGTGTGTTGGTTACGTGCTTGCTTGAAAATGATTTTACCTATTTCGATAAATATCAATGACTTTAAAATACTTAACAATTATGTAAAACTTAAATCTGTGTTTTACACCTCTAACAAGACAGCTGTTGGGCGTTTACTTTATCAACACCTTTAAATGTAATACTGTGAGGAGTAAGAAAAGGTAATTATTCATAAATGAACGATTAAAGTTCGTATCCTAACACGTAGAATATCGTTGAATGCCTGCAGATAAGGCTTTTTTAAAATTCAGCCAATTGATTATTTCATCGACTACTTTTCACGATATTTTACCTTGACACTAAACATTATAAGGGCTTCTTTACGCTTCTCATGTCTAGAGATGGATTATCAAACCTCACGTGAAAAGCGGTAGAAAATCTAATCAAACCAGCCTCACATCCTGCACGATTAAGGTCTTTGAATTAAATGACGTCAATATCAGCTGAGGCAGATAGTTGCTAAGATGAGGAGCAAATAAAAGAAGCGAAATTGTCGCTGTCTTGCGAGCACAGCTGGTGCCATGACAATGAGAAAAATGCCAATTTTAAGGTTGTGATTTAATAGGTGTCAACTGTATAGATACATTTGAAATTATTAGTTGCCTTGCTATGTTATGCTGCCAAAATGAAATGTTTATACCTGGCAAAGAAGAATAGATTCGATATAAGTAAGAGAGAGAGAGAGAGAGAGAGAGAGAGAGAGAGAGAGATGTGGAAGGGAGAGAGAGAGAGGTGGGAGGGAGAGAGAGAGAATGAGGTGGCATTATAGAGGAATATTATGCGTTAAGTATATATATATGACTGAAAAGAAATACGAGCATTGTGTGTGCATAACGATGAAGTAACTGTCTTTTCATGGCCTTTCTCACATTGAAATTATAATAATCAAATCAATTCTGAGGAACTGGGCCATAAATCAAGTCTTTGATGATACAGAAATTATGTAAGCGTTGCAGAGAGCATCAATTCTTTATAAATATATCTCTTGCAAAATAAAAAATATTTTAATCTGCCTGATATATCTGATGAAGCCTTTTATTCGCGATTCGTTACATGAAGAATAAAAGCAGAGACGAAATGACCTACTTCCTTCATGTATCTAATGTAACCTTCAGATATTTCAAACCAAACTATTCCATCTACCGTTTAGATATTTCGCATCCCGTAATTCGTCTTTGCGATGTCATTTGTCTAATCTAAATTATATGTGACAGTATGGTAAGTAAATGCTACCAGAACATGAACAAATTAGTTGACAAAAAATCCAGCTGCCGAAAGAAAGACGAGTTCAACATCCCTTCTAGTGGTCTAGGTATGACAACATATGTTTAATCTAGTTCCCTGGATTTCGGATCTCGCCGAGATTACCAGATGTAAGTAGTGAATGGAGCTTGTCATGTCACTCACCTGAGACGGAAGTGGTGTTAGGATGCTCAGTGAACCCTAATATATATACATATATGTTATAGATTTCATAATTCTGTCACTTTTTTTTTTCGGTGGTTGGAGTTCGAAGAGACAAGATTTCGAGTGAACGGTAATGAGGAACGGAACAAAAGAGATTGTCCCTAAAAGAACAAAGAGCTCAGTCAACACGTGGTATCTGTTTCTCCCAGCTTCCAAGTCTAAGAGACTGAACAAAGAGAATAAAGCAACGAAGGTCCTTACGCTAAAACGAGTTGTGCTTTTACGTTTTTCACTTCCTATTCGACGATTAACCATGACAAACATAGCAGTCATTGGTAACTACGCTACCATGTCTTTTTCACTACTCGTGATCAGATATTCTTTTTTAGTCTAAAGCTACTGGTATTCAGCGGAGACATTGTTTTTTTTTTAGTCTTAAGCTAACATTTTTCATAAGTAAGTAAAGTTGGCAATCATAGTCGAGGGTGACTCAAAGGCTCTCTTTTCGATAGCTACTACATCAGGTATAGGGGAGGGCGCTACTCCTTTCCCTGAATTGTTCCGCTTTACCCTTGATAATACCTTATAATGCTGAGTGTTAAGCAAGGAGACACCAAGTACTATTTTTTGAGTTTTTGGTATGACTCGACCTAAGATTGGACCCAGGTCTCCCGGGCCATTGGTGAACACTCGAGCCATCAGTTCGATGTATATGGCTCATTTCTGTAGTAGGTCTATTGACAAGAGTGAATAAATTACACCTTCTCAGTTCAATCACCAAATTCAATATTGTTCTTTATCTGTTCTTCCAATGGCTCTTTTATATACTCAATAACGACACTATCTTTGAATCAGTCGCTAATTCCAAATAATTCTCAGTTAAAGAGCTTTTTACTCTAATTTTAGTCATGTTTAACAGCAACTTTGAATGTAGGTACTAAATTAATGATATATAAAAGTACCCTATGTGCGAAACTGAAAGTTGTGTGGACCGATTATAAAATCATTCAAGTTTTCAAGAAGAATAAAACCTAATAATATTTGTATGCACATTTGTGAATATGTGTATCATTCTGTGTGTGTGTGTGTGTGTGTGTGTGTGTGTGTGTGTGTGTGCTTTTAAGAGAGAGAGAGAGAGAGAGAGAGAGAGAGAGAGAGAAAGAGAGAGAGAAGCATTCAGGCATATTTCTTAGATTACATGCCCATATCAATTTTGACGCGTATTTAGTGTAACGGTTATCATCGAATGAAATGGAATCGGTGAACCAAATTCAAATTCTAGATGATGGTGTGTGCTCTTCATTTCGAGCAAATACCCTTAAGAGAGGCATGGATCAATTTATTTTCCACCAACCTCTAAGTATATAGGAGGGAAGACTTGTTTCTTTATCCTTGATTAGGCAACTAGTCTAGGAGAAGGAAAGCACTGAATTTTAACCAGCTTTACTCTGTTTAACAATTGATCTTGTGTAACATCCTGATCATCGGGAAAGGGTTAGATAAATGCATTTTTTGCCCAATTCTCGGTTATTTAAAGATGAAGTGCATAAACCGAACTTTATTTTTGGTTAACAATTCAAGTTACTAATGAATTATTGTAAAATGAATTTTGTTAGAAGCAAAAAGGTAAAGTTTATGCAAAATATTTCATTGGGTAAATAAATTATCAGGAATATGTTGAAAAATCCAATGCATTTTTGTCTACATTGTGAGATGAAGCTAGATCATTATTATTACTTAGAATATTCGGACTATTGACCCATCTTTATTGTTATAATTACAACGTTCCGACCGATATGATCCTCGGCCTTCTGCAAATGTTTCATGTTGAACTCGGGCGTTCACACAGAATCTCGAATTGAATCCTTTATTTGAACCACAGGGGTAGAATGTCCCAATTCTGTTAACCATATCCAGGTACAAGTGTTAAGTTATAGTAACAGCTCTGCTGTTGATAACTTTTAACAAACGGGATCCAAGCACTGCAACACCAATGGAAAGAGTGTATGGACTGCAAGAGGAAGTACGTTAAAAAATAAGCCTCATTTGGTAACATTTGATCCCATTCGATGAGAATATCTTGGTTAGTCTATGAACTTCTCAGCTGACCTTCATATATATATATATATATATATATATATATATATATATATGTGTGTGTGTGTGTGTGTGGGATTGGATAGAGTAATAAGTCTTAAACCTTATAATAAAAGAATTATTTTTTTTATAATTTCAACCTAATTCTTATTCTATCCACTTAATTTAATCACATTGAGTGATATTCAGTAAAACAATATTTGCGTGTCAGATGGTTCGTTATATGATTTTAACGGTATGTCCACACGTCTCGGGTTACTTTACGCCTTGAGGTTAGGAATCATGTTTATTGTACATTATTTTTTACATTTTTTGTGTAGATGTTTCTCCCCTTCTTCTTCAATGTATTTCTTATATAATTCATACATATTTCAATAAGTTTCTTCTTCTTCTTCTTCTTCTTCTTCTTCTTCTTCTTCTTGCAAAATTGAAATATTCAATCTTCTTCTTCTTCTTCTTCTTTAGAAGATGGAATATTTTAATGTTGGTAGAAGAAGATTCTAGCAACATTAAAATATTCCATCTTCTTCTTCTTCTTCTTGCAACATTAAAATATTCAATCTTCTTCTTCTTCTTCTTCTTGCAACATTGAAATATTCAATCTTCTTCTTCTTCTTCTTCTTCTTCTTCTTCTTCTTCTTCTTCTTCTTCTTCTTCTAGCGACATTGAAATATTCAATCTTCTTCTTCTTCTTCTTCTTCTTCTTCTTCTTCTTGCGACATTGAAATATTCAATCTTCTTCTTCTTCTTCTTCTTCTTCTAGCGACATTGAAATATTCAATCTTCTTCTTCTTCTTCTTCTTCTTCTTCTTCTTCTTCTTCTTCTTCTTCTTCTTCTTCTAGCGACATTGAAATATTCAATCTTCTTCTTCTTCTTCTTCTTCTTCTTGCGACATTGAAATATTCAATCTTCTTCTTCTTCTTCTTCTTTTTCTTCTTCTTCTAGCGACATTGAAATATTCAATCTTCTTCTTCTAGCGACATTGAAATATTCAATCTTCTTCTTCTTCTTCTTCTTCTTCTTCTTCTTCTAGCGACATTGAAATATTCAATCTTCTTCTTCTTCTTCTAGCGACATTGAAATATTCAATCTTCTTCTTCTTCTTCTTCTTCTTCTTCTTCTTCTTCTTCTTCTTCTTCTAGCGACATTGAAATATTCAATCTTCTTCTTCTTCTTCTTCTTCTTCTTCTTCAATTCGCGTAATTATGAATTAGCAGTACATGATAATTCGTTCCTCCGACGTTTCAATACCTAATAGTTTTATTGTTCTTTTGTGAAGCGAAAATATAGCCATTTTATGTATGACCTTGAAGCTTTTTTCTCTGTTTTACTTCAAGCCAAGAGTGATTGCTAAGATTTCTTTTTAGAGAACGTATTATACCCTTTCTTTGGAGGAGAAGAAATGTTTCAAAATCTAATTATATAGCAAGAAATAAGTTTGCTATTATATGAAGATAACATAAAACATAATATATACACTTTGTAGGTTCTGACCTCTTAGAGCTATTTCCGTATTATTTAAGAGAAAAGAGATTCTACTTCAACCAGTTTTTTCTTTCTTCCCACAAAAGTTGAAGAAATGTTCAAGTCATTATGCTATAGACGCGAATAGATTGACTGTTGAATCTTTTGATGTGTAAGGACAAAATTATTTCTCAACTACTTCCTGTATCGTGATGATAATAATAGCAGAAAACTAGTCAAAGTAATCGTAGCCATTTACTAAGTTTAGCTTAGTTGTGGTACCAGGACAGATATATGAGGCACCCAGTGAGAAATGAACTCACAAATAATGGTCTGCCATTTATCATAGAAAGCAAACCAATTATTTATTTATTCATTTATTCTTTTTGTAATTTGAGTTCATCGTTCAGGGAAAACAAGAAACAGATATATAGAAAAATGACAAAGGAAACATTGACTAATTCATGTACTGTCGGCTTTTAAACAATGACAGCGATATCACTTCTCGGAGGAGAGCAAATGTTAAGCTGAAGGGATAGAAATATAGTGTCCCATAGAACTAGAACCCTTTCATTTCATTCGAAATGGTCAGAATTCCGGATTTTGCCCTCCCGGATAAAAAGACTTATCTCCTTAATCCATTCCCGCCTACCATAAATTCTGGCCATATTATGAAAAAACATGAAAGTATCTTAAACTCATTCCTACCACGATATATATATATATATATATATATATATATATATAGTAGAGGAAATAAGTTTAAGAGACTTTCATATTTCTTCATAAAATCTCTTAAACGTATTTCCACCAGTATCTCTCTCTCTCTCTCTCTCTCTATATATATATATATATATATAAGATAATTTCATATTTCTTCATTACTTTTTTTACTAATGCTTCTCGATCATTGAAATTGTTAGGATATATAGATATTTTAATAGTCTAACAAGAGGTACTAACATTTCCCGTATGTATAAAGCTATACGATATTTATTACAAAATTTAAAAAATTTGGGTGGAAATAAGTTTAAGACACTTTCCTATTTCTTCCGAGTATATTTAACCCAATATCTATAAATATTACCGTTGGATTCGAAAACGTTCACACATCGTTCCTGAATTGATTCTTAGCAAGGGTTTCAAGGGGTATTTCATCCCAACATTTCTTAATACATTTTTGATAAACAAGCCTTGATAGGATGCCTCACAAATTTTCAATGGGATTTAAGTCCTGAGATTTTGCTGGTTAATCCAGAGCATTGATATTTTATAAGGTAAGCCGTCTTTGTATGCTTAGCAGTGTGTATAATAGTATTATCCAGTTGAAAAATGACCTCGTCTTGTTCATGAAGTTGAATAAATGGCATTAAGATGTTTTCTAAAATTTCAGTGTATTTCATAGCATTTTGTTTGTCCTTCATTTCAATTAACTTGTTCTTTCCATTTGAGTAGAATGCTTCCAAAATCATGAGTAACCCTCGCCAACCGCTATGGTTTTTCGTGGGCGCTGGTGCCTTCTTTTTGTTCTTGCAAACAAAATTCTTTGAGCCCAGTAAAATTTGGTGAACACTTTTCGATGTCACTTCTAGTCTGGTTAGAAAGTTTCTTGAATTTTTTTCACCCTCCGAAGCCTCTCAAAACAATCTGCTGAGGGTCGTTGGGGAAAGTTTTGGTGGACGACCTGTGCGTTTACTGTTTGCATACACTTCGGGATTTTGTAAAATGTTATTCAAAGCTGATCTGCATCTACTTATCTTCTTAACAATCAAAGTTACATAAAAGTCGGATTTTCTGAATGCAAGATTTTTTCCTTTTTCCTTTGCCAAAGGTTTCCCGTTCTTTCCCATGGTGCAATAATTTTAAAGATTAATATATATTCGGCCAGAAATGACCACGTTTTTGACAATAAATATTGTGTGGTAATAAACATAATTATTTCCACTTGTCTTAAAGATTAAAGTAAATATCCTTTACAATTTTCTCCAAGTGTCTTCAACTTATTTCCACCTAGAAATTTTAAATTTTGCCATATATATCGAGTATCTTTACACTTACAGGGAAAATGTTTGTGCCTCTGGTTACAATATTTAAATATCCATATTTCTTAAAAGTTTCACTGATCTAGAAGAGTCATTAAAAAGTTTATGAAGAAATATGAAAGTGTCTTAAACTTATTTTCACCGCTGTATATATATATATATATATATATATATATATATATATATATATCCCCCCGCTGTGTGTGAGTATATATATATAATATGAATTACATATTTGTTTCTGAAACTTCACTTTTTAACAAATATAGAAGTATCTGGTGTTTATATAAAGTGCTATAGAATTAATATGACAGCAGAAATTTATAAACGTTTTTTTTATACATTGATTGGTTTGAGTTCATTTCAAAAAAGAAATTTTTTCTACTGAGAAAGACGATTTTCTTTCTTTTTTTTTCTTTTATAAAATATGTATTTTAAAATATTTCAATCATCAATTTCTATATTTGTCGTTCATCTAATAGTAATATTCCCTCTTCAGCAACATCGGAAATGACCGAAGATTGTCGAAACTACCCGAAAATGACCCATATTAACAGAGACTTGGAATAGTTTTTCAAATTTCTACAATCACAGCTGCAACATAAATAAAAAAAGAATAAAAAGCTAAACATTAAATCCTTGTCTGTCATTTTCAATGAAACATGCCGACAAGAGAATATGCTGCCGATATAAACATCATTCATATATATATATATATATATATATATATATATATATATATATATATATATATATATATATACACCAACATTCTTCTTACTAAACCTGATAAAGGTACTGGTGTCGTTATTTTGAATAGAGCTGATTACATAGGCAAAATGAATGCTATTTTGGAAGATAAGGATAAATTCCTGAAACTTGGTGATTTATCTTTCGATGACACCCAGAAACTGGAAAACAAACTACAAAAACGTTTTCTCGAGTTATTCGGGAGAAAATTCATATCGAAGGAGGTTTACGAGTTTATTCGTCCAGTAGGATCGCAGACCCAGAATGTATGGGTTACCAAAAATACATAAACCTGGTATCCCTTTGCGTCCTATTCTTTCCGTGTATCATTCTGTCCAACATTCTTTGACTAAATGGCTTGTCGAGTGCCTTAACCCAGTCTTATATTTCTATTCTGGGTTTTGTGTAAAAGATTCTTTTACATTTTCTTCTATTATCCGTCATCTTCCCGTATGTAATGATTCCCAATTTTTGGTCTCCTTTGATAATGTCTCATTATTTACCAACATCCCCTTTGATGAAACAATATCTATATGCGCTGACTTCTTGTATCGTGGTCCATTAACTTCTGACTTTCCCTTTTCTGAGGAGGGTTTTATTGAGCTGATGGAGGTTTTTTTTATTGAGTTTCAGTGAGATCATGTACCGCCAGATTGAGGGTGTTAGTATGGGTTCCCCTCTTGGTCTCATTAGTGCAGATATTTTCGTTGGGTTTCAAGAAAGACTATTGTTTGAAAGGTTTCCCAAGCCCTTTATTTATCTACGTTACGTTGATGATAATTTTGTCTCTTTTAATTCACGTAACAATGCTTTGTTATTCTTCGATAAATTGAATAATTTACATTCTTCTTTATCATTCACCATGGAAGAAGAAACTATTAATAAACTGCCGTTCTTGGATGTTTTAGTTGAAAGATGTGATTTTTCTTTCCTCACATCTGTTTATAGAAAACCCTCATTCACTGGGCTTTATCTGAGTTGGAAATCTTCTGCTCCCAGATCTAGGAAACTAAATTCAATCAAATGTCTTTCCTTTAGAGCTTTGAAGATGTGTTGTGATAGCAAGATTGTAGATGAATTGAATCAAAGAAATATTCATTAATAACGCGTATCCTGAGGAAGTCATTGACAATAATATCAAATTAACAGTGACTAGGTTAAAAAATAAGAACAAAATTTTTGGACCATCGAAATGTCCTGTTTATTTTAGACTTCCTTGGATTGGTCCTGCTAGCCAGTCCTTCACCCAGAAGGTTGCCTCCTCTGTGTACCGTTGTCATCATGCTGTTAATGTTCGATCAATTTTCACCACTAAGACGGCCTTTAACTCCATACATAAAGACACGTTGCCTATCTTTTAACAAAGTTTATTGATTTATAAATTTAATTGCCGATGCAATTCGGCATATATAGGTCGGACTTGTCAACGTCTGGAGGTGCGAATAAGACAGCATGTACCCAGAGGTATTATAAATAAAGGCCGATTAACATCCGGGCATTCTCAGGCTATGAGCAGTATCCCAATACTGCACCTCTTCAGTTGTCGGGCCGCACTTCGGCCGGCCGTGTTATCTGCGGCACGGATCTGGCCGAGTGTGTCTCGGTACCTGGAGATTTCCTTCGGCCTCAGGGGGCCCTTCCCCGAGGCTTTTACCCCCTTTCGAGGGGGGTTGGGTTCATTACCCGGCGCCTGAGGCGCCCCTAACAAGGGGAATGCCGACGGGGCCGATGGCATTTTTGGCAAACTCCGGGCGCGTGTGGGCTATGGCCCTGCGCCCGGTCCCACCCAAAAAAGGCCTTGTGCCATACATGCCCGTAAGGTGGGGCGTGCATCAAATACCTCAGGCTATAAGCAGTATCCCAATACTGCACCTCTTCAGTTGTCGGGTCGCACTTCGGCCGGCCGTGTTATCTGCGGCACGGATCTGGCCGAATGTGTCTCGGTACCTGGAGATTTCCTTCGGCCTCAGGGGGCCTTCCCCCCAGGCTTTTACCTCCTTCGGGAGGGTCTGGTTAATCACCCGGCGCCTGAGGCGCCCCTAATAAGGGGAATGACGACGGAGCCGTAGGCATTTTTGGCAAATGCCGGGCGCGTGTGGGCTACGGCCCTGCGCTCGGACCCACCATAAAAAAGGCCTTGTGCCACACTTGCCCGTTGGGTGGGGCGGTCAACAAATACCTCAGGCTATGGACTGGGCAATTGGCGAACATTTTTTAGCCATCAATAGCTGCAGAACTAATTATCAAGATGACTGTTTTTCTGTTGTGCATAGAGCGAGAGATAAAATACAACTTAGTATCTTAGTATCAATAGATCGCCCCCCCTCTCTATGTAGACAGAGAAACAGTCACATTTTAAATATATTTGGGGAAATATTGAATACTGGGGTGACTTAATCATTTTTCCTCTCACCCAGTCCCTTTATTCCAATCTATTACTATATATATATATTTATATTTATTCCCGTTTTTAATACTTTCCGGCGTTCTAGCTTGATAAGTACCAGACGAAAGGGCTGTCGCAGTTTTATTTTTTTAAATTGTTTCCCTCTCGCTACCGATGATTTCGTTATTGTTTTGTTTATACAAATTTTTGTGTACCTCTAACATAATATATATATATAATTATTTTTTGTAGGTCCAAAGCGAGAACAAAGATATTTTTTAATGAGTAGGTCCACGAAGAGATTTGTATTTTTAGGATCTATTTATTTATTTTGTTCTTTCATACGTGTATGTTTCCAGCTTGATGCTTTCGTCAGAGAACATGTATGGCACAAGGTTTTGTTAATAGGGGTATTCAATGAGACTTGAACGCACTTGTGTTTTAGTTTGAATGGTTTTCGGTGGATTATGTTTTTTTTTAATGAAGGTCGCACCTTTCTTTTTCTTAGTGTGTGTTTCTCTTAGAGTGTGGTTCTCTTAGACTACTTTACCCCTCATTTACTTTTGATATATGATACGTTGTGTGTGTGTGTGTGTGTGTGTATGTGTGTATGAGTGTGTGTATGTGTGTGTGTATGTGTGTGTGTGTATGTGTGTGTGTGTGTGTGTTGGAATAGTTTTGGATTTCCCTTATAGTTATTTTTTCTCTATGACTGTGTGAATGTGTGTCTTAAGATATTTTTTGTGTATATATACTTATATATATGTGTATATTTGTTTTCATTTCTATGTGTATACGGTTCATGCTTTATTCAACTTTAGTTTAAATTTATCTATAAAACTCTTTTCCTGTATTTGAAGTAGCGTGAAGTCATTCATTCGATATAATTGTATGTTTTAAAATTTATCTCAGCTACCATGGTATAGGTATTACGATGCATTTAATTTTCTGTTTTCTTCTATTTTGATATTACTCCTGTTGGGGTGTTGGTTGTGTAGTAGGTTATGTAATTTGTTGATGTCTCCCTATCGGCATTTCCAGAATATGAAGCAATCATCCAAATAGCTTTTCCATGATTTGGTATATTCTTCTTTTATGTCGTTACTCTATTTTTGTTGGTCCTATGTATATTTCTTTGCATTTGCCACATTCAATTATGTAGACTACGTTTTTTTTGAGTCGCAGGTTAAGTCTTTATTTATTTTGAATTTTGTTTCCGGGTTTTTAAAGATATAGGATTTCCCTTCAATAATTATATCACATATTTTGCATCGTTTTTTATTGCATTTGGTAACCCCTTGTGTTGTGTTTTCTCCCAATGTAGAAAAGGTATATATTCTTTTAAGATTTTGGGGTTGTTTCTGGCTTTTAATGATTTTTTGTGTGTAGTTTTTCTTTGATTTTGTCATTGTTTTTAAGTTCTAGATTTTTCATTATTTCTGTGAATAGTTCTGGGTTTTTGTTGTAGGTTGCAACGTATGCTAGGGGGTTTCTCATTGTTGTTTTTTCGGATTCCTTAATTCTTTTTGTGGTATTTTTTCTGCTAATTCCAATCCTTTATTTATTAGTGCTAGAGTGTAAGGGATGGATTTTATACAGTTTGGGGGGGGGGCTTTTGAAGTGGAGGTATTGTTGGATGTCTGTTGGTTTGTGGTAGATATCTGTGATGATGTGGCCATTTACGTTTTTTATAAGGATGTCTAAAAATGGTAGTAAATTTTATTTTGGGGTGTTGGCTTTGTAGTAGGTTATGTAATTCGTTGATGTCTCCCTATCGGCATTTCAAGTATGAAGCAATCACCTAAATATCTTTTCCGTGATTTGGTAAATTCTTCTTTCATGTCCTTACTGCATTTTTACCGGTTATTTCATATAGGTTTTCTTCTAAATATGAAAGGAATAGGGTAGCGTATGTTGGAGCCATTTTAGTTCCCATAGGTGTTCCTAGGGTATGGATATAGGTAATGTTATTGAATTGAAAGGAGTTATTATTAAGTATAATTCCTCTACCCGCTATGATAATTTTTTTGTTAAATCATGGGTGTGTCTGGGTATTTCTCTATCCCAAATGAGATGGCTTGTTTTCCTAATTCATGGGGGATATTGCTATATAAGAATAAGACGTCAAATGTTTTAAAAATCTATGTTGTCCTTGTCTATGTAGTTTTAAAAATCTATGTTGTCCTTAATATAGTTTTTAATATTGTTTAGAGGAGGTTGTAGTAAAATGTGTACGTTTGCTCAGTCTGCTTGTCGGGCACGACGGGCCTGCAACAATTGGTTTAAATTTGAGGTCTCTGGGGTTTGGGATTTCTATATATTTGGATGTTTGTGTTTCTACGGCATTTCTTATTTGATTGGATTTGTGAATTTTTGTTAGTCAGTAGAAATTACTGGTTATTGAGATATAGTTTAAGAACTCTTTTTTTTAGTTAGGGATTTATTGTGTATTTTGCAAAATTTTGTGATTTTTGCTATTATATTATTGTGTATGCTTGTATCAGATTGTAATTGGTTTCACTTTTCAATATTTCTTGGATTTTTGTTTTGTATTACATTTTATCTAAGATGACTACGGCGCTTCCCCTGTCTGCTTCTTTTATAATTATGTTTTCAATTTCCTATATATTTTTGAAGGCTTGCGTTTGTTTTTGTTAGTGGTTATTTTTGTTGTTTTTTTCTTTTTGACCGATATTCCATAATTTCTCGAAGAATGTGTTTAATTCCTTATTGTTGTTTTCGTCTTTAAAAAAAATTGGTCTTATTCTTTACTAGGGAGTCATTTGTATCTTTTTTTAATTTTTTCATTAGCCTAAACTTTCTTTCAAATTCTTTGAGGTCTTTTTAAAGTTCTCCTATGCTGCTTTTTAGAGTGGGGCAAAATTTAAGACGTAGTTTGAGTAAGTTTATTTGGTCTTTATTTTATTTGTGTATGGATAAGTTTATAATTTTCGCTTTAATGTTACTTTCGTTTTTCATATTGTTTTTTTTCTCCGCTTCGTTTTGTCTAAAAATGGCTCTGTGCCATACATGTTCTCTAACGAAAGCATCAAGCTGGAAACATACCTCTATGTAAGAACAAAATAAATGAACAAATCCTAAAAAATACAAATCTCTTCATGGACCCACTCATTTTAATATATATATATATATATATATATATGAGACCAGATACTAAACTTATTCTCGGAAATATCATTCCAAGAATTGAGACTCCTGCTGTAGGATAACACTATAAAGATCACATTTTAATTTCAATAAGAATTTTTTGGTGCATGGGTCAGAGACTACTTTAAAATTATCAAAAGGATGGGTGAGAAATAAAAAATGCTTGAACAAACTGGATGTAAGAAGATATTTAGTCATGACATGATTTTTTGACAAATTTTATCAATCTATATCTACCACATTTTATTTCATTTTTTACATTTGTTATTGTCATTCTATTTATATAAATGGAATTTCATTAATTGACAGTCACCTAATTTCTTTTTTATTTCGATTTTTATTTTGTGATTTTTATTTAAATTTTCAACAACTTCTTTAAGTGTTTTGCTCATTTTGCTAGAATTTTAGAAAATGTTTTCATTTGTTTAGCTTATGATATCTGGTTAATTAGGTATTTATTCAAATTCGTTTTCCTCTACCAAATATTTGTAATTTAAACAAAAGTATTGACTAATATCCATTTGCATTTAGAAGTAATGTTTTCTTTTTCACTAATCCCCCACTTCAAAAAAAAAAAAAAAAAAAAAATCAGAAGACAATGTCAATATCAATGTCAGTCAATGGACATGTAAGAAAGCAGAATAAAATGAATCAGAGCTGATATGGAACTTCAAGTCGTTCTTTTTCATATTTAGACGAGGCGTTGGCTTGAAAAAGAGGGCCAAGAATTTTTACGGCCCAAAAATAATGTTTGCATGGTAAATTAAGCACAATCCCTGGATGGAATTCGCAAAAAAATGTACTTCGGAACAGCTGGAATAATTCATTTCTAAGGTACGTTAAGCGTAAAGGTTATGGTCGTTGGAAATGGAATCGTCGATCCGAATTCAAATCCTGAAGGAAGCTTTCTGAATTTCATTTTGAATTAATTGCTCATGGGAAAGATATGTATTTACCAACTCTCCCAGTTCTTTAGCCATGGCTATGTAACCAGTGTAGAAAAAGAAAACCACTGAATTCAAATCAGCTGTACTTAAATATGTCCTTGTGTCACACACTGCACACGGCAGAGGAGATGGTTAAATTTATACTTCAGAATTGCTGGAAGAATACAAGACCATCGATTCCTGTAATATGAGATCATCATCATCATCATCATGTCGTGCCGCCAGCACGGATATCCCTGACCACGGATATCCCTATCATTCATCACCTCCGGCAGGTCTTCTGGGTTACATCCCGTGTCCTCACATAGCTGCTGTATGTAAGTTCGGGCTGGTCGTCCTGCTTTTGCTTGGCCATATGTGGGAGTCCATAGGAGTACGTTACTTACGAGCTTGTCCTTGCTTCTCCAGTAGTGTCCGGCGTGTCTGGCTCGTCTAACCTGTATAGTTTTCGTGATGGGAGGCAAGTGGCCGTACAGTTGGCGTCTCGTGGGGTGTTGTCGCCAGGACTTGTTCAATATTGCTCTCAACATTGTGTAGTTGCCGTCAAGTTTCTTCTCCAGCCGTTTAGTTAGCGTCCATGTAGTGCATCCATATAGCAGTATCGATACAACCGCTGCCTGGAAGAAACTGCGTTTCATTTCATCGGTCAGGTCTGATTTCCATATGATTGAGAGCCTATCTATAGCCATCCATGCTTTCGTCAGTCGTGTGTCGATGTCGTTTTCGATTGATGAGACGGTATCTGTAACGGCCGGTCATTGATAACCATATACCTTTTATGTATCCCAACCCGTGACGCCACTCACTCTTTCAATTACCTTAATGTTTTTTTCGAATGCAGCCAAAAGAAGCACAGACTACTCCTACACCACCAAATTCTACTTATTTAGAATTTGAATGTGGGCTAAGATTATTATTATTATTATTATTATTATTATTATTATTATTATCAGTATTCACTATTGAGACTTTTTCACATAAGCTGATGGTCCTTCACTGGAGTTCGAGCGACAACAAGTCGCCTCAAGTCTCCAGGACTCTTCTTAGTATTCTGGCCGATCTCAATAATGCCGTAGTTTGGATGGTCTCTACTCGTCCTCTTACTTCTATGTCCTTCAGTCCTTGTATCGATCCTTTGGTGACTGTACCGAGTGCTCCAAGTACAACTGGAATCACTTTCACTTTCACGTTCCACCGTTTTTACTCCCCAAGCAAGGTCCTGGTACATATCTTTCTTTTTGCTTTCTTTCAATGTGGTCAGCCAGGACAGTAAAATCCACAATTCGGCAGGTTCTCTATTTATTTTGTTGACATTCACAAGGTCTGGTCGTCTGGCTGGGAATTGGTGATCCGTTTGTATCTCAATTATCTCCTTGCGATTTTTTCACACTGATTATCATAGTCAATTTTAATACAGCTGTGGTCTATATAGTTTCAGTTCTTCTTCTAACTTCCAGTTCTAAGAGTATTTTCCAATTTTCCCGACTATCATTAGAATTACTGTTAAATTAATATTCCACAGATTTTTCACCTCTCTCTGACAAAATCATACGTGTGTTTGTTCAGCTTTTTACTTTCCTTTTCACTCACTTATCAACTGGAACAACAAAATCCACTATACTGCAGGTTCTTTTTTTGCTGTTAATCAAAAGTGTCTGATCTGTCGTGGACTGAGGAATCTATCTATATCTCAAAGTCCCAGAGAAGTTTATGCATTTCATTTTCAATAAAAGATTCTGATTATTGCATACACCACTTGCTAATATTGTGAAATTTCAGTTTCTTGCACAACTCTCAGTGGATCATTTATCTCACCCTTTCAGGTTTGTTCTTGAATTCTTTTGGGACTAGTTTGCTTCATTCGGTTATTATGTGATGAATTGTTTCGTCTTTATCACCACATAGTCGACACTTGCTAATTTCCTTTGTATTGTCGATCTTTGTTTTGATATAATTAGTCTTATAACATTATTTTATGCTGTTATTTTAAAAGATTCAGTTTCTTTTTTTAAAGTTGCCTCTGCATAACCATGAGTATAACAAGCGACATTAATATTTGTCGACTTTACCAAGGCCTTCGATTCCATTCACAGAGGAAAGATGAAACAAATCCTACTAGCGTACGGCATACCTAAAGAAACCGTAGCAGCAATAACGATTCTCTATAGAAACACCAAAGTAAAAGTACAATCACCAGATGGAGACACAGAATACTTCGACATTGTAGCAGGAGTACTACAAGAGGACACGCTGGCTCTGTACCTCTTTATCATTTGTCTAGACTACGTACTTAGAACATCGATTGACAAAATCAGAGAGAATGGCTTCGAGCTGACGAAGAAAAGAAGCAGAAGGTACCCCGCAAAAACAATTACCGACGCCGACTACGCCGATGACATAGCGATAATGGCAAATACACCCGACCAAGCCGAAACACTACTGCATAGTTTGGAACGAGCAGCCGCAGGCATAGGCCTCTATATTAATGCACACAAAACGGAATATATGTGCTATAATCAAACGGGGGACATCTCCACTCTAGAAGGAACCCCTCTTAAACTAGTTGACAAATTCACTCAACCGAAAATGACATCGAAACGAGGTTAACGAAAGCATGGACAGCAATCAATAGGCTATCGATTATATGGAAATCAGACCTAACCGATAAAATGAAACGCAGTTTCTTCCAGGCAGCGGTCACATCGATACTGCTATATGGCTGCACTACATGGACGCTAACAAAACGGCTGGAGAAGAAGCTAGACGGCAATTACACAAGAATGCTGCTTGCAATCTTGAACAAGTCCTGGCGGCAACACCCCACAAGACACCAACTGTACGGCCACCTGCCTCCTATCACGAAAACTATTCAAGTTAGACGAACCAGACATGCAGGACACTGCTGGAGAAGCAGGGACGAACTCATAAGAGATGTACTCTTATAGACCCCCACACATGGCCGTGCAAAAGCAGGACGACCAGCACGAACATACATTCAGCAGCTATGTGAGGATACGGGATGTTGTCCTGAAGATCTGCCTAGTGCGATGAACGATAGGGAGGAGTGGCGAGAGAGGGTCAGGGATATCCGTGCTACCAGCGCGACATGATGATGATGATGATGATGTCTTCTAATGTGCAATGTATTTAGTTTGTCGCCAGATTTGTTGTTTTTCTTTCCATTTTTGTTTTCTTGATTTTTTACTTGTTATTGTTCTATTGTTATTTCTGGTTGCTGCAATAAGTTTCTCTGGGATCTTGTTTATATATTCTTTGAGTTCTTGTTTTGCTTCATCCAAGAAGTCTTCGATCTTTGCGAGTCATCTTCCTCCTTCTTTTCTTGCCACATAGAACCCATTAATGTCATCTCTTGGATGTAATCATTCGGTTTCAAGTTGCCTTTTTTTCATGAAATCGCACCGAACAACATTATTTTTAATTCTTCTATTACGTGATCTTAATGCATCAAGCAAAAACATAAAAGTTTGAACTCGTAAGAGGGTGTGCTGAAAAGTTCTCAAGCCAACAAAAAAGGGGATGATTTTTTATTACTTTTTTTTAAAAAGCTAAAGAAACTTAAGAAAAATATGAAGGTGAGACGAATATTTTGAATAGTATGTACATTTCATAAATCTAAAAGATTCATTTCTTGGTTAGAGCAAGAACTTTTTCTCATCCCTTGTATTATGTGTAGGATTTATTAAGCAAAATTTCACCAAGTTTGGAGGACTTAGAATATGATTGCAGAGGGTAAGACTCTTTCCCTGTCAAAATAAGGTGGTAAGATACTTAGAAGAATGCAATGGTGAAGCTCCATTTATAAATGAATCTTGAGGGCGTATAATCAACCGTTCATTGCCATTACCCACATCAATGAGTCAAATAGATCTGTTTGAAAATGATTTGTATTAGATATGAATATTTGAAAACATACAACTCTGTGCAAACAAATGATTTTTAATTATTAAATAGGAATAATAACATGAAACCATATAATTCTGTGCGAATTATTAGTATCAGAAAGAAAGGCCTGAAACCATATAACTGTGTAAATGAAATGAAAATAGTTGCTTGAAGCTATAATGGTTTACAAAGGATTATTACTTTGAGTTTTTGAAACCATATAATTGCTGGTAATTCGTGAAACTGCATAATTGTATGATAATTATTTATATTACATATAAATACATGAGACCTCATAACTATGTACAAATAACTGATAATTATTGAATAAGACTTGTAACTTTAAAAAATACCTGTGTATGAATAATAAGTATTTGATCAATACTTGAAATCGCAAAAGAATTTTCAAACAAATTATTATTATTTATGATTATAATTTACTCCTTTTTTAGTTAACACCAACATTAATTGATGTTTTCTCACTGGAGTTTGAGTGACAGCAAGTCTCCTCAAGTCTCCAGGACTCTTCCAAGTATTCTGGCCGATCTCAATCCTGCTGTAGTTTTGATGGTCTCCACTCGTCCTCTTATTTCCAAGTCCGCCACTTCTTATAGCAATCCTTTAGTGACTATACTGAGACCACCTGTTACAATTGGTACCTCCGTCACTTTCATATTCCACAGTTGTTGTTTTTTTCAGCAAAGTTCACAATTCGGTAAGTTCCCATTTTTTTGTTGACTATCACTAGTTCGGGTCGTCTGCCTGGGATTAGGTGATCCGTTTGTATCTCAAAATCCCAGAGGAGTTTGTGTGTTTCATTTCCAAGAACGGATTCTGGGTTGTGCATTTGTTCGAATGGTCAAATTTCAATTTCTTACATAATTCCTAGTGGTGTCCCTGTAAACTGGGCTGCAAAATAAACTGAATGAATCGCTGCAGAGGGGTAAGACTCCTCCAACGAGTGTCCTGGATATGACACTAAACAATCTGATGCGGAGGCTCCAGTCATGTAGGAGCTTTGGGGAATGCAGAGTTCTCCTTCATTATCATCTCTCCCAGATCCACTCTGGTCCGGCGAGTTAGCACCTGATAACTGCGTACTTATGCTAAACTAAATTGTTTGAAATAGAACTGCTTCCACATTTGTGTTAACAAAAAACTGTACTTATACTAAACTGAATTCTTTGAAAATTTTATCAAAATGATTTAATTCGGCGTTAAATGACCTGAAAAGGATTGATACGCCATAAAACAGAACAACCAACCAACTAACCAACTAATTCCCAGTAGATCACTTTCCCCCTTCAGTCGTATCTAGCCTTATACACTTTTTGTGCTAGCTTACTGCATTAGATTATGATTGATCGTTTCGTTTTTTGTCATTACATTGTTATTTTTTGCATCTTGTCTATTCTTGCTTTGACATAGTTCTTATTGGGTTGTCACAGTCGAGATTCAGTTTCACTCTTAAGGTTTCTCTTTCTTAACCACGTCCAAGTTTTCTCGTGGAAGATGTCGCTTGTTTGTCGCTTGAGATGTCCATACAGTTGTTGTTTTTTTTTTTTTTCATTTTTGTTTTCTATGTATTTTTGTTCAGGTGATGCTTGTGTTGTTTGAATTATTTCTGGTCACTGTAAGCAGTCTTCCTCAGCGCTTTTATATATAACCTTCTAGTCGTTGTATTGATGCGTCAACGCTATCTTCAATGCTGGCGTGTCCTCTTCCTCTTTCTCTTTCTTTTTTGAGTCATACAGCCTGTCTATGTCATCACTAAGATGTAAGGCCTTATGCATCGTCATATTTTCTTGTTCTTAAGACCATTTGTTGAAGTTCTTCTCTGATTCACTTTAAGAATGATCCCGAGTATCTTACGAGGGAGATAGCCCAGGTATTCATCTCTTTGATGAGATTTCTGCTATGTAATTTGGTTTCGAGTAGTTTTCTCGTTCTCTCGAGGTATTCTTTTTAAAGTGTTCTTTCATCTATGTAAGTTTGATGGTGTATTATTGTTCATATTATTTTACTCTTTGCAAATTTTTCACGCGTGCGTTAGCTAATGGTCTTTCACTGGAGTCCTAGTAACAGCAAATTCTGTAGATTTGATGGTCTTGACTCATCCTCCAATTTCCAACTCTTCCAGCCTACTTGCCATCCTTTTTGGGGACTGTTCCAAGTGCACCAATTCCAATTAGAATCCCTGTCTTCTATTTCCATTGCATTTTAGTTCTCTAGCAAGGTCCAAGTACTTATCTTTCATTTCATTTTCTTTGATTTTCACACAGTAGTCCACCGGGACGGCAAAGTCCATTATTTGGCAGGTTCTTTTTTTTCATCTTTGTTAACAATTGCTGGGTCTGGTCTTCTGGCGGGAATTAGGTGATCTGTTTTATTTCAAATTCACAGAGAATTTTGTGCGTCTCATTCTCCATTACAGATTTTGGTTTGTGCATATACCATTTGGTAGAATAGTCAAATTTTAATCTCGTGGAGAATTCCTCGTGGATCAGTTTTTCTTATGCATTTGTGTCTCGTCTTATACTTTCTTCCCGCTAGTTTGCTGTATTCGCTTATTACGTGATTAAACATTTCATTTCTATCTTCACATTACCTCAATTTTCTATTGCGCTGCGTATCATCAATTTTTGCTTTAATATAACTGGTATTATTATTTGCGAGTTTTTCACACCAGGGTTAGCTGATGATCTTTCACTGGAGTCTGAGTGACAACAAGTTTCCTCAAGTCTCCAGGACTCTTCTCAGTATTCTGACCGATCTCAATAATGCTGTAGTTTTGATGGTCTTGGCTCATCCTCCAAATTCCAACTCTTCCAGCCCGCTTACCGAGCCTTTGGAGAGCGTTCCATTACAAATGATATCACCATCATTTTCATGTTCCATAGATTTGAAGTTAGTATTATTATTATAATTATTATGATCAATTACATCTGTCAAGTCTTTCTCACCAGCGTTTGCTGATGGTCTGTCACTGGAGACAAATTTCCAGGACTCTCATTTGTATTCAAATCGATCTTAACAATACTTTAGTTTTGATGGTCCCGACACGTCCTCCAATTACCAGCCCTACCGGTCTTCTAACCAAGAATTTGGGGACGGTTCCGATAGCAACAATTATAATTGGCATCACCATAACCTTCATATTCCATAGCTCTTTTAGTTTTCTAGCAAAGTCAAAATACATGTTTCACTTTTGGCTTTCTTTTCATTTTTCATTCAGTAGTCAGCTGGGATGGCAACGTTCATTAATCAGCAGGTTCTCTTATTTTGTTGTTAATCATCCCTTGGGCTGGGTTCGTGGCCGGGATTTGGTGATCTGTTTGATTCTCAAAATCCCAGAGAACTTTGTGCGTCTCCTTCTCCAGGACGGATTCTGGTTTGTGCATATACGATTTGGTAGTATAATCGAATTTCAATTTTTGCAAGTTTTTCACACCAGCCAATGTTGGTGGTCTTTCACAGCAGTTTGAGTGAGCAAGTCTCTACATGCTTCCAGGAGTCAACATTCTTGTGAATTTTAATAACGATGTACTCTGAATGGTCTCGATTCTTCATGTTATTTTCAGTTCCTCCAAACCTTTGAGGA
Organism: Sepioteuthis lessoniana; assembly: GCA_963585895.1. NCBI lineage: Eukaryota > Metazoa > Mollusca > Cephalopoda > Myopsida > Loliginidae > Sepioteuthis > Sepioteuthis lessoniana. The sequence goes on along the minus strand of OY757912.1, from coordinate 126,877,849 downwards.
CCATTCCAAGAACAGCAACTTCAATTGGCATCACCGTCATGTTCCAAAATTTTTATTGTTATCTATCAAAGTCCAAATACTTGTTCACCTTTTTGCTTTCATTCATTTTTTTCTCTTTGGTACAAGGTTGGCAAAATCCACCAATTGACTAAAGGTCAGGTCTTCTGGTAGGAATTAGGTGATCCGTTTTTATCTAAAAGTCCCATAGAATCTTATGCATTTCCTTCTCGAAGACAGATTCTGCTTTGTGCATATACCATTTGGTTGTACGGTCAAATTTTGATTTCTTGCACAATTCTTAGTGAACAACCTTTCCTACCCAATCGTGCCAAGTCTTGCAATTCTTTTGTGCCTATTTGTTGCATTCGATTAAGTGATTAACCATTTCATCTTTGTCTCTACACGCCGTACATTTGCTATTCTGTTGTGTATTATAAATGTTATCCTTAATATGATTGGTCCTTATAGCCTCGTTTTGTGCTATTAAATCTTAGATTTCTTGATTGAAAATGGACAGATAACAAACTAATTCGACGAATCAGATGAATAAATATACATACATTACAGGCAAATGGGGTGCCTATGTGAAGGGGGGACTACTTTGTTTTTTTTTATATTTGTGTATTACTTATATAATAAGTGTAAAAGAAGCGAAGTAATGATGAAATTTAGCTTGAAATTTGGAATAGTTTTGTGTCCTTAGGTGCATTCAGGTTTCATGCTGAAATAGAAAATCCTGTTATAACTAATTTCTGTCTCCATAATGTTTAATGGAAACAAAATCTCCTGAGTTCATATACTTATTTCCATCTACTAGACGCGAGATATTTGAAAGTTGTATATACAGTATTGTCTATAAAATAAGTTCACTCCAAACGCTTCAATGAACAGTTATTTTTTTTTATCCAAAGATACCAAGAGTTTATCATTTCTAGTGGAACTTTTTAAAATGAATAGGATACAGGACGTACATTCATTTCATATACACCGGTGGAATTAAACACCGCCAATTCTATTGTTGTAAATAAAGTCAGTTCTGATCTGCCATCACACCTTGTAAACAGATGTTCCTATCTATAGCCATCCTTTACATTGTCATAAGATATTATACAATCAAAAAGGATATTTTAGTTATCATTTCTTATCAAATTCTACGGAATTGAAACTTTTTTATTACTAAAAAAAATCACCAAAATAAGCAAACTTAGATTTACGGTCAAGTCATGTTTAAAGTGGCAGTTTCTTCTAAATTATCGCAATTAAGCTGAACTGTACTTAGAGGAGTAACCACTCAGAAACAATAGGTACTACAAGCAATCAGCATGCCAGGGTAAACTAAACTTTTGTTAATAACAAGAAAATACTCAAGTATATTTACCATATTGTATCAACTGTACTATTTAGCACACAACTAAAATAGGATTTCAGAATAGAATAACGAAAATGAAATTCTTGCTGTATAAGAGTGCCACTTCCAAGAAGCATAGGTACAAGCTGTACAAATAGTGGTCTTTCAGCTTGATATTTTAAAGGTTAAAGCTTGTTTAATCGGCTGCCATATTTGGTGCTTACCGTAGACATGCCATGGTCTACTGTTACAATTATATTAAGACCTCTTAACTCGATATCTTCATCTTTCTGGATTTCAAAATTCAATAAACAATAAATTATTTCTTTCGTTGTCAACATCTGGTTTGAGCGTCTTAATAACATATGCCCAAAAGACAAATATTTCTATAGTATTCAGTTAATTTCAGGATTGAATAATTTTCTGAAAAGAAACAAATGATTGAGAAAATACATGTAGGACAATAAACTCTTTACACGTAAATGAGGCGATTTCTTCATTGAAAATAAATTAGAGCATTGCCAATCACTCAACAGGGAAATTAACAGAAAAACCGTGAATATTAACATCGAGGCAATACAATAATTATTATTTTCTATAAAAATTGCGCAAGAAAATTTATCTAAAAAGACCAGTCCAACCAATTAGTGATAAAATTGCTAGTTAAATTCGAATTTTGAATAGTTGTTACTGTCGTATTGTGTAAGGCAGGGAAGTGGTGAATCCGAGCAGATTTTTGATTAGCTGTTTCACTTTTAATAATGTGAAGATTTCATTTAGAAACAAAGTCTTCAAAATGAAAAATAGAATTTTATTTGGATTACAGTCTCTAAAAGAGGGGAGCATTAAACGAGTCATACAAATTATAGCAATGGTAACGATAGCATGGTGGATGGGAAGTCAGTCAGATGTTGGTCAACGGCGCGCCTTACTAAATGCTGAACAGAGGAACCTCATTGGTCAACGGCCAGGATCAGATAATTAGTTAGGAAACTTCGGCAAGTTATATATAAGGGTGGCGTCTGTTGATGAGAAAAAACAACCACCAAAAGATTAACACGGCAAAATAAAGCAAAAATTCTCATTACAAAATCCATTTAAAGTAATGACAATTTATCTCTTTATAACTTTTTATAAAGATTTTTTCGTCTATATATATTAATGTTGTGTTAGATTGACATGATGGTAATGTTCTTGTAAGTAGATCAGAAATTTTTAGCGAATGAATCATTCATTTTCATCATTTATTAATGCGAAGTTGGGGTGAAAAGTTCATTGGCTGAAAAGTTCACATGATGAGGTGCAATTGATCAGGTTTTTGTCCAATGAGATTTAAGCTCGACCACACCGATGGAGGGAGCTAACTGCTCGGAGGAGGACGATGTTGAAAGATAAATCCCATTTCTTCATATGCCATGAGAATATCATGATTAGCCTGGGATCCTTGCAGTCCATGATACCTTATCTTAGTTTGGTCGTGGGGACATCACTCATTTAGCTTGTTTTGGAAAGGAATAGACAAGAGAAACCTATCCCTTTCCAAATCTACAACTGGTTTGAACTCAAAATTTTCCTTCTCCAAGACTGGTAAACCTACCAAAATTAAGGAGCACAGTCTGCCCTTCAATCTATCCATTGCTAGGTAGGGAGAATGATTACATTCATACATTTCCCAAAGCTATTAGCGCTGTGTGAAATTCATAGTGTCATTCAGGATTTGAACTCGGACAGCTGTATCCATTTCTACGACAAAAACCCTCATGCTACGAGCACTTCCTTTATCAATTATAAGTATTGTTGGCCGACTTCAGTCAAGTGAAACCCGAAGGCTCCCTTTTCAATAACTACTACATCGAGATGTAGGGGAGGGTGCTACTCATTTCCCTGTATTGCTTCACTCAACCTTGATCCGTACCATAAAATGCTGTAAAGCAAGAAGGTATCAAGTACCATTTTTGAGTCTTTGGCATTGAACTCGGGTCTCTACCCACTATGTCAATTTTTTGGCATTAAAGCATAAATTGGAAGTATGAAAAATCTCATTCTCTTCCCTCATCCACAAAAAAAAAAAGTTATAAATTTCTGCGTTACAGAAAGAAAAACTGACTTTTAACTAAAATGAAGCAAATTAGGCTATCGACGTAGCTGTTAATTGACTGGCTTCTGTGATTTGTTTACATGATTTTGACATTCCATTTTAAAAGCACACACCAGAAGAATGGTAATCAAAAATGTAATAACTCTTCTCGCATTTCACGCTGTTTGAAGATGAAGTTTGCCATCGTATATTTATAACATTTGCAAACCTTTATACGAAAAATATCGTCAATTGCAAAACCACATACGAAAGAAAATATTCGCATATATCGAAAAACAGTTTGATTTATTCTGAGTTTGATAGATTTAAATAACAAAATCTCATTCAGTTAGAATCAGTGAAAGAATCTAAACAAGAATTAGTAATTTGAAAAACCTCTTCAATCAAATAAATAAATTAATAAAATAATAAAAAATAACGTAAATATATTTTTCTCTTTTTATGGACATTTCTAAAATTATAAGTAAACATATACAAGTGAAGTTTTGTCAAAAAAAAAACAACAATGTTTACTTGTTTACTTCTTTGACTTTTTCTTTCTTAAATTTTAAGAAGAATCTTAATGAAAAATCTACCGAATAGTTTATATAAACAACTCATTCGATTTGTTATTAATATTATTGTGTCTTGTATGAAAGTGTCTTTGGAAGTGCGAAAGGCCCATGCTTTCATTTGACAATTTCTCATCATTTATAATTCACTTTGGACTTTGCTTTCATCTTCACTCCAAGTAAAACTGGCCCAACTGGCTGGGGCTGTAAAATACACCAACTGCATCTCTGCAGAGGCGTAACATTCCACCAACAAATGTCGTGCATATGACACTAAACAATCTGATGGTGAGGCTCTGGTAATACTGGCGCTTTGGAGAATGCGGAGTACCCATTCATTACCATTACTCCCAGGTCCACTCTGTTCTGGAGTGGTAACACCTGATAAGGTTTTATCTATAGGTAAAATAGAACTGTTTGACATTTAAACTATGTACTAATGTCAAACTCAATTATTAGAAATAGAACCGTTTTTATATCTAACTGTGTGTAAACAAATGCTTTTTAATTGAAGTGTTAGTGATTCATAGCAATACATTGAACAATTTAACTTTCGTTTAAAAATGTTCTCTACAAAATGTGTTAAAAAATGATATATTTAATATACGTTTATGTGTATAAAAATGATTTGGCATTAAGTAATCTACAATAGTTGATATGCTATAAAACCATACAAATCCAAACTAATCCAACCCAAGCAAATTCCATCACAAAATACGTTTTGCTATAATATAATCGATGTTTCTTTGACTTTGTTATGGTCTTCACACTTGACGCTCCAATATAGGACGGTATTTGAATGTTCTCACAATTCATTTCATTCAAATTTCTTACATATTTATTGTCTTTACCATTTCTAAGACTTATCCGTTTGAGTATGTTAAGAAGAATCTTCTATGCAAAGGTGTGTTTTCTTGTGATTCAATGAAACTTGGATGAACAGGTTGTATCGGCACCAATCACATATAGGGGTCTCTGTGCATGACTTTATTTCAATTATCATTGAAAAATCAACACGGTTATTTGAGTTAAAGAAGGTCTTTTATTTAGGAACTTAATTGCAGTAAGAACTCTCGTAATGAGAAGAGAAGAGCCAAAAAAGGGGCTTACCAAGTGATAAGGAACAGAAAATATATTCTTGGTAGGCAAACAAACAAAATTTCTTTAACTTGCTGGTGATATTCACTTCAAGTTGTTTATAGATATGTTTAGAAAATATATCACGCTTTGTATGAATTGTTGATAGAGAAAAAAAAGACAAGAATGTATGCAAAGATTATACGATAGACTAACACAGAAATATTACTCCTAATTTTTCTGGGGGGTGTCCTCGTGGTATAATGAAAAAGCGATGGATTGCAGAATAGTAGTAAGCGAGTTCGTACTCCAGTCGCGCTATTACATTCACTTTCGGGCAAATACCCTTAGGAAAGGTATGAACCCCCTTACCCTCCCAGCTATGGGTTAAATAGAACCATTCTAGGAGAATGGCATTGGCATTAAATAACCTACAAATGTTGATATGCCATTAAACAAAGAAACCAAAGCAAACCTAATTTTTCTGTGTTTACCAAGGAAACGAATGAGTTAAGGTCTTCAAGAAAGTAGGAGTGGAAAAACTTCATAGAAAAGAGAATAACATGCAGAATAACTTCACCTTTACCAAGTCCAATGAATCTTATCAGCTGCTACACAATCTTCTACGATGTCAAAGTCGTTGATCTAGCTAAGTCTTTAATTTTTAGCCGTCAGAAATTGCAAAATCTTCTTTGTTCTTATATTTTTCATTTAAAATCTCCCGAAGAAAAACTGTTTTGCTAAGTGCATCTTGTGGAATTATTCTTTTTTTTTTTTTTTTTTTTGAGAGAGAGATACAAGATTTGACTTTTTTTTTCGTATGTTTTTTACTTTTAATCAAAGATCTGGCACCATCTTGAACAATTCCCTGTGACACCCAAGCTGAAATGTGTAGGAATAAAATTTCTGCCATGTTCAGAAGATTTGCGTCATTATCTCTTCCAATTCCAGCTAGAATTCATATTGCGTTGTAGATACCCAACAAGATTATTCATTTATTTCAAATATGAAATCAGCGTTTTAATAGGGTCTCGTAACTTTTTAAAAAAGTTTTATTGAACATTGCAAACGAGTTGAGTCAATTATCCTTTTGTTCTGTGTCTTTGATTACACAAACCTGTGAAAAAAAATTTTGACAGAACCGTGAACTTTGTTATAATGAAGCTTCTAATTGACCCTATCCAATCAATGTTAATTGAAAGAAAAATGCTTCAATGTTGTCGAATTGTTCTAATTGCTCTTCATTACTTGATTGCCATTTTAATCTCATACATTTTTTTCTTTTTCTTTTTTTTCACTCAGTTTCGTGTATTTAGTTCTCCTTTCTTTCTTTCTTTCTTTCAACTATTTTCTCCCTCTCATTATTTCTTTCGTTCTTTCTTTCTTTCTTTCAAAATAATTGTCCTCAATTTAATATTATGTTTTTTGTCTTTTTTTTCAGATTCTCCAGATGACCTCAGTTATGAATGTTTTACTATTTATCAACATCTATAAAAGAAAAATGGCCGCTCTACATATTTGTCCGAATTTCATGAATTAGAAATTATCTAAAAAGTTTGATCTTAAAATGAAATATGACTAAAAATTGACCAAAATTAATTTATCCTGAAATAAGATTAAAATTGATTCATACTGAAATTAATTAACATTTCTCTTATAAGGAAATATTTTAAAATCACAATATACAAATATTCTAAACTTTTTAAAATCCACAACTAACTTGAACATATTACTATGACTGAGACTCGGACATAATAATTTTCTCGAAATTCATACTTAATTTCATTAATTCCAAATATTATTTCGTAAATATCTCTCACAATATTTGGCATAGAAAAACTAATAAAACGTTAAATATAATTTTATCATAAAACTCTTTGTCTCCAGTACAATGCACTCTGCATTTATTCAAAGCGTATTGTACTTAAAAAATATATACGATAAAAATCTATTAATGTATTAATATATTTGGTAATATTATTATTAACATTTTTAGCATATTAAACTGATAAAATGTTTTAGCATTATTAATTGTAACTTTGAATAACAAACAAATATATTTTCTAAACAACAAGCCAAATGTTTTATGAATAAGGTAGAAATTCAAACAGAACAAATAAATATTAATACAACTTAAATATAAGTAATATCAACAAATATGAAATTGTTGGTGACAAATTTATATTCTTGGTTTATTTTTCTCACTTGTCTTCTAAGAAGAGTGAAGTTATCATCTTTGCATTTTATTTATCGAGTAGCAACCGCTATTAAGCTGTTGTTACTATAACCTCCATTCAGCTCAGTAAACCACTTTAAGATCGGATGTAAATTTATTTTAGATTACAAAAGTATATATATGAATGTATTGTAAGCAACTTAATTCCTTATATTTTTTATTGTACTCAATACCAAAAACTGTTTTGATTACTGACAAACACAAACCACGCACAAGGTATCATTTTTAAAACAATGATATAAAATGAAAGCCATTCACTTCTCAAACATATTTTCATCATCATCAAGAGCTCCTTTCTAACACAGATCTTTAAAATTCGGCCAATTTAATCTCTTCAAATGTTTTCTTGAATTTGAGTTTTAATAATATTTCAATAATAACTTCAAGGAGATAATTACATCTGAACCCATTATAAAGGTGTTTAAGTCTTTTTCATATTGTTATTAACTAATGTTAATGGATTTACACAATATTCAAAGTTCATAAAGCTTTTTAATACAAGCTCAATTACATGTTTTCAAACGGAAATTAAACAAGACTTTATTGAGTAGAGAATAAAGAAATTATCTGTCAAAATATTACCTTTTTTGATGAAAAAATCCAATTCATAATGAATATCAAATAAAAATAAATAAAAAATTACCATATCTTATGTAAAAATAAAACTCTTTAAGTAATTGATTATCAATTAATAATAGGTTATTTCTGTGTTTTTTTATAATCAATTTTTATGTATTTGAAAGTTAATAATAGGAAATAAAACTCACGGAAACTATTAAAGCGTTCCATCTGCTAATAATGTAACAAACAATATTAGCTAAACTAAATATTTAAGAAAAAATTCTATTCGAATCAAATGAATGCAAAGTAAATCTGTTCTCTAAATTTGTTTACTGTTGCTTCTTTCACAGTTTTTTAAAGAGAAAGCCCAACAACTAAGCAAAAGAAACAGGTGAAATCCAAAGAAAATATAAACAACAACAATAAAAATAACAACAACAACAATAAAAATAACAACAACAACAGCAAAAAGGACAATAATTGTTGCCCAGATATGGCTGTAAAACAAGAATTTTTAGCAACCACTTTGCCTAAAACGTCGACCATAAATCCTGTGGAAAACATGACCCTCGAATATGATTATGATTATAATCTATCCGTTAGCACACTACCTTTGTTCGAACTTGTTCCTGTTGCAATATTGTACGGAATTACATTACTGCTCGGCGTGACTGGAAACGCATTGGTTATTTTTTCAATCGCACATTATCGAAGGATGCGAACACTGACGAACATATTTCTCCTAAGCTTGGCCTCCGCTGATCTTATGCTTATTGTTTTGTGTGTTCCTATCAAAGTAAGTCGTTTTTAATAATACTCTTTGCTTTCTCCCTTTCAATGCTGTTATATGAATATTATATACTTTTTTTTTTTACAAATTCCGGCGATAAAAAATCCCTTAAGGAATAATTATAGCTTTTATTTAAAATCTGCATTGCTATTTAACATACATCTGAAAGTTAATCAAATTTCGACTTCTTAAGATTGTTTCAATTTAAATATATAAACTACAAGTAGAACTAATTGAAAAAAAATTTCTATTTTTAAATAATAATTCTATTTACCTTTTTCTAATACTTTAACAATATCACACTCCTGACATTTTATGCCTTTACATGATATGATTCAAAAGTATCGAGACTGAAGCTTTAGATTCTTAAATCTTAAAATTCACAATTTAAATGAACACATGCGTACCACTGAGAACCTAATCTAAAAAAGTAAGGATGTCTATACATGAAAATTACTGTCAAGATGTTTAAATGAATTTGTGTCAATACTCGATAGTCTTTTACTTTTTAGTCCAATGTTTTAATACATTTTCATTAGTTGTATTTTTTTGTGTGTGAAACACAGGATTGTGCAAGTACAGCACCCCCAATATTTATTAAAGCAAGCTCCGTACGACTTTTCTTTGTTTTTTAAAATGAAAATTATCTCAAGATTAAGATCAAAGGAACAAGAAAAAAGCATGTTGAATGACTTGGAGACTATTTTGAAGAAAATTAATGATTTATGTTAATTTCTATCTTGGTAAATACATTCAGTCTCGACGCTTATTGAATAAACTTCATATGTTAAAATTTTAAAAATTCTTTCAATGTCAATATATTTATTTTCATTCTTAAAGAAATTATTACAGTGGGTATTAAGCATGTTATTCATAAAAGGTAAATATAATTCAACTGTTGTTTATTTTTGTTTTTGTGGATGTCAGCAAGATGATGTTGATGATACTTTTCCATCATTTTTTTTTTTTGCTTTACTAGGATTTTTCATTTCATTTTTGTTTCCTTTTATAGCCTCGCTGAGAATATACATTCTACAAGCGTTTCATCATCATCATCATCATCATCTCGTGCCGCTAGCATGGATATCCCTGACCCTCTCTCACCACTTCTCCCTATCGTTCATCGCCTCAGGCAGGTCTTCAGGGATACATTCCGTATTCTCACATAGCTGCTGTATGTATGTTCTAGCAGGTCGTTCTGCTTTTGCTCGGCCATATGTGGGGGTCCATAGGAGTACATCACTTATGAACTAGTCTCTGCTTCTCCAGCAGTGTCCTGCGTGTCTGGCTCGTCTAATTTGGATAGTTTTGGTGATGGGAGACAGGTGGCCGTATAGCTGGTGCTTTGTGGGATGTTGCCGCCAGGACTTGTTCAATATTGCTCTCAGCATTCTTGTGTAATTGCCGTCTAGCTTCTTCTCCAGCTGTTTTGTTAGCGTCCAAGTGATGCATCTATATAGCAGTATCGATACGACCGCTTCCTGGAAGAAACTGCGTTTCCTTTTATCGGTCAGGTTTGATTTCCATATGATCGATGGCTTATCGATAGCCATCCGTGCCTTCGTTAGAAATGTTGCCTGTTTGATTAAAGCACATATAGTCAGTTTTGTGTGCATGGACATGGAGGCCAATGCCTATGGCGGCTCGTTCCAAACTATGCAGTTGTCTAAATCGGAATTAAAGAATAAACTATGATGAAATTCAAACATATAACCCTAAATCTTTATCCATGAAATTTAGAAAACCTTAGTTATTGGTGTTTACAATCTTTTTTTTTTTTTTTCGTGATATAATCTTTGGTCATCTTTGTATAGTTTGTTAGATATGGTTTCCTGACTCTAGAGAGATATTGAGTTTTCTCCTACTTGAGACAAAAGTTCTAGTAAACTGCGTTAGAGCCTAGTTTGTTAGATATGGTTTCCTGATGCTAGACATATATTGAGTTTTCTCCTGCTTGAGACAAAAGTTCTAGTAAACTGCGTTAGAGCCTACGTAAAGTAACTTTGGGTATAGAATACTGATTTTCAAGGCAAGAACATCTATTCCTCTTGAAATATTGGCACAGCAAGATTTTGATCAAATTTCTTTCCTATTTGACTCTCAGTTAAATTAGACGTATAAAAACCCAGGTAAAGATTACAGATTAGCCTAAAAGTTTCCAAATTTCTTATACTATAACTAACGATGATAGCGAAACGGAAAGGTCTTCAATCCATAAGAATATCTGCAAAAGCAACATAAAATAATTAATGTGCCAACGTTTCTTTGCAATCAACAAAAGAATTGAGGCATTTTTTACATTATTTTTTTGATTGATTAATTTAAACGACAGTAACCCGTCTCGGGTTATGTTATACCCAGAGGTTAGGAAATTATGTTCCTTTCGAATACGAATAATTTTCAGTCAGATCTAAGATGACCTTAACATCTACTACTTCTCTTGGTCAGAGTGTACCTGGGAGTAATGTCAATAAAGAGGTACTCCACACTCCCCAGATCTCCAGAACCTTATCAGATCCATCTTTTTTTTACAAACATAGAAATAAATGATAAACATGGAGTGGTGCTGAGTGAGATGAGTCATAAATATTCTCCTACACTTTCATTTCGCACTTCAACACACTTTGCAAATCGTTAAAAAAATTCAATTAAAAATTATAAAAATAATTTCCGTTTTGGTTGGAACATGGATGTTTCAGTATCCCCTTGAATATGTACGTTGTTTGAATAGTCTTACCCCCCAAAATTCTTTTACTCTTTAATATAATAAATTCTTTAG
>OY757912.1:126601409-126861409 GCA_963585895.1 Sepioteuthis lessoniana | reverse complement strand
GGATTGAGTAGGCGTTCGGAAAATGTATAAAGGAGGGAAGATTTTGACCCAAGCGGAACGAAGGAAAAAGGCAGAGAAATTTCGCCGAAGAACCGTACCGTCGCCCCTATGTGCCTGCATTTCAGTCATCTCTGACTCTCTCGACGTTGTTGTCTTTCCCTGTATACAACACAAATAATCATTGTCCGGTAATGTGTTTTTCTTGTTGTCCATTGCACATTGAACATTAATAATGAGTAAACATTAAACGTGTGATGACCTGGACATGGTTGCGAAGAGGAAACTTAAAGAAAGAAACTGAATCTTTAATAATAGCAACACAAAATAATGTCCGCCGGACTAATTATATAAAAAGAAAAACTGAAATGTACAGAAGAATAGCAAGTGTATTTTTTTTTATGAAAATGATGAAAAAATAATCACATAAGAGTATATTGAAAACTAACATAAAAGGAATACGAAGGTGGGTACGATTGAATGGGGAAGGTAATCCACTAGGAATTGTGCAAGAAACTCAAATTCCACTTTATTAACGCATGATATATGCAAAAGCTAGAATCTATCCTAGAAAATAAAACTTAGTGTTAATAATAAGGAAAAAAGAACTTGCCATCTCGTTGATTTTGCTGATCAAACGGACCACACAGTAAAAATGAAAGAAACGAAAAAATAGCATAAACCTGAATACTGCCAGAAAAAAACTGTGAAACATGAAGGCGATAATGATATTAATTGTATTTGTTGCGCTTGAAACGTTCCCCCAAATAAGTAGAAAGGACACATGAGGAATTGGACATTAGAAGAAGAATCGAACCCTTCTAGACCACAGCCTAATTAAACCAAGTTAGAATACTTTGAAGAGACAGGTAAATTTGAAGAGACTTACTGTCACTCAAACTTTACTGAAATAGATAGAATACATATAATCACTATTTTCCTTCAAGCTAGGTCTTGAGTAAAAGACCCGTTGAAGTGTTATAAGAAACTAAAAATAAAGCTGAAAATTTATTATTGTTATTATTATTATTATTATTATTTGAAAGGAATGACTTATTGGTTGTTGGGGAAAGTTTTTTTTGTTATCCTACTCAATCATGGTATAAGCTTAAAAGCGACTAGATTCTGTGTTTGTAATGTTTACCGACTCACTTGTTATTGTAAATATATCATCGCTTATATCGTTATACCATGATTATTACATAAACATTGTTTATCTTTCTATTTCTTCCTCCATACATGCTGCGTTATATGTCCATTAATGTATGATAGTAAACCTCTATCAACCAAGATAGATAAAGTTTCACTCTCTTTACTAGAAGAGTTGAAATTTGTATGTATAAAATGCATGAGATCCAGACGTGTGTCGTCTAAAGTTTTTTTATTTTATTTTATTTTATCATAATCCAATATTGATATCAATGTTATGTTTTGACCTGTTGACCCAGCCAAAAATGCCATTCAAGGTAATGCACCGGAAGGAGGTGACACATTCTGGTGGCAGTTATGAGAGGAAATCGCGTGGGCGGAAATTAGCTGATGAAATGGGACGAGGAAAAAAAGATCCCATTATACTCTCATAGACTGACGCGCCGGAAGAGAGTGACCTCTGAACTGGATGACAGTTATTTCCGCTCGATGACGATCACACAGGCCATTCCAAAGAAAGCGGAAGTGACACATCCCGGTCCCCAGATATCGGAAGTAGTCGTGGAGGCGTGTCCATATCAGCGCGTGGGAGTTTGAAGGTAATATAAGGCCGACGGGTTGAGTTCCGGTCAGTGGAGTTCAACGAGCCAGTGGAGACAGGCGAGTAGAGTTGAGGTGGTAGACGAGATGTAGTAAGGAAAGTCAGTGCTCCGGTTGAGCAACCATGGAGAACGAGAAAGACACAACGCTGACGGCCATAACTTTGGGGTCAAAATATTTCAGTAATGTTCGGTCTCCAGCTCCCTCTCACACGCAAACTTGGGACAACCCTTTCGAAACTTACAAATAAAGATGAGAGGTAAAATATTTTATAAAGAAGTCTTCCTGCGTCTTCCTTGTGTGCGTCGTTTGTTCTTGCGACTTTATCATTGTGCGTCTGTTTAATTATTTATGGTGTCGTTGTGATACTGCATGAACATGTATATGTGTATATAAGCATATTTATTATGTGAGTATATAACATCAATATGATTAACATATCTTTTAACTGAGGGTGTAAAGTCTTTTTGAGGCCTATTACAGCGAAAATCATAAACTAACAAATAAAAAATACGTGAATAAAGACATTGCTAATATACTTAAAGAACGTAATAGCGCGACTGGAGTTTGAACTTGCCTACTTCGAAGATCACTGTGCAGCACTTTAGGCATGACGTCACAGTTTTGTTTGACATGTGACTATTTTATTTTTTGGAATTTGAAATTTACTATGAAGGTTAATTTTATGAAGTATTTTCAACTATATATTTTGTATTTTAACATTTTGTCAGATCATTGTAATTAAAAGCTTTAAAAAATCACAATAGAAGAGGAAAAGATAAAGAGAATTTAGATATCCGAGAAAATAGATACAAATAACTAAGAAGTAATTTCTAAACTTTTCATTTCTTTCAATGTTGAAAGTTTTTTTGTCAGGTAGTTGAAGCTTATTCACTTAGATTACTTCTCTTGTTTTCAAGTTTATAATCGTTTTAGTAGTTATAGTCTAAGACTTTCGGTCTGGCTTATATTACTCTGGCCCTACTCCCAGCACTAAGGTAAGATGACCCTCCCACCCCGCCAAAAGATCCAGGATGCCTTGGGTATGGATTAAGCTGCTTCTAATTGTGAGGCTCCTATTGTGGAGATCTGGGTAATGTGGAGTACACTTTTATCGCCATTAATTTCAGGTTCTTTCTTACCCAGGGTGGAATTCGTGTTTGGATTGCATCTATGGGGCAAATAGGTTCTGTTTAGAATTATTCATACTCTTAAAAAAAAACCAACTGCACAGAAATGTAATTATGAACGGACAATGAATGCGATTCCTTAACCTCAAGGGAAAAATAATTCTCGACGGGTTGACATACCGTTAAAATAAATCGATCAATCAGCGAATCAATATAATCTTGAGAAGACTTTGTAACACTGAAATCTAAAGTGAAAAGCTTATATCTGAAGTTATCTGCTTTGGTCAAATATTCCAGCACATTGTAGCAAGATGATCATACCGATGGGAGCGCGAAACTCTCTGCTTATTTACTTACAAATTACTGTGGGAATAAGTTTATTCTATAAGCTAAATCATTTTAACGGCATAGCGTTAAAAAAATCGCTATGATGTGTCATTTTGCTGTGTTACCTAAACATATAGACTAGTCATAAAGTTTGTTGACGTATTAAATGGAGTCGATGACCCGAGTTCAAATTCTGGACGAGGCTGTCTGCATTTCACTTTGTGTTTATGTTCTTGAGAAAGGTATGAACCAATATATTCACCTAACCAGTTATGGGTAAAATATAGGGCAGATTAGGTAATTTAGCCACACATAGGAAACTAGTCTTGGAGAAGGAAAAATCTGAATTTAAACCAGATTTACTTATTGCATCACATTCTGTTCGGAGTACAAGAGGTGGGTCAATACAAACACTGCATTATGATATAGACTATTTTAAATAGTGTTAGAATTGCTTGAATTAATATTTGATTATTTAAATGTATGAAATTTATCAAAAAAGTTCATAAAATATTGTTTATTTCAATTTGTTGACATTCTTTCTCGAAACAACAAACGGAATTTTGGAAGCATACACTTTCGTAGAAATGTAACTGCTATTGGATACATAGGATGTAAACATATACAAAAGTAAATATATATATATATATATATATATATATATATATATATATATAGAGAGAGAGAGAGAGAGAGAGATAGAAAGAGAGAGTGAACCACTGCGCACGAGCAGGATGTGACTCAATGTCAATTTTTAAGTGGAATATAAAAGATTTGAATTCAGAGTTTTCCTTCTCTTAGATCAGTTTTCATACCAAAGTCAAAGAGCCAAGTCTGTCCCACTATTTATTCATAGCTGAAGGGAAAATAATTGGATTCATACTTTTCCTAAAGGTATTAGTGCTATGTGAAATGCAAACACGGTCGTCCAGGATTTGAACTCGGATTGCTGCGTCCAACAAAAGTAACCATTACAGCACGAAAACTTCCATAATATATATATATATATATATATATATATATATATATATATATATATATATATATTTATATATATATACAAAGATTTGGAGTCACGTTTTTTGAAAGATCATATAATGTCAGATTCCAGGTTAACGCACACGACAGCGTGTTTGTATGAAAGAAAAAATGTATTTATTCACTACATACGAAAAAGAGAAAGAAATTCATGTCTTTATTAACAACCAATTATCATCTCATTTCCTGTCAACACTTTTAGAATCTATCATAATAGAATAAATATATCATTTGATTCGTGCAAACACTTTAGGATTAGGAAAAAAAAGTAAAAACAATAAAAAATAAAAAAATCTTTCAGAAAAATCATCATCTCTAATATTTTAAAATTCTTCTTTTAATATCATCTTATCATTAGTTATTATTGATAAAATTGTTTGTTTCTACTCGGAATAGAATATTTTGTCACATTTATTCAATTTCTTGTTTCAGTTAATGTTAATCACGAAGTAACTAATATATTTGCACTCTTAAAAATTAGCTAATCACTTGTGTAACTAAATTTACAATTTACAAAAGTAAATATTGATATAGTGGATGGGAAAATTTGCATAAGAATCGAAGCAAAGGCTAAACCTTCAAGATTTATTTAAACTGGACCTGTTTAGGTAAACAGCAAGAAATGAATCGGTTAGATGTTACTGATTCTTGCTAAATAGAAGCATCGGTATAATCATGGATCACTCTTATAACGGGAAAGCAAGTTTCGTATTTTAATACTGTTGTCTGCTATTAATCACTTAAACAGAGAATATGATCATCTTCTCGAAAACAACAATCATCAATCAATAAATTCCCATCTACAACTATTTCGATTATATATTTTAAAAGAAATTTATATGAAAACAACTGCACAATCGAAATTGCCTAATTAAATTAAAGTATACTTCTTGTTACAAAAGAATTTTTAAACGAATAAAAGGTTTTTTCGAATAAAAAGCAATTAATTATATTGATATTAGTAAAAAGGATAATACACAGATAAGAGAAGGAAACTGTGACAGTCATTTTTCCCTGTGAGATAATGGTCAGATAACAATATTTACCTACCCACCCCGCTCGGGCAGGATATGACACATAGTCAATTTTTAAGCGGAGTTTAACAGTTTTGAATTCAGAGTTTTCCAAGGCTGAAGAACCCAGTCTGTCCTACTATTTACCCATAGCTGGAGGGAGAATAATTGGATTCATACCTTTCCCACGAGTATTAGTGCACAGTAAAATGTAGTCAGTCTCGTCCAGGATTTGAACTCGTGTCGCCGTGTCTATTTCCTATGACGATAACCATTACACCACAGGCACCTCCAAAATGGTCCGATAACAGATAGACTTAAACTGAACAAGATATCCAACAAAGACATAAAGTTTATCAAGAAAAATGGAAAGTAGAACTGACAGCAGAAGGAAAATGGTTTGGCTGAGGTGAAAATCCAGAGAGTCATCTTCCACAGTGGTGCTCTATAACCATAACTATTTGTGATTACGATGATGCCACTTAATCATGTATTCAAGAAATGCACGGGTGAAAATAACCTAGCTAAATCGAAGGAAAAGATCGATCACCTAATGTACATAGAAGATATCAAACTGTTGGCTTAAAATGAAAACGCATTCGAAACCGTAATACAGGCCGAGAGGATTTACGGTTAGGATTGGGGATGGAATTCGGCAGAGAAAAATGCCCCCATGCTAATGATGAGAGGCGGGAAACGACAAATGACAAAAGGAATAGAACTTCCACACCTAGAAAAGATCAGAATGCTCGGAGAAAAAGAAATGTACATATACTTGGGAATATTGGAAGCTGACACTCTCAAACAAGTGGAGATGAAAGGAAAAAATTTAAAACAGTTTCGCCGGGGAACAAAAATCTACTCGATACCAAACTATATAGCCGGAACCTTATAAAAGGGATAAATACCGAGGCTGTTTCCCACGTAAGATACTCGGGACCATTCTTGAAGTGGAACAGAGAACTCAAACAAATGGACTAGAGAATCAGAAAACTTATGAAGATGCATAAGGCCTTACATCCCAGAGATGATGTATACAGTGTGTATGAGTCAAGAAAAGAAGGAGGTAGAGGACTTGCCAACATTAAAGATAGTGTCTATCCATCGATACAAAACTCGAAGATTGCAATGAAAAATGCAAAGGAAGACTGCTTACAGTGACCAGAAACAATACAGACAACAAACGCGGCAGCAGAACAAAAATACACAAAAAACAAAAATGGAAAGAAAAACAATTATATGGACATTTTAAGGAATAGATAAGCGACATCTCACACTTGAAAACTTGGACATGGCTGCGAAAGGGAAGAGTTAAGAGAGAAACTGAATATCTTCTGAGATTAACGCAGAAAAACACCTTAAGAACTATGTCAAAGGAAAAATAGACAAGACTCAAGTAAAGCTGTTGCTGTTCTCTGGGACTTTGTTATCCATACTGACTGAAAAATAAAAAGCAATCGACCAGATATAGCATTTAGGGATTATAGAAGATAAACCTACGCTCAAATCGATATGTCTGTGCCAACTGATAATAACATATCAGTCAAAGAATATAATAAATAAAGTAAATGCAACAATCTGGAACTAGAAATTGAAAAATGTGGTACCTTAAAACTACCACAGCGATAGTAATAGGAGGAGTCCTGATTATTATCAAGACATGTATAAATAAACATATAAAGAAAATACCTGGCAGTCAAAGCCTACATGAAATATATATAATTGGACTTGATAAGGAATTGCTCCTCTCCCTAGGGGAGAATATCAATGTGACTGAAAAATATCACCCAAAAGAGACAACAAAAACATAAATATATAGAATGCATCTATTTCCTACCTTCAATCATCCAAGGTTTTGAGTAAAAATCCAGATGAAGGATTATAAGAAACCGAAAATAAAACTAAAAGTTTGATGGTTTAAATTTCTGTGATGAAGTTTAATGATTTTTCATCTTTTAGAATATTCGGACGATTGTCTTCATCTTCAGTGTTATATTCAGAACATTTCGGACGATTATCTCTTAAGCCTTCTTCAGGTGTTTCATGTCGATCTCAGGAGCTCACAAAGAACTCCACGAAGATGAAGACAACGGTCTGAATACTTTAAGTGATTAAAATTTTAAAAGAAATAATAATAATAATACCTTATGTTTTAGAAATTAGTGGAACTTTCTCAATATCTAAAATGTTTTATTTATTTACGAATATCTGAATAATCTAGCGTTCTCGTATTAGCAAACTATAAGAGAATTAATATTGTTTATTGATGTTTGTTAAAAAAAGAAGTTTTTTATTCCTTCAAATTTATGTTACGAAGCAATCGAATTCCATTAATGAGCAAGATTTCGAAACATTGGAAAAACTGAAGGAAATTGTTTGTATTACGTTTTAGCCACGATAAATTCGTCCAAAATAACGTGATATATTCAGTTTGGGCAAGCCCATACAAATATTACTTATAAAATTTTGGACAAAAATGCATGGAAAAACGTTAAACAGAAATAAAACACTCTTGACTGATGTGCGTAAATTTAAAAAAAATCTATATCTATAAGAAAGAAGAATTTGTATGTCAGTCCACTATAGAGAGTTAAAAGTTTTCGGGTAGAACCGCAAAATTTTGAAAGCATACTTAGTATGATGAAGATAAAAAAAGGCTTTCTCTTCAAGAGAACAACTCTGAAAATTAACTCAAACAATAAACCATAATCAGCGGAAAGCCATATTTCTGGAACATAATTTCAATTTCCAAACTTAAAAAGAAACAAATACCAAATTTATTTTTATTACTTGACTATTAACATTCATTTAAAAATAACTAATTAGGTTGTTGTTCTTCAAGTCGAAAAGGTAATATAATTACATTGCACTTGTTGCGTGGTTATGACTGACAATCAACAAAATGAAGCAAAAATGTTTAAATTGAAAAATCTCCTCATTTCAATTAAATCATCGAACACTTTTGCGTTACTTGCCTCTAACGAAGCCAACATTTATCAGTTTATTACCAGAATTAAAGGTAATGTAATTATCATTAAGAGTGATTTCATGTAATCTGTTACTTCAACTAGTCAGTAGATATTTACAATGACATTGTACATTAAAAATGACCAGTTAACATTGATTCAGAACATGAATGGAGATAATAAATAAAATAAAGGACTCTTTTTCAATAGCTACTTCACCGAGGTGTAAGGAAGGGCGCAACTCCATTCCCTGGATTGCTCCACTTTATCCTTGATCCTTACCTTATAATGATGAGTATTAAACAAGGAGGCATCAAGTACCATTTTTGAGTTTTTGGTATGACTCGACCTAGGATTGAACCCGGGACTCTAACTATTATGCCAATGGTAATCTAATTCACGTTATATGTACATATTTCTTTGGAACAATTTCATTTTCAACTTAATCTTTAGTTCATAACTTAGTTATTTTGATAAATACACTTCCATGATAAATTAAATTTTAATTTGTCTACTTCAAAGCAAACTTGGGAATCGATGCCATTGATCTGCAATAACTGGTTTTCTAAAAGTATCATTCAAAAATTATTTGAACTTATATAGTTTCAGAAAACAGAAACTGAAAAACCTTTTCTTGTTTATTGGTTTACAATGTCTGTTTTCATCAGACGTTACAAATGTAAGTGTAAAGAAAAACATTCTTCATTTTGTTATAATTCATCAAATTCTTATTATCGATTAAATTGACATCATGTCAAAGCTTAAAAATACACAATAAAAACTTCAACTTTTCAACAATATAACTTTTACATATGTGACATTAATTCAATGACGGCACTTCCTTATTGCCGAACTGCGTGGAAAATTTGACATTTATAGATTAGTTAGAATATTCTACTTGACATCTACATTAACGAGTGTTCATTTATGCTTACTATTCAGAGAGTTAGCATCTTTGAATAATTGTTAAAAAAAACCCTTATATTTATACGTTTATCTATTCTCATTATGTATGTATGTATGGATGGATGGAGGGAAGATGGATGGATGGATGTTATCAAAAGCTGGATATATCAAATATGTCAAATCATATATTTGCTTTCAAACTCGAGAAATTTAGAGTCTATCATTGCCACTTCGTCCTCATGGTGTTACATTATGCCAGGGGTAAATAGCACTGCTTGGTTTTAAAAAGTAAACTAAATCACTGGTGGTCCACATACACAAACAAAATAACAAATTCCGGACAGTGTAACTTCTATTCGTTGAAGTTCATGCCAGACATTCAGAAAATTTGGGTATCTGATGAAGATTATCAGAGAGAGTAGGCGACCAGCATACAGGGTTTGATCAACCCGGACAGTGAAAAAGTTTTAATTCCCAAAATGTTGTTGGTGTTAGAATCGAGCCACAAGAAATCTCTCTCTCTCTCTCTCTCTCTCTCTCTCTCTCTCTCTCTCTCTCTCTCTATCTATCTATCTCTTAAAAACTAATCGTATTTTAATTAATTATCGATCGACAAAAAATAAAAGTAAATCCGAAATTCCTTGCATTGATGTCAGTCAGTCTTAATGTGACAAGAGAAATATCTTACATAAATAAAAGTCTTAAACCTGCTGGCTTATCGGGAAACAAAAGAACGAACGAGAATACGACCACTTGTTTCAGAAAAGACAAGAGCCACTCTTCGAAAAACTCTCAACCAACACAGCAGTTCGAAGCGGCAACTTCTCACAAACTCCTCGGACCACTAGGCACACAGCCATCTGCTTTCGTGGCTACTGCTTTACAGAAATAATACGATGCCTAAACAAAATTCATCGTATCAGAGTTGCCTACGTTATATAGGCCGATTTATTATCACTGAAACCGGGAACTGTACAATGTTAATACATGGCTTGTTTGTGGTAAAGTGTATAAATCAGTTATGATTTTTGTAGATTTTTTTACACACCAGCGTTAGCTGATGGCTTTTCACTCGAGTGTGAGTGACAGCAAGTCTTCCCAAGGATTCTTCTTTGTATTCTGGCCTATCTTAATAAAGCTGTAGTTTGTCGGGTATCCACTCGTCCTACTATTTCTTGATCCTTCGTTCTTTTTATCAGTCCTTTGGTGACGGTACCGAGCGCGCTAATTACAATTGGTATCACCGTCACTTTTATGTTCCATAGTTTTTTAGCTTTCTAGCAAGGTACTTATCTTTCTTTTCGTTTTCCTTCAGTTTTATCCAGTGGTCAGCCGGAACGACAAAGTCCCCCGCTCGGCAGTTTCTCCTTTTTTTTTTTTTGTTGTTGTTGTTGTTGACGGTCACTATGTCTGGTCGTCTGGCCGAGATTATTAGATCCGCTTGTATCTCAAAATCCCAACGAATTTTGAGCTTCACATTTTCTAGGGTAGATTCTGGGTTGTGCATATACCATTTGTTCATATGGTCAAATCTAAACTTCTTGCACAATCCCAGAGGAGTTTGTGCATATCCTTGTGGATCACCCCGCTCACCCAGTTGTATCTAGTCTTATACTCTTTTAGCGCTTATTTACTGCATTCGCTTATTATGTGATTGATCATTTCGTCTCTATCACTACATAACCTAGATCTGCTATTTTGTTGAGTCTTGTTTATTCTTGCTTTAACATAGTAAGTCTTTATGGCGTTGTTTTGAGCTACTATCAGAAGAGATTCAGTTTCTCTCTAAAGGTTTCCTTTCCTTATCCATATCTAAGTTTTCTCGTAAAAGATATCGCTTGTTTGTTTGCTTCAAATGTCCATATAATTGTTTTTTTCCTCCATTTTTGTTTTCTGGCTATTTTTGTTCAGTTGCTGCTTGTATTGTCTGTATTGTTTCTGGTCGCTGTATTCAGACTTCCTCTGCGCTTTGTTCTATTTTGTATTCTAATCGTTGTATTGATGGCTCGACGCTATCTTGTGAGCCCTTTTCCTCCCTTTCTTGAGTCATACAGTCTGTCAACGTCATCTTTCGGATGTAAGGTCTTATGCAGCATCATGTTTTCCTGTTCTCTGGTCCATTTGTTGAAGTTCTCTGGTTCATCTTAAGAATGAACCCGAGTGTCTGACGAGGGGATTGCCCAGTTATTTATTTCTTTGATAAAATTTCTTCCCTGTACTTTTGTTTCGAGACATTTTCTCGGTCAGCAGAGGTATTCTAGTTTAATTTTTCCTTTCATCTCCACTTGTTTAATGGTATCGAATTCAGGTATTCCAAAGTATTTGCAAGTTGCTTTTTTCCGAACGTTTTTATTTTTTCTTGATCTGATAGATATATTCATTCCGTCATTTGTTGTTTTCTGCTTTTTGTTAATATTATTATTTGACCCGCTGCAAGTTTTTCCTGCTAGCGTTAGCTGGTAGTCTTTCGCTAGCGTCTGATTGATAGCAAGCCTCCTTAGGTCACAAGGACTCTTCTCAGTATTCTAGCCCATTTTAGCAATGCTGTTGTTTGGATTGTTTTAATTTTTTCTTTGAACTCCATTTCGTCTTACCTTTCTTTTAATCCTTTGGGGACAGTTCCAAGTTTGCCACTTATGACTGGTATCGGCATCAACCTCATATTCTACAGTTTTTAGTAATCAGGTAAGGTTCAAGTATTTTATCTTTTCGGATTCTTTTATTTTACTCAGTGATTTGCTAGGACGGCAAAATCCTCTAGTGAGAAATTTCATCCTAAATAATAAACTCTAGTTCTGGTCTTATCAACGGGATTAGGTGATACGTTTATATCTCAAGAGAATTTCACACATCTCAACCCTTCGGAGGGATTTTAGCTAGTGCATATACAATTTGGAAGTACGCTCAAGTTTGTATCTTTTCCGCAATTCATAGCGAAACAACTTGTGTCTACTCTGCTTTTTCACGTGATTTTGTAAATTTGCAACCTTTTTCATTTCCTTAGTATATGATTGAGTGACATCATTGCTATTACAAATAAAAATAGTGAAAGTAAGCCTTCCGATATATATATATATATATATATATATATATATATATATATGAGAGGTGTAATAAAAAGTATCGTCTCTGAATTGTTGAATTTTTTTTTAAATTCAAAAATTTAAATAAACATTTTTGCACAATTGGGCATTATAACGTGATGATATCTAGACATCTAGATGGAGTCTCGGTAAGTCTGTGCTAATTATCATTGCTTTTATATCGACGATCTTGAAACGTTTTGATCATCTATCTCGATACTTTTTGATTAGCAGTTTTAACAAAACGCAGGATTAGGAAAATGGTAGCTGCCACCACACTCAACACACCTACGTCTGTGTGATATGTTTTTGTTTCTTAAATTGAAAATTCATCTCAGATGTATGATATGAGGGTATATGTAATGCTATGACACTAAATAGATGTTTGTACCACCACGGTTCACAACAAACGTTTGTGCCACCACGGCACGACATAGACACATGTAACACCATCGCTCTAAATAGTCTATGAGTGTCGCACTACACCTTAAGTTCCAGTCAGACACAGTAGTAACCTCGACCGTGATGGAATGAAAAAGAAGTGACGAACACACAAAACATCGTCTTGTTCGCTAATGCAAAAGCTCATTCTCTTCTACTCTTTTCAGTCGTCGCTGAAGAGGGAAAACTGGGTATGAACCGAGTTAACTTCTTTAGAAAGACAGAGAGAAATAAACCGTCGCAGGGTGAGAGAGGTAAACAAAGACCTTAATATTATCTTTCTCGTTTTCTGTTGTAGTTCTCGTACGTGACTAGTCGGGGTCCTGTCTTCTCATCTTCATGGCGGATGTGGGACTCGTGTCAATTTGGAACTCACCCAAAATTCACGGAACTCACCCAGAATGAGTGCTGTAATTTTCAGCCTGTCTTCACATCATCACGTCTCGTGTCCAAATAATTTTTCCTTTTGTTTTCAATTCCACGCCCATTTCAACGGCCTTCACTCGAGCTTCTTTCAGCCAATCACAGCGTGCGGTCGATTTGGTGCTGATACATTTCTGTTTTTTTCGGACGTCTGCTGCTACCCCGACCAAGACTTGAGGAAGCCCCTGTTCACCTTCCCATTCTTTTCTCCCTTTTACTCTGTCTCTGTCTGTCTGTCTGTCTGTCTCTCTCTCTCTCTATATATATATATTTGTGACTACCTTGAATCTCTTTCTCATACATGTCCCGCTCTTTCCACCGACCTGTGGTTGACCTCTTAATCTAGCTTGGAAACAACTAACTTCTATAACACCCAACCAAAATTCCTAATTATATTACATGTAGACTATATTTAAAGAAACACAATGATGCATCTTTACACCGTATGAAAAGATTATTTTCAAAGTCGTTTCGACGAATGGGAAACTCGCTGAAATACTAATAAGTTAAAAAAAATCATCTATGTATCTATCTTAATTTTATCGCTAAAAGCACCTATAATTTGTAAAAAAAATTTATGCAGAGCAATATCGTAAAATATTTCAATTATAAAAATATACTTATCAAATGTAGAAAATACTAAGACAGTGTCAAAACTCACGGCTCAGCGCTTTAATGTTATATATATATATATATATATAGTTACGGTATATTTGGGTAGAATACACACAGAGTCAAGTGGGATAGGCAGCTGTCAGTTTCTCATCTCTTCGTTCATCAGGCTAAGTGGTTTTCGTTCGTAAATACATACATACATACATACATATATATATAAGCATATGCCACCATAAACAGCACACCACAGTGAGATGTAAACATTGATTGTTCTGAGTAAATAAAGAAATTAACAGTCTAATTTGAAACAGAATGATGATTTTTGAAGTCTTTATTGGACCAGAACGTGACGTTTTAATCTCCCAAATGGTCAATATAGTGAAGATAACCAAGAAATATTAATAAGAATCCTTTAGCAATTCTCAGCATCATGAGAAGACAGGGAACCAAACGAATTTACAGGTTATAGTAAACTTATTTAAAAAAAACCCTTACTCTGAACATTGGACTACAAATTTCTGAAAAAAAATTCTTGTGTATTATACGCACTGCCTTTTTAAAATTTGTAACAGCAAAATTTATTTTGAATTTGACATTTGTTAAAATTTTTATCTGACTAAAAATAGGCATTAAAGAGTTTACATGGAGGATAACGTCATGTAAGAGTTATCCTCGTTGGACATAGAAACGGTGATCTGAGTTCAAATCCTGGATGAGTCTGCATTTCACATAGCGCTAATAACTTTTAGAAAGGTACGCATCCAACAAATCTCCTCCAACTATGAGTAAATAGTAGGGCAGATTGGGCTCTTTGACTTTAGTATGATAACCGTTCTAGGAGAAGAAAAACTCTGAATTCCAACCAGTTGAATCCCGCTTAAAAAATTGACCTTTTCGTGCACAGCGGTTGTGAAAATATATCCATGGTGTCTTAAAAAACAAAATTTTAATAGTAATTAAGGACTTGTCCATTCAAAAACTTAACAAGCTTGCAACGAAAATAAGTTCACATAATCATCATCATCATTATGTCGTGCGATCAGCACGGATATCCCTGACCCTCTCTCGCCACCCCTCCCTATCGACCATCGCTTCCGGCAGGTCTTCAGGGCTATATCCCGTATCGGAACAGAGCTGCTGTATATCGGTTCGAGCTGGTCGTCCTGCCTTTTCTCGTCCATGTGAAGGGGTCCACAGGAGTACACCTCTTATGAGCTCGTCCCTAATTCTCCAGCAATGTCCCGCATGTCTGGTTCGTCTAATTTCGTTAGTTTTCGGGTTGAGTGGTTGGTGGCCGTATAGTTGCTGCTTTGTGGATTGCTGCCTCCAGGAATTGTTCAATATTGCTCGCAGCATTCTTGTGTAGTTGCCGTCAAGTTTTTTCTCTATCCGTTTAGTTAGCGTCCATATAGTTCATCTAAGTAGCAGTATCGACACGACCGCTGCTTGGAAGAAACTACCTACATTCCTGTTGATATCTCTTTGCAACGGCATCCAGCATTAGTTTGGACTATTGATATAACTTATTTTTGGTCATCCTCTACCGAATATAATGAGGCATGTGATCGGAAAAAATGCTAATTGCATATTTCTTGTGCAAAATACTCATTTCAAACCCTCGTGCTGAATAATCTTGAAGAATAGTGCATCTTATACACAAATAATTATGGTATGTGTAAAATATGCATATGTCATAGTTTAATCAGTTGCCGAAAAGAGTGAAAAATTCCAGAATAAAAGTTACACCAGATGAAAGGTCGTCTTTTTGCTTTATTGTTATTTCGACTTTTCCCACAATTAACGAATTATTTGGCAATTTCATTTGTATGAATAGCATAATTCCCTCTTTAAGCAGAAACATTGATTACTAAATAACTCAGTACATTAAAGATTGCTATGCTCCTAAGATACGCCAGGTTTTTATTTGCTATGGAACTGGGAAAAGACACATATTTTAACACTGATAAGTAAATAGTGAAATTAGATGTCTGAAAATGAGGTTACTAAAAAGTGGGTCATGGAAGTAAAAAATACAATTAGAAATATAAATACATTTGTTTTTACATTCGGAATAGCTTTATATAACAATTAATAAAGAGGCAAATTGGATAAAAAAGTTATGAGAACGAATTTTCTCACCACCATTGTATCAGGGTTGTATCCGTATTACAAATAGTAATTCCTGACAATTGACAATTATCTTTATCCTGGGATTTAGTGCACAATATATATATATATATATATATATATATATAAAGAAAAAAGATCCCCAAAATCTGACCGCTGACAAGAATGCAACTACAGAAATGAAGAATATACATATATTTATTTATTTGTTTCATTCGATACCATTATCGACATCAAGTAACTCTGTTCCACCCTAAAAATTACCCAGTCATCCAAACATATAAGCCAAATCAAAGCTTCCACTCAAACTGAGACGTGGTAAGTTGTAGAATACACTTCTTCATATATTCTTCGAGCAATTTTTGAAACAGTAAAAATATTCTTCACTTGTAGACGTGTTTGCTGGTCTTTTATTCCGTTTCAAGTGACTCGTTTTGAGAAAAAGGTCTCAAACTCGGCAGAAATTCGCAGTCTCACCTCTCATTCCCGCAAAAGAAAGAAAAAAAAGAAATCAGCCGACTTTAAAAATCTAACCACTGACAAGGAATCAATAAAGAAAGATAGGAATAAATAGTCATTTATTTATGCCATTATAGACTGTTAACGTCTTTTATTATCATTTCGGATTATATATTGTAATTACCCCTCTAAAAACAAATTCAATGTATTAGAAAACTCCGAATCTTTTGTTGCAAAATAACTTTGCTTGAACGTAATGAAAGAATGAGCCCACATGTATCTGATCAAGCTAAAATAGGATAGCTGGACTTTAACTAAGTTAAAGCACAAAAGGAAAAAGGTAGTGGGGAGCCTTTTTTTCAAGAAAGAAAACTCGCATTATCAAAATCATCTCAGTGTGTAGTACCATTGATGTATACCTCTGTGACTATAAAAACTAAAGAGGTAAAACTCTGCTATTTTCAACGTTGCTGCCTCCAAAATTCCTTAGATACATTGCTCTGGCCTATCAATAGATAACAATCTTTGAGGGAGGAAGGTATTATTCGAGCCACAGGTGCATATAACAATAGAAACAATGGATTGAACCCAAAGGCGGGTCACTGGTGCATGTAACTAGATCTGGGGCAGAGTAACCTCTTAAGTCAACGACCAGGATCAAATAGTTCAGTCAGGAAATTACTGCTATTCATCTATATGGGTGGCATCTATTGATATGAAAAAAAAAAAACAGCCACCGGAAAATTACTCTAAATCAAACTACACATCCAAATCACATCGTCTTGTACATGGATATACAAGGGGCATGTTCTGCTGAGATTAGCCCTTTGAAAGATATTCTCCGTATGATGAATATGAAAACTTTGTAACCTCCTCTATAGAAGCAGCCACAGAGTGCATATCAACTAAACCAAGATGAAAATTTAGAGTTCAATGTGAGTCAATATCAGTTCGCGAAAATCTTGA
The DNA here is from genome assembly GCA_963585895.1 of Sepioteuthis lessoniana. Classification (NCBI taxonomy): domain Eukaryota; kingdom Metazoa; phylum Mollusca; class Cephalopoda; order Myopsida; family Loliginidae; genus Sepioteuthis; species Sepioteuthis lessoniana. The sequence goes on along the minus strand of OY757912.1, from coordinate 126,844,169 downwards.
TAACATGAAAATTCTAAGGGAAAATGGGAACGTCTTTCAGAGAAATCAATCCACAGCATCACAGATTGTATTTGTGCATCGAATTCTCGAAGGAGTACGTAAAAAAAATCTCCATGTAACATGTAATGTCAATAGATTTCGCCAAACTATTGATTCTATTCACAGAGAGAAGGTGGAGCAAAGTCTACTTTCATATGATTCCAGAATTCATGTTTTAAACAAGAAAGGGGCATCTCTACTTTAAGGAGCAAGCTCCTGAAATAAGTTGACCAGTTCACATACATCAGCAGCAATATCTCATCTACTGAAAGTGATGTAAACACACATCTAGTGGGGTGCAGGCTGCTATTGACAGTTGATCTATACGGAAATTTGATCTTTCTGATAAAATAAAGCGGGATTTCTTTCAGGCTGCGGCTTTGTCAGTACTATTGCACAGATGCAACATTTGGACTCTAACGAATCGCTAGGAGAAAAATCATCGAAGTAACAATCCACAAAACATCATCTATTAGGCCACTACCCTCATCTCACAAACTAACAAAGATGATTAAGATATGCGTGGCACTGCCAATGAAGTATGGACCAACTGATAAGCGATGTTCTCATATGAACTCCTACACATTGACGTGCTAGTGTTAGTTGACCTGCAAAAACTTGCACCAGCTCTATTTCGACACTGCATACAGTCTAGAATACTGAGCGATAGATAGTAGGGATGGGTGTTGTGAAAGAATTGCGAACTTCATGTTACAAATGCGACCTAATGATGATATATATATATATATATATATATACGAGGATCATTAAAGAAGTTTCCAGACTTTTTTTGTTCGGGCACTTTTATTGATAGTACACACATGAAGCTCTAGTCCCCTTCGAAGTAATCTCCTCCGGCTGCAATGCACTTGTACTCTGCCAACAACTTCTGGAAGGCCCCATGGAAGTCCTCTTGTGTGAACATCTCAATGACCTTCGTCACAGCCTCTTTCATCTCCTCAATTGTCTCATAATGACAACCTCTGAGCTTAGGGAATAACCAAAAGTCACAGGGAGCGAGGTCTGGATTATAGGAAGGGTGAGCAACTGTCTTGTCCATCTTGCTCAAATAGTCTGTGACAAGGATGGAGTTGTGGAGTGGTGCATTGTCCTGGTGGAAATACCACTGACCCCATTTGAAGAGTACTAGCCTCTTCCGACGGAATGTCTTCCTGAACTCACTTAAAACCTCAACATAGTAACCCTAACCCTAACCCTTTGGCCAATCAACTCTGGTGTATTGACTTCCTTACTCCTCCAACACCTCTCATCTCCCTCACAGACGCCATGCCTTCCTTGAATCTCTTATGCAACTCAAAAACTCATGCTCGATTCATGCAAGATGGTCGAAAAGCAGTCTGAAGCATTCCATACGTTTCTGTGGCATCATTTTTTCCAAGTTTAAAACACAATTTTATTACATATCGTTCTTCTAAAGTGTCCTGACGTCCAAATTGCATTTTTGAAATTCACCAGCTGTGACAATCAGGTTTTAGTAGGGTGTATTCCAATTGCCGCTGTAGCTGTTTATTTGAACCTGAAATCATAAAAGTCAGTCATCTCATATGATGTATAGCAATAACATACTGAATTTTCAAGGGTCCACGACCATTTCAAATACCCGCACAAAAAGTCTGGAACCTTATTGAATGCACCACGTATATATATATATATATATATATATATACTGTACTGAGTCTTGCTAAGGTAAATTTCAGTATCTTTGTGAGTGTGCGTGCGTGAGGGGGTGATTTTGGGCGTAAAATATATTCATTTATTAAATATATATATATATATATATATATATATATATATATATGTGTGTGTGTGTGTGTGTGTGTGTGTGTGTGTGTGTGTGTGTGTGTGTGTTAATTATGTATTTATTCTGCTTTTAGAGAATTCAATATGTGTGTGGAGTGTACAGGTTTGAGGGTTGTGTGTGTTATACATTTCTTGTTTACAAGAATATTCCATTGCAAAGAGTTGGGTGAACTGAGTAATCAGAATATACGTTGTTTTTTTTTTTTTTTTGCCTTAATTTAAATGGATAAATTTTGTGTGTGTAAAAGATCTGTGTGTGAGTGTGCTACAATGTAGTGGGAAACCAACGTTATGACCCTAATGTCAGTTTGCCTGCAAAATGAAACAATCAACAAGCGACGTTAATGATTTATTATGATTCTAATTCGCTAAAAATGTATTTCGAACAATTTTGAAAGGAAAAAATTTCTTGAATTGTTTTGGGTTTTGATCCTTCAGATATTTGGCGTCGAGACAAATATTATCGTCTGGAAAATGTCAAAGAAATTTTAAAACGAGCGTGAAAACACCGATTGTCTAATAAATGCAAAAATACAGATATAATAATTATAGCTTCTCAAGCCTATTTCTCTTTGCGCAAAAATTAACCCCTTATTGAAATTAGTTGATTTCCCAAATATATATATATATATATATATATATGAAATCAACTAATTAGTTATATATTAAAAATTTTTGTTAGTCCAATGAGAAAAAAAAGCAAATACTTTAAATTGAAGTCCAAGAAGAAAAAGAAATAACACATGCAGAGGCGAAAATTTGTCCCGGACAATTGACGCAATAATGCTACCTGAAAATTCTCAGACTCAAATCCTGGAATAAAACAGAACAACAACCTAATCAAAACAGTCGTTACTAAATAAATCAAAGACGACACCACCATCAAACATTTTAATCTTCCTGAAGAGAGTGAAATACCCTAGAAGCATGCGTTGAAGAAAAATAAATAACTTAGAAAATAAATGTCCTTGGGACCTATTCATTTTAAAGTATATATATATATATATATATATATATATATATATATATATATATACTGACGTCATATCAGCACTTGATGGCTTTTTTAACCAATAGCATATAGGCGCTGCAACACCGATTAAAGAAGAATATGGACAGCAAGAGGGACTATGTTGAAAAATGAAATTTTCTTGGGGTCACATACCATGAAAGTATCTTGGTCAGCCAATGATCTGAACCTCGCACATATATATATATATATGCGTGTGTGTGTGTGTGTGAGGTTCAGATCATCGCATATATATATCATTTAAATCGCATATATATATCATTTAAATCGCATATAAATATAATTTACACACACGCATACATACACACATTGTCTGTTAGTAGATGAAAATCAAAGAAGAGGAGCAAAGACACAAGAGGAGTAAAATGATAAAAACTGAAGGGAGGAAAAAAAAAGGAAGAGAAAAGGCAAGAAAACCGAAAAAGAGAAGTAAAGAGAAAACGAAAGAAAACGAGAAAAAGAAAAAGAAAACTTATCCTGAATAAACTGTTAACTAAAAGTAATTGAAGTCAAAGATGTGAATTTTAACTTTCTTTTTACTTGTATTCAAACTGTGAAGTAAACTTGCCATTAAAAAGCCACGCTTTATAAGTCAAAGGTTGTTTTAATTTTCTCTCTTTAAATTAACTGGAACTTTAAAAGACTAAATTTTTTTAACCTGTTGGGTTACCAGACACAAACCTTTAAAAACTGAAAAAATAAACTTTGCTATAATATTCCTATTTTATAAATATTTCATATTGACTCAGATTTACGTTTTTTCTTGAATATACGACGATCTAAGATTCAGTAACTTTTCATAAAAGTTTTGGAAAAGAAGAATAAAAGAATTCAATCAGCTTAAATATATTTTTTTAATTGATTCGATGATTAATTTCGCTATCTATGATTAATACTTTGAACCTTGTAACTTGAAAATGTAATCGGAATTAAACCTTAAATCATACTATTTTAGAAGTTTTACAACCACCAACTATTTTCTCTTAATTAAAACTGAAATTAATATTTTAATTACAATACAAGCTGAAGTTCTTATTTTTAACCAGTCTTATTTTTATTTGTAAAAACCTATTGTACGGTATGTGCAGTATATATTGTTTTAATAAAAATTTTATCTTCTCATTGAAAGATAACAAGATTTTATCATTCCCTGTGGAACATTATTCAATCAAAACGGATATCATTAGGTATCATTTATTACCAAATTCTACAGCATTAAAACTTTAGAATCAAAAATAGAATACACCACCTATATAACTTAAAATGAAATTGCATATAATGGGTGTATTTATTTTTGAACTGCTATATATTCATATTTTTAGGTTATAAATAATACGAAAATAATATTCATTTTTATTGTAATACGTTCCGCTAGAAATCATACAATACATGTTGTTTTTTTTAGTTTTGAGGAAATCATCTTTTTTAAAGAATTATGGATCTACTTATTTATGAGCGATACTATAAATAGCAAGATAATTATGTTATCTTTTTAATGTTTTAAGAAAACAGAAGTATTTTTTCCTTTTTAAAGACTAACTTTATGCTATTTTCTTGCAACTAAAATGAAAATTGAAACTTCGAAGAAAATACTGACATTACAATACGTTTTAAAATATTAATACAACACCATTTTTTTATAAGCTTCTCTACCCCAAACTCTCGTTTATTTGCCGTAATTCAAATTAGCCGCTTAGTGCTTACATTTGTCTATCATTATATTTCTAAATAATAAAAAATTTCGAGTCATAGTGCCACCATAAATATACCTAAGACTTAAAGTGCATGTATCATCAAAGGGTAGCAGAGACAGGCATGCAGTGACAATTTCAAAGACTGCAAGTTAATCCAAACAGGAATGAAGCTAACATTGAATTGAACATCCTGATGAACGATAGGTTCACGTTGTAAAGAATACTGTAGGGCAGACTGCGCTGAGATGACATGACGCCTCACAACCGAACTAGACCAGAAGAAACGTCCACAGAGCAATGCGAGCAGAAGTTCTAGGCCATACACACACAACTGCCTTTAATATGTCCAGACTTATGAAGAAAAAGTTTTAATTGGCACCATTGCAACTGGAAATGGAAGCAAAAGGCATCTGCAATGAACTGTTTCTTCCTGATCTATCTAATTTTCTTAGTGTCACTATTGTAGAATCCAAACACTCTTTCAGAACATCAAAAAATATAACATTGCTTTTCAAATAACTTCATTTGGAGCTAAAATCCCCCGAACAAGTGTCTACATACACATAAGTAAATAATTGCTATTGACAGGTTATCGAACGTCGATAAATCTGGTCTCTCTGATAAAACAAAGCGAGAATTCTTCCGAAGTTGGGCTGAGTCAATACCACAGTATGGTTGCACCACTTCGATTCAAACGAAATGAATGGAGAAAAAGTAAAATGGGAACTATTGATAAATTTTGCGTGATGTTTTAAACAAATCCTGTTAGCAACACTAGAAAACAGCATCTGTATAGCTGCTCACCTTCCATCTCGCAAACCATCCAAGTAAGACATGCTAGGCACTGCTGGAAAAGTAAAGACCCGCTCATAAGCGACATTCTCAAATGGACTCCTATACATGAACACATTAGTGTTGACCAACCAATAGAATTTTCTTTCAGCAGTTCTGTGCAGACACTGGAAGCCATCGAGAAGACTTGCCAAGAGCGATGACCTATAGGGACGAATGGTAATAGATAGATAGATTGTGTGTGTGTGTGTGTGTGAGAGAGAGAGAGAGAGAGAGAGAGAGAGTGAGTGAGGGAGGGAATTCTTGCTATCAGCACGCTTTAATGGTGATGGTGTAGATCCACAATTTTTGTAACCGGAGATAAATTATAATAGAAATATCATTTCCTTACACACAAGGTATGACTTGACCTTTAAACTCTAAAAAAGGACTGTTATGTCGAGATGCACCAGAGACTTTGTCCACTTTGTCGTTTGAAATTGTAAATGACGCTGATAAGAAACACTGTTTCAATATATTTGAATGCTGCGAGGCTAACATGATAATGAGTAACAAGTTAGAGGATGAAATATAACTCATTTCAAAGTGTGGAAACGAAAAGAGAAGAATATAAATTCGTCCTATGATACGCATCAATTATCTATTTAGATCAATAATGAATATATCACTTTGAAATACTATGAGCTTGATCAAATTCTTTAGAATCTCTCATGCATGAAATTATATGGTTATTACTTCATGGTTCGCAGCAATTCAATCAGCCTCGAAGTTGAATTCTCTATTATCACTTTGCCGTGGACTTGTTTGCTAAGATGCAATCGGAGAGATATTTGAATATATAAAAAGAAACTCATATATACTAGGCTCATCCATTAAATAAGGGGAAACTTTTAGAAAAAGCAAAATAATTTATTTTTCATATTTTTTCTGTATAGTTTGGAATTGGTTCATAGCAAAACATTATTGAATCTCGTAAAAATATTTGTTTTGGGACAATTCAAAACGGCGGCACATCAAAAAGTGTGCTTCAGGCTTGAACACCACGCCAACAAATTGGAGACAAGGAGGTTTGGTGTCTTTAAAGGAGTTATTTAAACTTATGTGATGCCATGATCGCAAAGCAGATAATAGTTTTGATATCTTCTTTAAGAGTTCATTTTCAGCTTAATGCTTAACATAATGTTTCAATACTTCTGCGATTTCTTATATTAAAAAAAACAACACTTTCATGTTTTAATGGGACACACATAAACTGTTTCCAATGTTTTCATATGCATTAATTCAAATCTGGGCTTTTAACCTTACTGCATCGATAAATTGAATAAAATAGTCAGCGACTAAACTACAATCACTTTTTGAAAAAATGAATTCAGATCTTCAGACAAATTCTTGAAAAGGTATAAACTGGAATATGCTTTGTTACTTTTATAGTTTTAATCCTATTTCCTTTCTATTCCAATCCTCTGTACACAGAACAACACAACTAGCGTTTTATGGCATATCAACTCTTATAGGTTATTTAACAAATCCTATTTATACAAATATATCTTATATGAGATTTGTAATCGAGTAGATCCTTGATAACATTTTAAAACGAACCAGAGCTCATTTGTTTGCACACAATTAAACGGTTTCAAGTATTGCTATCTAAAATTAATAATCTAATTTGATAACAATCATTTGTTTGCACATAGTTATTTGGCTTCAAGAGCAGTAAATGAATAAATAGTTCTATTTGAGCCATAGATGGGGCCCTGAAATCGACTTGAGAGTTGTAGCAATGAAGAGGTACCCTACTTTTCCCAATAGCCCTCGAGTGAGGCGACACCATCAGATGGTTTAGTTCCATATCCATATCATTCCTTGGTGAGGTCTTATGCCTCTGAAGAGATACGTTCCGCGCATTCTGCTGCCTTAGACGATTGGTATTCTAGGATTTGAATCTTGAGATAATGATGCAGTGCACTGAGCTGTACTATTATCATTGATTGGTGTTATATCTAATACTGTCATATCGATATTAGCCGCATATTTTTATTAACATAATATACAAGGCTCATTAAATAAGTTTCCAGACTTTTTTCGTATGGGCACTTTTATTGGTAGTACACACATGAAGCTCAAGTCCCCTTTCGAAGTAATCTCCTCCGGCTGCAATGCACTTGTTGTACCATTCAAACAACTTCTGGAAGGCTTCATGGAAGTCCTCTTGTGTGAGCGTGTCAATGACCTTCGTCACAGCCTCTTTCATCTCCTCAGTTGTCTCATAACAACAGCCTCTAAGGTTTCCCTTGAGCTTAGGGAATAACCAAAAGTCACAGGGAGCAAGATCTGGACTATAGGGAGGGTGGGGAACTGCCTTGATGCCCTTCCTGGTCAAATAGTAGGTGATAAGGATGAAGTTGTGGAGTGGTGCATTGTCCTGGTGGAAATGCCACTGAGCCGATTTGAAGAGTGCCGGCCTCTTCCCTAGGAATATCTTCCTGAACTCCCTTAAAACCCCAACAACGTATTCCTTGTTGACTGTTTGTCCAGTGGGAACCCAATACATGTAGATCATGCCAGTGCTATCAAAAAAAGGGATCATCAAATTTCGTGGGTGGATTTGCTCTGTCTGGCCTTCTTGGGTCTGGGAGAGCCAGCATGCTTCCACTGGGAACTCTGTCTCTTGGTTTCTGGGTCATAGCAGTAGATCCAGCTTTCATTGCAGGTTACCAGGGCATCAAGAACTGTGGGATTTGAATTGATCAGCTCGACCATCTCCCTGCTCTCATGACAACGTCTTTCTTTCTGATCTTCTCTGAGCACCCTAGGGACAAAATTCGCGCAAATCTTCCACATCTTCAGTTCCTCGCGAATAATTGTGTACAGTTCCCACACTGACATCAAACTGTGCACTTATTGTCTCTATAGACACACGACGGTCCTTATCAATGAAATTCTTTATCTGGCCAATCAACTCTGGTGTTCTGACTTCCTTACTCCTCCCACACCTCTCATCATCCCTCACAGACTCGCTGCCTTCCTTGAATCTCTTATGCCACTCAGAAACTAATACTCGATTCATGCGAGATGGTCGAAAAGCAGTCTGAAGCATTCCATACGTACTGTGGCATCATTTTTTCCAAGTTTAAAACACAATTTTATAGCATATCGTTTTTCTAAAGTGTCCTGACGTCCAGATTGCATTTTTGAAATTCACCAGCTGTGACAATCAGGTTTTAGTAGGGTGTATTCCCATTCCTTCGGTAGCTGTTCATTTGAAGCTGAAATCATCAAAATTGGTCAGGCATCTCATAATATGTATAGCAATAACATAGTGAATTTTCAAGAGTCTACGACAATTTTAAATGCCTGTACAAAAAAGTCTGGAAACTTATTGAAGGCACCTCGTATTGTGCAACGTGAAATATTTGTTCAGTTTATTAAGTTAGAATAAAATACTTTTAAAAAAATTTTGAAATTATCTTTACTCAACAATGTATTTACAATCGGTTTTGTTCTGCCAAGTTCTAAGATCTTGCGAGAAACTTCATAATTTTTCCACCCAAAACTCCTTACGGATTTTAACAAATAACAGCTTTGGGTGTCTTTTGCAGTCTTCCAAGGGAGTGAAAAAATATTCCTGTTAATAATTGGATTAAACATGAAGATTATTATCTCAAGAAACCAACATTACATTACCTTGCAAGTTGATAAATAATTAAAATTTGCCCATTAGGTACGAAACATTGCTTTTTTCAACATATTCATTAACGAAAATTTGGTTTCGCCTCTTTGTAGGATCCTTGCATGCATATTTCCGGAATATCTTGAATCTAGTCCCTTTAGATTTATAAAATCTAAAGATTCTAAATATTTCCATTACGTAGATGATATATTACAAAGAAATCTGCGGAATAATGACTTAACAAAAATTATGGATAAACTAAACAAAATTGAAACTACCATAGATTTTCCTAACGAACAAAAAGTTAACAATGTCTTATTTTCTTAGATATTTTACTGATATATATATATATATATATATATATATATATATATATATATATATATATATATATATATACCAACCCCTTCCGCTCGGACAGGATATGACACAAGGTCAATTTTTAGGCGGAGTTTAACAGGTTTGAATTCAGAGTTTTCTTTCTAATATTTTACTGATAGATAATAACCAGAAATTGTAATTTAAAATTCTGTAGAAATCCACAAATAAAAATGCCCATAGACATTTTTACTCAAATCATAACAGAAAAATAAAAAGTGAGATTATCATAAGTTTTTACCTGCGAACTCTTCGAATTTCTTTTACCAAATATTCAAATGATGAATTTAACTTCATACAAATTTTATATCCTAAATCCTCAATGCATTGTGCTAAAAATAAAAGCTTTCAAAATTCTCATACATAAATGTTTTCCAAATATTTCTCACCATAATTTGTCGAATAATCATATATTACACATATATTATTTGACCCAATAACTCGACGATAAACATCATAAAAAACATAATAAAAACACCATAAAACCGTCATTGGAATCAAAACAGTTGCAAACTCTTTAAAAAGAAGAATATAATTTATAAGTTAACAATACACACATAGAATCTGATGCTGGAGTTTATGCTATCCAATGCTTGTGTGGTAATTAAAAAAAATACATGTATATGACTCCTCGTCTAATCCAAAAGCGAATTTACGGGCATAAAAGAGACTTGAAAAATTCAATGGTCTGGTATGATTTAGAAACTAATCACAAATTTGACTTTGCAGATTCAAAAAATGTTAGTTAATCTACATAAAAACAATTCGAAACATTGTTGAATCTTGCATTATTTCTACCTAAAATAATACTTTTAAAAAATCCGACTTTTTCAGCTTATTTTCTTATGTAGTCAAATTAGTGCTCAAAACATTACAAGATCCCTTATTTGAAATGATTAGTTTTCATTCTTTTTTTTAAATTTATACTCACTCTTTATTTTTTCTCTGTAACGCATCTGGTCATATTTCTTACAAAGGCACAAGCAACTAAACAATAAAGTAGAAAAATATAAAGGATTTAAAGAAAAAGAAGAGAATGAAAAAGAGAGAGCGGTGAAATTAATATATATATATATATATATATATATATATATATATATATTTATGTATATATATATATGTATATATATATATATGGGGGGGGGTAATTTTGTGAGAAATATAACTGGAAGTGTTTCTGAGAAAACATCAAAAGTGAATATAAATAAAAATAACTCTGGTAAAAAAAAATTGTTGCATCGATATCAACCACCGTTATTATCAATTTTTAATGCACTGATTTCAAATATGAAGTTGTTTTTTTTTCCTGAATGCTCTTATTTTTTTGTTATCGAAGTATTTTAAAATATCAAAATTTTATCTTCGTCTCACTGTCATCGTCATCAATTAGAAGCATGTGATTGAACTCTCATTAAATTAGCGGTTGAATAAAAGAAGAAAATGTTACATAGTCTTATTTTATTTGCAACACAATTTGAAACATCTTCATCAATACAAAGGATAGAATTTATATGAAACTCATTGTTAGGTAAAATATTTGTTGCTATGAAGATACGAAGCTCATTTACATTTTAGTTAGGAGGGATTATTACTTGAAGCTCTTTCGTTTGTGGACTGTCTCAAGGCAATCTCGTTTAATGTTCCAACTGTAATCAGCTACCAGATGTTTGTCCCATGTCCCTTGGTAACGCTCTTCCATGGTCTTGAGGTCCTAATGGAACCACTAGCCTTGCTCGTCACTTACTGCCCTTAAGTTCTCAGGAAATCTATCAAGATAACTGTATAGAAAATGGAGTTTACCATGTTGCATCCTACGTTATGAAAAGCAGACAAGAAATTTGTTACAAGGGTTTCAAAGCTGTCAGCCGTTTTATTACAAAGAAAGTTATGCTCCCCTTTCCTTATCATTCATCTTTCTGACGAGTCTTAATCACATACAAGTGCGTGAATCTATGGTCCATTGACAAATGACAAACTAGAGAGAACCGAGACTATGTGTTAGAAGCATTTACAGTCAGTATTTAATGCTCTGACAAACGGTTTCAGCAAACCCAGCTTTATGTACAAAGAAGAAAATATGACCTTTTCTCCACTAATAATTGGATAATTAACGCTATTTGGCATACCAACACCCAGAGTTTCACGTAAGTGCAACTCTTTCTGGTTCCAATGCTTATCATTTGCTCGGCTGTCTTATTTGCAAATAAAGCAGGGATATTTTGTAAATCCTCTTTGTTGACCAAGGAAGAAGTTCACGCAAATTTTCCAATTGTGCTCTTTGTATTTTAGTAGGTCTATCAAAGACTTAATGTTATTATGCTCCTCTCGTAAACACAGAGTGACCTACAGGAAGAGCAGCATAGACATTGCTATTCTGCAGTAGAACACACTTCAGGCTGCGCTTAGCACTATCTTGGAATAATCTCCAATAATTTGGATTATACAATGGAATTCCTTATTCTTAGATAAGACCCGAGATATTATAATTAACAAACTGATTCTCCTCAATATAAAATTCTGCAAAAACAGTTCCCGATTTCGGAAGTATGAAGTAGTTTTGTTCAGTAGAGCCTTTTCTTGTAACCTAGAAGCAAAAATATTCTGCTGCATTTTTGGAGAAACCACAATAACGCACAAGTTCATTCAGTTCTAACTGGCTAAACTGCTTAGAAGTTGATGACTTTGATGTAGCATAAAGTTCATCGGAATCTGTCAGTATTTCTTGAAGTACATCGTCAGTCTCTTGCATTTCGTTGATACTCTCTTCTCCAGACGGAGACAACATAGTAAAAACTGTAACTGGTTGCTCATCAGATTGCAGAGTAGGTTGAATTGCTGATGGGATTCTCGAATAAGTGATTTTATGTCCGTTTTTCTTGCCAACGCTTTAACCAGACAAAATAAGTCAGTTGTATGGGCCTTCGTTTCCCGCCAGGTCATGGGAATTCAAAAGAGTAAGCACTTACGTTTCTCTTTCGTCAAGTCATGCAGCATTTCCTCGCGGGTATGACACGCAGTAAGTGGGGCCCATTTCTTGTCTTGGTCAACGAGAGTAAGTTTGAAGTAAGCATTATAGGCTCGCTTCACAAACCATGTTATATTGACGAATAAGCGTGAAGTACCAATAAATATTGCAGAAAGCGTCAGGTTTGTTCGCACATTGATGCCTCTTTGTAGCCATGATCAAATCTGACAGAAAAAACAAATAAAAGCAAATGCCCATATTGAATCCATAAATGCGTAAGTAATTCATTTAGCCACAAAAGAATAAAATGTAATTCCTCAAATTGCAAGAAAACTCGAGAATACAGAACAAAACCGTTTCTGTATTTGAAATCAGCAGATCAAAAATAGTAAAAAAAAAAAAAATCTCACGCAACTGAAATTTTCAAAAAATTTGTTGTCCAGTGTAATAAATAGAAATTAACGGACTATACAACGATATATATATATATATATATATATATATATATATATATATATATATATATATATATATATATTGTATAGAAGGAAATACGTTAAGCTTTAAAATACATTACGAAGACTAATTACGTTGAAGTTTTGAAACAGAATGCTACAAACGAAAATAGGATGTTAAAAACTTCATCATTTTGGGGTTTATTTAAAAAAAATTAAAAATAATTCAGAAGATACGACATGATATGTTAAATGCCTTGATGATTGTTTAATGAAAAACCAAAACGATTTGCGAAGATAGATAATTCATCTATAAATCATCCTTTGAATACTTTTTTTTTCATATATATATATATATATATATATATATATATATATATGTAGGGAGAGTGAAGTAGCATTTGTTGAAATGGAAGGAGAGAGAGAGAGAAAAAGATTTAGAAAAGGGAAGAAAAAGAGCAAGAGAAAGATAGGTGGAGGAAGTATAAATATATTAATATGAACATAATTTTGAACATAATTTTTTGTTCAAATCTTCTTCCGAAATATTATGATATCTTAATATGTTCTATATATGTGCATGTATATAATATTTCAACCTTCATCAAATATGCATAAAAGTGTCTCCAATATACTTGGAGACAGCCTTGGATGAGAAAGTTGTTTTTTTTTTTGTCCTTTAGGGCAGATAGATAAAGAGAAAATTTTGTTTTTTTGATTTTTTCTTTGTCTTGATATACAAAAGTGTGGCATTCGGGCGTTTGGATTTCGGATATTCATGCATATAAATCAATTCACAATGAGTTTGATGGCGCTAATGCTGAATGGAATTATTCTATCTTTGCATATTTAAACATTGAATATACAGGATAGCTGATTGATTTGACGGCATGTCAACCCTCGTTGGGTTATTTAATGCCGAAGTCAACCTTTCTTTGTTGCAAAACATTTTACATAGTTTAAAGTCTCTGATAATAATAATAATAATAATAATAATAATAATAATAATAATAGCGGACAGGTAGAGACTATCCAAACGACAGCATTGCTAAGAACAGCCAAAATCCTGAGACGAGTCCTGGAGACTTGAGGTGACTTGCTGTCACTCAAACTCCAGTGTAAAACCATCAGTTAACGCTGATGTGAAAAACTCTAAAGGAGTATAATAATAAACGAAAAGAAGGATAGGTACATTGACCTTGCTAGAGAATTGAAGAAACTATGGAACATGAAAGTGACGGTGGTACCAATTGTGATTGGTGCTTTTGGCACAGTGACTGAAGAATTATTAAAGGGCCTGGAGGATTTGAAAGTTGGCGGACGTGTGGAGACCATCAAAATGACAGCATTATTTAAGACGGCCAGAATGCTGAGAAGAGTCCTGGAGACTTGATGTCATTCAAACTCCAGTGAAAAACCATCAGCTAACGCTGGTGTGAAAAACTCTTAAAGAGTAAGTAATAATAATAAAGCTTCACTGTTGGACCGCGAAATTCAATTTTGATAAAAAAAAAAAAAAAAAGTAATAGTTTAGCACATGTTAGTGCCAACCCTAAAAGATAGAGGAAAAAAAAAGATAGAAAAAAAAAAGAAAAAAGAAAGCAATCCAAAGGAGAAAGTAACCCCACCGTCTGTAAAATAGTGGAGGCTCACCTGTATATAAATGCTCGTAAAATTAGAAAAATTATTCTAGTGACCATTTGCTAAAAGAATCTAAGGAAGAAAAGGTCGTCCATTTCAAGAAAAGTATGTCGAAAAGTTTAGTAACATAGTTCTGCTAAAATTTTCATTTAAAAATGAATATTTTATTTTTATTCAATTTTCCACTGTAAAAGTCTTTGTATATCATTATGTGTTTTCAATGAAAGAACAATTTACTAATAGGCCGACTATAAATCTTAAAAGAAAAGCTTCAACGCTGGACCGCGAAATTCACTTTTCAGTAAAAATGTAGAACTATAACACGTGATAATGCCAATTTTCAGAAGACTGGGGGAAAACAAACAAACGAGCAAACAAAAGTAAGGAAGGGACTAAAATAGAACGGGAAGAGAAGAAAAAGAGAATTCTCTTATCTTGGACTTTTTTGTCACCCGCTGTTCATGTACAGCCATCATAGCTGTTCTTAGTCACATCTGTGTCAGGCGCGCAGATCATAAACTACCCCTGGGTCTGGTATAGCCACAATATACCACCCATGATAAAAAAAGTCAAATCACAATATTACACCACGTGAGACCCAGGCAACAGGCCTGGGTGTTATGATCGGCAGGTGCTCTCCTGATAGCCAACATGGGAGACTCGATCGTCATCCTACGATTGTTGGCTGCTCTTTTTTAAGGTACATAAACGATGACGTAACAAGCCACTACGATTAGAGACCTACACGCAAAACATGGACTAGGGAAAATAATCAATTTGCACTACAATGCTATCTTAGTAGCAACCCTTCACAAAGAAGATACAGGAAAAGAATGATAGAGATTTGGCATGAATGTGCGAACTAGCAACTAGCAAAAAGCTAGCCGATTAAGTTAGAACAATAATTAAGAAGGGTTGGTTTTCTGACCTTGAATTACTAGAAATCCACCAAAAAACACTGAAACAAAACTATAAAACAGTACCAGACACATCAAGTGGTGTCAAACAAAAACAATCCAACGAAAATGAACTGCAAACTTCGGCAAATGAAAACACCACACTCCCAAACGATACGCTAGCAAGCAACCAGGAAAAAACACTATCACAAAAACAAAAGATAAATCTAGAAAATGTAAAGAGAATCATTAGTAGTGAAAAGACTATTCTTTTATTTCATTGTAAAGAAATACAATGAAGGCACAAGGCCTTAAGGTTTTGGGGGAGAGAAAGGGAGCGGTCTTGCTTTAACTATATTTTCTAAGGGAACCTAGTTAGCCACATTCGCCGACCCATTCAACAATACAATATATAATCATTCGTCCATCGCCATGCACGCAGCAACCACCAAAATACCACATTTGCTCTATGAAAAAGACCTACTTAAAACCCGAAAGTAGTGTATGATTTTATTTACAATGTATGGTTTTTTACAATGGATATGATGGGAATGGGAGAGAAAAAAACCTGAAAAGTATGTATACATGAAAATAAGGAAAAAATTCCCCGTTTGGTTATCCTCCCATCCCCCCGTCTATAAAATTGGAGGCCGACTGTTTTCCGGGTCGAAAAAACCGGAAACAAGCCGGACCTACCCTAGGTGGGGCGGGAATCTTAATCTACAAGAAATAAAGGGTCGGGCTCGGTATGGGTCGATAGAAGCAGGTAATATGATTTTTTACATAGGAATGTTCAAGATCTTCAATAAAAGCGGACTGGGATACGGGTTGAGGTACAAAAATAATGGGGATGGGGAAGATCTTGAGAACTAACGGCTAGATGAGGGGGACAATGACTCACAACATACTGCTAACTAGGTTACAAGGGAAAAACCTACTTACCAAGGATGGGGTCCCTAAGGACCCGTACAGTAGACGCCATGGGCCGGCAGAGGAGGGAAGGATGACTCCAACATTGCCCCCTCTCTTACGACCAGGCTCGCTGCATTCGCCCACCTTTTGCTGAATGTTATGCGATCCAAGCGTTTTCTATCGCATCTGATTTTGACCCTCAGCTGATGCCGAAAATACAAAACCAGATCACGATGAGAAAAGTTTGCATCGTCGTACAATCCCTTGTTTCGCTTTGTCCAAATCACCATTCGGGCAACAGCAAGGATCGCGAGAAACACCACACGCTTCTCACCATGAAATGGAGGAAGAACGTTGTCTACGACGTAACCAACGTCGAGCAGCACGAGCTGTTTGGGTTCGATGCGAGCCGTCCACTCCCCGACGTGATCCCAAAACGGGTGGACTCGCTCGCAGTAGTAGAAGGCGTGCTCAGCCGTTTCTTCCAAGCCACTGCCGCAGCGAGGGCAATCAGGCATGTCTGCCAGGCCTGCTTTGAAGTTCAAGCCGCGAAGGGATAACGCATTCCAAACAAGTCGCCAGGTGAGCGAAAACTCGGAGTTGTTCAAGCTCGATCCTGGCACCCAATTCCAGTGAGAGCGGATCTCCTCCGCTGTCCAGCCGTGCCGCTCACTGAGAGGATCAGAAGCGGAACCCACCACTAATTCCCGATACAGTTCCTTCCGAGGCCATGAAAGGTCACTGGACCCAAGAAGGTTACGAAGGGCTTTTCGGCACTCGCGGACAAACAGTGCTTCACCCAAAGGCCTACGTCGACCTTCAGCCTTTGGGTCTGAGTTGAGGCGAGGAAAAGTCCGACTCGCCTTTTGTCTCTATACTGAGTCCCCCGTCAAGACTCGGCCCAGATATGCAAGTCTTTCAGCAAGCCAGTGGCTCTCCAGATCAGGCATACCCAGACCCCCGTTGCGTGTACGTTGGATACAGACCTGCCTACGGACCATCGGCCTTGCACCCGCCAGAGCAATCTGGAGAGGGATCGTTGCAGCGCCAACCGATGTGCCTTAGGCAGAGGAAGTACAGCCGATCGGTAAAGGATCAAGGGGAAGACGTACGTGGCGCACGCCTCCGCCTTGCCCTTTAAGGACAACCTCCCTGAAAGCCAGATTCCCACCAGAGCATTCACCTTAGCATGTATTTCCGACCAATTTCGCTCCAGTTGGAGGCCGGGCCCAAACCACACCCCGAGGATGCGGATGGGTCCGTCACTCCAGCGGAAGGGCCCTGAAAGAGTATTGCTACCCCTCCAAGCACCGAACCGCAAACCTTCGCTTTTGTCAAAATTGACCTTGGCCCCTGCAATCCGCTCGTACTCGACAACCGCCTCTTTCACAGCCTCTATATCCAGCCGGCGGGATACAAAGACTGTGATGTCATCAGCGAATGCGGAAACCCTTGCCGCAAGGCAGCCAACGAAAAGGATACCGCGCAGTACCGGACTTGTCCCCTCATCCCTAAGCCTGCACAGGAGGGGCTCCAACGCAAGGACATAAAGAAGAGGAGACAGAGGGCAGCCCTGCCGGACCGAACGTTCGATCGCGATCACCCCCGAACGCCTTCCGTTCACCTGCACCACTGCACTCCGCTTAAAAATTGACCTTGTGTCATATCCTGCCCGAGCGGAGGGGTTGGTAAATAGTACCTGCACCACTGCCTGAGGGTTGTGGTACATCATGCTAATCCATCTGCGGAACTCGGGTTTGAATCCGGCAGTCTCCAAAACAGACGCCAAGAACCGATGGTCAACCCTATCGAAGGCATTGGTCTGATCTAAAATGATCAGCGCGGCTTCAGTGTCGTCTTTTATCCCCTCTAGGACCTCGCGAATCAAGTGCAGGTTGTCCTGGATCGATCTTCCCTTCACAGCAAAGGTCTGTTCGGGGCCGATCAGATCGCTAATGACAAGCTGTAAACGATTCGCTAAGACCCGGGCCAAAATCTTTAACTCTGGGTTAAGCAGAGTTATGGGCCTGTAATCATCTAAACCCTCCCAAACATGCCTGCCACCTTTCTTCAGCAATGTGATCACGCCCTTGGTAACGCTACCAGGGATGGCTCCCTGGGCGAACCAATGGTTGAACATATCCATCAGAATAGGTACAAACATGTGCGACATCCTCAAGTACACTTCGTAGGGCAAACCATCTAGTCCCGGCGACTCGTTCAGGCCGACCTGCTTCAACGCATCACGGACTTCGCATTCAGTAACCACACCCTCGCAACTAGCCGCTTCAGCCGCCCCAAGGCAGGGGAAGTCGGCGAGATAGCTACGAAACTCCCGGAGCGGGAGATCAATGCAGCGGGCAAAGCGATCCCGAAAGTGCGCCCGAAAGGCGTCACGTATCCCCCGAGTCGATTGCAACAGTCGCCCGTCCGGGCTCTTGACAGAAGCGATGTACCGATCGGGGAACATTCGCACTTCTTCACGCGCAGTCACGTTCGATTTCACAGCTTCGTTGAGAACTCTTTTTAACCTAGATCTAACTACTGATCCCTTGTAGCGCTCACTACTCTCACGCTCAAGGTCCCTCCTAGTTAGCTCTACACCTAGGGAGTCCCCCCCAGCCACCGCCCGGGAAAGTCTATCTTCTATAGATTTCGCCTCCGCGGTCCTATCTAAATTGAGCTGTCAACCGTACTTGGTGGCGAAATCTCAACTCCTATGTTTAAGAGAAACCCACCACCTATTCCCAGTAACCGCCCCCACTAACGCCCGCTTAATTAGGGATTCCAGCCGGTCCCGGAAGTCCCGTATCTCCAGTAAGGAGGTATTGAACTTCCAGTAGCCGGCTAGACTAGGCCTATTAGCTAACCGCAGACTGACCCTAACAAGTTTATGGTCAGTCCACGCTATCAAGTGGAACGTTGGACCACTAACGAAATCAATGTCAGCTCGTCTAACTAACACTCTGTCCAAGTAGGAGCCTACTTTGACAAAGGGCGAGCTATCTAGCCACGTCCACATCTCCCGCCCTGGGTGATCCAGACGAAACCTGTCGACCAAATCATGACGAGTCATGAAGCCGACAAGGCTGCTTTCACACCTTCCCAATCTGCTAGCTCCCCGCCCGACCGTATCTACCTTGGGATCGAGGATCGCATTCCAATCTCCCATTAAGACTAGCCGCTTCGTATTGTCCAGGAACGGCGCCAACCGACGAAAAAAGGAAACCCTCTCCGCAGCGATATTGGACGGATAAAGCGCAACCAGACGGAACTTGAAACTTTTAACGGCAACATCGACCACAACCAGCCGGCCCCCGTCACCTGCAAAAACAACGTCAACATCAGCATCAAGGCTGCGTCCAACTAGCAAGGAGACCCCAGCGTTGGTGCCGCTGCTGTATGCTGAGAAAACGTTAAAGTCGCTTTCCAGCACCCGACAGTCAGCACCACAAGTGAAGTGGGTCTCTTGCACTGCAGGAACATCTACACCGAGGTTCCTGAGTTCAGCAAGCAAACGCGCACACTTGCTTGAATCCATCAGTCCCCTCACATTAAAACTGGCAAGGTTTAGAATCATCAGTCCCACTTACCTTACTCAGTGTCGACTACGGGCCGGAAATCCTTCGGGGTGAGGATGCCGACGGACTGACGCAGGGAACCGGTGCCGAGTTCTGTGGTAACCCGGTTGTCCCTGGTGATTCCGCCGACATCTATGGGAAACCGCAGCTTTTGGGACCTATAAAGAGACGGGTGAACCAAAATAGGGACTCTACCCGAACAAAAAGGAATACATTTTTTCAAGGAGGAGTGCTCCAATTCCGCCAACTTCATGCCCGTATCAGTCTGACAGACCGTACTCAAGAACTTCTACACGCCCTTGGTAGTGAAAAGACTATTCTACCTTCATTAAGAAACATAGAATGGAAAACACTTAAGATAGAAAAGAATAAAATAAATCACATACTACCTTACATACCGATGAATAATATAACCGAGTTAATTGAACTAATCTATGCAGGTGCAAAATTAGTTTGTGAGAAAATTGGGATCCCCTCAAAAAGCACGAAGAAACAGTCAAAACCGGGATGGGAAATTCGACTGGAAACGCAAATAAAAAAAATACGAAAACAAACCAGAATGATAAAAAAAAGAGAGGCGCTGAAAAAAGCGGGAACAAAAAGGAACATGCAACACTAGAAAAAACAGCAGTATAACTTGAGAAAATAAACCAGAAAGTGCTGGCGAAAGAAGGAAGATTAAAGAGATATCAACAAAGGGTAAAACAATATGATGAAAATTGGATGAAAATATGGCAACCAAAAAAATATAATGACAATGCTGAATGGATAAAAATTACAAGAGAACTAGATTTACTTGAAGAATCCCCCAAAACGTAAATACACATCGATTTACTCAAAACAACACTAAAAAGAATATCAAACTGGAAAACGCCAGGCCATGATGGAAAACATGGCTTCTGGTTCAAGAAATTCACCTCTATTCACGGCAGACTAGCACTAGAAATGAACAGATACCTACAAGGCGCGCAAGTACCTGACTGGGTGACCAAAAGAAAGACTACATTAACACAAAAGGACCCAAGCAAAGGTATTGCTCCAAACAATTACAGACCCATAACCTGCCTACCAATAATATGGAAAATACTTACAGTACAAATAAGGGAAAAGATCTACTACTCGCTAAAAAGCAGCGGATTGTTCCCTGACGAATAGAAAGGATGCCGCAAATGATCCAAAGGTACAGCAGAATTACTCTACATAGATCAGGACATCCTAAATGAGAGCAAGACAAGACGGAAAAATCTAGCCATGGCCTGGATTGACAACAAAAGACATATGATATGGCTCCACAAAGTTGGATACTACACTGTCTACAAATATACAAAATATCACACGAAGTCATAAACTTTATCGAAAAGACCATGCAAACCTGGAGAGTGGAGCTGAGTGCAGGAGGAAGAAGCTTAGCTGAAGCAAAGATCCAAAGAGGCATTTTCCAAGGAGATGAACTATCACCCTAACTATTCATAATAGCCATGATGCCACTTAACCACATACTCAGAAAATGCACTGCCGGATACAAACATAGCAGATCGCAAGAGAAGATCAATCACCTAATGTACATGGATGACATTAAACTATTTGCGAAAAAATGAAAAAGAACTGGAAACTCTCATACACGCCGTTAGAATATGTCAGGACATAGGAATGAAATTTGGCATAGAAAAATGTGCCATGCTCGTCATGGAAAGTGGCAAACGACATATGACTGACGGAATGGAACTACTAAATCAAGACAAAATTAGAACGCTCGGAGAAAATGAAACCTACAAATATTTGGGTATCTTGGAGGCTGACACCATCAAACAAGGGGAAATGAAAGACAAGATTCGAAAAGAATATCTCAGGAGAACTAGAAAACTACTCGAGACAAAACTGTTCAACAGAGACCTCATCAAAGGAATAAACACTTGGGCTGTGCCCCTCGTTAGATATTCGGGACCCTTTCTCAAGTGGACCAGAGATGAACTTAAACAAATGGATAAAAAAACAAGAAAACTAATGACCATGCATAAGGCATTACATCCTAGAAACGACGTTTACAGACTATATGTATCTAGAAAAGAGGGAGGAAGAGGACTTGCCAGCATCGAAGACAGCGTTGACGCATCGATACAATGGCTCGAAGTCGAAGTAGAAAAACACGAACGAGAACTAATTACAACCATCGGAAACGATATGGACAACACGATAGACGATAGAATGACAACAACTAGGAAACAAAAGTGGGAGAATAAACAACTCTGCGGCCGCTTTAAACGACTAATAAACAACATCTTACACCAGAAAACCTGAACCTGGCTAAGAAAAAGAAACTTTAAGAGAGAAACGGAATCTCTCCTAATAGCAGCTCAGGACAAAGCCATAAGGATCAATCATATCAAAGTGAGAATAGATTAGACGCAACAAAACAGTAAATGTAGGCTATGTAGTGACAGAGACGAAACGATCAATCACATAAGGAGTATAAGGGGAGACACGACTGGGTCGGCAAGGTGATCCACTGGGAAATGTGCAAGAAATTTAAATTTGGCTATACGAACAAATGGTATATGCACAACCCAGCACCTGTCCTAGAAAATGACACGCATAAACTCCTATGGGACTTTAGCATACAAACGGATCACCTAATCCCGCCAGAAGACCAGACCTTATAATAATCTATAAAAGAAAGAAAATTTGCAAAATTGTCGACTTTGCTGTCCCGGCAGACCACAGAATAAATATGAAGGAAAGTGAAAAGAAGCATAAGTATCTCGACCTTGCTAGAGAATTGAAAAAGCTGTGGAACATGAAAGTGATGATTGTGCCAATAGTGATTGGTGCTTATGGCACAATAACTAAAAGATTTTTAAAAAGGCCTGGAGGATTTTGAGGTTGGCGGGCGGGTAGAGACTATCCAAATGACAGCATTGCTGAGAACGGCCATAATCCTGAGACGAGTCCTGGAGACTTGAGAAGACTTGTTGTCGTTTAAACTCCAGTGAAAACTATGTGCTAACACTGATGCGACCCATAATAATAATAATAATAATAATAATAATAATAATAATAATAATAATCAATTGTAAACAATTTTATCTTTCATTTTCTGCATGGAAATACTTTTCTTATGATTTCGAATATTCCTATCTAATAGTAATCTATGCATTTCGAGCAATTATATAGTTTTAAGTAACTAATAGTAATCATGTTACAACAATTATAGCTTCAATAACTATTCCTAATACAAATAATTAGTGCAGTTATATATTTTCAACTCTTCCTACTTTATACTTACAGGTTTTAAACAGATCTATATGACTTATAGATGGAATCTTTAGAGGCACAAAAACTTCGTGTCAGAAAGAAACTGGGAATAACAACAACAAATGAGATGACTTCGATACCTCGTAGAGTTCTATTTCTCAAGTTTAGGCGGGGGGGTCTGGCTATTCTACTATGGTTGTAGTTAGCGTATTCAAAACTCTCTATCGATATGGATGATTGAATGTCCATCAGTAGCATTATTGTATAAATTGTTTGGTTAAAGATCTTTCAACTTTATTATCCCATATGATCTAATAATTTACTTAAATATCCGTGTCACTCTATCGGCAGGGCTTAGAATACACTATAGAAGGTTGAGACGCTCCATCAAAAAGGGGTGTCCTTGGTATGACTCTTAACTGCATGTAGTGGTGAAGTTCCAGTGCTGGACTTCTGGAAAATTTTGGGTACCCACTCATTTCCATTACTCCTAGGTCCACTCTGCCTCTGAGTTGTTGTAACTATTAAGTTCCCATTTATGGTTCAAATATTGGATTGAATCATAAATAATTTACATTTTAAAAAGCAAATTGTAACTAGAGATTACAAACTTTAAATGTTTCAAACACAAATGGAAATTACCTGATCACAGAGTGCCTTCATTGGTCATTCTTCTTTTAGCAGTAAAAGAGTAAACATTATCAATGGTTTTACCCCCTTAAATGGAGGAATTGAAAGTGCATGTTCAAGACGTAATATTGTGGGAATTTAATAATAAAAAAAACACTACAGAAACACTTAAGAAACTTTTTAGTGTTTATGGCGAAAGTGTCATTACTGACCACTGAAATTGCTGTTTAGAGTTTCGATCTGGTGATACGCCATTGTGGGATTAACAGAAACCCGGACGCTCATCAAATCTTAACCAAGATGCTTTAAGAGAGTTGATAAAATGCAATTTCCACTTGACCTCAAAACATCCCAATCCACAATCTGTCACCACTTGAAAAAGATAGGAAAAGTGAGCAAGCTGAGCATTCGGATTCCTTGTACTTTTTGTGAGAAGAATAAGGAAGATCGTATACCCATTGCAACAAATCTTCTTTCGAGACAAAACTGATGCATTTTTAAAGAATATAATAACAGGTGATGAAAAATTGGGAATTTTGACAATGATCAACGCAAAAGGGGGGGGTTGACAAGAATGAATCTACGCTGCCGACCCATAAAGCTGAGCATCATAGAAGAAAACTTATGGTGTGGGATCACCGTGGTATTATTCACTTTTAGTTTTTAAAACGCATTCAGACACTCAAGACAGACTTATACGTTCAACAGTTGCAACGTATGCCTAAAAATCTTTTAAGAAAATCCATTGCACTCATTATAGAAGCATTATGCTTTTCCCAGAAAACACTCGACCATCCAACCAGTATCAAACAGGAAAAAGCATTTAGGCTGGTCTATTTTACCCCATTCACCATATTTACCAGATCTTGCAGCAAGTGATCTCCATCTTTTTTATTCTCAACAAAATACTCTGAATGATAAAAGATTTTCTCAAGAATATCAAGTCAAAACATTATTGGAAAACTTCTTGAGATTAAAACCAGCTGAATTTTACTTGAAAGGGATGAACAAATTGCCTGATAAATGGCGAAAAGTGGTTAAAAAATAATGAATGTACAATAGATTGGAATTCATTCATGGTTAAAGTATTCAGGAATACGTTATATTTTACTAAAAAGGAAATTATTTATGAGTAATTCAATAGATCTGTTTTAAAAATTATTCGTATTGGATTCCTATGCAAAAAAAAAAGATCTTACTATACTTAAATACTCTTACTATTAAACAACTAAACAAAAAATGTAAATATAAACGTACAATGAATGTAAGTCCCTTAAAACTCGTCATAAAATAATCCCAGAAAATCAATCAATCATAATTCTTCATTTATATTTTATTTGTTGCATATTAGCATAAATTACTTTCCCAAAAAGAAAAATGGTTAATATAAAAATATTTAAATATCGCTTTACTTACATATACAGACGCAAGCATAAATCTAAATATTGAAATTAATATACATACGTTAGGAATTATTGTATGAAGAAAAGAAAGAGAAAGTAGAGAACTGTATATGACTTTCTCAGATGGATAATTTAGTCCCATGATAACGTGACCAATTAAATCAACACGCTAAAATCTCTCAGAATGTCTTCAACCTTTTCCACTGTTTTTCTTTCTTATTCTCTTCATTTTTCAAAACAATACGACAATCAATTAAATAGCAACTCTCCAAAGTCGGAAGAATTCCATTTAAGACGACGCCATTCAAATGATGGAAAGCTTTATTTATTGATATGAACAAGAATGGAATTGTCGCGTCTTAGTGGGTGCCCTACAGTCAGCTCTTCTTTTTGTTAGCATCCAAGTTAACAACTTTTCATTGGATAAGGCCATCACAGCCAACATTTATCGGAAACATGTAAAGATTTCTTGTCATTTGTATGCTTCAGGTTTAACAATGACAGGAACTGATAAGAACTCTTGTCCTATAGAATATACAGAATATGTTGGATATATTCTGAATGTATTGGCTTTCGGGAAAATCTGGTCTATTTCTTAAAAGAAGTCTAAAAAACAACTGAAAAAATAAGTGCATAAAGCAGAGAGAGAGAGAGAGAGAGAGAGAGAGAGAGAGAGAGAGAGAGAGTTGAAAATATGCTTTAAATGCCTTAAAAATCTTGATTCATCCTTTTATAAATTTCTACACTTTCAGATTTTTATTCAATGTAAAAAAAATCACTTAACATCAATTTCCAATAATTTCTGATTTTTAGAAATCAAGAATTTGCCAGTAATTCGAACTTCATTACTCTGTTATTACATATTAACGAATGTAACCAATTTTGCACTGAGCATGCTTTACATCGTTATAAACCGAACACAACGACTCAGAAATATAATTCTATAATTGATAATTTATTGGAGGTGCTCGTGGTGTAATGGTTATCGTCGTAGGCGAATTGAGTTCAAATCCTGGACGAGAATGATTGCATTTCACATAGCACTAATACCCATGGGATAGGTATGAATCCAATAATTCTCCCTGCAGTTATGGGTAAATAGTAGGACAGACTGGGTTCTTCAGCCTTGGTAAGGCAACTAGTCTAGGAGAAGGAAAACTCTGAATTCAAACCTGTTAAACTTCGCTTAAAAATTGACCTTGTGTCGTATCCTGCCCGAGCGGAGGGGTTGGTAAATAGGATAATTTATAATTTTGTTCCGATCCACTAAATTTATAATTTATATGAATAAATAACTTTATAGTTTATAGTATATAATCTTATAAAAAATCTTATTAAAATTTACAATTTATAACATATAATCTTATAAATTTATAATATATAATCTTATAAATAATATAATATTATAATATTACTAATGTATATTATAATATATGATCTTATAAATTTATAATTTATAATTTTGCTTCGATTAACTTCGATCAGTGTCCTCTTTTCAGTCAATGTACCGTCCGGCCTTCGGGTGTCTGTTGGCGTTAAAATGCTGAAAGCTTCTAAATAAATACTTTATTCAATTCATAGAGACACGGACAGCGGGAGGTAAACAATCTAACCACCATAATTTTAATAAAGGTGTCGGTTTAAAATCCCAGAAGATAACATATTACAACAGACATCCCAAGAGAACTGGGGGATACAACGGCCGAGACTTTGTAACTGTAATAACAACCATGATAAGAAACCTATCCCAAATATATCAGGGTGTTCTCATGGTGTAATGGTCAAAGCGCTGGACTACGGAATGGTAGTAAGCGAGTTCGAACTCCAGTCGCACTATAATGTTTACTTTCGGAAAAATACCCTTGAGAAAAATGTGAACCCCCTTAACCTCCCAGCTATGGGTAAAATAGCATTACTGCTGTTATTCTCGAAGGATGGATTTGGCATTAAATAAACAACGAAGTTTGATATGCCATTAAACAAAGAAACCAAACCAAACCAAACCAAGTATACCAGTGTAAAATAATGTTAATTATTCATCTAATGAATTCAAAAATAACGAACTGAATTAAGCAATGTATATATACTTCAGCATTTCAAGAATAAAAAGATTAAAGAAATTTAAAAAGAATAACCACAAGAAAAGGGAGCATTATAAAGAATTAGATAAATAGCAGATTTAAACGTAGAAATGTTGAAATGGCATTCAATAGTTTTGGAATGAAGTAAAGTATTTGAAAAAATAACTTTCTGCATATCCAAACTAATTTTTAAACAGATGCTTTTAAAAATCACACAACACAAAATAATAGCGTAAAAGAAGTACAAGACGAGGCACGAGTGAGTGTAAAAGGTGATCAATTGGGAATTATGTTAGACATTGAATTTAGACCATACTACCAAATGGTATACGCACAAACCAGAATCCATTCAAGAGAATAAGACGCATGAAATTCTTTGGGATTTTGAGACACTAACGAATCACCTAATTCCAGCCGGAAGATCCGACTTAGTGTTTATTAACAAAAACAAAGAACTTGCCATTTATTGGATTTTGCCGTTCTGGTTGATCACTGAGTGAAAATGAAAGAAAACAAAAAATAAAGAAATACTTGGAACTTGCCTAAGAGCAAAATAAAAAATTGCGGAACAAGATGATCGAGGATGTCATTGGTGTACTTGGAACAGTCCACAAAGACTTGGGGAAAAAAATGACTGGAGGAATTGGAAATCAGTGGAAGAATCGACAACATACAGACATTAACAATGTTAAGATCGTGAGCCCAGGAGAACTGAGGAGATTTGCAGTCATTTGACACTCTAGTGAAAGACCGCTGGTTTAAGTTAGTGGGGAAAACACACTGCGGAGTGAAGAAGAAGAAGAAGAAGAATCTGGAAAGTGATTAATATGTAATCCAGCAGAATTTCCAATAAAGACAAAGTAAAATCCAATCATAACATTAATATACCTTAGCTGATAAAATTGACAAATAAGACCAATAAATTGTGGGATCATTTTCATTTTCACCACATAAAGTTATCTGCTCTTTAGTTTGTGAAATCAACTCTTTGATCATATATGACTTTCTCTTCATCTCTAAATAACTTGGTAGATTCCTCATGATGTAATGGCTAACGTGCTGGACTGCGACATCGTAGTAAGCGAGTTCGAACTCAAGTCATGCTATTACATTCAATTTCTGACTAATACCCGCAGGAAAGTCATGAACCTCCTTATCCCCTCAGTTATGAGTTAAATTACTACTGTTCTACAGAAATGGCTTTGGTATTAGATAACACACAAAGATATATTTGCAATTGACTTCTATCATAATAGACTAATTAATTCTAATAAATCTCCATGTGTAGTTGCATGTTTATTTTTGTCTGTAATAGTAATAATCAATTGAATAATCAAGATGTTCATATTATCAATGACACCAATGCGTACGTCAATAGTAAAGCTAAAAAAAGCGATCGGTATAATCTAATTTGATTAAGTTAGAAGATCAATTTATTCTTTGCTTTCGAAATAATGAAATTGCTATTGCTTCCGTATAGAAAATGAATACAATTTATACTGAAAAATCAATCACTGCTATTGCAAAATTTATAATACTCTTTGATAAAAGCCTTTAGTTGTGTAGAACTAAATTATATATATATATATATAGTTGACAGTCACAACAAGAAATTAATGAGTAAGCTGGACTGGAATTACGATGACAACTTAACACATTCATGTAATTATAAAATAAAAACATGAATGCCCACTAAGAAATAAATGTAACCTTGATAATTTAGTATCATTTTAATATATTTTAATCATATTTTTTAATCAAGGAAAATTTTCAACTAAAGAAAATGATACTAATGATAAGGCATACATAGTTATAACAAGTTTAAACTGGAAATTTAGATATTACAACCACCTACAATCATTTAAAGATACAACATTAAAAAATCAAACAGCCCTATGTAGGTATTACTGTGATCTGATAGAATTACGACAAACACCTTTTATAATTTGAAAAATAATAAAAAGATCCTCCTCGACAGACAGTTTTCATGCTAAGTGAAGTTTATGGTTAGAAGAGAAAAGATGTCTATTGAAATATTAGAATGAAAATTTACTAAGTACCAGAACCGAAATGATATCTGTATGCAGACACAGAAATAAATTGAGAATTAATTTTTATTTATTGCGGACTTTTTGTCCTCATCTTGGTAGTTTTTTTGTGTGTTGTTTCTTTTTTCACTACATTTCGGCCAAATTTCACCTCGGGCCTTCTTCAGGTAATTTAGCGCGACCTCAGATAGGAATGATGAGTCTTGTAACCGTATCTCCAGTAATTAATGCCTTCCATAGTTGTTGTCTATCGCACCACGTTTTTGACCAAGTAAACCTCTGGAAGGCCAGAGGTGAAATTTGGCCGAAACATAGTGAAAGAAGAAACAACACAAGCATACACACACACACGAAACTACCAAGATGAGGACAAAAGTCCGCAATAAATAAAAATTAATTCTCAGATTAAGAAGCCCCATCTCAAAATGATTCCAATTACAGAAATAAATTCTTCGAATAATTTAGATTGGTATGTCAATTATATCAAATAGATTTAACTGACATTAATTAGGTGATTTAGAATTTTTTCATAAGTGTTTTAATTGAAATATTGATCTATAATTTTTAAGAAACTGATTAAATAATAAATGATTCTGAATAGATTTTTCTAATAAAGTATACAATTAAATTTAAAAGATGAAGTATAAATATATGTTTTTATAAAGGGATATAAAATAATGAATAAAAAAATATAATTGGTAAAAAGATTAGGATACCCTTAAACAAGAAGAAACTGTCCATGTCCTACACTGTTTTTATTACACCATTTTTTCTATTTTGTATACAAACGTTTAAGAAACTAATATCTAATTTATTTATATTTAAGTTACTATTTATTTATATTTAAGGAATTATTATTTATATTATAAGTTAAGAATTATTTGTTACATTAATAAAATATCTATTGCATATTAAGTCTTTGCTTGTTACATTTAACTTAATATTCAATACGTTAATTTCTACCTAATATAAATAACTTGAATTTTTACGATAATTTTAATAATCCGAAATGTACTTTTGTAAATTAATATCAGCATTGAATTATTATATCCTGATAGCAAGAATCATTTTATTTAATATTTAAATACATGATAGTTTCAACGAAGTATGGACGCATATTTTATACAAAATTTTCAATAAGTCATGATTCAATTTTTCCGGAATAAGATTCTTTTAAATTTTCAGCAGTATTCAAATTAGGGGTGACGGTTTTTCTTTTTGTAAAGAAATGTATAAACATTGTATAAATAAATAAAAAATTATTGATATAATATCTCCACCGTAAAAAGATTTTCTTGATTAAAAAATATGATTAAAAGATATATTAAAAATGATTCTAATTAGGAATCAATTTTTTTTCAAAGCAATATAAAAACACGCAAATAAATTTTTTCTTTCGTACAACATTGGATGATGGTCATCTCTACCTGAAAGAAATTCATAAGATCTTATATATATATATATATATATATATATATATATATATATATTAAAAAGATCTTATTAGCAATTATGAATTTCCTTTAGTAAACAACAAGGTGAATTTTCTCTAAAAAGATACTAAAATGAAAGTAAAAATAGAATTTCAATGTCAACCCTCGGCGAAGAGAAGGATGTAACACAAGATCAATTTTAATCAGAGTAAAACTAGTTTGAATCCAGAAATTTTCTCATCCAAGACATGAAGCCTAAATAAGGATAAATAAATCAATCTGTCCCACTAGTCATCTATAGCTGAATACCAAACAGAGACACCCATACCTTAGCATAAACTGAAACGCAAATTGCCTCGTATAGATTTTGAACTTTCCTACACTGATAACCTGATTGCTAGACTCGTCCAGATTTTGAACCCGTGTCATTGAAACCATTTCCTACATTGATAACCTGATTGCTAGAATCGTCTAGATTTTGAATTCGCGTCACTGAAACCCTTTCCTACACTGATAACCTGATTGCTAGACTCGTCCAGATTTTGAACTCGTGTCACAGAAACCCTTTCCTACACTGATAACCTGATTGCTAGACTCGTCCAGATTTTAAACTCGTGTCACTGAAATTCTTTCCTACACTGATAACCTTATTGCTACACTCGTCCTGATTTTGAATTCGCGTCACTGAAACCATTTCCTACACTGACAACCTGATTGCAAGACTCGTCCAGATTTTGAACTCGTGTCACTGAAACCCTTTCCTACACTGATAACCTGATTGCAAGACTAGTCCAGATTTTCAAATCGTGTCACTGAAACGCTTTCCTACACTGACAACATGATTGCTAGACTCGTCCAGATTTTGAACTCGTGTCACTGAAACCCTTTCCTACACTGACAACCTGATTGCTAGACTCGTCAAAATTTTGAACTCGTGGCACTGAACCCTTTCCTACACTGATAACCTGATAGCTAGACTCATCTGGATTTTGAAATTGTGTCCCTTAAACCCTTTCCCACACTGATAACCTGATTGATAGACTCGTCCAGATTTTGAACTCGTGTCACTGAAACCTTTTCCTACACTGACAACCTGATTGCTAGACTCGTCCAGATTTTGAACTTGTGTCACTGAAACCATTTCCTACACTGACAACCTGATTGCTAGACTCATCATGATTTTGAACTCGTGTCACTGAAACCATTTCCTACATTGATAACCTGATTGCTACACTGGTCCAGATTTTGAACTCATGTCACAGAAATCATTTCCTACACTGACAACCTGATTGCTAGACTCGTCCAGATTTTGAACTCTTGTAACTGAAACTCTTTCCAACACTGATAACCTGATTGCTAGACGCGTCTAGATTTTGAAATTGCGTCACTGAAACCCTTTCCTACACTGATAACCCGATTGCTAGACTAGTTCAGATTTTGAATTCGTGTCACTGAAACCCTTTCCTACACTGACAACCTGATTGCTAGACTCGTCCAGATTTTGAACTCGTGTCACTGAAACACTTTCCTACACTGGTAACCTGATTGCTAGACGAATCTAAAATTTGAAATTGCGTCACTGAAACCCTTTCCTACACTGATAACCTTATTGCTAGACTCATCCACATTTTAAACTCGTTTCAATGAAACATTTTCCTACACTGACAACCTGATTGCTAGACTCGTCCAGATTTTGAACTCGTGTCACTGAAACTCTTTCCAACACTGATAACCTGATTGCTAGACTCATCCAGATTTTGAACTCGTGTCATTGAAAACCTTTCCTACACTCATAACTTGATTGCTAGACTCGTCCAGATTTTGAACTCGTGTCACTGAAACCCTTTCCTACACTGATAACCTAATTGCTAGACTTATCCAGATTTTGAACTCGTGTCACTGAAACACTTTCCTACACTGATAACCTGATTGCTAGACTCGTCTAGATTTTGAAATTGTGTCACTGAAACCCTTCCCTACACTGATAACATGATTGCCAGACTCGTCCAAATTTTGAACTTGTGTCATTAAAAGCCTTTCCTACACTGACAACCTGATTGCTAGACTCGTCCAGATTTTGAAATCGTGTCACTTAAACTCTTTCCAACACTGATGACCTGATTGCTAGACTCGTCTAGATTTTGAAATTGCGTCAATGAAACCCTTTCCTACACTGATAACCCAATTGCTAGACTCATCCAGATTTTGAATTCGTGTCACATTAAACCCTTTCCGACACTGATAACCTGATTGCTAGTCTCGTTCAGATTTTGAACTCGTGTTACTGAAACCCTTTCTTACACTGATAACCTGATTGCTAGACTCGTCTAGACTTTGAAATTGTGTCCCTGAAACCCTTTCCTACACTCATAACATTTTTGCTAGACTCATCCAGATTTTGAACTCGTTTCAATGAAACACTTTCCTACACTGATAACCTGATTGCTAGACGCGTCTAGATTTTGAACTCGTGCCACTGAAACCCTTTCCTACACTGATAACCTGATTGCTAGACTCGTCCAGATTCTGAACTCGTGTCACTGAAATCTTTCCTACACAGATAACCTGATAGCTAGACTCGTCCAGATTTTGAACTCGTGTCAGTGAAACCCTTTCCTACACAGATAACCTGATTGCTAGACTCGTCCAGATTGTGAACTCGTGTCACTGAAACCATTTCATACACTGATAACCTGATTGCTAGACTCGTCCAGATTTTGAACTCGTGTCACTGAAACCCTTTCCAACACTGATAACCTGATTGCTAGAATTATCCAGATTTTGAACTCGTGTCACTGAAACACTTTCCTACACTGATAACCTGATTGCTAGACTCGTCTAGATTTTGAAATTGTGTCACTGAAACCCTACCCTACACTGATAACATGATTGCTAGACTCGTCCAGATTTTGAATTCGTTTCACTGAAACAATGTCCTACACTCATAACCTTATTGCTAGACTCATCCAGATTTTGAACTCGTGTCACTGAAACCCTTTCCTACGCAGATATCATTATTGCTAGACTCATCCAGATTTTGAACTCGTGTCAATGAAACCATTTCCTACACTCATAACCTGATTGCTAGACTCGTCTGGATTTTGAAATTGTGTCCCTTAAACCCTTTCCCACACTGATAACCTGATTGATAGACTCCTCCAGATTTTGAACTCGTGCCACTGAAACCCTTTCCTACACAGATAACCTGATTGCTAGACTCGTCCAGATTTTGAACTCGTGTCACTGAAACCCTTTCCTACACTCATAA
Source organism: Sepioteuthis lessoniana (assembly GCA_963585895.1). Lineage (NCBI taxonomy): Eukaryota > Metazoa > Mollusca > Cephalopoda > Myopsida > Loliginidae > Sepioteuthis > Sepioteuthis lessoniana. The sequence continues at coordinate 126,810,180 of OY757912.1, read as the reverse complement.
CATTTTTGCTAGACTTGTCCAGATTTTGAACTCGTGTCACTGAAACCATTTCCTACACTGACAACCTGATTGCTAGACTCGTCCAGTTTTTGAACTCGTGTCACTGAAACCCTTTCTTACACTGATAACTTGATTGCTAGACTCGTCCTGATTTTGAACTCGTGTCACTGAAACCCTTTCCTACACTGATAACCTGATTGCTAGACTCGTCCAGTTTTTGAACTCGTGTCACTGAAATCCTTTCTTACACTGATAACCTTACTGCTAGTTTCATCCAGATTTTAAACTCGTTTCAATGAAACACATTCCTACACTGATAACATGATTGCTAGACTAGTCCAGATTTTGAACTCGTGTCACTGAAATCCTTTCCTACACTGATAACCTTACTGCTAGTTTCATCCAGATTTTAAACTCGTTTCAATGAAACACATTCCTACACTGATAACATGATTGCTAGACTAGTCCAGATTTTGAACTCGTGTCACTGAAATCCTTTCCTATACTGATAACCTTATTGCTAGACTCATCCAGATTTTGAACTCGTGTCACTGAAACCCTTTCCTACACTGATAACCTGATTGCTAGACTCATCCAGATTTTGAACTCGTTTCAATGAAACCATTTCCTACACTGATAACCTGATTGCTAGACTCGTCTAGATTTTGAAATTGTGTCCCTGAAACCCTTTCCCACACTGATAACCTGATTGTTAGACTCGTCCAGATTTTGAACTCGTTTCACTGAAACCCTTTCCTACACTGATAACCTGATTGCTAGACTCGTCCAGATTTTGAACTCGTGTCACTGAAACCCTTTCCTACACTGAGCACCTGATTGCTAGACTCGTCCAGATTTTGAACTCGTGTCACTTAAACCCTTTAGTACCCTGGTAACCTGATTGCTAGACTCGTCCAGTTTTTGAACTCGTGTCACTGAAACCCTTTCTTACACTGATAACTTGATTGCTAGACTCGTCCTGATTTTGAACTCGTGTCACTGAAACCCTTTCCTACACTGATAACCTGATTGCTAGACTCGTCCAGATTTTGAACTCGTGTCACTGAAACCCTTTCCTACACTGACAACCTGATTGCTAGACTCGTCCAGATTTTGAACTCGTGTCACTGAAACCCTTTCCTACACTGATACCCTGATTGCTAGACTCGTCCAGATTTTGAACTCGTGTCACTGAAACCCTTTCCTACACTGATAACCTGATTGCTAGACACGTCCAGATTTTGAACTCGTGTCACTGAAACCCTTTCCTACACTGATAACCTGATTGCTAGACTCGTCCAGATTTTGAACTCGTGTCACTGAAACCCTTTCCTACACTGATAACCTGATTGCTAGACTCGTCCAGATTTTGAACTCGTGTCACTGAAACCCTTTCCTACACTGATAACCTGATTGCTAGTCTCGTCCAGTTTTTGAACTCGTGTCACTGAAACCCTTTCTTACACTGATAACTTGATTGCAAGACTCGTCCGGATTTTGAACTCGTGTCACTGAAACCCTTCCCTACACTGATAACCTTACTGCTAGTTTCATCCAGATTTTAAACTCGTTTCAATGAAACACTTTCCTACACTGATAACCTGATTGCTAGACTAGTCCAGATTTTGAACTCGTGTCACTGAAACCCTTTCCTATACTGATAACCTTATTGCTAGACTCATCCAGATTTTGAACTCGTGTCACTGAAACCCTTTCCTACACTGATAACCTGATTGCTAGACGCGTCTAGATTTGGAAATGGCGTCACTGAAACCCTTTCCTACACTGATAACCTTATTGCTAGACTCGTCCAGATTTTGAACTCGTTTCAATGAAACACTTTCCTACACTGATAACCTGATTGCTAGACTAGTCCAGATTTTGAACTCGTGTCACTGAAACCATTTCCTACACTGATAACCTTATTGCTAGACTCGTCCAGATTTTGAACTCGTTTCAATGAAACACTTTCCTACACTGATAACCTAATTGCTAGACTAGTCCAGATTTTGAACTCGTGTCACTTAAACCCTTTCCTACACTGATAAAATTATTGCTAGACTCATCCAGATTTTGAACTCGTTTCAATGAAACACTTCCTACACTGATAACCTGATTGCTAGACTCATCCAAATTTTGAACTCGTGTCACTGAATCTCTTTCCAACACTGATAACCTGATTGCTAGACTCGTGTAGATTTTGAAATTGCGTCAATGAAACCCTTTCCTACACTGATAACCCGATTGCTAGACTTGTCCAGATTTTGAACTCGTTTCACTGAAACCCTTTCCTACACTGATAACCTGATTGCTAGACTCGTCCATATTTTGAATTCGTGTCACTGAAACCCTTTCCTACACTGAGCACCTGATTGCTAGACTCGTCCAGATTTTGAACTCGTGTCACTTAAACCCTTTAGTACCCTGGTAACCTGATTGCTAGACTCATCCAGATTTTTAACTCGTGTCACTGAAACCATTTCCTACACTGACAACCTGATTGCTAGACCCGTCCAGATTTTGGACTCGTGTCACTGAAACCCTTTCCTACACTGATAACCTGATTGCTAGACTCGACCAGATTTTTGAACTCGTGTCATTGAAACCCTTTCCTACACTGATAACCTGATTGCTAGACTCGTCCAGATTTTGAACTCGTGTCACTGAAACTCTTTCCAACACTGATAACCTGATTGCTAGACTCGTGTAAATTTTGAAATTTCGTCAATGAAACCCTTTCCTACACTGATAACCTGATTGCTAGACTCGTCCAGATTTTGAACTCGTTTCACTGAAACCCTTTCCTACACTGATAACCTGATTGCTAGACTCGTCTAGATTTTGAACTCGTGTCACTGAAACCCTTTCTTACACTGATAACCTGATTGCTAGACTCGTCTAGATTTTTAAATTGTGTCCCTAATACCGTTTCCTACACTGATAACCTGATTGCTAGACTCGGCCAGATTTTGAAATCGTGTCACTGAAACCCTTTCCAACACTGATAACCTGATTGCTAGATTTGTCCAGATTTTGAACTCGTGTCACTCAAACCCTTTCCTACACTGATAACCTGATTGCTAGACTTGTCTAGATTTTGAAATTGTGTCACTTAAACCCTTTCCTACACTGATAACCTTTTTGCTAGACTTTTCCAGATTTTGAACTCGTGTCATTGAAACCCTTTCTTACACTGATAACCTGATTGGTAGACTCGTCTAGACTTTGAAATTGTGTCACTGAAACCATTTCCTACACTGATAACCTGATTGCTAGACTCGTCCAGATTTTGAACTCGTGTCACTGAAACCATTTCCTACACTGATAACCTGATTGCTAGACTCGTCCAGATTTTGAAATCGTGTCACTGAAACCCTTTCCAACACTGATAACCTGATTGCTAGAATCGTCTAGATTTTGAAATTGCGTCAATGAAACCCTTTCCTACACTGATAACCCAATTGCTAGACTCGTCCAGATTTTGCATTCGTGTCATATTAAACCCTTTCCTACACTGATAACCTGTTTGCTAGACTCGTCCAGATTTCGAACTCGTGTCACTGAAACCATTTTCTACACTGATAACCTGATTGGTAGACTCGTCTAATTTTTGAAATTACGTCACTGAAACCCTTACCTACACTGATAACCCGATTGCTAGACTCATCTCCATTTTAATGCAACTTGCTATGATATTCAACGTTGAGCTAAATTAACTGTTTACCAATGATAGATTGATTACCTCATGATAATAAAAGTTACGTTATATAAATAACAGAAAAACGTATTCAAAGTTTCATCTACCTTGTTGACATCGACTGCATCGCGGTAGAGGAGTAAGACCCTTTTAACAAGTGTCCCAGGTATGACAGTTCTCTATTATTCACTGAAACTAACAAGATGGAGAGATAAAATTGTCCTAAATGTCATGTTTCAAAGAGTATACGATTACTATTTTCGATGCGTCTTATAAATCAATTGATATTTCTAATTATCAGTAAAAGATACTTTCTAAATTTGTAGACATAATATATGCAAGTGAATTCAAAGGCATGTAAATATACAAATATGAAAAAAAGAAAAATATTCAAAGGATGTATTTATCTAAATATGGTAAAATGTTAACGTTTAACCTTTCGTGTTTTTATTTCTTTATTTTCTTTACTTTATTTCATTTTATTTTTGTCAAATCATCTAAAGATTCTAACGTCGCTTAAAGATGGTTAAACAAAAAAAAAAACAACAAACGAAACATTGAACCATGCCATAATATCATATATAAACAACAAAATCTTCTGAATATTTTCTCATATTCACACACACACACACACACACACACACACACACACACACACACACACACACACACACACACACACACACACACACACACACACATAAACACACGCGTGCGTGCAATGTAAACGTATATATATATATATATATATATACACGTTTACATCTATCTATCTATCTATCTATCTATCTACATAGATAGATAGATAGATAGATAGATAGATAGATAATGTATTGAAGCAGCGTTTACAAATGCAGAATGCATCACAAAGGAATCGTACATTTTCCGTAAATTACTTTGCTCGAACATTAGACATTTACTCCATGAACATTTATATTGTTCAAGCCACCAGTGAAGTTCCTCATTTCATATGCTGCGAAATGGTTCCATTATATTTTTTCTAATGTCTTTTAATCCTTAAATCCTTGAAATGCATTTTCAGTTCAGTGAAACGAAAAAATCTCACGGGGTTAGATATGGAGAGTATTGCGGGTGCCGCACAAATACAATCTTGTGTTTCACTAAAAACTGCCGATCAAAAGTTTTGAAAATTAACTCTTATTCTTCAAGACACAAAATCTAGATGACTAGATCTCATCACTTTATTATAAAAGATATTCAGCTGTGTACAAATCCTCATTCAAAATTTCAATTTGAAAATTAAATAAAAATTCATTCATGATACTTTTTGATCACACGTTGTATAAAGTTGGTGATTGTTTGCTTGATTGTATGAATGGTTTAATCCAGGGAGTTGAAAATAACGCGACAGGAGAAACTTGCTTTGATAAGAACTTAAGGTAAATGACACTAAACTTCAGATAAATTTAATCAAGACTGCTATTCACAGTCAAAAAGAAAATGACAATGTGTTTATTATTGACTAAAAATGTTTTTTAGTCTCGCAAATAAGATGAGTGGATCATATAAGTTCGGATCTTTGAGGCCATATGTAAGTTTAATGGCACTTTTTAGAGAGGCAAAATTTTCTTAGAGGAAATTCAAAGAGTTTTAACTTGAAGTTAAGTCTTGTTCCACGTCGATTGATACAGTTTATCTTGAAAAATCGACACAAAAATCATATATTATTTTATCGGAATAGTTTGCTAAATTATAATAGCTTTTAAGTCTTAATTATTTTTTCCAAGGCAACGCCTGGGATCCCAGCTAGTATATATATATATATGTACATTGGGAAAGCCTAGACTCAGTCAACAACGTTTGATGACTGCTAGTTTCTTGTCGATGTGATCATGGACCTGATGTTCGCATAGGAGGGAAACTGACAGTCACCAAGCACCATTGACTGTGTGTCTACGCTATTCGAACGTACATCCACATATGCTCTATCACCTATTTTGAGCAATCTTTATTTATAATTATAGCCGACCGGACCATTAGTGGGTTAAGTGTTCACCAATGGTCCAGTTGACCAGGTATCAATCCCAGGTCAAGTCATACCAAAGACTCAAAAAATTATACTTGATACCTCCTTGCTTAACACTCAGCATTATAAAGTATGTATCAAGAGTAAAGTAGAACAATCTAGAGAGCAGCGCCCTTCCCTACACATCGGTGTAGTAGCTAATGAAAATGGAGTCGGGTCCACTTCGACTACGATCACCAACTTTACTTATATATATATATATATATATGTGTGTGTGTGCATGTGTGTGTGTGTGTGTGTGTGTGTGTGTGTGTGCATATATTCAAATAATTTGTACTGACTACTAAGGTAGAGAGAGAGAGAGAGAGGGGGGTGAAGGAGAGAAAACACCCCAAAATCTATAACAGAAACATTCTTTAGACATATTTCTCTTTTCATTTGGTTACCCTTCATTTCTTTGCAGGAGTTTTTGTTCAAATAAAATTTACAGCATTGTTCATGTGTTCAATTGTCCTGCCACTGAAAAATAAAAGTGAAAATCTCCATTGCTTAACAAGAAATAGACAATGAGAAAATATGTCATCATACATATTCGCATATATGTTGGAAGTAAAATTCAGCATCGTGTTAGCAATATCAATAGTTTTAAAGGTTGTCTATACTTTATTGATTGATGCAGAGCTATCAAAGCTACTGAATATATATTTTTAGATAGACAGATTCAGGAAAGGTTTTAACATAAATAAGTCCTTTTTTATGAAGAAAGTGGGGTTCTCATTGAGAGGAGGTTTTTCAAAATAAGAAATAATCAGAGGGAAACTTCGTCACTGAAAGATGTAGATTTACATTCAGAATGTAAATCTACTAACTTTAAAACAAAAGAATTTGGTAATTTTTTGTTTTTCTTAAATAACTATATACATTTAAATATTAAAATTGAATTCACATTTAATTCTTCAAAGGAGACACAAAATAACTACATAAAATTATTGATTTGTTTGGACTGACAAATCGAGCAAAAATCAAAACTGCTTAAACCCTTAAATCTTTTAATTTTCAGTCAGCTAAATAAATTCTAATGTTGTATATTGACCCTTAACCGAGCCGTCAGTCAGAGATGCACCTGTGCAAATAAGCGGAAGAAGAAGCGGAAGCAAGAGGGCGTTATGCCGGCGGCCGTTGAGTCAGTTGGTGACTGGAAGGCCAGAGTGAGGGGCAGCTTGCAGACTGAGAACAGCCCTCAGCGACCCCCGGTTGAGAAACCCCAGCCAAGATGCGGAAGAAGTGCTAAGTGGGTTCTTTAAGATAACACAGCGTGCTATGGTCAAGAGAAAACGTTGGGTCAATATAGCTGCCTGTCCCTGTCTCCACACATCTCTCACACACCACAGAAACATCAACCCTTTCGAGAATAAAGTGTGAGAGATACATATTTTTTCTAAAGAACTGTGATCATTCGTTCATTGAATTGCGTAAATCGTGGCTATACAACACTAAGAAATAATATTATTCTTTATTCATATTTACCAACCCCTCCGCTCGGGCAGGATATGACACAAGGTCAATTTTTAAGCGGAGTTTAACAGGTTTGAATTCAGAGTTTTCCTTCTCCTAGACTAGTTGTCTCCCCAAGGCTGAAGAACCTAGTCTGCCTTACTATTTACCCATAGCTGGAGGGAGAATATTTGGATTCATACCTTTTCCAAGGGTATTAGTGCTATGTGAAATGCAATCAGTCTCGTCCAGGATTTGAACTCGTGTCGCCGTGTCCATTTCCTACGACGATAGCCATTACACCACGGGCACCTCTTATTCTTTATTAACTGCTGCGATTAATGTCATGGCGTATATGGGTATACCATCGAGTGGAAAATGAAAGGGACAGATACTTTAGCTATTATGTAACACCAGTTTTGTAAGAAATTCATAAGAAATTGCAATAAATACGTGTTTTTGTTGTGAGGAATAAAAACAAAAAAAGAAAATAACAAAGCATGAATATGTCCTTAAAATTACCATTAAAATTGAAACATAGATTATTATTGTTTACATGGATTGCGTTTATAAATTGTATATTGCAATTTTATTTTTAACTTGATTTATGATCTTTCAAAATGTTTTTAATCGATCATCTTGAAATGTCTTTCAGTTCTGTGGAGACATTTGCTCTTTTTTTGGTAACATACATTATGACAAGTGAGAAATAAGGGAAAAAAGTGTACAACGTAAAATAATCTGGTCACATGACGGATGTTAAGATGGACTCAGAGTCACACAAATATACTCATCAATAAATCAATAACCCTACTGGAGTGCATATGCCATGTGATTTAAAATTTGCTAAGCACAAATCTCATTACCTATTACTTGGGGATGGCTCAGATGGTAATAAGGCAAGGGTTACAATCAATCACATAGGAACATTGATCGAAAGATCCATGGTAACAACCAACCCGAAAACTTACTTAACTGAGTCACCATAGTTTTCCAATAAAAGCTGATGATCTGAGTTCAATTATATATTGATCTTTAAAATATTCAGCTTATAGGCCATCTGTACTTAGAGGATCGCACAACAAATAAAACAGAGTAAGAAATACAGCACTTTACTCCAGTAATCAATTATCCAACCAAGTGACAGATTATTTTGACTTGTTATTCAATCAAACAATTTCCCTTGATGAGTTGTAAAGCACAAATAGTACTTTATATTCCACGCAGACATTTAAATCTCGGCATCATATTTAAATATTCAATCCTTTAATTAGTGACCCCGTATACAAAAAATTAAACCGTCAAACTTGGAATCCAAAACTAACATTAAATTCGTTAAAAATTGGTATCACATACAAACCTTTAATCTGTTAACTCTAAGCTCCACACAAATATTTAAATCCTTAAAACTTGGTATCACATTCAAACCTTTAATCCGGTAATCCTAGGAACCATCAAACATTTTATCCCCTAAAACTTGGTATCACATTCAAACCTTTAATCCGGTAATCCTAGGAACCATCAAACATTTTATCCCCTAAAACATGGTATCACATCTGTTAACTTGAAGCTCAACACAAACATTAAATCCCTTAAAACATGGTATTCCATACAAACCTTTAATCCGTTAATCTTAAACACCATCAAATATTTCATCCCCTAAAACATGGTATCACATACAAACCTTTAATCTGTTAACTCTAAGCTCCACACAAATATTTGAATCCTTAAAACTTGGTATCATATACAAACCTTTAATCCGTCAATCCTAAGCACCATCAAACATTCAATCACCTAAAACGTGCTGTCGCGTACAAGTATGTCATTACTTAACTCTAAACATCTCACATAAACCTTTAATCTCTTAAATCTTAAGCATAACCTTTCATAAAATATCCCACACGCTGAGTTTTGTTAGTTTTAGCCGTTCGTCTGATCGCCTAGTGGTGTTGACCCCGTTGTTAATTCTCACACCCATTGTAGAAAAATAAAAACCCGACAACAAAGGATGGATGAATGAAACAGACAAGCACGGATTCAAAACTGCAAAAACGTAAGAAGGTGAAGTTGGTAATTTTAATATTCTATGTAAGTTCATGGCTATCACGAGAAGACAGCGAAAAACCTACACAGCTACCAAAGATGGTGACTCATCTGGTCATCGTCTTAACTGCTCCGTGTTTCCTTCTTGACTCCATACAACCTTCCGACTGCTCTGGACCCACGTCTTAAAGTTGACTGAGCAGCCGTGCGTCTTGGGCTTGAATCTCTGATTCTCTGTTCCAGTCTCACTCCTAACTGACCACGTCCTTCGTCCTCTCTTCCAGTCTCGCAGGTTTTCGCGGGCACAGCTCTTTGTGTGGTCTTCGTGTCAAAATAGGCAAAGGAGTATCTCTGGCGCCGCTTCAAAGATGTTGAAGATGATTCCGCCGGCCACCCGCAACACACGGAGCCCTACGTACATATCCATATATATACATACACCCATTGATACTCATTGTCATGCCACACTTTGGTATCGCACATAAATCTTTGATCCATTAACCCAGGTAATCCTGCAAACTTTTAATCTTTTAATTCTTGGCATCCTACATGCACATTTAATCCCTTCACTGACGTAAACGAATTCCCTTATGAAAACAAGTAAATAATGAAACCATTTGTTTCACTGTAGACAAAAAATTTTAAAGTGAAAAAGCTTCTAAGAAACAAAACAGCAAAAAACTTTTCAATGATTCTCACATTTTGACCAACAGTTTTATTGTAATTGATTCTAGCATAAGAATCTTGAAAATAATTGTTTCATTCGATCTTTTATTAATAAATCGATCAAATTAAATGATTCTTTTTTGCTGCCTTGAGTAACGTAGAGTTGACATTTAAACGTTGAAAATGATTATGATAATAAAATGTTTCAGCTGATCAAGAAGCTGATTTTCTTCAAACGTGAACAAGTATAATGAAAGTTTTCAATTTCATTAATAAGATTTAAAATGAAATATTGTATGTTATGAAGGTGTATCGAGTCGCTATACATTTGCTGTGTTATGTCTTGTAAGTTCTACATATGAAGAGTTGGCAATGAACAGAACACGTTTGAAAAGAGCTTATTGTCACTTGTCAGCACTAAAAGAAACAGAATTTATTGAATGCATATAATTTGAAAGTAGATGCATTTATTCTGAATGAAAATCACAACATTTAATACAAGCAGACATAGAATCATATTCATAGCTTATTCGCATAAGTTATCTAAGGAGGAAATATTTTCACAAAAGGTCCACCACTCATATATATTCTAAGAGATCACGAATAAGCTCATCTGCAATAGGGTGTCAAAAATATCAATTCGAATATATATGGAGATAGATAAACGTGTTTATGTTCAGTGTTAAATACACACAAACACATTCACACATATATACGTGTGTATGTATTCCTATATATACATGTTTATGTGTATAAATGAAAACATGTATATGAAATACATAGAAACCAAAATCTGATTATAAAGAACTGCTGAATATTTCCATATTTCGCTTAAAGATGAAGATCGTATCTTCTTTAAAACCGACTCCTTTTAACTGATATTCTGTCTATTTTTTCTTATTTCTAAGTATGTTTCTAATAAACTAAAAATTTATGTAACATTATAATTTATGTGTTTACAGCATAAAATCAAAATTGCTCTGGTATCAGAGGAACTAACAATTTGCAAAGAAAATGTCAAATAAAAAATGGAATTGATTTTAAAACGACAGAATTTCAACCACAAAATTTCCTTTTTCATTATTTTTTAAAATTTATATTTCCAATTTTCCATAATTATCTTTATTTATTCTGTACATATTCTGTGAATCTATATAAACCTGCAATGATGATTTGGAAGAACCTGTTTAGATGGTTAAACGGTTTAATGTATAAGTGGTATGTATATCAAAATAAATTTTTAAATGTATTTACCCAACCCTTCCACCACAAGTAGAATGTGACACAAAGGGAAACTTTAAGCTGATTTTAATTTCAGTTTTCTTTCTCCTAGACATACTGCCTTGCCAAGGCTAAAAAACCCAATATGCCCAACGATTTACCTTTAGCTAGAAGGAATATTCATTCTTTTGCCAAAAGCATTAGCGTCAAGCAAAACGCAAACTGTCTCGTCACCGATTCCATTTCTTGGGACAAGTGCCCAGCATGCCTCCTTAAGGTCTTAATGTAATAGAAAACTGATCCTTCGGAGGAATGATGATTCTCTAAGAAGAAACAATAATCTGCAGGAAGCCAACGAGATTGATTGATCTGTAGCAATCAAGAAATTAATTTGTTCCTACTAATCAGTACAAACGATTCATTAGATTACAAGTGATTATGACTTGGTCTGTAATGTCAATGAAAACCTGATTTAATTGAATTCTAATGGTGATTGTTTATGTGCAATTCAGGTATATAAAAAGAAGTAAAAGTGTCTATCATTATACTAGTTTATGTAGTTTCCATGGTTAGATATTTTCTTTTGAACGGAACGTCTATATCGTTAAGTGACTTTTCTCTTATCGTGCAACTATCCGTGTTGCTGCTGAGAACACGACGATCAATGTACAAAAAGAACTCAGTGCTGTCATAGTTATAAATAAATGAGTGATTTATATCCACAACTTTGTCTTCGCAATCGTAGGTACTTGTAAATATACATTTTGTAAACAATGTTTTAATAGAATAGGGAATAATTTTTCGACTGAGTTTATCCATGTATATTCGCATAATTGACTGAATAGAATTGTGCTGAGCTGAATTGATATTATGGATTAAAAATGTCAAGTATTGAAACTGAAAATGTTATTGCGTAGGAAAGAGATTCTTTTCATTCTTTTCCCAAAAGCATTAGCGAAGTTGAAGTATTAGTTGAAGGTCTGTAAATTAGGCATGGTGCTGTTCTTGCATAATCCTGTGTTCTGTTAAAAATTTCAAAGTTTCAAGACTGCTAATCAAAAGGTATTGAGAATTGGTACTGATTTGTCTAAACATCAGGCCATTCATCAATTTATTGTATAAGTTTTTCAATGATGAACGTCTTCATTTAGATTTTAGAATGTAAGCACACACAGATACACGCATGCACGCTCAACCACACTGGTAACTTAAAGAAATAGTTTCGTTTGGTTTCTTTATTTAATGGCATATCAAACTACATATGTTATTTAAAGCCAAAGCCATTCTTCTAGAAGAACAGTAGTGGTACTATTTAACCCATAGCTGGGAGGATAAGGGGGTTCATACCTTTCCAAAGGGTATTTGTCTGAAAGGGAACGTAATAGCGCGACAGGAGTACGAACTCGCTTACAACGATTCAGCAGTTCATCGCTTTAACAATTACACCACGAGGACACTCCCTTAAAGAAATAGTTAAAATAAAAAAAATCTCAGCTTTTTTAAATCTTTGCTAGTACTTTAACAACAACTATTTAAGGCTATAAAGTTAATCCATAAATACTGGAAAATCTACGGTTTAATAAGAAACAACCACCAAGAAATAAATAAGATATTCTTCCACGTTATTCTGAGTTATATCATCATCATCATCAAGGTATACAGACAGCAAGGATTAATTTGACTCTCTTTATTGTCACCAGCTCCTATTAGCCATCGCTCTTGGTATATAAGTCTTCAAGACGGCATCTAGTGTCTGCAGTTGATGCATGTAAGTTTTGCTTGTCGGCTATCACTGATGTTCCCATGCGTCCATTGGATAATATTACGAAAGAGTTTGTGCTTACTTCTCCAGCAGTTTCCAGCATGTCTTGCTTGTCTTTCCTGTTTTGTGGCCTTTCTTGAATATTTGGTGAGATGAGAGGTAAGAAACCACACATTTCTTTGTATTTTGCTTTCGAGCATTTGTTCAAAACAACACGGAGTATTTTTGTGTAGTTTCCATCAAGCTTTTTCTTCAAGCGATTCGTTAAAGTCCCTGTGGTGCAAACATACTGTTGTACTGACACGATTAAAGCTTTGAAAAAGGCCCGTTCTATTTTATCCGAGAGATCAGATTACCGTATGGTCGATACCCTGTCAATGGCAGTCCCTGCGTTACCAATGAATATTTTTGTTCGTTTGGTTTCTTTGTTTTATGGCATATCAGTTATCATAGGTTTTTTTAATGTCAAAACCATTCTTGCAAAAGAAAAATAGTGGTACTATTTAACGCATATCTGGGAATTTGTCTGTTTAAAGATGCCATTAGTGTGTCTACAAATACTAATTTTTTGCAAAGATTTATAGACTGTTCAGACCAGTGCACATCCAGCAATTTAATCTTACTTGACTCAGAGGATAACAAAGCAATCAACTCACCCTTAGTTTTACTATATATATATATATATATATATATTGCGCCAAGATCATGTCTGATCTCAGTATCATCATCTGATAAAATCTTTGTTGGCTTCACAGCTGTTTTCAGCGTCATGTATGCGCGTGCGCGCGCGCACACACACACACACACACGTACATTTTCTACTTATATATATATATATATATAATAGATAGATAAATAGGGATAGATTGAGAGAGAGAGAGAGAGAGAGAGAGAGAAAGTTCACTAGACAACAAAGATCATAAAAAATGATCCTGGGAAATTAAAGGAAGAATTTCGAGTCCTAACAAGAATTCTTCAGCAAAGTAACTATATGTTGTTTTTTTTGTTTTTGTTTTTTGTTTCGAAGGTTAGAAATAGAAGAATAAAGTCAAAATACACTAATTATACAGCTACAAATAAAACAATTGTAAAAGAATGAATCCAAATAATGTTGAATAATGAGAATAATGTTGTTTTCAGTGTTGCAACAAATCTTGGCAATCTCCTTATTAGGGTTACGTTCAAATAAAAGAAGAGTTTAATGGAAAACTGCATTTCAATATTTCATGTGGTCAAGATAGTTTAAGCCAGAAGTCGGCCGTCCAGTTATAATCAGACTCAAAGAAGGTTTAGAGATTTTTCTACTAATGCAAAAATAGCAGTAAAAAATTTGGTATGGACGATTATTATCCGAGGGAGAAGGGCATACATATTTCTCTCGCAGACGAAGTTCAAACAATAGAGAGAGAACGTTGATGAATAGTGGGAAAATTTAAAGATTCGGTATGCATCAACTTACCGGCAAGATGAATAAGTGTGGATTTCAATACGATGTGGTTTCAGTTGTTCAACAAAATCATGGTATAGCACTTTTTAAACAAAGAAAGTGTCGGACGACAAGTATATTGCATTTGTTGCTAAAAAGAGATTAATCTATATAACGAGCCTTTCTGTCAATATTTAAACATCCTATTTGCTTTTCATGGCATCCTTTAATCTCGCGAGACCAGGCTTATTTACCTTGGTGTGGTCTTAGACCTGAGAAAGGTTGAAAGAATGATCGGAAGTTGCTCATGAAATACATTTCCCTATTCACATGTAGGAAGGGAAAGAGCAGCTACACCTTGACATTCATATCGTCGCTGAAATCACCTAACTGAGATTGAAGACGACATCGGACGGTTTTAGCGGTTTTAGGGACAGCAGCTACTGTTTTCAAAATCAATATTATCCTTCTTTTTGACTGGATTTACTCCAAAACGAGAGAGTCCATTCTGCCGTACTATTTTACCCATATAAATCTTTGTTTTGGACACTCGAACAAAGATACTTTCTTTTTTCCTAACCGTAAAGAAGGCTGTAGAATAGATGTGTCAAAATTTTGTTGGGACAAAAATAACAAGAAGAGGTTTAATTATTCGAAAACCTTGGAATGAATATAATAATCTTAATATTATAGCGAATAAAGTGAGAATGAAACATAACTATTCAAATGAAATTAAAAAAAAAGGGGTATCAATAAAATTTGACAAAAGAATAAGTGCATATGCTGGGAAGGATTACAATTGTAAAGGAATAAATTGCTGAGAGATTTTATTGTAAGTTTATAAGTAAATTGGATTCATATAATCAGGGAATCACTTAAGCTAAAATATATTTTACATTTCATTAATGATAAATGGAAATAGCTTATAGCTTCTTTCGTTGTCGTTAAGTTATTTTTATTATTCAAAAAATCATCGTAACTGCTTTTAGAAAAATCGAAACAAATGCTTTTAAAAACATTCGCTTTGGAGAAATAATCTTCGCTTTCTCAACAATGAAAATAAAAAGTTTATTTCAATATTTAAAAATGTTGTTAGAAGGCTAGAAAATTTCTATTCAAGTCTAAATCATCTGCAAACGATATAATAACAATTCATAGCCAGCATGCACAAGGAGGAGTCGATGTGGCGTAATGGCGGACAGCAACATTAAAGTAAAAGAGTTTGAACTCAAGTCGAAATTATTGCGCTCATTTTTGGACACACCATTGGAAAAGGCATGAACTCTCTTATTCCCCCAGCGATAGGTTAGATAGTTCTACAACTGTTCGTCTACAAGGATTACTTTGGTATTAAATAACCCGCTAAAGTTGATATGCCATTAAACAAAGAGCCCAAATAAAACAAAGCCGTAAAATGTTGCCCTGACATGGCTTGACTACCAAGAAAACTTATGATATAGTCTTGCAAACTGAGTCGAATGTCTGAAAACCACCACTGTTCTTCGACAAGAATAGCTTTGGAATTGAATAACCCACGAAAGTTAATATGTCATTAAACAAAGAAATATGTGCAAGGAACAAACATGCACATGTACGATGTAGATGTTCATGTATATGTGGCTGTGTACGATTGAACTTATTGGAAATTCTTGAATTTTCCTTGCAATAAAACTGTATTGTAAAACATTCGCAATAATTCAGTTTTATAAATAAATTAATCTTACAAAAAACAATTCAAGGAATTGGATGCAATTAATTCAAACTGGATTTTCACTAAAGACAACATTGGAATTTGAAGTGCTTGAATGTACTCCGCTTTTGTTTTTTGTTTTGTTTTTTTTTTTACTTCATCTTTTTTGTTTAATGTAACATTAACACTCCAAAATCACCAGAATTTTCGAGTAAACAAATTGGATATCAGGCCAAATATTTTTAGCACCCAATAAGAAACACGGATTGGAGTAACATCTTTAGATCTGGGATATGCTGCTGGTTCAATTATTCAATTTTCGGAGCAGAAAATAGAAAAAGCAAGCTAACATCAAATTCCCATTAACGCTGTTAGCGTTCACATTGCACCAATGCCCTTAGTAGAGTCTTAATCCAGTTCTTTTCTTCCCAGTCATAAGTAAAATAATAATACAGACAGAGATGAGACAACCAATTTAGGAAAAATTCTTAATTCAAATCTCCTGCTAACACTTTAAAAATAAGTGTGGCAAATGAAGGTCTATTACTCCTCGTCTATCTTGCAAACCTTCGGTAATGCTGGTTGAAAAGGTCACCGAGGAAAAACACTAGCCAACTAACTACCCACCTTCGTGTACTAATTGCTAAGTTAATACTGTGTACATTATAAATAAAAGGTAGATGAGCGTAAAGGTAGATGTGTAAGACAATTGGCTATTCTCTCCCTAAATGCGTGTATTCATGCAATATAATGTTTATACATGGTTATACGAGCGTATCATATGATTATATTTACGTATCGGCATAATGTGCATGTACACGTAATTGTATGAATGTGTGCACAGTATGTGTATCTTAATATTAGGTGGTAGCTAAAGCACGGAAGCGGGGGTACAGATAGACTTAAAAGATACATAATTAAATAAAACGAAAGGATTTTTGAAAAATTCTATAATAAAATGAAGCTTTTTTTATGAAGTAGTTAGTGCGTGAGTGGTCAAAGTGGAAAATCCCTGCTTTGTGGTCAGAAGTCAGAAACTAATATGTTCTGCATGTTAGATGGGACAGTCAGTTTCATTTCAGTTGATATTTCAGTGAGCATTTGTCAGTTTGAGACAGTGCGCGCACGCGCGTGTGTGTGTGACAGAGAGAGAAAGAGAAAGAGAGCTGGCCAGGTGGGGTCCTGCTCTCTTCCTTGCTTTTATATTGCTGTAGTTGAGGGTCTGTTGCCTCAATGTTGGAATGACAGAGATGTGACAAGTTATCAATATAGACAGTCATGCAACCTTATCATCGACCTTGTTTTGTTTATTTACTCCGTTGATCTTACCTGTGGCTACAGTAGTTTCAACCAACACCGACAGCCATCTTCTATTTGAAAAAAAAAAAAAGAACACAACGTAGAGTAAATAGGTGAGCCGATGAGACTGTGCGGGCTACGGATGTTTTGTCTCCTAGGAAAAGACAGGAATGAAGAAGATCAGAAAGCCTAAATAGAAACCAATAATAAAATCTTTAATCATTACTTTTTATAGCTAAATATTCCTTATCTTCTCTCTCTGTCTCTCTCTTCCTTTATTTTATCACCTCATTTTTCACTTTACCAAGATGACACAATTTTTAATTACTTATCTAGTATCTTCATATGCATATATATGAAGAACTAAAATCCTTGTGAATTAAGTTTTATATACAATATTTTTACATTATCTCACAAAAACATTAGTATTAAATAATGTTATCGAATTTTCTTCTGTTAGATATTTTTGCACAGTTAGAATCATCCTAGAAACCTGAGGAGACTTCTGAGAAAAACCGCCTGTAAGTATTGGTGAGAAAAACACACGTGTATAATAATAATAATAATAACACGTGATAGTGCCAAATTTCAGAACACTGTTTTGAAAACAAACACATGTAAGAACAGAAATAGAACGGGAAGGAAAACTCTTAACAATATGATAGTCTTGAACTTTAACTAAGTCAAAACTTAACGGGAAAGATCTGTTTTTTTTTTGTTTGTTTTTTTTGTGGCCCGATTTTTATGTACAGCCAACTACCCCTGGGCCTGGTATAGCCACATTATACCACCCTTGATCAAAATGTCAAATCACAATATTATTCGTCGGCAACGTGGGACCCAGGCAACAGGTCTGGGTGTCATGATCGGCAGGAGCTCTCCTGATAGACAACATTGGAGACCCGATCGTCATCCCACGAATGTTGGCTGCTCTTTTTTCAAGTACATAAACGACAACGTAACAAACCACAACGAACAGAGACCTAAACGCAGAACATGGACTAGGGAAGAGAAGCAACTTGCACTAGAATGCTATTTCTGGAGCAACCCTTCACAAAGAGGATACAGGAAAAGAATGATAGAGATCTGGCAAGAATGTGTGAAATTTCAGACAACTAGCCAAAGGCTAGCCGATCACGTTAGGACAATAATTAAGAAGGGTTTGTTTTCTGACCTTGAATTACTAGAAATCCATCAAAAAACACTGAAACAAAACTATAACACAGTACCAGACATATCAAGTGGTGTCAAACAAAAACAATCCAACGAAAATAAACTGCAAACCTCGGCAAATGAAAACACCACACTCCCAAATGATACACTACAAACAACCAGGAAGAAGCACTATCACAAAAACAAAAGATAAATCTAGAAAATGTAAAGAGAATAATGAGTAGTGAAAAGACTATTCTACCTTCATTAAGAAACAAACAATGGAAAACACTTAAGATAGAAACGAAAATAAATCACATTCTACCTTACATACCGACGGATAATATAACTGAGTTAATTGAACTAATCTATGCAGGTGTAAATTTAGTTTGAGAGAAAATTGGGATCCCCTCAAAAAGCACGAAGAAACAGTCAAAACCGGGATGGAAAATTCGACTGGAAACGCAAATAAAAAAAATACGAAAACAAGCCCAAATGATAAGAAAGAGAGGTGCTGAAATAAGCGGGAAGAAGGAACAGGCAACAGGGGGGGGAATAACAGTACAACTTGAAAAAATAAACCAGAAAGTGCTGTCGAAAGAAGGAAGATTAAAGAGGTATCGACAAAGGGTAAAACAATACAGACAAAACAGGACATTCCAAAAGAACGAAAGAAAATTCTATCGACAATTGGGAGGGAGTGACACGAAAACATACCAATAACCGGATATAAAAGAAACCGAACGATTTTGGACTAAAATATGGCAACCAAAGAAACATAACGAAAATGTTGAATAGATAAACAATATTACAAGAGAACTAGAGGGACTTGAAGAATGCCCCAAAACGGAAATACACATCGACTTACTCAAAACAACCCTAAAAAGAATATAAAATTGGAAAGCGCCAGGCCATGATGGAAAACATGGCTTCGAGTTCAAGAAATTTACCTCCATTCACGACTGACTAGCACTAGAAATGAACAGATGCTTAAAAGGCGTGAAAGTACCTGAATGGATGACCAAAGGAAAGACTAAATTAATCCAAAAGGACCCTAGCAAAGGAACTGATCCAAACAATTACAGACCCATAATCAGTCTACCAATAATGTGGAAAATACTAACAGCACAAATAAGGAAAAAGGTCTACTACTCACAAGCCGCAGATCTTTCCCTGACGAACAGAAAGGATGCCACAAAGGATCCAGAGGCACAGCAGAATTACTCTACACAGATCAACACATCCTAAATGAGAGCAAGACAAGACGGAAAAATCTAGCTATGACCTGGATTGACTACAAAAAGGCATATAATATGGTTCCACAAAGCTTGATACTACACTGTCTACAAATGTACAAAATATCACATGAAGTCATAAACTTTATCGAACAGACAATGAAAACCTGGAGAGTGGAGCTGACTGCAGGAGGAAGAAGCATAGCTGAAACAAAGATCCAAAGAGACATTTTCCAAGGAGATGCACTATCACCCTTACGGTTCATAATAGCCATGATGCCACTTAACCACATACTCAGAAAATGCGCAGCCGGATACAAACTCAGCAGATCGCAAGAGAATATCAACCACCTAATGTACATGGATGGCATTAAATGATTTGTAAAAATAGAAAAAGAACTCGAAACTCTCATACACGCAGAATATACAGTCAGGACATAGGAATGAAATTTGGCATAGAAAAATGTGCCATGTTCGTTATGAAAAGTGGCAAACGACATATGACTGACGGAATGGAACTACTAAATCAAGACAAAATTAGAACACTCGAAGAAAATGTAACCTACAAATACTTGGGTATCTTGGAGGCTGACACCATCAAACAACTGCAAATGAAAGACAAGATCCGAAAAGAATATCCCAGGAGAACAAGAAAACTACTCGAGACAAAACTCTCCAGCAGGAACCTCATCAAAAGAATAAATACTTGGGCTGTGCCTCTAGTCAGATATTCGAGACCCTTTCTCAAGTGGACCAGAGAGGAACTTAAGCAAATGGACCAAAGAACAAGAAAACTAATGACCATGCATAAGGCATTATACCCCAGAGACAACGTTG
This sequence comes from Sepioteuthis lessoniana, assembly GCA_963585895.1. Classification (NCBI taxonomy): domain Eukaryota; kingdom Metazoa; phylum Mollusca; class Cephalopoda; order Myopsida; family Loliginidae; genus Sepioteuthis; species Sepioteuthis lessoniana. The sequence continues at coordinate 126,789,671 of OY757912.1, read as the reverse complement.
ACAGACTATACGTATCGAGAAAAGAGGGAGGAAGAGGACTTGCCAGCATCGAAGACACCGTTGACGCATCCATACAACGGCTCGAAGACTACACAGAAAAACACGAACGAGAACTAATTTCAACCATCAGTAACGATATGGACAACACCATATACGAAAGAATGACAACTCTATGGGCGCTTTAAAGCCTAACAAACAACATCTCACACCATAAAACCTGGACCTGGCTATAAAAAGGAAACCTTAAGAGAGAAACGTAATCTCTCCTAATAGCAGCTCAGGACAACGCAATAAGAACTAATCATATCAAAGCGAGAATACATAAGACTCCACTAAACAGTAAATGTAGGTTATGCAGTGACAGAGATGAAACGATCAATCACATAATAAGTAAATGCAGAAAATTAGCACAGAAGGAGTATAAGGCGAGACACGACTGTGTCGGAAAGGTGATCTACAGGGAAATGTGCAGGAAATTTCAATTCGACCATACAAACAAATGGTATATGCACAACCCAGCACCTGTCCTAGAAAATGACTCGCATAAACTCCTATGGGACTTCAACATACAAACTGATCAACTAATCCCGGCCAGAAGACCAGACCTTATAATAATCAACAAAAAAAAGGGAATTTGCAAAATTGTCGACCTTGCTGTTCCGGCGGACCACAGTATAAATCTGAAGGAAAGTGAAAAGGATAAGTACCTCGATCTTGCAATAGAATTGAAAAAGCTGTGGAACATGAAAGTAACGATTGTGCCAATTGTGATTGGTGCTTATGGCACAATAACTAAACGATTATTAAAAGGCCAGGATGACTTGGAAGTTGGCAGACGTGTAGAAACTATCCAAACGACAGCATTGCTAAGAACGGCCATAATCCTGAGACGAGTCCTGGAGACTTAAGGAGACTTGCTGTCACTCAAACTCCAGTGAAAAACCATCAGCTAACACTGATGTGAAAAACTCTAAAGGAGTAAATAATAATAATAATAATAATAATAATAATAATAATAAGAAGAAGAAGAAGAAGAAGAAGAAGAAATTTAAATTTGACCATGGCAACAAATGGTATATACACCACCAAGCACCTGTCCTAGAAAATGACACACACAAACTTCTATGGGACTTTGATATACAAACGGATCACCTAATCTCGGCCAGAAGACCAACCCTTATAATAATCAAAAACAAAAAAAAAAAAAGAAAATCTGTAAAATTGTCGACTTTGCTGTCCCACCTGACCACAGAATAAAACTGAAAGAATGTGAAAAGAGAGATAAGTACCTCGACCTTGCTAGAATATTGAAAAAACTATGGAATATGAAGGTGACAATTATACCAATTGTGATTGGTGCTTTTGGTACGGTAACTAAAGGGTTATTAAAGGGCCTGGAAGATTTGGAAGTTGACGGCCGAGTGGAGACCATCCAAACAACAGTATTACTGAAAATGGTCAGAATACCGAGAAGAGTACTGGAGACTTGAGGAGACTTGCTGTCACTCAATCTCCAGTGAAAGACCATCAGCTTACGCTGATATGAAAAACTCTAATGAGTTATAATGATAATAATAATAATTTTTATGTATAATGTAAAAGCTTCTGATTGTGCAGATGGAATAAATATATTGCTGGCTTGTTTGCCAAGGGCAATTTCTGGGAGAAGAGAAAAATATAGCAAAAGAACAAGAGGAACCGATGACCTACTATATGTATATAGTTTAGAACATCTTCAAGAAAGTTAAAACAAAACGGAGGAATCCTGGTTGTGTAGTGGCTAATTTGCTGAACTGTGATATCATAATGAGCTCGTTCGAATACCATTCGCACGATGGCGTTCACTAATACGCTTGAGAAAGGCATGGACCCTCTTTTTCCCCAGTTTTGGATTAAAAAGTTCAACTTCTGGCCTTCTATCAGGATTGCTTTTATTAAACAACCCAAAAATGTTAATATGCCATTAAACAAAGAAACCAAATAAAACTAAACTAAAAAAAGGCGGTAAATGGAAACCCTGACGTGGATTGACTCCCAAAAATGCAAATGAGATTGTCTCCCAAAGTTGGATTACAGAATTTCTGAAAATATACAAAATTTCCGAAAAATTTATAACCTTCATCCCGAAAGTCATGGAAAACTTCGAAATGGAATTAACAGTCAGAGAAATAATCATTGTTGAGGTAAAAATCCAAAGAGACATTTTCTAGGGTGATTCACTATCCCCACTAAGATTTGTTATAGCAATGATGTTACTCAGTTAAAAACTTATCAATGCACAAGGGACTTTGAATAAACAAGGAAAAGATAAACCATGTAATGTGGGTAGATAATATCAAGATTTTTAGCAAAAATATTGTTAAAAACAACAAAGACTGATACAAGCTAAAGGAAGTTACAACTTGGATATAGAAATGGAATTTGGCATTTAAAAATGCGCCATGTTTATAATGAAAGGAGAAAAAAAGAAAAAAAAACCGGAAGGAACAGAATTATCAAATCAAGAAAGCATCAGAACACTTAATGAAGAAAAGATTTAAATTACTCGAAATATTGAAATTGGATACCACCAAAGAAAGAGTGATGAAAGAAAAAATAAGAAAAATGTGCTTCAGAAGAACTAGAAAACTTCTGGAAATGAAGCTCTGTTGCAGAAATCTCAAAGAAAAAATAAACACCTGGGCAGTCCCTCATGTAACATACGAAGGAACATTCAGACAATGGACAAGGAAAAAAGCGCAGACAAATGGACCAAAGCACAAGGAAATTGATGATTATACACAAGACCTTACATCAGAGAGATGATATCTATGTAATAAGAAAAAGTGGGAGAGGTTAGGCCAACAGTGAAGTTTGCATAGACGCAAAATTCAAGGACTCAAAGAATATATCAAAAAGGCAAAGAAAAACTAATAATGGCAGCCTGTAGCAGCAATGACAAGATATGAACAAACAAAAGAACAGCAAAATTAGAAGAGAGAAATGGGAAGAAAAATAAATGTATGGAAACTTCAAGTAATAAAATAAGTGTATTGCACGCAAGATGGTCTGAGTATGGTTAAGAAAGAGACATTTCTAGAGTGAAATTGAATTTCTTTTAATAGCAACATAAATATTGCTATAAGTACAAATTACATCAAGGGGAAAATTGATAATAATCAACAGAATAGCAAGTGTATGTTATGTAGAGACACAGATGAGACTGCTCATTACATAATAAGCGAACGTAGAAAACTGGCTCAAAAGAAGTACAAAACTAGGCATTAAAGGTTAAAAAAGGGATCCACTGAGAATTGTGCAGGAAATCAAAATTTTGCCATACAACCAAATGATATATTTAGAAACCAAAATCCGTCTCAGGGATTTTGTGATACGAACGGATCACCTAATTCCGACCAGAAATCCAAGCCTAATGTTACTTAACAAGAAGAAAAGAACATGTTATCTAGTATAATTTGCTATTCCAGTGGACCATTGTGTGAAGATCAAAGCAAAAATAAACGAATACTCGGGTATTGATTGGGAGTTTAAAAACTGTGGAACATGAAGGTAGTAGTTGTAGTAGTTGGTGCGCGTGTTTCCAAAGATTTGGGGAAAAAAGACTAGAGAAATTGAAAATCAGAGGAAATATCGAGACCATACAGACCGCAGCATTGTTAAAATGAATTAGAATACTCAGAAGAATCTAAGAGACCTGAGGAAACTTGCTGTTTTTCTAGTGAAAGCCCACACCTACCGTGGAGTGAAAAACTCAAAAAAGTGTGAAATAATAATAAAATAAAAGTGCTATTATAATAATTAAAAAGTGAAAAACAAACAAAAGAAAGAACTGAGCGGTTCAATGAGGAAAACATGAGAACACTTGGTGAAAAAGAAAACAACAAATACCTTCGAATATTGGAAGCGGATATCATCAGTAAAACGGAAATGAAAGCAAAAGTAAGTATAGAATACATAAGAAGAATAAGAAAACTTCTAGAAACCCAACTTTATAGCACAAATCTAATCAAAGGACTAAACACCTGGGTAATGCCTCTTGTCAGATACTCTGGAATCTTTATAAAACTATTAAAGGAGGAACACAGACAGATGGAGCAAAAAAAGAAGAAAATTGATTACGACGCGCAAAATGATCCCATGAGGACTAGTTATGTCCAAGCAAAAATTGATAATATTCAGCTTAAGATACAAGTGTGAGTTATTTGGTGACAGAGATCAGACAGTTAATCTCGTTATAGGTGAATCCAGCAAACTGGCCTAAAAGGAATACAAAGCAAGCATTACTCGATGGAGAACGTAATCCACTTAAAATTCTTCAGGTGACTGAAATTTGATGATGCTAACAAATAGTTTATGCAGAAAATAGAATCTATTCTTGAAAATGAATCGTATGAAATTATCTGGGACTTTGAGGTCCAATCAGATTCCTCTATGACAGCCAGAGGAGCAAATGTTAAGTCTGGAGAGTATACCGTGCTGAACTTTCACAATCCTGTGTTTCGACAAAAACTGCTGTTCTAAAAGTATCGGGTCTGTTAATCCACTTTCTACTGAACAGTCTAAAAACGACGTCTAGACAAGTCACTGCCAACTTGAACTCCATACTTTTATTATATAAATTGTTCGGTCTTGACGCGTCTTCTTTTACGATTAAAATTTTGAAATATAAAAGAATCAAAGCTTTTCTCTCGACATTTTCTATTCATGTTCACACACACACACAGATATGATCATATAGATATGAATGACTATGTTGAAACAGATGGAAAAATCTCACCATTGTCTATAACCCATCAGCAGCAATATATCTATGATAACAATACATTTAAAACAATTAGACTTGAAATATAACTTCAACAAAAATTAGCCCACGAAGAAAATTTAGGAAAAATATTTTCGCATTAATCATACTGATAGTTTAAACAAAGTGATGTAGTTTGAATCAAAAACTTTATCTTTTGTAACGTGATATAGTTGGCCCAAGATATAAAGAAAAATTCTGAGGAATGAGAGAGAGAGAGAGGAGAAATAATAAGAAAAAACAGAGAGTGCGTGGCAGCCAGCTTACCTTATTTGAGTCAGGCCAAAGCACTCGCTGTAGGTCAGCCTGTCACGGGTAAATGACTAAGGTAATTAAGAATCACTAGAAAAAGAACCAAAGGTGCCCAAATCTTCTGCGCAGGTGTGGAACTACCGGAAACGGGTATGTTCTCTCTTCGCCACGAGGCGGAAGTAAGGGGATGACTTGGGTTTGAAAGTGAGTTGGCTTAGAGAGGTAACAAGGTAAAGACGACAGTTGAACACCAGCTACGAAGACATGAACAGAGACTAAAATTACGGCTCTGTTCTGGGGTGAGCTTAGAAAGAAGTCTCACACCAGACATGCAGCTATGAAGACGAAACCAGCGAACAAATTAGAACTCTGCTCTTTCTACTCATGACATGTTGTTTTTCTTTGTCCAGCTAACGCAGGCGACTCAGTTTCTTTCTCCCGATAACTCCTGAAAAAACGTGTAGTTACGAATAAACTTTTGTGAGAGTGATTTAAGACCAGGTTTTGTGTGTTCGTCATTTTTCCTTTGGTTAGGTTACAACCGTGTCCGATTGCCACTTATAGATGTATTGATACACGCATAAACTCGTTCACCACGTGGTGGTACAAACGTCTATTTGGTATAGTTATTAATTCTAAATCCTATTAATTCTAACTTCCTCATAATTATAAAAGTACTTTTATATCATGCATACTCTTGTAATTTAGGAATTTTGAGGCCAATTTTTCACCCCTAAAACAAGGTGTCATTCATTACACGACATACGTTGCTTCAAACATCGAAGCTTACTGCCGTTCATAACACGCAATATATACAAAAACACATTTTTATGGCTTCAAATTAGGGGTCGTTTATTACACAAAGTCTATCATTACTCGAGCACATATAGCATATTCTTGAGGTTAAATTTTATCAGTAAATAAATTGATAAATTGTGGTTGTAGAAAAATTGCTGGAGACATTTTTTTGGTAATTTCACATGACACCGAATGTTGAATAAGATGAATAAAACTTGCCTTAAACGTCAGGAAAAGAAATTTTTAGTTCGTTGAGAAGAAATGTATGTGTGTGTGTGTGAGTGTTTGTGTGATAGTATGTGCGTGTGTGTGTGTGTGTGAGTGTGTAAAACGAAATATCTAATGGATTATATATGTAGATGCGTGTAATGGTTACATAACAATTTCTAACAGGCAACAAAATAATATGCATGATAAAACCAAAATCAAACATTTGTTATATTTTTAAAATGCTGGAAATTTTCCTGCAGTATTTTTGCAGAGAAGCATTAAATGTTTTTAAGCATTTTTTCATTTGCAACTTGCAAAGAATTTTTACTGATTTGAATTACTTACCGCAAGCTGAAAATATTGTATTAATCGTGTTTTCTTCCACTTCTAAATGACATGATGAAAATAAACCTGAACTTATGATGAAACACGAGAGAAGTTATAAATCGATATAACAATTAAAAACTTTATATTCAAATAAGTACATTTCATAAAAAGTTAAAGTGGATTCAGTGAAAACATTAAAATTAAAAATCCATTATATTTGTCTAAAGACAATCAATTAAATTTTCTGCAACTTTCTTGATTTTTTTTTTAGATTCTTTCATAGCTAAAATATATTGAATATATATTTTGTATTGATATTTCGATATAAAACATTGTGCAAGTCAAATTGTATTCAACCCTGTCGATGGTGCTAAAATTAAACAGTGTTCCCTGCAGAGGGGAAAGAACACACAAAAAAGGGTTCCCTGAGTATGACACTAAAAAGTATCCGATAGTGAGGCTCCTGTTCAGAAGCTCTGGGAAGTATAGAGTCCTCCTTTATTATCATTACTTCAAGCACAATTATGATTCGGGGTGGTACTATTTACCAACCCCTCCGCTCGGGCAGGATATGACACAAGGTCAATTTTTAAGCGGAGTTTAACAGGTTTGAATTCAGAGTTTTCCTTCTCCTAGACTAGTTGCTTCAACAAGGCTGAAGAACCTAGTCCGTCCTACTATTTACCCATAGCTGGAGGGAGAATAAGGGGGTTCATACCTTTCCCAAGGGTATTTGCCCGAAAGTGAACATAATAGCGCGACTGGAGTACGAACTCGCGTACTACGATTCCGCAGTTCATCGCTTTAACCATTACACCACGAGGACACCCCCAATTCGGGGTGGTAGTACCTGTTATGGTCCCGTCTAAGAGTCAAGTAGATCCGTTAAAAAAATATTCTTATTAGACAGGGACCTTTGCAAAAAAAAAAAAAATCCTCTTAAGAAGCACTGATACCAAAAAAAAGGTGGATATATATGAAGAATGAACTCTTGACATAAAATAACACTCGATTGGTTGAGTTGTCGTCAAAATAATTCACTCAGTCAAATTATATTGGAATGAGAAATGGAAAACTACAAAATTCATATTACATCTTGAATTTTACTTTTAATTTTGTATTTGTTTGTTAACGATCACTGGAGGTGCCCGTGGTGTAATGTTTATCCTCGTAGGAAATGGACACGGCGACATGAGTTCAAATCCTGGACGAGACTGATTGCATTTCACATAGTACTAATACCCTTGGGAAAGGTATGAATCCAATTATTCTCCTTCCAGCTATGGGTAAATAGTAGGGCAGACTAGGTTCTTCAGCACTGGTGAGGCAACTGGTCTAGGAGAAGGAAAATCTCTGAATTCAAACCTGTTAAACTCCGCTTAAAAATTGACCTTGTGTCATATCCTGCCCGAGAGGAGGGGTTGGTAATTAGGGTTTGTTGACCATCGCTTTACAGCAGATCTGATTGTATTTACCCAACCCAAACCCTGCCACAAGTAGGTTGCGAACTTAGAACGTTGATTTCATTTTCTTACTGATGCGTATACATGTGTGTGAAAAAATATATATAAGTATAGTTACAATCATAACTTACCACTAAAAATCGGGATTATCGTTACAATTTTATAAATAGATAAAAAAGAGACAATACAGAGTTTTCTCTTTGATTAATTAATAAATTTGTTACGATAATACATACAAATATGAGAGGATATTTCTGATACTTACCTTGAGTGCTATGTGTTATATATATATATGCGTGTGTGTGTATGTGTGTGTGTGTTTGTGTGTTGATTCTATCCTCCCAGTCAACCACTCGGATGACTATATCTATTCAATTATGTTGTGCCTGTGATGTTATATGGAAGCAAAACGTGAGCTACTACGAAGATAGAAGGAAAACTGGTTACGGTAGAAAAGGGCTGTGGAATAATCCATGGTGAGAATATTATTGCATGAGCGCATCCAAAGAGAGTTAATTCAGCAGCGGAGCGGAGTGAAGGACATGATCATAGATCCCCAAAAGGTGAAGTTCAGTGGCGCCCGACACGTTGCAAGGTTTACAGACAACAGGGAAACTAGTACAGTTGTCGAGTACTATCCGAGAGCCCGGAACAACCACCCGGAAACCTTCGAAGACAACGCAAGATAAAATTGACAAGCGATTCGGGCCAATAAAGAGGAAAAAAAGCTAATTCATGGAGGAAGAAATACATGGCCAGCGATGTGGAAACACCACAAAACATGACCAATAAAGGAATAAGGAATATGTGGTGGGGGGTACGTAGAACTAAAAAAAAAAAAAAGGGAAATTAATTTGTAGAAAAATAGTCTATTCACATCCTGTTTTGCTACATCCGATACAGTGAACATTTCATATGTAATCACCATAGAAAACGCTATTAGCGATGCTAGTCTGCAATATCAAATTTGAAAATTAATTAGAAATCTCTTTATAACTATTTCTAATACAATGAAATACAATGAATTATTATTGAAGAAAAATATCGCAGTCGCTCAGACTACTTTAATCCGTTTCATTTCTATTTAAAGAAATTCCATCTGATCATAATATTAATTTGTATAAAAGCGGGAAAATATAAAACCATTTGGAATTGGTAAATTAGTTCAGATTATTTTAAGGCTCCCGAATAACTAATTTTCATTGTCTGTTTCCATAACAATGACGTCAATATTTTTGCAATCATTTTAAAAAGAACATTTTATTGTATCTAATGAAGATCTGTTCCGTTAGCTGGGGTTGTTGAACGCACCTCTGCAGCAGAGTAAAACCCTCACCCCACGAGACCTCCTGCTGGTCGTGTGTGGCGACCTGTAATGTTTGGAGACGGGACCCTGGTGGCTGGGCCGTCTGTGACGCAACAAACAAGTGGGAGAGTGACTTGAAACACTCAATTTTACCCATTACTGTGCTTGACCGGCTTTCGGAGAGGTCCGATCTCATAGATCAGTTGGTTGTGTCAAACCCAATCATCTGTATGATTGACTCGACAGTATTCTTCAAATTGTTCTTGTTGCAAACAAGTAGCCAATCCTATTTAATCTTATAGTTGCTTGAAGGTGGTGGCTGGGATTCAATGACGTTGAGATGGCAAAAGTTGAAACCACTAAACTATGTGCATACAAATGATTTGTATAAAATAAAATTCCTTGTGTTTGCAATAATAGCAACCATCAAACTGTGTGTAAATAAATAATATTAAACAGAATTATTAGAGTTAGCAATACTTAGAACCATATACATGTACATATATATGTTTATATATATACACCGGATCTGGCATTAAATAATCCAGAAGAGTTGATATGGGATTAAACTAAATAAACAGGCTAATCAAACCTGATGAAGGTGTATAAGTGAGATTTATATAATAAGAATAAATTATTTTCAACAACACATTTTTCATTTTTTAATTTCTTAACTATACAATAATAATAATAATAATAATAGGATACAGTCACCAAAATATTGATCAAAAGACTGGAAGAATAGGAAATAAGAACACGAGTGGAGACCATCCAAACGACAGCACTGTTAACATCAGCCAGAATACTGAGAAGAGTCCTGAAGACTTGAAGATACTTGCTGTCGCTCAAAATCCAGTGAAAGACCATCTGCTGATGCTGGTGTAAACCTCTTCAAGGAGTAAAATAATAATAAGTGAGCTCTGCCGTTCCGGCAGACCAGAGAATAAAATTAAAAGGAAGCGAAAAGAAATAAATAAATATCTAGGCCTCGCTAGAGAAATAAAAACAAACAATGGAACATAAAAATGACGGTGATATCAGTTGTAACTGACTCCATTGAAACAATCCTGAAAGGATGGGTAAAGGGACTAGAAGACTTGAAGAAATCAGGATAAGTGGAGACCATCCAGACTACAGAATCGTTAAGATCAGTCAGAAATACCGAGAAAAGTCCTTGAGATATGAGGACACTTGTTGCCACTCAAAACTCCTGTGAAAAACCATCAGCTAACCCTGGTGTTAAAAAAAAAACTCTTAAAGAATCAAAATAATAATATACATGCTATATTCAAAAATAAAGCGTGCTCAATATCAGTTACAGAGCGTATGTATCCTAAATTAAAATCGTGTGGACTTAGAGCCAACTGTGCTTGGTAAATGTCAGTTTCTCGCTGACCAAGATTCAAACATCTAGTTAAAAATAAACTGTATTCATTAAATTAAACTTTTTATTTAGAAACAGTTCTAGACAACTTTTAAGTTCACACTTAACAGAACAAGAAAGATTTTCAGAAATCACAAAAGAATGAAACCTCAGAGAAATTAATAGTCAAATAGTTTCTTTGAATTTCTGAGTTTACGCTCACGTCACAAATGTTTCGAATCTCATCGTGATAAAATTACTCTTATTACGGTACTATGGCGATGAACGATAGGGAGGAGTGGCGAGAGACGGTCAGGGATATCTGTGCTACCAGCACGACATGATGATGATGATGATGACGGTACTATAAAGTTTTCTATAAAATGTTGAACATCGCAGATATCTTTGAATTTTTCATTAAATAAGGAATGCTGGATTAATCGAAACAGCTGAAAATCTAACGGTTTCAATTCTGGTTAACACGTCATGTGAGGAAGAATTTCCGCTCACAATATTAATATGTTTTTGCTCAGTATTGAAACGTGTGAACAATAATTATCGTAGCAGTATGGTTTTCCTAATTTCCTGTCTTGTAAATGACATTTTTCTTCTATAACCGTGCTCACATTTGTAACAGTATGAATGATAGTCACGTGCCGTCAGAACAGTTCAACAGAATTCAGAAATTCTTAATTTAGAACACTTTTCCTATCCTACCAAATAAAAAGCCGTTGCCTTTTCCTATGCTGCAGATTCTCTTGAATCCAACTATTACTTTCGGCATATCGGATTGTCGTTATGCCTGTCGTAACTTCACATTTTTGTGAAAGATTGTCACTGGAGAAAAAATATGTTTTTATCTCCAGTGACAATCATTCACAAATATGTGATGTGAAATGCAGGCGACAAAACGCTGTCCAATGTCATGATGAAATTACATTTCCCATACTTTTCGAATACTTATCACCTCATTTGAACTTCACAAAGCATCAATGATAATACTTGTCTCAAGTGAGCCATCCCCATAGATTTCCTCACCCCTTTTTACTTTTGCTGACATCTTATCCAATTTAAAAGAAAAAATAGAATAATCCAGCCGTATCTTACGTGTATCTTGTGTGTCGCTTTTTTTCTTAAAATAGTTTGAATAAACACTGAAAACAAAGAACTCAAAACCTTTTTTCAATTATGTAATTAAATCGCTAGCTTTCAAGAAAAAGACTCTTAGAACTTTTTGCATAGGTTTAATGTATAATTTTTCACTTTGAGTTCATCTGTGAATGTAGTTGAGCAAGAAGAGCAGATAATAACGTCTGTTAAAAATTTAGAAACAATTCTTATATCAATGAAAATCGATTATGCTTGGTATTTAAGAAATAAATTCTCTCTTTGTTGTTGAGTGATTTCTCGAGTAAGATGCAATAAAAAAGACCAATAAAAATCGAGATGAAAATACAAATAAAGATAAATAATAATAATAATAATAATAATAATAATAATAATAATAAGAAGAAGAAGAAGAAGAAGAAGAAGAATACTCTATCACGGCCAGAAGACCGGACTTATCATCTAGTTGATTTTGACTTTCCAGAGGAAAACAGATAGAAAATAAAAAAAAGCGAAAAGATGGACAAATACTTGGAACTTGCTTGAGAGATGGAAAAACTGTGAAACAAGACGGTGATGGTGGTAAGAATTGTAGTTGGTGTATGTGGAACGGTCTCCAAAGGATTGTGAAAGTTTGAAATCGGAGGAAATAATAATAATAATAATAATAATAATAATAATATTCGACATACACACGGGTCATCTAATCTCGGCCAGAAGACCAGACTTAATAATAATCAACAGAAAAAAAGAGAACTTGCAAAATTGTCGACTTTGCTGTCCCGTCTGACCACAAAATAAAACTGGAAGAATGTGAATAGAAGGATAAGTACCTCGACCTTGCTAGGGAATTGAAAAAACTGTGGAACATGCAGGTGACAATTATACTAATTGAATTGGTGCGTTTGGAACAGTAACTAAAGGATTACTAAAGGGACTGGAGGACTTGGAAGTTGGTGGACAGGTGGAGACCATCCAAACGACAGCATTGTTGAGAACGGCCAGAATAGTGAGAAGAGTCCTGGAGACTTGAGGAGACTTGCTGTCACTCAGACTCCAGTGAAAACCATCGGCTAACGCTGATGGGAAAAGCTCAAATGAGGGAATAATAATAGGATTACTAAAGGGACTGGAGGACGTGGAAGTTGGCAGAAGAGTGGGGACCATCCAAACTACTACATTATTGAGAACGGCCAGAATACTGAGAAGTGTCCTGGAGACTTGAGGAGATTTGCTGTCACTAAGACTCCAGTGAAAAACCATCAGCTAACGCTTATGTGAAAAACTCTTATGAGCAAATAAAGAAACAGAAATGAGAAGAAAAACAAGTGTATGGATATTTTAAGCGATAAAATGGTGACGTTGCACCCAAGAAGATCTAGATATGGCTACGAAAGGAAAATCTCAAGAATTTAATTGCAACAAAAAGAAAAAAACTCCATAAGGATCAATTATGTTAAAGCAAAATTTGATAATACACAACAGAATAATCGATTATAAGAAGAAAGAGATGAAACGATTAATCACATTGTAAGCGAATGTAGGAAACTAGAAAAAAAAGGAGTACAAAACTAGGCACAACTGGGAGGTAAGGGGATTCACTTGGAATGGAGCAAAAGATTGAAATTTGACAATACTTCCAAATAGTTTATGTCTAAACCAGAATTCCGCCTTGAAAATGAGACGCATAGAATTCTCTGGGATTTTGTGATACAAACGGTTCACCTAATCCCAACTAGAAAACCAGACTAATTGCTAGATAAAAAAAAATGAAGAGAACTTGTCTATTGGATTTTGTCATTCTTGCGGACCACAGACAAAAAAATTGTGAAAAATAAACAAATATTTGGACTTTACCAAAGAAGTAAAAAAAACTATGCAACATACCCTAACCCTAACCCTAACCCGTGACGGTGATACCAATTATAGTTGGTGCGCTTGCAACAGTCCTCAAAGAATTGGAAAGAAGACTGGAAAATATTGAAATCGGAGGAAGAATCGAGACCACACAGACTACAGCAATGTTGAGATCAGTCAAAATACTAAGAAGAGTCCTGGAGACATAAGGAAATTTAATGTCTGTAAGACTCCAGTGAAAGCCTACCAGTTAACATTGGTGTGAAAATATCGCAAGGAATGAAATAATAGTAAATATTTGTATTCCTAAATACTTTAAAAGCTACACTTATATTTAAAGTTTATTTCTATAGAATACAAATCGTTCTAAAGATGAACTTTGAATCATATTTTTTGTTTGGTATGATCCATCTATTATCTTTCTTTCTTTTTTTTTTTTTTTTTTTTTTTTAGTGTCGTATTAACCTTTGTGGGTTGTTTAATGCTAAAGTCATCCTTGTCAAAAAACTGCAGTGATACTATCTACCCCCCGCGCCCATAACTGAAGGATGAGAGAGTTCATACTTTTCCTCAAGGCTATTAATCTGGAAGTAAAGGTAATAGTGCGAATAGAGTTCAGATTCACTTACAACGATTTCACAGTTCAGCACTAAGGCACTTTCCCTCATTTATTGCGTACATTGGTCTTGTGGATAGAGTGTTTGTCAATGGCCTGTGAGATTGGGTCTCAATTCCAGGTCGAGTCGTACCACAGACTCAAAAAATGTTACTTGATTCATCCTTGCTAAACACTTAGCATTATGAGGTAGGGATCAAGGGTAAAGTAGAGCAATCCTGGGAAAAGGAGTAGCGCTCTTCCCTACACTTCGACGTAGTAGTTAATGAAAAGGGAGCCTTCGGGTCGCCCTCGACTACGGTCGCCAACTTTACTTTTAACTTCATGTAGCCCTGAAAGTAATCAATTTTTTCTACCTATTTTTTATTTGTGTTGATTTGATCAAACTAAAAAAGACCCAAGAATTTGCCAACATGGGTGAATTGTATTTCCGTGGTATGTATTTGATAATTTCCTTGTTATCCGTAACTAATAATAGATTATAAATATATTTCTAGTTCCCGGAAAACCATCTCAAAGGCAGCATCATCTCTGGTGGACTAAAAGTCAATTATTTTACACCCACATGTGAGGTCCCATATGAAAAAAAATCCTTGTGTAGAATCACATCCTCGTTGAAGGCTTGGTAAATATTTTACTGAGAAGTGTCATTTCTTTCTGATAGCAAAATCAAGATATAAACACAGATTGGCCAATGTAAATAAAACCACTGGAACACTATGGGAACGTGTCTAGAGAAATAAGAATTTTAGGAAAAAAACAAAAAAAACAAACAGGTTTACAAATCTGTTGAACAAAACAATCCCGTTTATGGTAAAGAATCATGGATTATCAACCATTCTCGTTTAAGACTACTTGAAAGCTTCCATCAGCATCTTTAATGTTCTCAATGTAGACTGGATCGACTAACACATAAGTTCACAAGATTTTCAAATGTCGTATGTATTGAAACTGCCTCACAATACTCACCCACACTCGACAGACAATATATCGAGAATAAAAGACAGTCGTCTGCCGTGAGTTTTTCTATTCAATGAACTATGCATGAATCAGCAAAACAGAGGTATGCAACAGGAGATGTAAAAAGGATTCCATAAAGGTCGTCATCTTTCGCTTCGACGACCACCAGTGGACTATAAAAACTGATGACAGGAAAACCTGGCAACGATCTTCCAGGCTATTTTCTTTATTTTCTTTTCTTTCTCACCCCCCCCAATGACAGGACATACTGCGTTCCTTATTAGTCTTATCAGCCATCAGTGAGTCTGCATTAAGAGTGGAAGGCATTCTTAGACATTTTGTCTGCAAAAAAAACAAAACAAATAAAACACACACACACACACACACACACACACACACACACACACACACACACACACCAAAAAAAAGGTAAAGCATATAAACCAGTAAGTAAATATGGGTTTTGTAAAGTACACTCACAAATGCTTATTAATGCAGCTAGCTAGCTAGATAGCTAGATAGATAGTTTTTATTTTTATTTTTATTAAAATTCTATTTTATTTTAATTTGGCTTTATACGGAAGTATAATAAAACATCTGTGACGTTATAATAAAACATCTGTGATTGTTATTTGATGAAGTGAAGTCACACACACACACACACACACAGATAAAATATATGTTGCCATAGAAATACCTCCAACATTTCAAACTGTCACCTACGTGATGCGAGATAACTGTTAATACTAGCTCCATTTAGCTCATGTCTTACCAAATTTACAAACCGGTACACAAAAAAAAAAAAACTTAATTCTGGTGAATCTGTAATTAACACACAGAAATATTTTCATGCACGATTCATGTTATGTTGAAATGATGCTGTTCCGAATAGGATTTTCAATCCACAGAAGTTTTTGATTTTTATCGTCCTGAACAGCATTAGCAGATTAACAATTCGTAAAACATTTTAACAACAAACGCACTGTGTGTACCGATTTAGGCCATGGTTATAACTGATCTGAAACAAAATGTTAAGACGATTGTTTATAGAGCTACCATTATCACTGTACACGACTTTTTAAAATATAAGAGGTATTTGATATTTGTATCGAGAATTGGAAATTTTCTCATTTGTACTGAGGTTGGTTAATTGTTTTGATGTACGCCAGGTCGACTAATGTTCGGTTGTTTTATGCCGAAGACGTTTTTGTTGTATGTCTTCTTTGTAGAATGTGGTTGTTATTTACGTATTTTGATTTTCTTTCTGGAATGTCAACTTTTGTTGCGTTATGCTAAATCTTTGTTTTAATCAATAATTATTATTTATAGTTAGGTAATCATTTATAGATTTGAAAAAAATCACAACAGGTAAAGAAGATACTTAAACGTTCCGAGAAAATTTCTAATCGTTAAATTAATATTTGATCGTATTTTTTTCTTTCTTCAATCGCTATAAAAGGAAAAAATATATATTTAGATTTTTGTATAAATATCAACTGCTTATATATATATATATATATATATATATATATATATATATATATATATATATATATATATATATATATATATATATACTAAACTGAGGTTTTAAATTGTTGTCAGTTCCAATATCCATACCAATATTTGATTGATCCCTGAGAGTTGCATTGCTTATCAATTCTTTTTAGCGATTTTATTCTTGATGCTGAGGGGTACCTTTCGAGTTTGGATGAAGGTAGTTTAAATTTGTTTTGTTTTTTTAATTTTTTCATTGTTAGATTTGGCGTTGATATATGCTTTTTTTCAGATTGATCAATGAGAGTCTCTGGGTGTTGTTTGATGAATTATGACTTTTTGGAAGATTGCATTTTAGTATACCTTTGGTTGGACGGTTTGGCAATCTATTGGACTTTTGTTTTGTTGGAGATTTCATATTTTTGGGAGGAAGTATTTGTATTTGATATTCATTTGTATTTGAGCTATAGATTTTGTATCTGTTCTTTTTCTTTGATTACTTCGTAAGATTTTTTCTTTGTTAGTGATAAGTTCTTTTTGTTTAGTTTAAGCTTCTGTTTAGTTTTCAGCCGAGTGAAGGTTTTTCAACTGATCTAGAAACTTTAGTCAGTTGTTTGGTTCCAACTGGATTAGTTTCTCGACGAGAATTGATTGCTTTTTTGATTGGGTTTACCATCTGTTCTACAGTGGCATTAATGTTCTCTCCCACTTAGGACCCTATTATACTCCTAACTTTAAAACATATTTTATTTCTATTATATTTTATTTCCATTATGTTCACACTCTTTTGTATATGATCTTAAGAATACAAGGTGGTTTTCTTGGCATTTTAAGAATTTTGTTTCATTAAGACAATCTTCTTCCACGAGGTCTATATCCCTTTCGCCACAACTTTTACAGGTTGAACATCCTCTACAGCTTTCCATGTGATGTCCGTATTTATAACATTGAAAGCACTTCAAGGGTTTAGGAATGTACCTGTCTATCCTTTAAAGGTACTATCCAGTTTTAACTTCTCTTGGTATTAATATTAATATCAAAATGAATGTGTGTTTGTATTTCTTCAATCGTAGAGTTCGAGTCACTTAGATTTTGGGCTAGAAGCTAAGCATTCTTTTTTATTTTAAGAATATTAGTGGGCTCTAATGAGTGAAAATCCCTGCTAAACAATTATTCTCTTTCGCATGGCCCGCTTCGAATAAAAGGAATATGGGCATTAACGTTTTGCCGAGCTCTGAAAAAAAAACCAAAGATAAAAAATATTTCCACGGCATCAGAAAAAAAGAATCAATTTCTCTGAATAATTTCATTTAAGCATGATTGAACAGAGAATACTACATGTTCCTGATCTAAATAAAATAGGTTTGTCAAAAATTAAGAATTTGAAAAAAAGACTTTTATCCTTTTTTTTCGCCTTTATAACCACTAAGATATCCAACCCCGTCTTTTCCTTGAATAAAATTCTATGGGAGAGGAGAGTATTTTACTAATTGCACAAGCATATAGCAAAGGAAACCGAGGGATTCATCATAGTGGAAGTTAAGTAAGGCGGATGAATTTGGGTCAAGGACACTGCACCAGAATGTTTAACGGACAGGATCAAATGGTTAGAAAACTAATGTATATAGCAAAGGAAACCATGGGACGTAGCATGGTGGCTGTTAAGTAAGGCGGATGTATTTGGGTCAACGGAGCACTTCAGCAGAATGTTTAACGGCCAGGATCAAATAGTTTAGTCCGGAAGCTACTGAAATTCATCTCTAAAGGTGGTGTTTATCGATGTGAAGAAAAAACAGCCAACCAAAGAATAGCATGACTCTAATCCAATTCGTATATCCAAATTTCATCGCTCTTCATGCGATCAATAACGGGCGTGCCATGCAGAGATTAGAACTCGATTACTGAGACCAAAACCAAATCCAACATACTGAGATGCCAAAACATCGTTAATATACAGTCTACAGTTGAGCACCTTATAGACATTACAAGAATATAGATATAGATATTACTCCGGTAATATTGGAAAATTTCATTATATTACGAGCCAAAAAGAAATAATGAATATCTGGCAGATTTTTAACTCAAGAACAGTCTTTCATGCCTAAACACTAAATTCGAAAAGTGGGTGAGGAAACTGTGGACCAATAGCTACCCAAATAACGCTTGAGCACATCTAGATTATATATTTAACGGTATGCCAACCTGTCGATGACTATTTTATTCCTTACGATTAAGGACTCGTGTTCATCTAACTTTCATATTTACATTTTTTGTGTATGTCTTTAACTGGAATAATTTTGAGATGAGGCTTCTTAATCTGAGAAAAAAAAATTAATTCTCATTTTTTGTGTAATTGTTTCTTTAAAAGATTTTTTCACATAGTTTTATCAAGTAATTTTAAAAAGATCTACTTTACTCATAGATGGGACACAAACAGATACTACAATTTGCGTTACAGTGAACCTAAGAGTAACTGCAATGATTGAGTACTCCACACTTCCCAGTCTTTCAGGAAAGGGGTCTCACCATCAGATGCATTTTATTATCATATCCAGAACACTCTTTTTTTTTTTTTGGTGGGGGATTAAGTTTTTGCAGAGAATATAGTCAACGTTTTCTAAGCCCCATTGGCAGGACGGGAAAATATAATATAATTTTAATAAGACACCAAGTGGACATATTTGAACCACGTCTGCAAATAACGATTGTTGAAGACAGTAACAAATCTGTACAAATATATCTGTGTACACAAGATTTATTAATCTTTCTTCTTGGACTTTATAACGTTCTTATTTATTTCCCTTGTTGGTTTCAAGCATATCTTCAGCAGTGTTCTGCATTTACTAATGGACATTAGCCACATCCGATCATACTCTGACGGAATAAAAATCGGATAATTTGTTGTAAGGGTTTCGAGATTCAGCTCTTTCTATTTGATCTTTAATATAGGCACACGTCATTACGTACAAAACAAATACGAAAAGACGTTTTCTCTTTCCATTAGCATTTAAAACATATGCAAATAATGAAAGTTTTAAGAAAGACTATTGCTTGGTAAAGAGACATTCTTCTCGCATATTACTTTTTAGTAACTATAGGCAACTATAAAAGAACTTGAAATGTTTACGCCATAATTTATGTCTGCAAATAGACGACCAGTGGAGCAGTATTCAATCTTTCTCCTTCTCTTGCTAAGAGCAATTATATCAATACTGTTTTTGAGAATTATATTATTTTCTTGCCATTTGTTTCTTTTGCTTTTTGTCATTCTTTCGTCTACCTTCTACTCCTATATCTGCTCTTTGACAACTTTTCTTTCCATTTGATTACATTCCTGTTCTCTTCTACTAGACTCTACAGCGTTGGAACTTTTGTCTCACTCTTTCAATAAACATGTCTATATTAATAATTGGCAAGGGTTGTTTTGGTCTGTTCTCTGCACACAACCGAACGGTTTGATTTCCCGCTACGAAATTTGGTCTGCATATTTACTCAACCCAGAAGAATGTAAAGTGAAAAATTCTTCTAAAAGAAAAAAAAATGTTATATCATTATTTACATGTAATTAATCATCATTAATAGGTGACTATTCATAAAATGAATATTAGCATTATTGTTAAACTGGAACAAACAATCTAGACAAAGCCAAGGTGTTTAAAATCATAAATCTCTTTAGAGATACTTAAATTTCAGTTTATTTTTTAAGAAATCATTGCGAAATTTTTACTGATCAAGATTCATTTCGTAAAAATATAATTAGTAAATCTCTCTTTACCTTTTTGCAATTTCTGAGTGTTTAGTGTAAATTTTAATTATACAACAGAGAATTCAAGAGAGACATTGTTAAGAAAAAATGAATAATTAGAAGAGATTTTTGACTTTTGCAGTTTGTCCCAATGTTTCTGTGACATCTTTTCCGCGGTAGACGGGTCAGTAAGTTCAATGTCGTACGGCAAAAGTCAACGACTGAATTCCCCAAATCCGTAATGATCTTAAGGATTAACTTGATCGTCATTATTACATATTGAAACGTCATAGATATTTAGTCCGTTAGGTCCGTCGGTCACAAGGCCATAAAACCGTAGCACTATGCAATAATCCTACTTATAATACATAAGTAATGGTCAATGAAGGTAATTTGTTCAATAAGGCATGAGAGCAATAACCGCCATACTGTTTGGCTATTTTTGTTTAAAACATTTAATGCACAATTCAAATCTTTTATGTTATATATATATATATATATATATATATATATATATATATATATATATCTTTAAGAAAAAAAGCAAAGACCGGTTAATTTAGGATTATAAATTCATTTCCATCCTGTTTTTCAGTTTCTGGTGTAAACCAAAAACACGAAGAAAAATATAACAGGACTTCTTCAGATCCAATGTTCAGAAGGAAAGGAAAGGAAAGGAAAGGATATATATATATATATATATATATATATATATATATATATATATATATATATATATATTATCTTTATAACTATTTCTATAACTCTAGGGGCGTGGAAAAAACAGATAATGTAATTTGTAAATAAAAGATATATAACAAATTGATATCTGGGAAAAAAATATATAAACAAAGAAAAAACTGAAACATCCGTACTGCTTGAAAATAATCAACCAGTACTGCAATGGCTAGCCAAAAGAAAAAAAACACCGACAGAATTACCTAAGCTAATATGTAAAAGTGCTTACTACTCTAGGTAGAGTAAAACTAGAACAAAGTTGGTCTAGATGCATCGATGAAGATGTATGATATAAATATGGTTATCACTAACTCACTTGGTGACTCAATAATTGTTGGCGACTGTAGTCGAGGGCGACCTGAAGGAAACTTTTCAATAGCTACTACACCGAAGTGTTGAGGAGGGTGCTACTCCTTTCCCTGGATTGCTCCACTTTACCTTTGATACGTACCTTATAATGCTGAGTGTTAAGCAAAGAGGTATCAAGTACCATTTTTAAAGTCCTTGGTATGACCCGACCTGGGATGGAATCCCAGTCTGCAGGACCATTGGTGACTCAATGGTGGACCAAATTTTGTGCTATTATTAAATAGAGTGCTCAATATCAATTATAGAGCTGTAATATATATATATATATATATATATATATATATATATATATATATATATATATAACAGCTTGACCAGCTTTGTTTCATCTCAGCGTAATGAGAAGTTTCGCTGTTATAGTAACACAAGGTATTACTCTCATCATCATCATAAATAAATCTGACTGCACGGAGTTCCTGAACTCTATCTCACCATCCAACCTTATCAGCTATCGTTCGTGTCATGTCCTATAGACGGCATCGAGTGTCTGCGCAGAGCTGATGTATGTAAGTCCTTGATAGTCAGCCAACACTGGCCCGTCTATGTGTTGGATTTCATAAGAGAAAGTCCCTTTTGTGTTTGTCTTTGGATAGTTTTTGAAATGAGAGGTAAGTGATCGTACAGCTGCTGTTTTGTGGGGTGCTGCTTCCTGTATTTGTTCAAAACAACACCTAGAATTTTTATGTAGTTCCCATGTAGCTTTTGCTGTAGATGTTTCGTTAAAGTTCACTTGATGCATCCATACAGTAGTATTAACACAGTAATAGTTTGGAAGAAATCTGCTTATATTTTATCAGAGATCAAATTTCCGTATGATCGATTATCTTTCACTAGCAGTCCACACCGAACCAATAATGAATATGATAGAATATTTATCAACTTCTTTCTTTTCTAAGTGTAAAATCATCACAAAGTAATTCAAATATATTTTAAATTTTTTACACAATTAATAATTAAGCAGGGCACCTTGTGATGTGTAATGGTTGACGCGACAGTTTAGCTCGATTCTTAATGGGTGGTCCATAGATCGATTCTCAATGGGTGGTCCAGAGATTGATTCTCCATGGGTGGTCTATAGATCTGTCTCTAAGCCACAGCTCGGCTAAGCTTATTAAATAACATGACTTTGTGTCAAACATAGTAAAGCTTAAGAATTTCAGTTAATAATTCGATAGAATGCATCTAATATTTTTATTCCTTTCCATTTCCACATTATTTCTTCTTTTTCAAAATCTCATTATAATTTTTTTAGACTTCCTTCTCTGATTCATTTCGTTGTCTTTATTTCATTTTCTCTTTTCTTTTGATTTGGCCTCTCATAGCTCTTTTTTCTCCATGATATTTTTTTCTCTTTCTTTCTTATGTTTATTTGAACCTCGATACAAACAGAAGTGCCCGTATATTTATAAATTATGTGATCATTTATAACGAGTACTTTACTCATCTAATAATAAAATTAATTGTCTTAGTCTTTTCATATTTCCTGTTGTTAGTTTGGTTTGGTTTGTTGGGTTTTATGGCATATCAACCTTTGTAGATTATTTAACGCCAAATCCATTTTTATGTAAATAATCTGTTCTGTTTAAAATAATTCAGTTTAGCATAAGTACACAGTTCAATTGTCAAAAACATTTCCATTTAAAAATATTCAAGCAGTTATATGTTACAATTCAGTTGAGTGTAAATACAGTTTTAATGTCGAAAAACAGTTCTATTTGAAATAATTCAGTTAAGCATAAGCACACAGTTTAAATGTAAGTACAGTTTAATTGTCAAAATCATTTCTATTTCAAGCTATTCAGTTTACTCAAACAATTCATTTTAGCACAAGTATGCTGTTAGTTCTATTTAACCCATAGATAGGACCCTCATCAGGTGCTACCACTCCGGGCCAGAGTGAACCTGGGAGCAATGGCAATGAAGGGGTACTCCGCGTTCCCAAAAGCTCCAGCACTGCTGGAACCTCACCATCAGATTATTTAGTGTCACATCCAGGACACTCGTTAGGGGGAGTCTTACCCCTCTGCAGAGGTGCTGTCAGTGTATTCTACAGCCCCAGCCGACTGGGCAATACACAGAGTTAAATGTCAAACAGTTTTATTTCAGATAATTCAGTGCAGCATAAGTACACAGTTTAGATGTCAAAAACAGTTCTATTTCGAGCAATTCAGTTCAGAACTTGTACGCAGTTCCAATGTCAAAACAGTTCTATTTTAAACAATTCAGTTTAGCATAAATACGTAGATTAAATGCAAAAATCAGTATAGTGAAAGAAGCACGGTTTAGTTCTATTTAACCCATAGATAGGACCCTTATCAGGTGCTACCACTCGGGGCCAGAGTGGACCTGGGAGCGATGGCAATGAAGGGGTACTCCGCATCCCCCAAAGCTCCAGCATTGCTGGAACCTCACCATCGTTGGGGGGGTTCTTACCTCTCTGCAGAGAAGCTGTCGGTGTATTCTACAGCCCTAGCCGACAGGACAAATTTCCTGTTGTATTAGTTTTTTTTATTGTTTATCCCTTACACCCTAAAATGGTATTTAATTTGTGGTAATTTCACTGAAAACCTTTAAAAGACTGGTATGATACATTTGCATTTTTATTGATTCGGTAAAAGACCGTATTCTAAAAAATGATCAATTTATACATTAAATATTCCTGGGTATAATTCTAAACTTCATCTGATGAGGTGCCATTTCTGGAGATCTGGAGAGGGTAGAGTCCCATTTCTGTCATTACTACCAGATCCACTGTGACCTGGAGTGGAAGTATCTGTTAGGGCCACATTTATGGGTTAATAATTGTTTAATAATTGTTCCTATTCGATAGTATTGTATGAAAAAAATTCCTTTGAAACAACTACATACAAAATATAAATATTATCATAGACTAAACTCAATTCCCTAACCTCTGAGCAAGAAATAGACGGGTTGACATGCTACTAAAACCAATCAATCAATCATTTCATCTAAAAATACTTTGTGTAGATCACAGGGTCTCGCTTTTCTTAGGAGAATTTGCTGCCTGGTTCATTAACGTTAAAAATTGCTTTTATAAATTATCATCTAAAATGTCCATCGTTGAAATTCAATAGCCCTTCCACTGTTGGCTACCAACAATAAATTAGCAATGTGAGATGTACCTTTTTCTGTAAAGATGTAATCCTATAAGTGATTCCCGAGAACGGAAGCAAAGTTGTTATAATTGCGGTATATTTCGACAAGTGACGAAGATAATTTCATATCTAATCCCTTATGCTTTGCAGATTTCAGCATAATGGGCACATCCACGTAGAAGTGGAGTGTGAAAACCATTTCCGTTTCTAACTGCTCTCTCGTTGATCTTCAATCGACCAGACAATATTTATGTTAACATGGTCAGTGAAGGTGTCGTTAAAAAGTGTTTTCTGATACGGCTTCCACATTTGCTGACGTGTTTGCAAAGCAGTTTAAAATTATTTCAGCCTTTTAATTCTAATTCTGTTCCTCTGTTTTCCTTTTAGAATCATTTTACTGGAATCACTGTTTTAAAATAATGTCTCTCCAAACAAACTCCTGCTTACCGACCTCGTTATCAAGTTACTAGGTGCATACGATAAGTTTCCAGACTTTTTCGTATGGGCACTTTTATTGATAGTACGCACATGAAACTCTAGCCCCCTTCGAAGTAATCGCCTCCGGCTGCAATGCACTTTTTGTACTGTTCCAACTACTTCTGGAAGGCCCCATGGAAGTCCTCTTGTGTGAGCGTGTCAATGACCTTCTTCACAGCCTCTTTCATCTCAATTCTCTCATAACGACAGCCTCTGAGCTTAGGTAATAACCAAATGTCACAGGGAACAAGGTCTGGACTATGGGAGGCTGAGGAACTGTCTTGATGCCCATCTTGGTCAAATAGTCAGTGACAAGGATAGAGTTGTGGACTGGTGCATTGTCCTGGTGGAAATGCCACAGACCCGATTTGACGAATGCTGGCCTCTTCCAAAGGAATCGCCTCCTGAACTCCCTTAAAACCTCAACATAGTAACCCTAACCCTAACCCTTTGGCCAATCAACTCTGGTGTATTGACTTCCTTACTCCTCCCACACCTCTCATCATCCTTCCCAGACTCCTGCCTTCCTTGAATCTCTTATGCCTCTCAAAAACTGATGCTCGATTCATGCAAGATGGTCGAAAAGCAGTCTGAAGCATTCCATACGTTTCTGTGGCATTTTTTCCGACTTTAAAACAGAATTTTATAGCATATCGTTCTTCTAAAGTGTCAGATTGCATTTTTGAAATTCACCAGCTGTGACAATCAGGCTTTAGTAGGGTGTATTCCAATTGATGCTGTAGCTGTTCATTTCAAGCTGAAATCCTAAAAATTGGTCAGTCATCTCATAAGATATATAGCAATAAGATACTGAATTTTCAAGAGTCTATGACAATTTTTAACGCCTGTACAAAAGAAGTCTGGAAACTTATTGAAGGCACCACGTAGATATCTATACAGTTATGTAAACTAATACTAACTAAGGTACATTTTTTCGTTGGGTAAGAGCTCAAGAC
Organism: Sepioteuthis lessoniana; assembly: GCA_963585895.1. NCBI lineage: Eukaryota > Metazoa > Mollusca > Cephalopoda > Myopsida > Loliginidae > Sepioteuthis > Sepioteuthis lessoniana. The sequence continues at coordinate 126,763,713 of OY757912.1, read as the reverse complement.
TTCGATCTTAGTTGTCATAACATGATGTAATTGATAAATTTGAGTACATCACTCTTTTAGCGGATTCAACTCCGAAGTGAACACCTGCTGAGACAACAGAGATTTTGGTTGACAAGCCTGCGGTTATAGGTGAATTACCCTGAGTGAGAATAAAAGATAATAAGGAAAATAAAAGGATGGATGCTAATTAACTGAAAAATGTCATATGATGGCTGAGATGGAAAGAGCCAATTTGGCGTTTTAGTTAATTGTCTTTAGAGAACCCTAGAGGACGTTAGTTGAAGCAATTGGAGTCCACAGACATAACGAAGCAATTTGATTTCAGACGCATAACGTTTAGACCTCCACCTTTGGGTGGTTTAGCCCCACACGGTGCTCAGGTCTCTAGAGTAATTATGACGATTCTAATATTTATTCTTTCGCAAGAAAAACGCAGAACTACACCCACATATAAAAGTTCATTTGGAAATGAAATTATCATCCAAATAGAATAGGAATTTAAACTATGAATACGTATTTGTCAGCTTCTTTCTTTCTTTTTGTAAGGAAACATTGGTCTGTAGCTTTTCGATCGTGTCCAGGATCTAGAGACAACAAACACCCGACAATGTAATAATATTCAATAAGTTGCTGTGATCAGCGTCTGTTTTTACATAAATGTCTAACAAACTAAGGGTTATTGGAAAGTCATCGAAATAGAAAGGTCGTCACTTCTGGACATGATGAACTTTGCTTTAAATGTGTAGTCACGTGACAGAAAGGGAAAGAAAGGGAAAAGCTGAAAAATATCTGAAAAAAATCCACTGAAAAAAAGAAGAAAAAACAGAAAGAAAAACTAGAGACAGAACGCAGGAAAGGAAAAGCGATTAATTTGACATGAAGATTTTGCAGTAGAAAACGAAAAAAAGACATAAGAAAGAAGAAAACAGTGATTGAAAAGATATTGTGAACTTTTTAGGGACGTAGTTTTCTAAAACAAAAGAAGAATAGAGAAAAAATATGATTGGTGAACATTTAAAAAGCGAAAAACGTAAATTAGACGAACTTAACTAAACTACTGAAAGTAACTAGAAAAGAAATGTGTTAACAAATCGATTTGATAGAGACTTGCATAACATTTCTTTTTTTTTTTTTGTCAATTATGAAATTTTGAATTATTTCATTGTATTATGTATGACTGATTGGTAATGAAAAGATTAAAAATTAATGCGTATTTATAAGTGAAAACTGTAGATCATAATATTAGTTGTTTAATTTTTGTATATGAGACTGTGCGATTTTCTTTAATACAATACTTCTATGTGGTTTCATCTTTTCTTTTCTGCTGAGTTTTTTTTTATATTTGTGTAACATGAAAAATACTTTGTAAAAATTTACTTCTTTTTCGTGAAAGGCTATACCTTCTATGGATAATTGCTAATTTATCAGAATGTTGTTTGTTGCCGTATAATAACTCTGTGATATTGGAAATTTTGTGATGTGATTTTGTTTCCTATTATTTGAATGTTTCTTTTCCTGGAATGGACATTTTTTGTGTTGATTTCGTTTGTGGGTTTGAAACATGGATTCCTAGTGAGGTACAGTTAGCTCAGTATTAAGATTTATTTGTTAAACATGGCCTGGTAATCTTGTGGATTGAAGGTGTCGATATTTTGGGTAAATGTTTCTAGATTTCTGTGAGATGTTTTTCGTGAATGAGAGTAAAAATTCTTAGTTTTGAGATCAGATAGAAGAGATGCTGTACATAGGCATTACCAAAAATTCGCATGAATTCTCTGAAAAATGTTGTTTATTTTACAGTAGAACTGGGCGATTGGCCTAATGAGTAGGGTGTTCCTCAATTGTCAAGGAAATCAGGGTTCAATCCCAGGTCGAGTCATACCAAAGAATCAAAAAAGGGTACTTGATCCCGCCTTGCTTAACACTCAGCATTGTAAGGATCAAGGATAAAGTGGAACAATCGCCTTACCCAACATCTCAGTGTAGTAGCTAATGAAAAGGGATCCTTCGGGTCACTCTCGACTAAGGTCGCCAATTCTACTTATTTTTACCTATTAAAAGGAAATGAACGAGAAAGGAATAACGTAGTTAATGAGCTTATGTAACAATTATTATTATTATTATTATTATTATTATTATTATTATTATCATTGAGGTAATTTTCGTAGCAATTTTTATAAAACAATGACTACAAAGAAATGGCTTTTTAGTAAACGAGATTATGGGACAGCAAGTATTTTATGTGAATTTTCCTGGCATGTTCTAACGAAAAGAATATTAGAGGGTATAATGTGACATACATGAATTTTAATGTAAAAACTTTTGTGTGTCTCTAAAGAAAAAAAAAGGAGAAAGCAAACAGATGCCAAAATGAAGACAAACTATAAAATTGTTGTCTCAACACCCAGACGTTTTTTTCTGTTGTACACAAGCATAATTTTGTAAAATGTTTATTGCTGTAATGTATTTTGAAGTGCTTTAAGCACATTTCCGCCATGTTTAATGTTAATTGTTTTATGTCTTGAGAGACGCCATGATAAAATGATTCACCTCAGGGTATATTAAAATCATTTTAAGGAGATTTTGACAGATAAAAAAAATGCATAGATAAAACGTGGGTTTAATTAACGTAAGAAAGAAGTTTTTGCCGGAGTTATAAACTCTGAGAAACATTAGAGGCTTGGGATTGTTGTGTAAGAAAACATGAACGTTAGGCAAGATGCCATGTTGCATGTGGGTTTATTATGAGCCAATAAATATATTTCTATTGTTATATATCTTGCATGTCATTGAAAATCTACTTTGCTCCGTATATTGCTAAAATTTGTATGTATTATCTCGAGGCTAGAGAATAAAAGAGTCATCGAGTGTGGGCCAAAATAGAGACATTGGGAGAAATAAATAAATAAATACATAAATAATAATAATAATAATAATAATAATAATAATAATAATAATAATAATAATAATAATAATATGGAATACTGGATTGTGAAAAACAGTTCCAACGAGAACCAATAACAGAATCCAAAGAAACTAGTATTCTCTGGAATTTGCAATCCAAACTGACTGAAAATAAAGGGCAACAGATCAGATATAAAAAAACCCAATGCCTTCTAATTGTTAGTGCCAACAGACTACACATCAGTTAAAGAATACAATAAAATAAGCAATAACCTGGTATTAGAAATTGAAAAGGGTGGTACCTTAAAAATACCACCTTGCCCGTAATAGTGGGAACCCTGTGTATGATATAAAAAGGGAAAGATAAACACATTAAAATATATCTGGCAGTCACATCTTATATGAACTAGAAAAAATGCACTAGCAGAAAAGCTTATCACTTTGGGAGAATGCCATCAATGTTACTGAAAGTAAAGCCGAAAATTCAATAATAATGATATTCAAAATGAGATGCAAAAATGTAGCCATGACATGGATTAACTTTAAAAAGGCCTAAGATATGATCCCGTATAACTGGAAAATAGACTGTCTCAAAATGTAAAAGATATCCAACGAAGTCATAAAGTTCATCGTGGAAACCATGAAAAACTTAAGAGTGAAAACATTTTGCTGAGGTGAAAATCCAGAGAGTTATATTCCAGGGAGGTGTGTTATCACCATTACTATTTGTGATAGTGATGATGCCACTCAACCACATACGTAGTAAATGCACAGAAGGCAAGAAACTTCACAAATCACAAGAAAAGATATTATTTACCAACCCCTCCGCTCGGGCAGGATATGACACAAGGTCAATTTTTAAGCGGAGTTTAACAGGTTTGAATTCAGAGTTTTCCTTCTCCTAGACTAGTTGCCTAACCAAGGCTGAAGAACCTAGTCTGTCCTACTATTTACCCATAGCTGGAGGGAGAATAATTGGATTCATACCTTTCCCAAGGGTATTAGTGCTATGTGAAATGCAATCAGTATCGTCCAGTATTTGAACTCGTATCGCCGTGTTCATTTCCTACGGCGATAACGACTACACCACGGGCACCTCCATAACGACTACACCACGGGCACCTCCAAATTTACCCTATTTACCAAACCCCTCCGCTCGGGCAGGATCACAAGAAAAGATAAACCACCAAATGTACATGGATGACATCAAATAATTTACTAAAAATGAAAAGGCAATGGAAATCCTAATACAGCCAGTGAACATATACAGTCAAGATATAGGGATGTAATTTGGCATAGAAAAATGTGCCATTCTAATAATGAGAAGCGAAAAACGACAAATGACGGGAGGAATAGAACTACCAAATCAACAAAAAAAATCAGTACGGTTGGAGAAAAGGAAACTTACAAGTACTTGGGAATATTGAAAGCAGAAACCATCAAACAAGCGGATATGAAAGAAAAAAATTAAATATCTCAGGAGAACGAGAAAATTACAGAAAACCAAGCTAAATAGTAGAAACCTCATCAAAGAGATAAATGCATGGGCTGTGTCCCCTTTTGTAAGATGCTCGGGACCAGTCTTAAAGAGGACGAGGGAAAAAACTTCAACATATGGACAAGAGAACAAGAAAACTCATGACAATGCATAAGGTCTTACATGCCTGAGATGGCATAGACAGGATATATATTTCAACGAAATTAAGGGGAAGAAGATTCGCTAGCATTGAAGATAGCGTCTATACATCGATAAAACGACTCGAAGGCGACACATAAAAGGGCGAAGAAAGACAGTGAGCAAAAGCAACAAAAACAACACAATGATCAAGAGAATAATAATAAATAGAAAACAAAAATGAGAAGAAAAACAATTTTATGGATATTACAAGCGATAAACAAATGAAATCTCGCACGTGAACATTTTGATTTGGCTGAGAAAAGGAAACCTTAAGAGAGAAACTGAATATCTTTTGATGAGGGCACAAAATAACGCCATAAGGACCAACTACGTTCAAGCAACTATAGACATGATGCAACAAAATAGAAGATGTAGGTTATTTGGTGACATAGACAAAACGATAAATCATATGATAAGCGAAAGCTGCAAAATTGCGCAAAAAGAAGATTAGACTAAACACGACTGGGTGTAGAAGGTGATCCACTGGGAATTGTGCAAGAAATTTCATTTTGATTATATGAACCAATGGTATATGCGCAACCCAGAATCCCCCCTGGAGAATGTGACGCTCAAACTTCTCTGGGATTTTGAGATACAAACATATCACCTTATCTCGGCAAGACAAACAGACCTAGTAATAGCCAACAACAAAAAAGAGAACCTGCAAACCACAGAGTAATATTAAAAGAAAGCGAAAAGAGAGATGTCACCTAGTTCACTACTCCGACCACTGACGGGTCAAATTGACCAGAGTGAAAAAGTAATGACTATGCACAAGACCTTACACCAGGGAATTGACACACACGTAGGCTGCAATGATTAGTCTTTCACTGCTCTTTTTATTGTAGTCCTCAAGTTTTTATATTGATGCATCTACACAATTTTCAATGTTAGTGAGTCCTCTACCACCTTCTTTTCTTGACACAATATAAAAACTTGAGGACTACATTAAAAAGAGCGAAGAAAGACTAATTACTGCAGTCAGTAACAACATTGGTACCATAAAGACAAACGGAAAAACAGCAAAAACTAGAAAATAGAATTGAGAAGGAAAGCAATTGTATTGATATTTCATTTGACAAACTGATTTGATTCCTCATGAGGTGATTTGTTCATGTCTAAGAAATATAAACCTCAACAGAAAAACTGAATCTTTGTTAAATGCGGCACAAAACAATGCCATAAGGACCAATTATATCAAAGCCAAAGTAGATTTGAGTGGAGAAAGAGGTGAAACGATAAACCATATAATAAGTCAGTGCAATAAACTGACCCAGAAAGAGTAGGAAACGAGGCACGAATGGGTGGAAAAGGTGATCTAATAATTTTATCAATATTTGCTGGGTAATATTAAGAATGTTGGGGGCAATATTGAACAAGTCCTGGCGGCAACACCCCACAAGGCACCAACTATACGGTCACCTACCACCTATCACGAAAACTATACAAGCTAGACGAACCAGACATGCCGGACACTGCTGGAGAAGCAAGGACGAGCTCGTAAGTGATTTACTCCTGTAGACCCCCGCATATGGCCAATCAAAAGCAGGACGGCCAGCTCGAACATACGTACAGCAGCTATGTGATGATACGGGATGTAACCCTGAAGACCTGCCAGAGGCGATGAATGATAGGGAGACGTAGAGAGAGAGGGTCAGGGATATCCGTGCTGGATGATGATGATTGATTTCTAATTGTTTGGTTTTATTTTAATAAATATGTGCAAAAAGATATCCATTAACAAAAAGAAATAACTAATTTTATTCTTTACTGTCTAATTTAATTAAATAGAAAAATTAGGAAATTTTAGTATCAAAAGCCGGGAGTGATGGGAAGGGCTAATGTCTAAACTCTTTTATTCTTCCACTATACCTCCTCATTTTAATGTAATAATTAATTAATATAGAAATGAATTTTAAACAGATAGTGTTATCTTGTATGCGTTCTTATTCCCTCTCGTTAGTCTTTATTATTTAAAATGATTACTCATTACAATAAAACTTAAATGCTTGCTCTTGCAGTGTACATATTTTTGCTAGTATATATCAAATTGAATTGAAATGAATGAGTCTAATTCTCTTGGAAGAGTCTCTAGATGCAACATTTAAAAGAGTAATTGTCAAGCTTATAGCTTGATGCTTTTTTGAAGAATGTCGGATGCTACTGCCCCCACCAGGAATGCGTCAATTTCTGGAAGGTTCCCCACGTCAGGCACATCCCGCCACCAGAATGAAAGGGAATAAATCCCATTGCAAACGATAAAACATTTCCGTCAGTTATTTTTAACGGCTTGAGATTGTAAATGATACTGAAAAACAAAGATTTTCTTACTAGGGTAAAATGACGTGCTTTTGACTAAATCGATTATGCAAACACCTAAACAGGACTAAAATTCTCCAGTACGATTGGATTTTGTACAACATATGTTACACTTAGACATGTTAAAAAAGTTTTTTTCTTCGCCTCCAATCTGACCTTATAAAGAGTTTCGTAAAAGCTATAACTGAACGAAGTTTGTAGATTCAAAAAGTAAAATACGTGTGTAAAAGAAAATTAAGCCAAACAGAAAGCAGGTGTTAAAACAATTCTGATTAACTGATTGATTTTAACAGCATGTCAACCTGTCCGGTGTTATTTTATACCTAAACGTTAGGGAATCGTGTTCATTCTACATCCACCTTGATATTTTTATGTAGCTATTTCTAAAGAGTTTTTTTTTTCACACAGTTCTATCTAATACAAATGATTTTTTAACATATCAATTTGACCTTTAGATGTGACCTTAAAAAGTATTACTACCCTGAGCTGGAGTAGACCTGGGAGTTATGGTAATGAAAGAGTACTCCACACTCCACAGATCAGAATCGGAGCCTCAACATTATATGCAGTTTAGTGTCATACCAAGAACATCCTCAACTTTTTGAAAGAGTTTTTAACCCTCTGCAGCGGATGCAGTCTGGGAATACAGTCTGGCCAGAAATCTATTGTGAGTTTGGATTTGGAATCAGCATATTCGCTTTAGGTTTGCTCAGCATCCTTTGTCAAAAAATCACCCAACAAAATGTTTTTTTCTTCCATTGTTGTTGAATTATAAATATTCATGAATAGACATCCCTCTGACCGTTTTGATATACATAATGTTCTGAAGCATAAAATATTAAAGCCCAATCTTGTGAGGAGGAAATATTTTAGCTCTCATGAAATATTAAAATATTTTAAGGTTGGATTTATAAAAAAATCAGAAAAAAAACAGTTAAAGACTCAAAACTCAAAAGCAATAAATTTAGAACAGTGAAATGAATTTAAATTTCATGACTAACTATTGAGAACCAAAATCTTTAGCTTTTCATAGTTCCATTTTTAAAATATTAAAAATATTTAAAATTTTACTGTGAATTTATAAAAGGCTTCTGTTTATTGTTTCTGTCATAACTTTTATTGCTTTTAAAACCTCGTTTATCATGTTCATTGCATCGTCGTCAATTTCAATTCCCAATCTGTTGGACTGATTCAAAAATGTTATGAAACAATTGAAAAGATTAAAAAGATATAAACAATGTGATTGGTACTCAACAATTTTTAGTACATAAAATATGAACTGACGAACCTTAAATCATTCGAAATCGTTTATTACTAAAAACAAAGATGAAAAATAATCATTCATGTTTTAAAGTGAATGGGTTTGATTTGGGTGAAAATTGAATGGGTGTGAGCTCTTACATTTGGGAGAAAAAGGGCGTTTCGATCGTCATTTGTTTTAAGTGATCGTTTCTGTTCGTAAATTCTTTTCTCTAGATTGCATTGGGTTTCGCTGATATAATGTTTGTTGCAATCTTGGCATAGGATGGACTATATGCCTGCGTGAGAGCTGGTTTTGTTTTTGGTCCGTTTTGTGATGCTTGAGAGGTTTTTAATTGTTTGTGATGTGGTTTGTGTGATTGCTATTCCTAACTTGGTTAGGTTTTCGTAGAGGTGCATTCAATAGGTTTCCAGACTTTTTTGTACAGGCATTTAAAATTGTTGTTGACTCTTGAAAATTCAGTATCTTGTTGCTATATATCTTATGGGATGACTGACCAATGTTTATGATTTCGGGTTCAGATGAACAGCTACAGCAGTAATTGGAATACACCCTACTAAAGCTGGTAAATTTCAAAAATGCAATCTGGACGTGAGGACACTTTAGAAGAACGATATGCAATAGAATTCTGTTTTAAACTAGAGTTAATATGTTGAGGTTTTAAGGGAGTTCAGGAAGAGATTCCGTCGGAAGAGGCCAGCACTCGTCAAATCGGGTCAGGGGCATTTTCAGCAGGACAATGCATCAGTCCACAACTCCATCCTTGTCCCAGACTATTTGACCAAGATGGACATCAAGACAGTTCCTCAGCCTTCCTATAGTCCAGACATTGCTCCCTGTGACTTTTGACTATTCCCTAAGCTCAGAGGCTATCGTTATGAGACAATTGAGGAGATGAAAGAGGCTGTGACGAAGGGTTTGTTTTCTTTGATTTATTTGGTTTGTGTATCTTTAGAACTTATATATATATATATATATATATATATATATATATATATATATATATTCTATCTAAGGTCGAGTCAAAATGGTACTTGATACCACCTTGCTTAACACATTGCATTATAAGGTACGGATCAAAGGAAAAATGGAGCAATCTCGGGAAAGAAGTAATGCTCTTAGATACACCTTGGTGTAGTAGCTACTGAAAAGGACCCTTTCAGTCGCCCTCGACTACGGTCGCTAACTTTACTTATATATATATATATATATATATATATATATATATATATATATGCTGCAATAAAATCCGCAGGGCCTGCCATAATTCTTAGGATATAAGTTACTTTAAAAAATTCAAGTAGTTTATTTTTATTAAGTTTTGTTTCTCGAGTTTGGAATGTAAATGAAAAAGGTAAGATTGATCCTTTTTCAAAGCTTAATCCCATTATAAAAAGAACAATATTTACCATTTTTTGCTGTTGCTATAAATTTGTTTTATGTATTATGGCGTCGAATTCCTTGTCCTCACAGACAAGCAAATGTTCTACAACGTGAACTTAGGTAACACATACGAAATCATTGCCTCTGGTATTGCTATGACTTCTGGACAAATAGTCTTTCAATATGTTACTTTTCTGTGGACTACCTCTAAATACTTGAGCTTTCTATTATTACTTGAAGTCATTTCAAGAAGATCGATCTTTTCCCGTCATGAGAGCGATTAAAGTAACATTGCAGCTGCTGCTCAAAGCATTACTTCCCACCCACTTAGCATAAATAATGCCAGTACGGCAGAAATTTTTATTCTAGATCATTCTCCGTGACCCTGTATTTTTTAATACACAGAAATAAATTGTCATTGGATTTCAAGTAAAATTCTAAATGTTTTTTTTATAAATCAAGACAGATTTTATCAAATATAATCAAATAAGGAAAGTATCTTGCTTCAGTTCAGTAAATATATTCTCATTGCTAATAATCTTAATTAATAAACAAATTAGATAGTTTCTCAACAAATTATTCCCAACTGGACAATCAGATTTTGAATTTATCTTTCCTTTGATGAAGTTTTTCAGCGAACCAGACTTAAATGAATATTAGATTGTAACGATTTTTGTTGAAATAGTAGTCTCTGAAGTCAAGCATGGTGTCATGTCCCTCTCTTTCTCTCTCTCTCTCTCTCTCTCTCTCTCTGCCCTTTCTCTCTCTCAATATATGTATGTATGTATGTATGTATCATCATCATCAACGGATACCTTTGACCCCCCTTTCTCTCTCTCTCTCTCTCTCTGGCCATCCGTCTCTGTTGACCATCACTCTAGTTAAGTTCTTTAGAAGGCATCCTGTGTCTACACAGAGCTGATGACAGAAAGTTTCTTTTGGTCGGCAAAAACTGGTGAATCCAGGGAAGAATATTACTTATGAGTTTGTCATTATTTTTCCATTGTAAGATGAGAGGTAAGTGGCTATACAGCAGCTGTTTTGAAGGTTGCTACTTCCAGAATTCCTTCAAAATAGTACATAGCATATTTGTTTTATTCCCATCTTACTTTTTTTTCCTGACGTTTCGTTAAACCTGCTCTCTATTTTACACGTAGCAGAGAGGGTAAAAGGTGGATCCGGGCCTTTTATGGTGATATTAATGCAAAGTAAATGCAAACAACATCGGTCAGAATTTGAACCCGGAACGCCAATTCCGTTTTTCGAGCAGATCACCATTAATCCATCCTGACTTTCTTGATTTGTATATCGATAATTGTAAAATATCTCATAATAGTTGATATTATTTGTGATAAACAACGTTCGGGCTTGTCATATTCAATAGCAGGTAGAAAATAGGAAAATGTATAAATAAATCGGAAGTTCTGAGAGAATGGTAAGCTTGATAAGGAGATTGTGGAGATTACAGATATATATCAATTAATAATCGATGATTCTGTTAAAGGTTCATCTGATGAGGTTTCATTGGTGATAGATGGCATCTTTTTCCCTTGCAGTGATAGTTGTTAAGTAGAAAAACCAACTCGAAATAGAAATGGTTAAGAATAAAATGGCTGTTTGGCACCAAGCAGAGATTAAGAAATCGAAAATCGTTTGTGCGAGAATATCTGCTCGATTTCAGAGCCATGAAGCCATTGTTCATAATAAAAGGTATTAAAGGCGTCCAATTTAGAAGAAAAGAAATAAAAGTATCGATTTGTTTTGGGCTTTTTATATCATTGACCAAATAAACTATATAAAATAAAATCGGATTGGTGTTCTTTTGCAACAGGAAATTATTTCTGCTCAGTTTTAAGTTATTTTCCGCGCTGGCTTTATTAGAAACGCTGATATATTCAACTGATTATATTTGCAAAATGTGTTTTTACTGCATAAAATAAGTTTATTTCAAATTCTGAATTGAACTTTTAGGTTTTCATTTTTTTGCAATTCTAACAAATCATAATCCTGTCGGTGGGACTGATTGTATCCTACTCCCCACCCACACAGGGGGTATCCTGAGTAGGACACTAAACTATTTCTAAAAGTGAGTGTCTAGTTAATGAAATCTTGGGAGTGTGCAGTTTCTCTTCATTATCATTACTCACAAGTCCACTCGAACCCGCATTGGATGTACCACTTAGAGTTCCATTGATGGATCAAATTGATGGATAAATTGATGGATCAAATAGAGCAAATTAAAAAGTTTTAGTAGTCAACTGAACTGTATGCAGTAAAAAACTCTTGAGAAACAACGGCACAAAAGCATTGATATGAAAGTACATTGAACGCGATTCCCTAACATCAAGGTGTAAAATAATCCTAGACGGGTTGACGTGCCATTGAAATTACCCAATCCTTCCATCAATCTAACTTATAAGATCTCGGATAAAATCAAAATATCTGAGCAATCGAAAATGGATACTTCAACTAATGAATTAATATTTGATTTAATCGAAAGTAAAAAGAGAGCTACGGTACTTGAATGTGACCTCAAAGTGAGTTCGAACACTCAGAGGCGCTAGTGCGTTCACTTTTGAACTAATACCCTTGGGAAAGGTATGAACCCTCTTATCCCTTTAGTTATTGGTTAAATAATGTCACTACTGTTTTTTCGACGAGGATAGCTTTGGCTTTAAATAACCCACAAATGTTGATATGCCGTTAAACAAAAAACATACCGAAAGTAGATTAATTATTAGAGGAAGCAGTATATTTGATTGTATAAACATTTTTTTTACTGGCTTAATTGAGCGCACTTCCTCATCGACTCCATTCGTATGCAATTGAAACGAATAATAGTCATTCATGTAATTGGGATGTCATAGATTCATAATTACATGAATATGAATGATCGAAATAATTTGGACACAATAAAAACTGGAGAAATATTCTGGAATCAACTTTTTCTTTAATAAAATTATCGAGGCTCTGAAAAATGAATGTTTAGTGGATGATAAAATAATCGCAAATGATTTTCTTAAAAAAAATTAATTATCTTCAAGTAACTGAAATAAACCGAATTTTTTTGTTTCGTTAAATAATTAATCCCCTACTTTGGAAAAAAGGAATAAAACGAAATAAAACAACAGGAAATCATTCCATAAGAACTTTCTCGATTCAGAGCAAAATGAAAAGAAATTCTTAAAAAGCAAAATTGCCTTTCTCCTTTAAAATAACATCACAATATTAGCACGAGAGCAATAATTATAACAGTGTGTAAATTAGGAATCGTAGGAGATTTTTATTTTGTTTTTTATTATTGCTAATTATCCTTGACAATTATCCTGAATGGCCATCAGGTGTACGTTCCCTTGAAAAATTATACTCTTTTAAAGCATGTATTTTTAAGTAATTAAAAAATTATGCTTGCATATTATGTAGGCACTTTCATTTCGTCTTTTTAATCTTATATATTTTGGTGATCACAAAAGATATATCTATGATTTAAAACTTCTTTATAGGAACCCAGATTTATTTTCTGAAGAGATAACTCCATAGACAAGATTTTAAAAAAATGGTCTCGGCTATCTTCAGCATTAACAATTTAATTACTTAAACCCTTTCCATTAAAATAAGAAAAAATGCCCTAGGCTTAGGGAAATGGCTTGGCTTACTGATTAGGGAAAAATAATTGTTCAGTGAAAGGTTTTGTTTGTGGAATGGATATCAAAAAGAGCTTGTGGCGGAATAATCTTATAAGGTTATTTTACAAGTAAAAAAAAGGGAGGGAATCGTACTTGATAACATTGAAAACTGTAAATAAAAACAACCGACCAGCGAACGAGTAAAGTAATGGATCACTTTATAAATACCAAACGATAATTGTTTCATATACAAGAAATGAACCAAACAAACTAGAAAGACTTTAGAGCGTTTAAGGGAAAGGGAAATCTTTACAATTATTCTACTCAAAGTTCAAAGCAAATTAAAAATCTTTATACATTTTCACAATATTTTATTCTTTATTCTAAATGCAATTTGTGAGAAACATATATTCCTAAAAATGTCATAAGAAACACTGACACCCATATATGGCTCTAAAAACAGTGAAAAAGGTAATTATATATGCCGTATGCAATTTTAGTTCAGCTTTTTGGGAATCTTATCATCATCATGTCATGCTGTTAGCAAGGATTTCCCTGACTCACACTCGCCATTCATCTCTGTCATCCATCACTTCTGGGGGTTGTCTTCTAGATTACATCCTCTGTCTGTACAGAGCTGTTGTAGATAGGTTCTAGTTAGTCGTCCAACACTTGCACGCCGTGTGAAGGGGTCCATAGGAGAACGTCGATTATGAGTTCGTTTTTACTTCTTCAGCAGTGTTTCGCATATCTTGTCCGTCTTATTTGGATGGTTTTAAAGATGGGAGGTAGGTGGCTGTACAGATGCTGCTTTGTGGGATGTTACTTTCAGGATTCGTACAATAGGACTCGTAGTATTCTTGTGCAATTCCTGTTGGGCTTTTTCTCTGTACGTTTGTGTCCATGTGGTGCATCCATACAGTAGATTCGACTAGACCGCTGCTTGGAAAGAATTGCGTTTTATTTCATCGGATAGAATTATACCTAGATGAATTACTCGTTTGTGAAGAGTAAAAAGTAAACATTTCTATCATAACTGATTGTTGTTTATAAACATTTATTGTCAATTAAAGATGTGCACCGGACAATTTTAAATGGTAATTTTTATCCAAAAAAAAAACAAAAACAAAAAGCAATAATATTCACTTGTTAGTGTCCCATCGAGGGGTCAAATAGATATGTTTAAAAATTATTCGTATTCGATTAGACCGAGTGCAAAAAACTTCATAAGAGACAACAACTCAAACAATGTAAATATAAACGTAATATGAACGCGAGTTCTTAACCTCTTGGCATGAACTAAGCCTACATAGGTTGATATGCCATTAAAATCAATTAATCAACCAATCAATCAATCATATGCAAAAAATGTTCAAGTTCATATCATTGCTATTTTTGCTAATTTGTATTTTATAATAAAATTGCAAATGGCTAAATTTATTTCTAAGATAAACAAAAACGTGATTAATTTTCTCAAAACGACTCATTTCGCTTTGTTTTTGTCTTTATTATTCAAACTTTATTTATATTTTTCTGTAATAATCTTGGATGTTTTTGTGTTTATATTTCTAAAGTAAACGGTCACTGGACAATCTATTTAATATGCATAAATTTACTAAGCATACGCATTTGTAATAGTAAACGAAAAAACTTTTTGTATGAATATCACTTTCTAATTATTTTAAAATCCTGATACATACTGATATGGCGCTGTGTAAGAGATAGAAAATATATCCATTTCAAGACATTTTTCTCTCAACTGATGATCATAGGTGAGTAGATTCTCTGTTAAAAACAAATGTCCTAGAGGAAAACAGCATCCATTTTAAACCCCTTTCTAATCACGTTTTCTCGTGTTTGGATCGATAAAATTACCAACTTCACAGAAATATGGTCTACAACAACACAGAAAACTGAAAGAAAAGGTAAAATAAAAAAAAGCAGTGCAATTATAAATTCACAACTTTCCTTCCTTTCACGACTTGTTCATTTTTCTCACTTCTCTTACACAAATATTTATTTCTCTTCTCTTTCTCTTTCTCTTTCTCTCTCCCAATCTATCTATCTATCTATCTATCTCAACTTTTTACTGGCTTCCTCGCGAGCACCTATCACATTTCTATTGCCTCCCACCTTTTCGTTGCCATCTGCTTCGTCTATTTTTCTTACTTCTATTCTCTCTCCACCCGGTTGGTGGAACTTACCTCTACAGAGGAGTTAGACCCCGCAAAAATTAGTGTCCTGGCTATTACACTAAACTATGTCTGGGGGTGAGGCTCTTGTTCTGCCATCATTCCCAGCAACACTGAGACCCGGAGTGGTAGTACATATTAGGGTCTCTTCTATAGGTCAAATAGATCCGTTGAAAAAATTTGTCTTTGGTAAAACAATAAAATGAAGTGTGAACGCAAAAATGAACTCGATTTCATAATCTCTTGGCATAAAATAAACCTTCACAGGTTGAAATACCATTAAAACTAATTAGCAAATGAATTAATCAAAGAAAAATTTGCTAAAGATATTGAATAGAAATCTTAAAAGCTACCGTCTTCTTAAGATTGTCTTTCGGGGCTCTGGAAGGTGCGTTGTACCCCTTTATTGCCATTACTCCCGGAAACACTTTGACAAGAAGTAGTATTACCTGTCAGGGTTACATTCATGGATAATTAACTTGATTTGTTTGCGAATGACTTGTGTTTGAGAGGAATATCTGATAGATAACTATGGGCAGAAAACACTTCAGAAAATAAAAGCCAAAACTGCAAAGATAAATATACGCAATTCCCTAACCTCTAAAATAAATCAGCCCCATTTGGATTGACACGTCGATAAACTCAGTCAGTCAATTAATAAAGAGGAAAACTATCTACAGTCATAATCATTTAGCAAAAGCATTTCTTATAAACATCAATCGATATAATTGTTGGGAAAAGCTCACTATTCATAAACAAAATGCCGAAAACGACAACCAACATTTCTTCGCCCATTAAAATACTTTCTTCTCTCCAAACACTTATTTCCCAAAGGTTAACATAATATTTTTAGTGAGGAGGGAGGAATGGTTTGAGTACCTATTAATATGAAATAATTTAGATCATTGTAACTGATTGGTAAACCAATTTCGGAAAATAACATAGAAAATATCAAATTTTGCGGAATACGAATGATAAACATTCGCTTCAATAAAGTTAATCTGCATTGAAATTGCCCTGTCGGCGTGGATTAAAATATGCAGACTTTAATCTCCAGTATTAGAGTGAGCCCCCACCTCCGCTAAATAAAAAAATGAAAGGCATGGCTTGAGAATTACACTAAACTGCATCTAGGAATGAGATTCCAGTGCTGGAGACCTGCTGACCTCTTCAAAACAAACACACACACAAAAAATACATATAGGAACGTTAAATAAATGATAATGAATAAAAGAAACATAAAATAAATTAATTAATGTAGACGGAAATAAATTTCATTAAATAAAAATATCGCTTGTTTGTGATATTAAAAAGTGTCTGTATATATATATATATATATATTCACGAAACGCTCTGTTCGAGCAAGATGTGACACAAGGTCAGTTTTTAGAATGAGTTTTTCATCTTGTAAATGGGTGGCATACCCTAATTAAAGAGCCAAGTTTGCATTACTATTTATCTATAGTTGGGGGAGAGAATTACTGGTCATATCTTTGGCATGGGTATAACTATATATATATATATATATATATATATATTATAAGAGTGTTGGTTGTCACGAAATCACTTTGTGGGTATGTGTCGAACCAAGTGCAATATAACTATACGTAACTATAAAACATACACGCATACGTACACACCCACACACTCACACACTTACAACCACACACAAAAGAAATCCCAACATTTTTTTTTTGTCTGTATTTTTTGGTATTTTTTTTTTTAATTTTTTTTTTTTGATAATTAACAAAAAAAAAGAGAATCTGCCATATCGGGGATTTTGTTATCCCAGCCCATAAGTAAGAGAATATCAAAGAAAGTGTAAATATTACTTTTATGTTCCACATTTTTTTTCAATTTCCTAACAAGGTCAAGATATTTTTCTTTCTTTCATTTTCTTTCAGTTTTACTTTTTGATAACCCGGGACGGCAAAATCCACAGTTTTGCTAGTTCTCTTTTTTTTTCTTGATTATCATAAGATCTAGTCGTCTGGCCGAGATTAGGTGATTTGTTTGTATGCCAAAATCCCATAGGAGTTTGTGTGTCTCATTTTCCAGGACAGATGCTGTGTCGTATGGTCGAATTTCAATTTCTTGCATAATTTCCAGCGGATCACCTCGCCCATCTAGTCTTATATTCTTTCCGTGCTAATTTGTTCTACTCGCTTACTATGTGATTGATCGTTTTGTCTCTATTATCACATAACGTACACTTGCTGTTTTGTTGCGTCTTATCTATTCTTGCTTTGATATTATTGGTCCTTATGGCGTTGTTTGTGCTTCTGTTAGGAGAGATTCAATTTCTCTCTTAAGGTTCCCCCTTCTTAGCCTCGTCCATGTTTTCTCGTGCGAGATGTTGCTCATTAGTCGCTTAGAATGTACATAGAGTTGTTTTTGTTTTCTGGTTATTGTCGTTCTGTTGGTCCTCGTGTTATCAATATTGTTTCTAGTGGCTGAAATCAGTGATTTCTCTACACTTTTGTATGTAGTCTTCGAGTCGTTGTATCCATGCGTCAACGTTGTCTTCAACGCTGGTGAGTCCTTTTCTTCCTTCTTTTCTTAACACATATAGTCTGTCAACGTCATCTTTGGGATGTAATGCTTTATGCATGGTTATTAGTTTTCTTGTTCTCTGGTTCATTTGTTTGTCCTTCTTTAGTCCACTTCAAGAATGTTCCACTTCAAGAATGGTTCACTTCAAGAATGGTATCTTACAAGGAGGGCAGCCTTGGCGTTTCTCCCTTTGATAAAATTTCTGCTTTATAGTTCGCTTTCTAGTAGTTTCCTCGTTCTCCTGAGGTATTATTTTTTAATTTTTTCTTTTGTCTCCACCTATTTGAGGATGTCCGCTTCCAGTAATTCAAAGGTTTTGTAAATTTCCTTTTCTCCGAGTATTTTAATTTTTTCCTTGGTTTTGGTAGTTCTATTCATTTTCTCATGTGTTGTTTCTCGCTTCTCATTTTAAGCTAGACACATTTATCTCTGCCAAAATCCATTCCTATGTCCTGACTTTATGTCTTCATTGCCTGCATGAGGGTTTCCAATTCTTTTTTGTTTTTAGCAAACAGTTTGATGTCGTCCAAGTACATTAGCTGATTGATCTTTTCCTGCGATTTTGTAAGTTTGTATCGGCTTGTGCATTTCCTGGGTGATTGAGTGAAATCATCGCACTCACAAAAAGTAACGGTAATAGCGCATTTTCCTAGAAGATAACCCTCAGGATTTTGGCCTCAGCTAAGTTTTTCCTTCTGTTGTCAGTTCCACGTTCCAGTTTTTCATGGTTTTCCCGATAAATGTTTTGACTTCATCGGATATCTTGTACAGTTTAAGACTGTCTATTATCTAGCTTCGCATAACTATACCGTAAGCCATTTTGTAATCAATCCTTGCTATAGCCAAATTTTTTCGTTTCATATTGCACTCCTTAAGGATGTCCTGATTAAAATATAGTAGCTCTCTTGCTCCTCTGGTTCCCTTGCAGCATCCCTTATATTCCTTAAGAAACAAGCCACGGCTTATTAATGAGTTATAAATCTTAATTTGTGCCGTTAGTATTTCCAACGTCATAGGTAGACACGTTATAAGTCTATATTTATTTGTGGAGATTCCTTTCTGGGGTTCTTTCAGGATGAGGATGGTCTTTCCCTTGGTCAGTAATTTGTATATGTCTACTTCTTGCAAGCATCTATTCATTTCAAAAGCCAGTCTGTCATGAATAGAGGTGAATTTTTACAATCAAAATCTATGTATGCCATTATTGCTTGGTGTTTTACAATCTTCCCATCTTTGTAAATTTTTCCATATTATTTATCCGTTTGGATTTTCAGTTATGGTTTCTGTGTTCCCTTATTTTACTAAAAAATTGTTTTGTCTCTCTCGTATTGAGTTGTTGTCTTCGCACCTTTTCCCCCTACTTATTGGTAGAATTTTCTTTCGTTGTTTTGGAATATCCTGTTTTGTCTGTATTGTTTGAGCGTATCTCGGTATCTTTTTAATCTTCCTTCTTTCGCTAATATCTTTAGTTTATTTCCTCAAGTCGTATCATTTGTTCTAATCCTGTTGCTTTGCTTTTTCCATCCTGACACATTCTGGTGTTTTTCTTCTGTCTTAAGATTTTTGGTTGTTGTCGAAGTTTTCTTATCCGTATTTCCAGTCTTATTTTCCATCAAGATTTTGAATGTTTGTTAGTGTTCTTCATAGGAACCCCGAGTTTTTCACAGACCAATTTCGCTCATATATAGATTAGTTTGTTTACTTTCATGATGCTGTTCATTGAGATACGTGTTAATAATTCGTTTATTTTTTTCTGTTTCTACCTTGACTATTTTCCAGTCTTGATTCCTGAGGGATGATGTTTTTTTAAGACTTTATTCTTTTTATAGTCTCTACATTTATTTTTTTCTACTTCTGATAGTATTTGTTCTATGTTTGGGTGGGTGATGTTAAGATTCCTATTACTGTGCGGTTCAATTTAAAAAGAGTCTTCCTGTTTTTCGGTATTTACCAGCCCAGTTCTAGTATTCGGGTCTTGGTGAATCAGAAAATCAACCTATCTTTACTATTATTTTAGCTTGGTCTGCGAGTCTTTGGATTCTTATCTAAAAGCTATGGCATTCGTTCCAGATTTCAACCATTTTGTTCTATGATCCCTATGAATAGGGCAGCTTCTAAAATAGCAATGAAGTGCAAGTTTTTTGTCTTTTCTAGTTCATTTTTCTTTTGCGTAGAAGTCTGACTTGAGAGTTTACTTGGGTCGTCGTTTGTGTGCCGGAAAAAAGAATAGCCAAAATTTGCAGGATGCTATCAGGTTCCCCACGTTAGCTAACAGGGGAGCACCTGCCGATCATGACACCTAGACCTGTTGTTTGGGTCCCTCATTTAACAATGTTTTGATTTGTCATATTTTCATGGGTAGTATAATGTGACTATACCAGACAAAGGGGTTGTTTATTATCTGCGCTCCTGACACAGGTGTAATCAGATTCCCTCATGCTCAGAGAACACTTAAGCGAGTCACAAGAAAAGAAAAAAAAAAAGAATTTATTATTATTATCATTATTGACAATCTATGTGGTGTAATGGCTAACGTGATAGACTGCAGTCTTGAAGTAAGGGAGTTCGCACTATTACATTCATATTCGGACTAATACTCAAGGAAAAACTATGAAACTCAAATCCCCCAATTGTAGGTTCAACAGCATCACTGCTGTTCTTCTATAAGGATGACTTTGGGATTAATTAACTCATAAAGGTTGATATGCCATTAAAAGAAAGAAACTAAACTTATTACTGTTATTATTAATTTCTATGGGTTTACGTGTAGATAAATTGAAATGTAGATGTTGATAAATTGATCAATAAAAATGATGAATAGGTTGCCAAATACTTTAGCCGATACGTTTATATATATATATATATATATATATATATATATATATATATATGTGTGTGTGTGTGTGTGTGTGTGTGTGTGTGTGTGTGTGTGTGTGTGTGTGTGTGTGTATTTCATTGATATATCTGCCTTGAGATCAAACACATATTGTTTATTATGGAGGTAAGCGATGCATTACTCTAATTCAAAGTAATATAATCATTCATTCTTATTGATACCTTTCGGTAATATCTATTACCAGCAAAAGTTTATTATGAAAGCTAGAAGCACTGCTTTTATGAACGAGAAATCATGGGATTTACAAGACAACAGTAGTATGTTTGGATATCTTATCCTATCACTAAGATCTCTATCTAGATGAAGAGTTGAGGCGTTTGACACACAGCTAATTTCTATTGAAACAAGGGATGAGAAAGGTTGCATTCTGGACTTGAGCAATTGGAACTTAATACTACAAAGGGACATAATTGGGGGTGTAGTTTAATATTTTAGAAGCTCCTTTTTCAAGCCTTTCACATGAATTATAAAAGATGAAACAACCTGAATTATTTACCCATTAATATATGTGAGAACCAAACAGCAACTGATTGTTTCCCTATTTCTTTTCGAGACAACTTTGTAAGTGAACCCGCGACATTATATGCATTTTCCGACTTGCTCACCTTCCGATAGTAACGATACAGCTTTTGAGTGATGTTATTTTTCATTTCTTTCTTTAAAGATATTCTATTTATGGTAAAGAGATAACATCATTTTATTATATATCTATTCTTTTAATCTTGACAAGTATTCTTCCCGGATTTTGACTAGAGCTCCGTCGAAAAATATACGAAAACAACACATCATATCCTACCAATTTGATTTTAACAATAATGCTTTTAACTATGCAATGAATTGTTCCTTTTTGGTGGATATCTGATTTTCCTGAGTTGAATGTAATTTAAATTTGTGGGGCAGAGCATGGCACAATCTGAGAGCTTTTCTGTACTCAACAATAAACCAACGTCTGTCATGTCTGGTATTGTTTCGATTTTCGTGGCCATTGTTCTGTTATTCTCAGTAGTGTTTTTGTAAAGTGGCCGATTCATTATTCATCGTTTTTTTTGGGGGGGGGTGGGGTATTGATTTTTGTGTGTTTTTTTTTACTTTCTGGAATTAGTTTCAGTAAGCATAGGTTTCTTAAGTCTTTCAATTTGGCTTTTTTCAATTTCCAATTTTAGGATTTTCTGTGAAATGTTGATCCAGCTGAGAAGTGGTTGCTGCCCCAGGGGTCTCTATGGACTTTCCAGTAGTAATCTAAAAATTTTGTGGGGGTAACTTATAATAAAAATTATTGCTGTTGTGTACGCATAAATTGTTTCTATTAAAGAAGTCTACAAGTAGTCTGCCTTTCTAATTAGAATTTTTATTGCTCCCTGTGATGTTATGATTATTAAAGTCACCCATTAAGATGAATGGTTTTGGGAGCTGCCTAAATAGTTTGTCAAGTTTAGTTCTATCAATATGATTGTTTGGTGGACTTCGATCAGAGAATATGGTAATAGCTTTGTGTATAGAGGCTTTTCTGTCAATGGCCTGTTATGTAGTGTTTAGGTCAATTTTGCTCTGAGCAATTTCACTTTTATGCGTATAGAAGAACCACCGACGGCTTTATCTTCACTGCACTGAATAAAATTGTATGAAGGTTTCTTGAAGGCTGATGATTTCAAGACTGAAATCTATAATGAGGTGAAGAAGTTTAGTTTGCGTTCGCTTTTACTCTTTTATTTTTTCATTAGATAATTTTATTTGCCAGGTTTTTATTTTCAGTAATTATATTCTTATCTATTGTTTCCAAAGTTTCAATACTATATTTTCATTTTGAATGTTTCCTTTTTTATTGCATTTTTGTTTCTTTGTGTTTTGATTTCTCTTCATTATTCACTTCGACGTCTTTAAATTTGTTTTGAATTGGAATTTGTTGTCGTTATCTTAAATAGAATATTGATGGGGTCATTTCTTGTTTTGTTACTTGATCCCGTTTTTCTGGGATGCTAGTTGGTGATCTTACTTGAAAAGTATGAATCAAATTTTTTTCCCTCCAGCTAGGGGTAAATTACAGGGAAGACTGGACTGTTTAACCTAGTCTCGAAGAAGAAAAAGTACGTGAGCAGAACTCCCAAAACCACACCAGGGTACAAGTCTAGTAAAAATGAAATGTATCTTAAATATTTCTTTTCGACAAATAATTTTTTTCGTTCTTTTAATGATATCTAATTCAAGGAACTTGTATTCTAAATGTGCTATTCCCCCAACAAACGTCATTATTTTCAACTTAGAGTTCTTTATGATAAACTAAAGATGAAGAGGTGGATTTTATGAAAATAATTATTCTGTCCAAGAACATAGATAATAAATGTGAATAAAATCACAATAGAAAGAAGACATGAAATGATGTAGTCCGTTCATTGAAATCCCATGACGAAATTCAGTCGAAATAACACAATGGTAGTAATTACCTCTGTGAAAAAAATAAATGAGACCGCCCAGTGTTATGATGTAAATCATATAATTGAAAATAAACTTACTGAATTCAAATACTGAATATAAAATAGTATTCCACTTGAAATGAATTCTACGTGACTACCATAATCAGTCCAAATTTGTTCGTGTTGCTTAATGCTACAGACAAATTTTCATCCTGACTGAATATTCTTTTATTTAGAATCACTGAACTTCTATGATATTTGAAGGAAAAATAAATGAATCAGATGTAAACGTACCTTAATTGATATAGTTTTAATATGTTTGATCATCAAAGATCAAATATCAGCTGGATGATCAACATAATTATCTGTTCCTTCATAGACATTGTATAAGGTCCTCGTTCATAGATGTTGAATAAATTTAGTCCCTGCTTATAAACGATGTTCGATTTCTTGTGCAGCCAAGTTAAGAAAGTTAAGGAAAAATGAAATTGTCTATAAATGGATAGATAAAGCGTATAACTAAGAATTTTAAAGAAATTTAAAGAATTATAAATATTAAAAGACTCGTATCATTTTAAAGATCATAATCGTCCTCAGGGAGTATTAATAGCAACCGTCCCAAATAGTCATACCTCTTGTCGAGCCCTCTTGATGGCATTAGGCGTCCGCACAAAGCTGATGAATGCAATCTTTTGCTGGTTAGACAACATTGGTGTTTCCATGTGTCTAAGTCTATAAGTTGCCGTATAGATGCAGTTTTTTTTTTGGCTGCTGCTTCTAGAATTCATTCAAAACAGACCCTAAAATTCATATGTAGTTTCCATTTAGCTTTTTCTCTAGCCATTTCGTTAGAAAGTGATACCACTATGCCGTGGTTCCGAAACTGCAATAGCTCGGAAGAAATCCTATTAGAGATTATGCAACAAAATTTATTTAAAAAAAACAATCGTCAGCATGTCTATACCTACTTTTAAATAATAAAACGTATTCCAGTCAAGTGTCCTATCAGAAAAAATAAAATAACATAAAGTTAGCAGTAAACAAATAAAGAAAATTATTCTCTGTACATAAATCAAATTTTCGACTGTTTTTTTTTTTTTTTTGTTATCGAAAATTGATCGCATTGATTGATGAAATTTTCAAGTGTCGGTTGGAAAAGTTAAAATGTGAGTGATCAAAAATAACCACATACCGTTTTTTTGCACGTATGCTGAAGGGTAACCAAACGGTATAATTTTATTATATTGTGACGGTCCTCTATACACATTTATATTTGTCCGTATTTGATTAAGAATTACAACAACAAAAATTCTGTTTATTGGATTTTGTTAAAATTTTGCATTTCTCGATCATTAAAATCATCATCATCATCATGTCGTGCTGCTTGCACGGATATCCCTGACCCTCTCTCGCCACTTCTCCCTATCGTTCATCGCCTCTGGTAGGTCTTCAGGGCTACATCCCGTATCCTCAAATAGCTGCTGTATGCATGTTCGAGCTGGTCGTCCTGCTTTTGCCCGGCAATATGTGGGGGTCCATAGAAGTACATCACTTATGAGCTTGTCCCTGCTTCTCCAGCAGTGTCCAGCGTGTCTGGTTCGTCTAACTTGGTCTTCTGCAGTGTCCTGCGTGTCTGGTTCGTAAGTATCCTAAAAAGATTAATTAAAAAGAATTTTAAAACATTAAGAAATATTTTCAGTATTTAATCTTTTAATTTTCAAATGTTAGACATATTTTCTATATCGCCAATTGAAGTTTATTATAAATTTATTCAATTTCTACGGTAAAAATTGTCATACTGTGAAGTGTTTGAACACAACTATCCCTTCATTAACGAAACCTTCTTGGGGAAGCCATATAATCACCGACTACCAATGTGTATATGCACCTGAACAGTTTGAAATTTTAAAAAAATGGTATGTGAGAGAACAACAAAAAAGAGGCATTAAAATTAACTTAATTGAAATAAATAATTGCGCCATCCGTAAAAAAACGATTAAAGAAAATTCTAATACAAAACTTATCGTTTCCAATCTTTAAAGTTAGGGAGTTTTGTTGTTTGATCTCTAGAGACCTCAGCTGACCTTCTATGTTAACAAGTGGGAAGCATGTTAGTCATCAGGACTGAAATAAGAATAGGACTTGTGATTTTCGCGTGAAAGTAACAAGGAAAAATACAGTCTAATTTATTAGTTTAGATTAATTTACGCGTGATATCAAATAATACTATAATGTGATATGCAAGCAAAAGATAGACTGGAAATTTAAAAGAATTCAAATTATATACAAATAAAAGGTTTTACTTTTTCAAGTTTAAAATAAAAGACCTTATTATGATTATTATTTACTATTGAATAAGTATTTGCCATGATTAGCATATATACTTGTTCCGTTATATTCAAATGGATTTATTAGGTACAAACATTTATAAGCTACTAACATTTATGAGGTACTAACATTTATAAGGTACAAACATTTATAATCTACTAACATTTATAAGGTACAAACATTTATAAGGTACAAACATTTATATGAACAATGTTATAAGTAACTTGTATCATTTTGCACCATTTTTCATTTTCCAATTTTCTTTTACGTCCAAGATTATCAAAACCTCCAGAGAGTTTTTTGCAGCAGATATTTTGAAAACTTCATTGACCTACAAGAAAGAAAATGTAGGCAAAAATGAAGTCTAAAGTTTTTATTGATTGCCTGTTTGAACCGAACAGACTGATTATTGGTCATGTTACCAAAGTGAGTAGGTGACATATTTTAAAGTAATAATCATCGTTGATTGTCAGGCTGTTATCAAGTTTGAGTATATGAAACTGCTGACTCGCAAGCGAATAAATACGAACAAGATACTGAAAATGACAAATGATCTATGTAATAATATCTTTCTGTGTATATGATTTGAAAATATACAATCAATGATTAGCCATTCGGTCAGTGACATGGAAAGAGGGTATTACTGGTGAAAGAGTTCAAAAGACTGATACCATGTTTTGATTGCTTGATTGATGGATATTAAAGGCATGTCAATCCAATCAGGATTATCATATGCCACTAGGAATTGTGTACATTGTATGTTCATATATACATTTTGTGAGTAGTTGTTTAATAGTTTATTTCTTTATCTTTTTAATATTTTGTTTTAATGATTTGTCAAAATCCAATGGGATAGTTTTCTAATAATGAATTTGTATTGAAATAATCAAGCTTACTTTCCTAATTTGTGTTATGATTTAGTTTCTATCAAAATTCTGTTTATATATCGACATTTTCAAAAACATTTATATCGCTTATGTGGAAGGAACTAAATCTCTGCATTCAAAGTTTAACACTGTAAGGGAATTGACTCACTATTCACTGTGCTTGTTGTTCTTATTTGACTATAAATCTGAGCATAAGTTATAAATATTCAATACGCAATTGGGATAACTCGTTCCTTTCTGGCTATTTTGAAAATTGGTTTTTATTCTCTTTTCTTGTGTTTTATCAGGAAGAGTTTATTGTATATGTTGTCATTCAAACGTTGATGCCATTTTGTATGTAAGAATTTGTTGATTTTGAGTTTCAAGTCAGTTTATGGAATTATTTTGTTTTGGGTCATATTTAAAGCCTACTTGGCTGCAGAGTCAGTTTTTGGATCCTTTTATCCCAATCTGTTTTGGGGTCCATCATGCAAAAATCTCATCAAAGTTAAACGTAGAGCCCAACCGACCCAGGAGTTTAATGATTAAGAGATATTTAGGTTTTTTCCTTTTTAGTTTTTAGAGATTGTAAGACATATATGCTCTGAAGAAAGAGACCAGAACCAGAATCTCTTTCCTTGTGGAAGTGCATATTAGACCCGAAAAGGATAAGCAGATGAAACAGTCGAAAAGGTGAACCACAAAAAACAAGAAGTTTAACTGTCTAAAGCATTCTTTGCATGTTAATGCCTCCTCAAAAATCTATAGACTTTCTGCATTACATTGCATAAAAAACAAGTTTTGTACTAGAAAATATAAGAAAGTTAGAAAACATTTATGCAGTTTTTATTTGTTGCTTGATGAGGATATGAATGAAGCTAATCAAAACATACTATAAGGTGTGCTGTGTGGCTCCACCCGCTCTAAGTGGCGATATGAATCCTACGTGATTTCACTCACCCTAAGGTGTAAGTATCGAACAGTGGACATTATATTATTTACATACAAAACGCGCAAACGTAGTTACAGATATGTTTTTAGATCCGGTACACAAGTATTAGCCGACTGACTTATAAATTTTACATTTCTTTATATTCTCATAGTTAGCTCGTGTGAATTAACTATACGAGAAAAAAGTCCGCAATTTAGTGGACTCGTATTTCTGCATTTATCCTATCAATTATGTAAACCTCACAGGTAGACTAAACAGTGATATTTGTATGCGTACAAGGTAAGTAAGAACGAGTATAATTTAAATAAGGTATATTCCTATATATGCATTTACGAACCCCTCCACACATGCAAGATAAGATACAAAGTCAATTTTTAAGTTGTATTTTCTTCTCATTCACAGGTTGCCATACCAATGGTAAAGAACCTCGTCATCTCTACTTGTCACCCATGGCTAGAGTGGGGGGTGAGGATAAGGGTATTAGCGCAATGTGAAATTCAAACAACCACGTCCACGATTTGAACTCGTGTCACTGTATCTATTTATTAATACGATACACCACTGGCATAAGGACCTATCTACGCTGAGTAAAAATAGGATGTGAAATAAAACTCTAGGTTACATTAATCGTAAAGACGAACTGCACATCACTTGCACGTTCTCAAACAGACAAATACAGCCAGACAAAAAGACAAATATATAAAAGTATTTCTGTTTTATTTCATTTTTCTAAACTGTGTTAATTTACCATGTTTGTTATAAATTAAAAATTTACACCGAACATTTGCACGATAATTGTGGATAAAACAAGAAAACCATAGCAGAAAAGAAATTTAGTATTAATCTTTTTATATTTTCTTTGAAAGTCAATATTGTTCAGAGGAAAAAAAATTAATGTGATTAAAACATATTTGCTCTTTATTAAGATTGTTATTCTAAGCAAAGCAATTATATTATGTAATTATGTAACATTTCCAACTTGAAGAACGTCCATAAAACTAATTAGTAATGATTAATTAAATGTAAATAATGATTTTAAAAAGACAAATAATCCGTTATTATTTTCTTCTGAATTAAATCTAAATTTTGGGAGAGGATGAGTTTGGTAGCACTACATTAAATTGTTTGGCTTGCAATCGAGGACAGACCATTTCATGTTACTCAATATTAATAAAGATCCTAGGGATACAATGTAAAAGAAAAGCAGCGAAAGGGTTAACTTACGATTAAAAAAATTCAGAGGAAAATAAATTATGATATCTGCGAAACATTGAATATTTCTTATCTAATCGATTTAGGTTCCCAACAAAATATCACACTCTAAAAAACAATTGCTTATGTAACTAATAAGATTTTTTTGTTCTTTTTCTTTTCTTTTTAGCTTAAAGATTCCTTTTAGTCTTCACATGATTTTTTATGCTCTGAAGTTTTATTTGCAAAAATCTCGTTAAATCTTGGCTAGCAAAACTGTCATTTAGAAGTGATTATTATTCGCAACATACTGGAGTAAAAAAAATAATCCTCTTATCGACGATCGAACCAACGATACAATTCTGTGGCTTTAATATCTGTCTAGAATTCGTATAATAGGAGATTAAAATTAAATAAGTCGAGCAGCCATCTTGGTCCATTCTATTTAAATCATAAGATATAGAACAATCTAAAATGAGACCAGCTTATGTATGTAGTCATAAAAAGAGAAGCAAAGAATGGATTATTAGAAATGACCCGAGTTAGGGATTAGCTACTTTTCCGTTCTTTGCTAAGCCGAAAAGCAATATGGGAGTATATTTCATTGTGACATTATGGTTGCAGAGTATTGGTATTGGAGTTAATCCGCTCCCTCTGCAGGCAAGAGCAGTGTCAGTCCTTCATCGAAAAACAAAAGGAAGTGCCATATGTAACCTAGATGTTCCGGATTAACCCTATGGGAAATAAGTATTTTCAGGTTTTGTTCATTGATCTAAAGTTCTTGCCTCAAAAGACTCTGCATCGATATTCACTTTCTCAGAATAAAAAATTATGTTGTGATAAAAAGAAACCTATAACTGACTACAACATCAAAGTTAAAAGTATTTTTCACCTTCTTATCAATATTTTGGTCTCCTATTGTCTTGTGAGAGATTGCTTTATTTTTATTATTGCAACGATATGACAACTATGTAACCTTCCGAGAGTTTTGTCCCGTGATAGCAGGTATGTGAAGTGACATGACCTGGAAATGGTCCTGTCGGGAGAAGAGTATGGAAGTGCAGACGAAAAATAATCCCAGATACTTATAAGCAAATGTTCACCGCTCTGAAGTTGATCCTTATCAATACAGTATCACTTCAAAGGGGCTAGAGAGAGAGAGAGACATAGATTCGAGACAGCCAGAGACTCGATAAGAAGACGATTGAAGCTTTTGGGTAAGGGTTCTATTCGGACTACTATTAGTCGTTACTAACCAGACAACTACACTGACAATCCATAAGTCTGTACCTTGACCGGCATCAAAACGTAATGATAAAAGTTATAGACAATTATTAAAAAGACCAGAGTTTGTTACTTTCCACACCACAAGTCAATAACTGATTAACACCCAATAAATGTGCTCTCTTATCGTTAACGCTACATAATCTTTATAAATATGAATAAGTAACAACACAAATGAGAATTTCCGTGGCGTAGTGGTTAGCATACTGGACTGCGTTATCTTTGGGAGTTTGGACTCCAGAAGCTTTTTTTTCCTTTTCTGAACGATATGAATGCCCTTACTATCATTGCTGTTCTTCTACAAGAATGGTTTGGGCATTAAATAATCCACAAAAGTTGATATACCATTAAAAAAAAAAAGAAAAAGAAAACAACACAGCAGAAATTCTTCATAATCAAGAAAAGCAGCAAGAAATGCTTATTACTCATCACATGTTGCGTATATCTCCATTTTATTTTATTATAACTTGTTTTCTTTTTTAACAAAGGATCTTAAGATTCTTTTATATCTTTATCAATTTTCGACAAAGTTTTGCCAACTCCCATCACAAAGGATAAAGAAGCCTATGCAAGTTATAAGACAACGAGAGATTATCGCTTCTCTATAGATGAATATATATATATATATATATATATATATATATGTGTGTGTGTGTGTGTGTGTGTGTGTGTGTGTGTGTGTGTGTGTGTGTGTGTGCATATAGTATAGTATAGTGTGTTATATTTATGAATAACGAGTTCTCACTATCAGTGATACACCATACATAACTAAGTTAGGACAGCGTAGACATAAATTCAACGGCGTTTGGTAAATATCAGTTTCTAGTCCATGTGATCATCGGATTAATCATCGAACCAAGGCCAATTTTTAAGCGCTGTACAACTGGTCTGAATTCGGTCTTCTCCCTCTCCTCAACTGATTATCTTTCCAAGACTAAATTAACTAATATGCCCTACTGTTTACCAATAGCCGAGGTGATGTGGACCCAATTTAGGACCACGGTATACGTTTAAGGATATATTGAAGTAATAAGATATAGAGAAAAGTGGCTAGGCTTACTTGTCAGTCGAATATCAAGTCTCTCTCCAATCTCACAACGAGCGACCGAGCCACGGGAGTACTTGGCTCGCGATTAATATAGGATTTGGAAGAGTCCATCAATGGGTAGGTAACGGTCCCATAACACCCACTTCCAAGAGGTTGTTTTTTTTCTGCAGAGAAAAAAAAGCTGTTTAATATTTTCTTCTTTTTGTATCGACGCTCAGAGGATCTGTAAATTTCCTTTTCCTGTTTGAACGTCTAAAATGGGAGAAGCCTGAGGTGCGTCGAGGTCAAAGTTCTCGAATATGATATCAATTTGCTCTTCGCAAATTTGTGGTGGTGAAACGTTTAAATCATTAACTCGACATTTTCTCAGTTGATTGAGATGACGCTTATGTAAAATACAGGCTCCGATGCCATAAGAGCTGGCATTGCTTGCTACTATTATATCAAGTTTAGGATCATAATGAGAGAGAGAGAGACAGAGAGATCAGACGTAAGTGTCTCTTTTATTTCTTCGAATACAGCTTGGCATTCTGGTGTCCAACTCTAGGTATTATCTTTCTTAAGAAGTTCATTGAGAGTAGCCCTTGAATTATGCATATTTTTAATAAATATTTGGTAGAAGTTTGCCAAGCCAAGGAAGCTTTGCAGAGCTTGGACGTTGTCTGGGGCCGGCATGTCTTTGATCGCGGTAGCCCTGTCGGGATCCGGTTCTCGACCGTCTTTATAAATTATATGCCCAAGTATTTTATTTCTGTTAGAAAGAAATCATATTTTGGTTTCTTAACTTTAAAACCGTATTCTTAGAGTTTGTCGAATACGCACATAATATGCTTCCTATGCTCTGTCACAGATTTGCTGGTGATTAATAAGTCGTCAAGATAAGCAGTTGCGAAATCAAGGTCACCCAAAATGGCGTCCATAACCTATTGAAAGATGGCAGGCGCAACCTTGACACCAAAAGCTAATCTATTAAACTAGTAAAGACCTCTGAGCGTGTTTATACACAGGTGCTTTGAACTATTTTCTTCCACCTCGATTTGAAGATATGCGTCCGATAAATCTATTTTTGAAAAGATTTTGCCACCATTGAGTTTATTGAATATCTCCTCAGGGCTAGGAAGGGGGTAGTGGTGGTGGTCTTTCAGCGCTTGGTTGAAAAATCGGCGCAAACCCTAATTTGGTTAGATTTGTTTTCACATAGACTGTTGGCGCAGCCAACTCGCTGAAATCTGTCTAAGACAGGATACCTGCTTTTTCCAACCTGTACAGTTCTTCATTTATTTGCTCTAGAGTTGCGAAAGGGACGTTTCGACTTTTTTAAAACATGGGCTGGGAATTGTCCTTTACCTGGAACTGTGCTTTAATTTTTGTACATTTCCCTAAACCGCCTGAAAATACCCAAGGGAATTTTTGTTTGAGTTCCTGTTTTAATTTTTCTGTGTTAGTAATTGATCTTTCTAATTTACGGCAGAACGTGCTCATAGGGCAGCCCCAAAGGTTGAATTTTTCAATCCAATCTGTACCGAATAGATTGTCTGTGTTGTTTAGCACATATGTTATGATTTTCTTTGTAATTCCATTCAAGGTTACAGTGAGAACTACTTCACCCAAAATGTTTATACTATCACCTGTTACAGAACCTGCTGTCTTTTTCGTTCTCACTAAATCTGGCTTGTTTAGACGTCGCCACGTATGCAAATTTAATATCGAGGGGTCGGAATCCAGGTCAAGCTGGAATTTTACTGTCTCGTTAAAAATTTTAATCGTTATATATTTGTGTAAATTCCCGTCTTTTTTATCACCTGACTGTGTTTATCTTATTTTATTTCTGGGTTTCCTCAATTTTTTTGGCATACCAACAACAAGGTTTTCTTTTTTGCTGGGCAAAACTTCATCCAGTGTAGGTCACCACAGATATAACATGGTCCTGGTGGTGGATTTTTTCGTCTATTCGTACTTTGTTTGTCGTAAATGTTTGATCGCGCAATTTTACTTTTCTCTTACTGTAGGGAATAGCGTGTCGGTTTGCTCTTGATTTTTTTATATGAGCAACTCCCGATTCCTCAATAGTTTTAGAGTCACTTTTTACTACCCTCTGGCAATCCTCAGCCAATTTTTTAAGGGTCAGACCTTGTTCGTTTTCTAGTTTAGTTAACACACGTCGTCTAATTTCAACGTCTTCTGCTTAGACCAAACCCTGCGCGAAAATAGGACATTTGAAGTCGTCTGCGGTTAAATCTGCTAACTTGAAATCGTTTGCAGTGTTTATTCACTGTCGCCGCAAATGTGAAATAATCTTGCTGGTCATCCTTAAATATATAAAGGCATTTCCATCTCTTATGAAAAAGTGATGTATTTGGCCCAAATTGTTCAGTTAATAATTTAACTATCTCTGAGAACTCCAGATCCATTGGTTTTTTTAGAGGATAAAATCAACGAACCTACTGTGGTCAGTTATACCCAATTTCCTGAGTAATAAACGTACGAAGAAGGTTTTAACGCAAAAATTATTTTCCTCCACTGAAAATGTTACTATCATCGAGAGTCTTTAATTATAGATTATCAAGAATCTATGTCGCTACAAGACGTACGGGCTCATACAAAAATTAAATTTTCCAACTTCAAAATAAAAATGAATCGACGAATTGTCTTAATAAAATGATTATTCACATGTAATTAAACATCACTAATTAGGTTTGTCTGTAATTCTTCAAGCTGGAGATCTAGAATAATTACATAGTATTATTGATATAATCAAATTGTTAAAACTAATCTGGTAAGTAAATCCAAGTGGGTTGAGTGTTCTGCAATGGTCCGGCAGACCTGTGTTCAATCCCAGGTCGCGTCATACCAAAGACTTTAAAAATGGTACTTGATACCGCCTTGCTTAACACTCTGCAATATATGGTAAGTATCAAAGCTAAAATGGAGCAATCCAGGAAAAGGAGTAGTGCCCTCCCCTACACCTCGGTGTAGTAGCTATTGAAAAGGGAGCCTTCTGGCCGCCCTCGACTACGGTCGCCAACTTACTAATCTGGGGAAAAACTTGTTTAAAACTCCACAAACATATTGAGCGTTGCAAACTAAATATTTACTTTGATAAACATCTTCAATCTAACACCGGACCTCTTGCCTGGTATAGATGAGTACTTCAGATAGTATGAATATAAATGACAAAACATTTACTGGCAAAATATTTATTGAATATTCACTCTAGAACAAATCTATATTGCATAAATATAGAACAATAATGGCATTTGATATTTGTCAGTTTGAAATTCATGATAAAGTTTTAACCTGCTTTGTTGTTTATCAATATGATGATTATACATATAAGATTTATGCCTCAAATCATTTAACAAATTTTGGTCATAATTTTTCCACAATATGAAATTCTAATTAGAAGTTGGCTGAAATTTTTATTCAATTCATATTTAACAAAATAAAAAGCAGAAAATCCTCTCTCCATTTTTAGAAAATCAAAATAATTTTTTATAATCTATTGTAGATGTCGTATGAATTATTATTAGAACTCAAATTAGAGATATAGAATGATTACATGACATTTATTGCTTTGTTAAGACTAACAATCTAGATTTTATACTTACTCTTAATGTTTTGAAGAACAACATTGAATTCATGGGATGATATAAAACAAAACAAAAAATTCTACTGAGTCGGCTTACTTTATTTTACTGTTTGAACCCCCCCCCAGTGTAAATCTTCAATTGACAAGAAAGATTTTAAGAAATGCATTATTTAGAAAAATGAAATAAACATTTTTTTTATTGGTCGATGTTTCGATGTGTCAGTGACTCAAGTCTTAATTTCCTACCCTGTGTTGGGGTATACATCAACTAGTTGAAATATATTTTGATCTATCGGTTTTTGCATTTAGATCGTTTAATATTTTCATTGCAAAGTGTCGGGAAAAGTGCATGAACTTGAGTGTGATTAATATGTGAATTTGTGTTGTGTGTTTGTGCTGTGTACAAAATACTGATATGGTTGAAGAGATAGAGAGAAGTTAATATGCTGAGAAATGATGCATTTTAACAACGTTTATTTGGTAAATATCTTATTTTAGATTACTACTGGCAAATATAAAGTTGAATCTTTATTAGGATCATGAGTTTTTCCTTCTTTTTTTTCTTTTTCAACTTTGATTTATGTTCAAGTAAAGTCCTCCGGCAGTGAATTCGTCTCTTTCCATCGGTAAACTAGTTTAGTTTTATCAAAATGTAATTCACATGAGACCTGCGGGCTTCTTGATATGAAGCTGATCTTCCTCGAAATTTCCTTTAAAAGGATTCCTTTTAATAAAATAAAAACATCTCATGCAAACCAGTTAAGGGGAATGATTGGATATCTATATTTTCACTCAGATATTTGCATAAAGATGCACTTTGTCTATAAAACAGAATAATTCTTAATATATACTGAATATTTAAATTATACGTACAACAATGATGGTAAAAAGCACTGAAAGAGTATATGAAAAATGCATTTGAAATTATAAATTTTTAATCCATAATTCTATATTCTAAAGGCATGCTATTCAAATGTTATCAGAAAATGCAAATGCTATATATGACCTACAATTTACTTGTATCATTTGTGAATTCACATTTTTACCCAAAGAATCAGAATTAGATGTACATATTATTTTTTTAAGTAGAGGAATTAATATTGTGAATTGAATTACCATGACCAGAAAATCCGTCGAACATAGTTGATTTGGTGTCACTTGCATGCGATATGAACTGGTGGCTCAGTTGTAGAGTTTCGGCACTGCAATCTGTGGTCGCTGGTTCGATCTCCAGTGGTGGGGAATTACGGTATGCACTGCTGATTCGACCTAATAAGGTCGAAACAGCTGGCCAATGTTCCCGTATGTCGTACGTAATTGTTCGGCGGATTTTCTGGTAATTCAATTCACAGAATTGTTTTCAAGAAATAAGTAAATTGTAACACCGTTGACATTACTTAGAATTGTTCAAAAGGGACACTAACATAAATGAAAATTTTAAGTTAACTTCAGCTTTAAGAAAATGGGAATTAACAGCAAATGATTAAAAAAAATAATATACTATAGTAGATTAATGAAATTGCAAACTGATAGATTTTTAATGTTCTTTCATATCAAAACAGAACACATACTATCACTCTATACAACATTATAGATCAGTATCATATTACCAATGCGTATTGTTATTTGAACGTTTAAGAGGTACATTTTCACCAGAACATAAGTAGCCTAAATTCTTTGTTTTATGTCTTTGTCCTTTTGTACTCATGAGATTTGCTTTAATATCAACACAATTAAGAATATGACTTTTAATCTTATTAAACTCAAATGAGAAGATTTACTGTATTTTCCGTTAGACTGTCTTAATATCGTGTTGAACAATTATATACATATGGATTTTTCAACGGAGTTAATCTAAAACACTAGGATCAAAATAGATGTTCTATTCGTTCCCACCAAGGCTGATATGCCATTAAACAAATAAGCCAAACCCTATCTTTCCATCACACACACACACTCACACAAACACACACACACTCTCACACACACACATATATAGGTATATAATTCTCCCTTTTTTGCATATGTGTGACTATAACAAAACAAAAATGGCATATTGTAGCGCGAGTTATGTCGTAGTTTTGCATGTAAATCTAAATCCAATTTGCATTTGTTTGTAAAGATCGTTATTTTCACCTGTCTATGTATATATATATATAACTAAAATCATCATTTTATATATATATATGTGTGTGTGTGTGTGTGTGTGTTTGTGTGCTCAACTGTTAACCAGGCATAACAACACATAATTTTTTGAAGCGATACGCTAACAAAACTCAAACATAAAGAATAAAGTAATTTCTAATCTAGTTGGACACTAAATGATAATTTTGCAGGTTCTGTGTTTCTTAATATACACAGTGTTACAAAGAGCTTCTATTGTGATAAGGACCCTGTTAGAGACCAGACCAAACGAAAAATATCAGATTCATTCCATCAGTGGTATAGAAAGGAGACTGTGCGATTTGAGTGGATTAGAATAATGGGAGACAAAGAGAGAGACTTTAGTCGCCATGACACAAGGTGGGCGGAAATTTGACTGGTGTCCACAAAATTAAAACATTACTTTTTTCTGGTTATTTGACGTATGTCTCGACCTGTGGTGAATAAACCTAATCGTTTTATTTCACACCCACAAGTTCGTCTCTTTTCATTTTTGTTTACATATTTTCTGTCTACGTAAAAACGGAAAAGTTGATCCACTAAAATCTTGATAAATGTCTGTTCTTGTAAAGCTGTAGTAATACTTTCCAGCATGTATAATAACCAATTATCTATCTATCTAGATATGTGTGTGTGTGTGGTTTGTATATATAATTTCCCTTCTTTAAATTTGTGTCCTAAATCTGATCGAGAATCTCGACTCAAAAAACATTAAGTCTCCTGCCTAATAAAAACATAATAAAAAAGTCCCCTGCCTAATAAAAAAGCTATACTTTATTCCTTCTATACAAGTAGACAAAATAAAAGAAACAATAGAAGTTTTATTGAAGACAATTAATTTGGCTGGAAAAAAAACACCTTGAACAGCTAACGAAGAATGGGTGAAAGAACTACCATTATCATTGTCGTTGATGACAGTATTTTTATTCGGCTTTGATTTTTTTTGTTTAATGGTACACCAACCTTTCTGGGTTATTTAATGCCAAAGCTAGCTTTGTAGAACATTAGTGGTATTTTTAACCCATATCTGAAGGAGAATCAAGGGGTTCATGCCTTTTTCAAGGGTGTTGGTGCGAAAGTGAACGTAATTACGTGGCTGGAGTTTGAACTCGTTTACTACGTCAGAGTCAAGCATGTTAACCCCTACACCACAGTGAGAGTATTTCTGACCCCAATATCTATTTACTTTGTTTAACCACATGGAGTAGGGAATGACACAAGGTCAATTTTTAAGCGGAGAATATAGTGTTTGAATTCAACGTTTTCTTTCTCCTAAACTGGTTGTCAAACAAAAGCTAAAGAACCCAGCTGGTCCTGCTATTTACGCATAGATGAGTGGAGAACAGATATGTTTATGCCTTTCCCACTGGTAATAGTACGAAGTGAAATACAAACAACCTCGTCCAAGATTTTAACTTGGGACGAAGAATCCATTTTCTACGACAATAACTGAGCCACTGAGCATAACTCCTACTTCTTTTCTGAGAATTGTAACTAATGAAACTCACTGTGACTTTGTAATATTTGGCTTTAGTTGTTTTTTTTTCTGCAATAAGTTGAAAGGGCTTTATCTTATAATTCACTTATTAACATCCGTTTATTGTCAGTGAGTGATCAAATACGGTGTACCTGGTGCCAGGACTCGAAGTGTTCAAAGGTATTACAAGGCTCGGATGTTTACGCACATAAGTTTGTGTAGGGATGTAGTTTCCATGATATTGTTACATCGTTCTTATCAATGAAAAGGTATGATGATTATTTACTCAAGTGTTAGTTTTATATCTGGGTCGGATGTGTATTTTACGGCTACTTCTAGTGTTGAGCGATAGGGGTGTCGAATTTCTCTGGTCTGAGATGTTGTTTGTGTTAGAGTGTTTTGGAATGATATCTTGATTCTGGGGTTGTGAAGAGATGTAATCATTGAAATGCAGATGTTTGTGTGTGACTGTTTCTGCCTCTCTTTTTTTGAACATTTTTAATGCGTCTGTGAAACGACATTTTTGGTTTATATACTTTAATACCTATCATCTTGCCGATGTATGATTAAGGCTGTGAGCAACAGTCCAGTGAATTAAATTTAAGTTTTCATTGCTTTCTTGAGAGAATCTCGGTATATTATTTCGTATGTCTGACAAAAGATACCACATGGTTGGTGAATTCACGCTTTTCATTAACTTCGAGTGTTTGCTCACTGAGCATGGTAAATTGAATTCCTACTTGCAGTTTGTTGGTAAGGTAAGGAAGAAGTGTTGTGGTAACCGATGGTAAGGAAGAAGTGTTGTGATAACCGATGGGGGAAATGGTAAAAGAAATCGAGCCATGTTATGTCAGTAAGGTGAAGTGAATACCAGTTGGGTGTGTTTGATCGTGACTGTCATTTGCTGGTTTGTAGTTACGCCTTTGAAGTTCTGTAATGATTCCATTGGTAATGAACTACAACAAAGAGTAGTGATAGTTTCGTTCTTGCATGAGTTCTATTTGAAGTTTTTGTTTTAAAACAATAATTTCATTGGACGAGTAAGAAATCTACAATAAAAATCAACAGTTTTTGGAGAAAGAAAAGCAAAACGAAATATTTTCATGGAAAAATTCCGAGCTGAAATAAAGTTTTTTTCAAAAATTCTGCATTGTATTTTCTGTTTTAATCGTACAGAATTTTGTCTACCGTAACTTTAATGAAATTATTCAAAATTATTAACAAAGTCCTGGGAATGACCAATTTAAACATGAACCTTCAATGATGGGAAAAGATAGAATTACTCTAGGAAAGGTATTATACCTTTCTAGATCAATTGTTCCATTGATCATGTCATGTGGTTTTTTCCAGTGAGGTTTTATCAATGTCGACGCTTGCGGGCGAACATTAAAAAGGGAGTGTACCGATAAAATACAATCAGTGAAAGGTTGAATTAGGTGAGCTGTGCGTCAATCAACTTCCTCCTCTGACAAGATTTGATATATCTTGGTATATTAGCGTCATAGAAAATGCCACTCATAGGATTTTACAGCGGGAAATCGCTGAAAACACTTATCAGCTAACCGAATTCCTAAGTAGGAACGGCCAAGTGACACTAGAGAGAGATAACTGAAAAAAAAAAGGAATTTAAGTGGTTATCTGAACGCGGAACCAATGTGATAATCATTTTTAACTAGTTTTGAGATCGTTGTAAAAATTTTTAGAGTTCTTTACTGCAAGAGAAAACATTACGTTGATGGATGAAAAAAAATATCTCAAAAATATCCTATATTAACTTTCTCTAAATGTATTTATACATATTGGAGTATGACAATTTTTATTCTTAAACAAATATGCCACTACATGTGAAATATATGCTTATACATGAATGAATATTCATGAATAGGGATATATTTCACATGTAGATGCTCTGTCGGAGTGACTTAGAATAAGCTGTCTTAATCTTGCTGAGAGATAAGACCCCTACCCCACAAAAAGGGGTATCCTGAGTATGACACTAAACTGCTTTTGATAGTGTGACACCAGTTCTAGACAGAATGGAGTCACCTCTTCATTGCCAGTACTTCAACGTCAACTCGGATCTGGAGTGACAGTATCTTTTAAAATCACATCTATGGGTCAAATAGGTTTAAAAATTATAAGTATTTAACAGGACCGAGAACCAAAAGAAACCCTCTGAAAAACAACTACACAAAAAATGTAAAAATGGCGCACAAGGAACGTGATTCCCTTACCTCTAGAAATAAAATAACGCTTGACGAGCTGACATGCCGTTAAACTCATTCAATCAATAATCAACGTGAAAGCGCACTCATTTTGTGTGTGTGTGTGTGTGTGTGTGTGTGTGTGTGTGTGTGTGTGTGTGTGTGTGTGTGTGTGTGTGTGTGTGTGTGTGATTGTTTTAGAATAGAATAAAAAAAGTGATTTGTTCAATAAGATATTAAGAATCAAATCTGAAGAACTGGATGACATCAACAAATTTTCTTCATTTCTATTTTACTTCATTTTATTCTTACGATGATATTTGATGAAAGACTGAATTCATCATTTTACAATGTTAAATGAAACAATTCTTTTCGGTTAAAGTTAGTCAGAAGCATTTAACAAAAACTCTCTAGTAAATTCAAGACATGATTTAAACAGTTTAGTTCACTATAATATTTTAGCAAATATTTTAATAAATCATATTCTATATTTCTTGATAATATTCTATTTCATTTGATAGCGTTGTGTGTGTGTGTTTTTTTTTAATTCATTCGATATCATCAACATGTCAGTTTTATCCAACTTTACGTTTACGTAATTTTTTGATGTTATAAAAAAAACTGAAAAACTCTTGAAAAAAACTCTTGAAAAAACACTCTTTACGTATAAAAACAACCCTTGATGGTGGCCTATGAAAGGTCCGAAAGTGCCCAGGACAATTTTGGTAAGTTCAAATCCCCGAGGAGACTGTTTGCATTTTTCATAGTAATAATGGCATTGGGAAAGGTATGAATCTAATTATTCTCCCTCTAGCTATAAGTAAATAGTAGGGTAGACTGATTTCTTTAACCTTGGTTTGGCAACCAGTCTAGGAGAAGGAAAATTCTGAATTTAAGCCTGTTAAATTCCGCTTAAATCTTTAACTTGTGTCACATCCTGCCCGTGCATAGGGGTTGGTAAATACATATATGAATATATATGTATGTATGTGTGTGTGTGTGTGTGTGTGTGTGTGTGTGTGTGTTAAGAAAAGTATGTACTTATCTGAAATTTACACCATCGATTGGCTGTGACACAAGGTCATTTTTAAGCAGAGTAAAACTGATTCATAGTTTCCCTTCTAGATTAGTTGCCAATCTATGGCTAAAAACAGTTAGTCCTACTATTTACGTACAGCTGGCGGGAGAACAGGTGGATTCACGCCTTTCCCAGTGGCATTAGTCCGAAGTGATACGCACACAAACTCATACATGATTTGAACGTGGGTCGTTGATTCCAGTTCCTACAACGATAACAGTTACTCTAAGTACAGCACGCGTGTTCAAAAGTATTGTCACAGAACCTGTATTTACCAAGGCAAAAATGAATCAAAATAGTTGTGTTGATATTCAAGACTTATTCCAGCCATTATTTATCTAAATTTCTGAGATGAACCTTGATAGATTTTATCACTTAGAATATTCATACTATCTTCTTCATCGTTATACTCATAACGTTACTGCTAATATGCCCTTCTTTAGATGTATTATGTCAAACTCGGTAGCAAACTCAGAACTTTAAACTAAACCCTTTTTATTTAATCAACAGTGTAGATTATTCTGCTTCCGTTAACCATGACTGGTTACAAATGTTAAGCTATAACAAGTATTCTTTGAACTCATAAACAAAATAGTCCTGTGGACTCCTTCACATAGACGAGCAAAGGTAGAACGACCAGCTAGAACCTATACACAGCATCTCTGTGTCGATACGGGACATGGCCTTGAAGACCTCACGGGAGCGATGGACGATAGAGACGGATGGCGAGAGAGGGTCAGGGAGATCCGTGCTGGCAGTGCCAGATGATGATGATGAGGATAAAGTATTCTTTGTTATCTTACCTGTTGTCAGGATTGAACCTAGGATCTCCAGATGACTTCACTTAGAAGCACTTCCACACCAACACTTTTTTCACTACTCGATGTGCCCTGCTGGACAATTAAGGGTGAATTTTTGGGACTTATAAACCTAATGTCTCCAACAGCCAATAAGATACTACTCATTATTATGTATGTTTTTTTTTTTGCCTTAGCTCATATTGCAATTATTTTATCAATGATTCCCAAAGTAGCCCATTGAAATTCTCAAGTTCGACATAACATACCTGAAGAAGGTTGAAGGGCTTATCGGATGGAACGTTGGGAGCATAACAATGAAGATGTAGACAATAGTCTGAATATGCTTCGGGACAAAAATTGTTCCAGCAAATTTTCAATTTATCACAGCATATCTAAAACTCATTTTTTCATATGATGTACAGCTAGATCATCGTATTTCTTTTAACGTCCTTAATGGTCTCAAAGGAGGATTTTCATTTTAAAAAATGCCCTTTTTCAGTTTTTTTTTCCAATTAGATACGGTTATTTTTCAAAATCAATGAAGTCCATGTAATATCGTGATATTTTTAGAAGTGCAGAATAAGGCAGCCTATGAACCTTATATCATTTACTTTTTTTCAAAAATATATGCACAGCTGTATAGTCGACGTTAAAGTGTACTTTTTTTTCTCTTATCTGCTTTTACTCTTTCTTTCAAGAGAAAAATGTTGTATGCATCGAGGCAAAACAGAAATCAGAAAATAAAAAGCATTAGTTGCTACTCGGTAGCCATCCATGCAATAATTCTCACCTTTTTTTTTCTTTAAGCTTTGAAGTGCATGAATTAGTTGTTCTTCTCTGTTGATTATCTCATATCTTCAGGATCAGAACTTAGCCAATGATACTCAATCAAGACCCGTCATTTATTTCTCTCCTTTTACTACTCTGAATATCTAATTATCTCTATTTTTTTCTTTTGTTATTCTGAAACATATCCTGAAACAAAAGTTGATACAGCCCGCGGTGACTTTTCATCCCTCTGTTGCATTTTTTTATCGAATGGACAGAGCTATGGAAACAATTTACTGTTTTATTTTTCATTATTATTATGTTTTAGCTACATGAATGTGCTTTTTCCTTTTTATTGCATCGTCTACCATCACCACAGCCATCTTTATTACTGGTTTTCTAACTTAGATGACCCCAGGAAGAAAGACGTTGGTTATCTACCATCATCCGTGTGAGAACAGCATTCACGTTCGCATATTCCTTCTTTGCCCATAGTTTATCCTCGTCCCATACAAAAATCGCTGTGTTACTATTCATTATCTCTACATTTAGTTTCCGACTCATAAAAATCTTTTTGTTCTTAAGTGTCCGGTGCCTTTTCAATCAATTTCTCTTTCTGGTCTTTACTTTCTCTTTTACTTTCAGATTCTCATTTAACCTTTCTCTTGGAACGCTTATCTTTTCTCTCTCTCTCTCTCTCTCTCTCTCTCTCTCTCTCTCTCTCACACACACACACACACACACACTGTCTATTTCTTTCTCTTTACATGTTCAGTCTCTCTGTCTCAATATATATATATATATATATATATATATATCACTCTCTCTGGGTTACTCTCGCTTCTTTCTTCTTGGTCTCTCACACAGTCTCTCCCACTTTATCCTCTCTTTCAATACACTCTTCATTCTCCCCTAATTCTTCCATTTCCCATCTTCTTTCATTCTTTCTTAGTCCAAAAGGCCACTAAGAACATCTCTTTAATCAATATTATTTTCTTTTTATACCCTTTCCTTTTGTCTCCTCTTGGTTCTCTCCTTCTCTTCTCGTTGTTTTCTTAACATTTTGGTAATTCGCTTTTTTCCTTCTTTTTACTTTTTGCTCCCTCATTCTTTTTTCTATTTTATTCTTCCCTCTCTTTTTTCATGAATGTCCTATCTGTTAGTATTTCAATAACAAATATTTTCTTTTTTTTTATTTGCCAGAAGGAGAACAGCTTTTCACGGACGACTTCATTTCCTTTAACTGTATTTGATTAAGAGCGTAAAACCGAGTTATTCTATCACCTCGAGTAAATGTATTCGAAATTACTTCTCACCAGTTACAAAAATAATAAGAAAACGATTGTGTTACCTGTAGACATTTGTAGAGATTGAACGAACGTAGTTCTAGTTGCAATAATTATTTCAAAGTATTTCTCTCACAATCAGGTTGGCAAACATACATTGTTCTTTTTATTTATACAATGCCATATGAAGACATACGCTATGAACTTTTTGATATGTTTATTCTTTGTCAATCAGTTTATTGAAGTTTTCTAAGTATCTTTAGATCTCTTATTTCAAAACGTGTACATGATTGATTTTTACGGCATGTCCAACCTGTCAATGCCTCTTGCATTCTTACTATGTTCGTATTTATATTTTTGTGTTGTTGTTTAGTAAGACGTTATTTTTGCACATAGGTCCATCAAAAACTATCAATTTTTAACATCTGTTTGACCCATAGATGTGTAATACAATGGCCAAGGAATTTCGTTTTATGCCTTTGGGTTTAGTTAGGCTGAGAACCTTTCGGCTCAGTGCATGGGTTACTTAGGTGCAACATTAACACACGTGTTCACGCGCGCATGCGGAGCGGACGTGTCACTCAGAAATGTCACAATAGCCGAAATGGAAAACGGGGGCTACAGAGTGCAAGTGACGTCACGCACCGGAAGCGCGCGGAGGATTTGGGGGATTTTTGAAAAA
The DNA here is from genome assembly GCA_963585895.1 of Sepioteuthis lessoniana. Taxonomy (NCBI): domain Eukaryota; kingdom Metazoa; phylum Mollusca; class Cephalopoda; order Myopsida; family Loliginidae; genus Sepioteuthis; species Sepioteuthis lessoniana. Next base: position 126,718,774 of record OY757912.1, on the reverse strand, counting down.
GTCAGGTAGTAGAGTTGAGAACTGGACACCGAACGAGAAGGGTTGACTTTCGGTTACTCGCGGAGGCCTTGGGCAGGTGTCGCACGAGATGGGGGCAGATGAAAAAGCCAGGATAGAAAGAATATGTATCTCTCTCCTTATGTCGAAGAACCTTTAAACTCAAAGGTAATAAAAAGTTTCGTACCTGAACTGAGAAGTCGTTACGTGTTTTTCGAATTTCGAGATTCCTACGTTCTATCTTTATGAACAACCCATGTACGTTTCACATATCCATATCTGGATATGCTACAGATGGACTATAACTGGTAATACCACTCTAGTTGGAGTGTACGTGGTAATAATAGCAATGAAGAAGGGACTCTCCACTCCGCAGAGCTCCTGAACTGAAGCCTCATTCATCAGATCCATTTTAGTGTCATACTCACGAGAACCCTTTGAGGTAGGGGTCTTACCTAATTGTAAGGGATACATGGAGACATTCAGAGTGAGCTCTAAGCCAAGGGTCGGATCATTTGGATACGAAATTATTGGTCACTCAGTCTATCCTACTCTATCATCTAATCTATAAAGTTTATTTATAATCTAAATCAGATGCACAGCGCAAATATATCGCGAAATATTAACGTGCTTATTTTCAGTGATAAGGAGTACTATCACGAACATATCTAGCGGACTCAAGCAATAAATAGTAGTGATTTGTTGAGTTAAAATATTTTAGTTATAGTATATCTATTGAACCAGATACTTAACAAATAGTATTTTGCTACTCAGGTTTCTTGGTACTTGGGTGTCTTCAGGTACTCCACAATTGCTTGGTGGCTTAGTTCACCCATAGTTATGATTGGTTTATCTGACTAGATTATTTTAACCAAAATTTCGCTAAAATAAAATTCGCAATGTTTGTACTTAAGTTTAATCATCAACAACAAGCCTGACCGTTGTTGCAAGAAAGAGATAAAATGATTTTAACCCCCCTCACCACGCTCATTCAGATGTAACTGTTGAATAAGCTAACTGCTTTCCCAGTTTAAGTATCCTGGATATGACACTAAGGTGCATTTCATGGTAAGGCTCCAGTCCTGGGTCCTTGGGGAATGTGAAGTTCCTCTTCATTACAATTACTATCACTTCTGACGGTTACTACCGGTTAAGGACCCATGAATGGGCCCAATAGAATTGTTCAATCCTTTACTAATGATTATAATTATCAGTAACCGGCTCATTGGCTTATTGATAGAGTGTTCGCCAATGGTCCGGGAGACCGGGATTCAATCTCAGGTCGAGTCATACCAAAGACCCAATAGTTGGTACTTGATACCTCCTTGCTTAACAATCAGCATTATAAGGTAAGTTTCAATAGTAAAGTTGAGCAATCCATGGAAAGGAGAAGCGCCCTACTCTATACCTCGGTGTAGTAGCTATTGAAAAGGGAGCTTTCGAGTAGCCATCGACTAAGGTCACCAACTTTACTTACTTATGATTATCAGTTATTTGAAACTATACAGATATGTGCAAATCATTTATATTAGATAGTAATACTTGATTAATAAAATCACCAATGTTAAGGGTTGGGTTGGCAGGGTTTTATGGCATATCAACCCTTGTAGATTATTAATGCCATATATGATTTATAAACGAATAGTTTGTGATATTATTTTTAAATGGGTCAGAGATCATTTGGTTGCACACAAATTGTTATTTCAATATTTCTATCTAACACGAGTAATTCTTTTTAATAGTAATCATTTATTCACACAGATATATGGTTCAAGTATGGCTATGTTGAACAAACAATTTAATGTAACATCAGTTATTTGTTTGCACTCAATTTAATGGATATACATATGATTTGTTAATAAATGGTTTGTTGGTAAGTTTATTTAAAAAGAAAGGTCTAACTTCTTTTCACATAATTAAGTATTGTTATTGTTGGCACACAGTTAAATGGTTTCAAGTATTGCTATTTAATAGTAATAATTCAATTGAAAATGAGTTATTTATTTGCTCACAGTTAAATTGTTAAACAATTCTTTTTGATCCATGAATGAAACCTTATCATGTACTGCCACTCCGGGTCAGAGTAGACCTGGGAATAATGGCAACGAAGGGATACTCCGCATTCCCTAAAGCTTCAGGATTAGAGCCTCACCGTTAGATGGTTTAGTGTCATGTCAAGGACGCTCAATGGGGGCCTTACTCCTCTGCAGAGGGGTACGACACCCAATGAGTCTCCTGAATACGTGACTGGGCAACATTAGTGCAAAATTACAATACTGGAAACCATTTAACTGTGTGCAAACAAACGATAAATATTTGATAGGATTATTAGTGTTTGGTCAAAATATTTGAAACCATTCAGTTGAGTGAAAACAAATAAGGTCTACCAACTCGTTTACAGGTAAAGCAATCAAGAAACTATTCGCTTACACACACACACACACACACACACACACACACACACACACACACACACACACACACACACATATATATATATATATATATATATATATATATACTGTTTAAACTTGAATTCACGCTAAATCACATTACAAACATGAGGCAGTAACTAAAGCATAAGGACTACTGATAAACTTGTTTCTAAGAACATGGTCACTTCTCGTTTATTTCTGAGAAATAGCAAAAATGTTTTGGTCGTTGACGCTTACCTACGTCAAAGTCGTCTTTGGTTAGAGAGAACTGATAGACCACGCAAACAGATTTCTTTCCCTAAATAGATTATGTTTGAGACTAATAATAGACAGGAGAAAAAAAAGAGGAATTCTGCTCATGAAAAAATGCCTAACTTATAATCACCAATCCAGGAAAGAAAAGATTTTGAATTTGGCATTATGTGTTTATATATCTGAGATTATGTGGTTATGCTGATAGTATCCCAAGACTACTTCGTGTGTATGGCGTTAGTAATTTGGAATGGTTCTTTATGTATCAACAAGCAAGACAACTTCACTAATCTCTTGTTTATTCATTACTTTTATGTGAATGTTATGTACATACGTTTCAAAAATGTTCAAAATTTCTTGAAGAATTATTCGTGCTGGGAAAAAGGTTGTTTAGAAAGTTGAATTATTTTCTGGATTAATGTGTGTGTGTGTGTGTGTGTGTGTGTGTGTGTGTGTGTGTGTGTGTGTGTATGTTAGCATGTATGTGCGTATGTGTGGATGTGTGCGTATGTATGTGTGAGAGAGAGAAAGAGAACGAGAGAGAGAGGGGGAGAGAGGAGCAAAAAGCATGTTTGTGTGATTGATTCACTAACCATCTACTTGAAAAGAGAATTGCATAGAAGTAGCTGAGTATTGTCAGGGGAATTCAACGATGTGGAGAGGCTCCAAAAGAATTTTTTTAAAGGTTTTATGCAAAAATTCTGATTGGTTCAAATATTAGAATGAATTTTTATGAAACTAATTTGGAATTTAGTATGTTTGGATTTTTGGCAGACACTTTTTTGATTCACTTCCTCATATGGATAGTTTGATCCTCTAATTTGCTTTATGTATGTATATTTTTTTGTTTTTTATCAGTGTCTGACACACCCAAGAAGCCTCCAAAGACGTCGATAATTTTATCCTGCTCAATAACGAGAAATCTGCTATATCTATTATGAAGTCCAGACTGCTAAAAAAATAGATAAATAAACAACAAAAAACAAACAAAAAGCAACAAGTCTTGGGTGAGCAATCTCTTGACACGTTCGATGTACGAAAATTGGTCACATGAAAAGTTATCTAAGATGACAACGTGTCAAAACGTCTATGGTCTGCCCATTGTCTAAATTACCAAGTGATTCATCAATTTAATTGAATTAAGAAGTGACTTTTTTCTAGATACTCTGTCATAAGAACCAACGTGATGAAAAGGTCATACTGTCGGCTGATTGTAACACTCTCTGTTATATTCAATGTGTTAAAAGTAGAACTGGAGTCGCTTGTTGTGTAATGGTTATCGTCTTAAGAATTGGAACCAGTGATGTGAGTTCAAATCCTCGACAAAGCTGTTTGCATTGAACATAGCGCTAGTATCTTTCGTAAAGTCCAACTATTCTCCTCCTGCCAACCATGAGTAAATAGCAGGGCAGTAGAAGGAAAACACTGTATTCAAACTAGTTATACTCCGTTTAAAAATTGCCTTGGTGTCTTATCCTGTGCGGAGCGGGTGGATAGTTACATAAAATTATGTAAATACATAGAATGAATGTTTACTCTCCCCTTTGTGGCTGACAGTTCCATGTAGTAAAAAAAAAAAAGAATGCATAATCGTCAGATGAAAGCACAATGTTTTATTTTAAATACAACAAACTAACAATTATAAGCCAGACAATGAAGGATTACGTTAATCGCGCATATATACATGAAATAGGTTCAAATAGTACTGAAATTGAACCAATATTTATCCAGACAGAAATTGCAATGAAAGGATAATTTTCATCAAAATAATTCTGAGCATTCTACACTCTGAATGAAGCCAGTTTTCTACAATTTTTTTTCTTTTGATAGAGAGTCAACTAAACCATCGTATTTTTTGATATCCTTCACATCCACAAATCTTTTCTTTGAGATGAATTTTCTGTTCAGGAAAAAAGAAAAAGTCACACAGTGCAAGATCTAGTGGGTAAGGTGGGTGTTGCATTTTCTCAATCCGTTGTTTAGCCAAAAACTGTTGATCAACAAGTATCGATGATTGACTCATCTAGAGAAAAATTCTAGACATCCTTACATTATAGAAGTTATTTAGCTGTTCAGATATCATCATTTAGATTTAAAAATTAGAATATCAAAATCTAAAGCTTAATTATCTGCTCCTTTTTTTCTTATATATATATATATATATATATATATATATATATATATATATATATATATATATATTATAGGGAGTAAAAACAATGCAATATTTGCATTCGTTCTAGTTTGTAGCGCGTATATCACGTGACAGAAGCAATTCAAGCCGTATTAGGTATCCGTTGTACTTGGTAGTATCGTGGTAGTTCGTACCCAGATACATTGTTTATTACTTCACTTTGTGTGTTATTTGATAGCCATGCAGATGAACGAGCAATGTAGTCTAATTTGAGAACATAAGCTTTAAAGTTTGAACGAGGATATAATGCTGCGAAAGCAACCAAAAATATTCTTGTGTGAAAGAAAGCACAGTTTATTACAGTACAGTAAGTAGAAAGTTCGAAAAACTTTCCTCGAATTGTAAGAACCTCAAGGGTGAAGCAAAGTCAGAAATTCCTAAAAGCATGGATTCTGGGGGCGTGCTCCAAGCCATAGAGACAAATCTTACGAATAACACTCAGAGAGAATCAGATGAACATGGAATATTACAAAGTGGTTCGTGACTTTAATAACCTTGGCAAAAACATCTGGAGATATTTAATTGGGCTTCACTAATTGACACTTCAAGCAAAGAAGTGAGTGGATGTTTACAAGGACCTCCAGGAAAATCCACGTGGTCTACGTTTCCTCAAGCGGATACTAATATGCGATGAAAAATGTATATTTTCTGATATCCCAAGGATCCTATACAGTGGTTCAGCAAGAGTCAACTTCTGGAACCTATCAGCTAAGATGAGCATTTTGAACACAGGATGATACTCTGCGTCAAGTGGAATTATGAGGGGATAATTCATTACAAGTTCTTTTATTCCGATCAGTCGAACTGTTGACTAGCAGAGAAAGACAACGCTGATGTATAAAATATAGTCTACTTCTTTCTTTTCTTTTTATTACCTTAAATTTACATTTGGATAGAGAGTCGGAGACGGCCTACGTGTACACACTCACAGAGGAGCGACGGTGCAGTTCTTCTGTGAAACCTCTTTACCTTTCTGCTTCGTTCTGCTGGGGTCGAAATCTTCCCTTGTTTATACAATTTTCCAGACACTCACACACCGACACGTTACTCGTAGACACGCCTCCTTCCGACATGCCTGTACACAACTGACGAGGCATTTCTAGTCTCCACCGTCTCCGCTGAGGCACCTGCGTCTCGTTTACTTTAGGAAACAGGTGTACTTTCTGTTGTTTTTTTCTGCGTCCGGCCCATCCAGGATGCCACCCATACAATTTATGCAGCACTTCCATAAGGGTATTTGCGTCCAATTTACTTTCGGCAACAGATCCTATTTACCAACCCCTCCGCTCGGGCAGGATATGACACAAGGTCAATTTTTAAGCGGAGTTTGACAGGTTTGAATTCAGAGTTTTCCTTCTCCTAGACTAGTTGCCTCACCAAGGCTGAAGAACCTTGTCTGTCCTACTATTTACCCATAGCTGGAGGGAGAATAATTGGATTCATACCTTTCCCAAGGGTATTAGTGCTATGTGAAGTGCAATCAGTCTCGTCCAGGATTTGAACTCGAGTCGCCGTGTCCAATTCCTGCGACGATAACAATTACACCACGGGCACCTCCACTTTCGGCAACAGATGCATTTTCTGTTATGCCACCCTATACAATTTACGCGGCATGTCAATGGGATCTTCTAGTCAATATCCAATAGAACCATCGATACCAACCTGTATTCCGCACAATTATAGCGGTTGCATACCAATGTGTGGCCAAAATACCCAGCATTGGTTAACATAAGCAAACTCTTCCACAGCAATACAACGCAAGAATTCATACCATTCGAACAAGTCGGGATAAACACCAGACATTTGAAGGAGTCCAACTGATGCCACACCCAGCATTTAGTATAGATCTACGTCCCTTAGATTATTACTTGTTATGATTCATGTCTCACTTTCTACGCTTGCAATACTTCAACAACAGAGAAGAGATGAAAGCTTCCGTGAAGATTTTTTCCCCTCGAAGAACAAGAAATGGCAACAGTATAGGATCAAGGAATAGGCGGAATAATGACTTCAGACGGTACATGGTGGACTCTACTTTGAATGTTGAGCTGCTTTTGTTGTAAATTCAAGGATTAAGGGAATAAGAGTAAAATTGGCGACTCTATTCAAGGGTTACCCGAAGGCTCCTTTTTCAATAGCTACTACACCGTGGAGTAGGGGAGGGCGCTACTCCATGCTACAATTTACCCTTGATCCTTACCTTATAATGCTGAGTTTCAAGCAAGGCGGTACCACTTTTTGAGTCTTTGGTATGACACGATCTAGGATTGAACCCCGGTCTCCCGGATCTTTGGCGAACACTCTACTCATTAAGGGAATAAACCACCAAAATATTGAAAAAATCTTGACTCACCTCAAAATATATCAAATAAGAAATCGTATGATGAAATGACCCTCTTCTTCGTATTTTTGATATAAAAACATTTCTACCAATCATTTCTTCAGTGTTCGTCAGGAGAATAATCAGTGTTAAAAGAAAGAAGCTTCATCTTACAGGAAAAAATAAATACACTTTTCAATCTAGATAGTAGAATCCTTTTTCTCGCAAATTAAACACTTAACAGGTGTTGGAGGATGGAACAGTCGAAACAATGCACAAATATCACCAAGGATACTAATCAGTTCAAGGGTTCAAAAATTTTCTAATATATTAATTTATCTTTCTCAAAGTTATTAACAATATTCGTAGGTAAATCAGAAACCCAATTTGGGAAATAAGCATTTACGTTACAAGAGATATGAGGCGCGCTTAGCGTAATAGTTTCTGTCGTTGAAAAGGAAATCGGTGAACAAAGTTCAAATCCTCGACAAATCTGTTCGTTAGTTAAATAGTAGAGGAGACTGTTTTTTAGCCTTAGTTAGATCACTAGTTGAGCAAAAAGAAATCGCTGAATTTAAATCAGCAAGACGCGGTTGAAAATTTGACCTTGTGTTATATCTTCACTTTGGGAGAGCCGTTGTGTAAATGATTACTTTACAGAACTTGGTTTTGTTCTAAGATAGTTTGTTTTGTCAATGCACTTAAAATCAATTATATATATATATATATATATATATATATAAGTAAAGTCGAGGGGGACCAGAAAGCACCCTCTTCAATAGTTACTACACCGAGGTGTAGGGGAGGGCGCTACTACTCTCACTGGATTGCTCCACTTTACCCTCGATACAAACCTTATATTGCTGAGTGTTAAGCAAGGAGGTATCAAGCACCATTTTTAAAGTCTTTGGTATGACGTGACTTGGAATTGAACCCAGGTCTCCCGAAACATTGGCAAACACTCTACTCACAAGGCCAATTTATATATGTATATATATATTTCCCATTTTTCTTATCGATGTTTGCTTGGTGTGATTTTACTTCTCTCTCTCTCTCTCTCTCTCTCTCTCTCTCTACTTTAGTTAATACCAAACTAAACTTTCTATCAATTCTACCTTTGATGTTCTTCCGTAAAGATACCTGGTCTAATCAAAATCGTATATTGAAAGTTATCACATTCATTGATTAGTATTCCAGACTCATTTACGTCTTTCTTATCCCTCAGAGCATCTTAGATTATAGAAATTGAACGTTATGAGATATCTATTGAAAGCTTTCTGCTGACTAAAGATGCTTTAAAGTCGACAACAATTACCGCAGAATTATCTCATCCACACAATTTTCATATATATATATATATATATATATATATATATATATATGTGTGTGTGTGTGTGTGTGCGTGTGTGTGTGTATGTGTGTGTTCAAAATAACAAATTTTTACTGAATGAAATTTACTATAAACCACAGACAAGGTTTATTTGATATATACCAAAGTTCTGTTTTCACACAAGACGACGAATTCTTGTGTAGAAATTGTCAGAAACGTTATTTATAGGCGTTTTAAAGTATTATTTGTTATTTTCAAGAGTAAAATAGAGATGTAGTGTATTTGAATACAGAGAAGTTTTTTTTAAATATTCATAAGTATATATATTTTTGATTTTATCAATTATGGAGTATCTCACATTATAATCTGTTCGCGAAGAAATCCTTGACCAATTTCAATACAAGTTTGAACCAAAATATTCATAGCACTGTGCGTAGACAGTTGATATGTATGTATGTGTGTGTGTGTGTGTGTGTGTGTGTGTGTGTGTTTTAAAAGCACATATAGATAAGTACAGATTAAATGCACCCTTGCATTTATATATATGTGTGCATAAGTACACACACACACACACACACACACACATATATATATATATATATATATATATATATATATATATATATATATATATATGTATGTATTTCCTTAATAACACAGACCATATTTTTTAACAACTCGATTGATTTTATTTTCTTATTTCCTTAGGAGATTTCTTAGATTTGTTTGAAATCAACATAAATTAATATAAAATTAGCTAGACATTTTTCTTGAAGCGTTTTCCAACACCACAGATAACTTTCAAGAAAATAATCTCAATTTTTTCTTTAAAATCCAGTGATACTTCTTCTTTTAATACATGGAATGCGTTTAGACCAGAGTGAAGAAAAGTTTTACATATTTTGTAATTTTTCAATTGCAATTTTATATAATTTTGAAAAATACCATAAACAGAACAGCATTTAGCTTGGAACCATGTGTTGTTAGCGGCTTAAAATCTTCTGCCATACTGTTAACAGATTACAGCAGTATCAACGTTTGCTTCCCATAAAATATAAAAGCATAGTTTAGCAAACGTTAAAAACAAATCTTTTTCTCAGTGTTCCTCAGCATGATGTTGGAACTGAAAAACAAAGATAAAATTATATATATATATATATATATATATATATATATATATATATATATATATATATATATATATATATATATATATATATATATATATATATATATATATATATATATATATATATATATATATATATATATATATATATATATATATACGCTTCCACACAGATGATGACTTGTTTAATCTAAGATGTCTACAGGCCGACTCCAAGTCGTTGGAACAAATAGTTCACTGATGACACTATGCCCGTACAGAACATGCTTTCCACTGCATCACATCTAGTTTTGCAAAGACCTCTGAATTTTTTTTATCTTGAAGTGAATCTTAAAAAACCGAGGTCCTTCACCAGCCGGCACTATTAGACAGCTACGAGGTGCCCGTGGTGTAGTCGTTATCGTCGTAGGAAATGGACACGATGACACGAGTTCAAATCCTGGACGAGACTGATTGCATTTCACATAGTACTAATACCCTTGGGAAAGGTATGAATCCAATTATTCTCCTTCCAGCTATGGGTAAATAGTAGGGCAGACTAGGTTCTTCAGCACTGGTGAGGCAACTAGTCTAGGAGAAGGAAAATCTCTGAATTCAAACCTGTTAAACTCCGCTTAAAAATTGACCTTGTGTCATATCCTGTCCGAGCGGAGGGTTTGGTAAATAGGATTAGACAGCTACTATGATCCATGTTAATGGGCCAGACAGAAACCAATCTAAAAGTTCACTTACCTGGATTGTGTGGTATCGTTCCATACAAAAATAGACAAAGAGTTAGAAAACCGACCTATAAGAGTGAACAGTACAGATTTTACTAAAGCTTCTGGAAATACAGCCACATCAGGAAAGACACCAAAGATAAAGTACTTTAGAACATCGTGTAGTCGCTGTAGCAAGTTCAGCTCTTCTTACCTAGATCTTATTAGTTAATAGTATGTTCGCACAAATCAACGAACACCTCCAGAAGTCTTTGTTTACGACACCAAACTAAACAAAAATTCCACTGTTGATATATATATATATATATATATATATATATATATATATATATATATATATATATATATATATGCTAATCTCTCTGTATCAGCAGGATGTGAGACAAGGTCAATTTTTCAAGCAAAGTTTAACAGCTTTGAATTTAGAATATTCAGTTGCCATAACAATCTAAAGAGCCCTGTTTTTTCTAACATTTACCCATTGCTAAAGCGAGAATAGTTGGATGCATACCTTTCCCAATGGTATTAGCGCCAAGCGAAATGTAAATAGCCTTGTCCAGAATTTGAACCCGGGTTAGTATATCCATTTCCTACGATGATAATCACTACATCACAAGTTGAGAATGCTCATCTGACGCATTTGAAATCAGGATTGTGTATTCGACGCCCAAAGTTTGTCTTGGTAAATACCCCTCAATCGTGAATCTATTTCTAAAATAACCTATTTAAAATTGAATAAAAAAATATGCAAAAGATTTTTTTACATTTTGATCTGGTGGTACTTTTCTTGTTGTTTCCTTAGCTAGGGCTTGGAGTCAACGAGTCATATTTTTCTCTTGCTTCTTAGAAGAAAATTATATGTCTTGGATTATTTATTAGACAGTTTCACTTCGTATTCACGAACGCTTTCAAAAATGTTCTTCAGTTTTTCAGTAAGAAAGAATTTCCTTGCTTGATGTAGCTATACTTTTAGCTGTTATATGTATTTACCAAACCTCACCACCACGAAGAGAATGTGACAAAAGGTCAATTTTAAGTGCGGCACAGATTATTTGAATTCAGAGTTTTCCTTCTCCTAGACTAATTGCCAAACAAAGGCTAAAGTACCCAGCCTATTCTATTATTTACTTATCGCTGAGAGAAGAACAGATTGATTCATGCCTTTTACAAGAGCATTAGTGGGAATTGAAACACAAAAAATGTCATAAAAATTTGGAACTCGGGTCACCGATTCCATTTCCTACCATAGTAACCGTTATGCCAAGTACGCCTCCTTCTAGTTATTATAACATCAATAGTCTTTCCATTGAAGTATTTGCTTAATATCAGATTACTTTTATAAATTTTGGATTGATTTGGTTTTATGGCATATCAAACATTGGAGGTTATTTAATGCCAAATCCTTAAATATATGATTTCTAAACACATTTTGTTGATAACATTTTAAAACGAGCCTGGTCCAATTTTTTTTGCATACAGTTAAATAAAAAGTAGTAAAGTTGGCGACTTTAGTCGAGGGCAACCCAAAGGCTCCTTTTTCAATAGCTACTATACCGAGGTGTAGGGAAGGGCGCTACTCCTTTCCCTGGATTGCTCCACTTTACCCTTACCTTATAATGCTATAGTACCATTTTTTAAGTCTTTGGTATGACTCGACCTGGGATTGAACCCTGATCTCCTGTACCATTGGCAAACACTCTACTCATTAGGCCAATGGCCCAAACAGTTAAATGATTTCACTTTTTTCATCTAGGACGAATAATTATTTTTACTATTAATCATTTGTTTGCTCAGTTTAATGTTTTCAAATATTGCTATGCATCACTTTTAGAGGTGCCCGTGGTGTAATGGTTATCATCGTTGGAAATGGACACGGCGAATCGAATTCAAATCCTGGACGAGGCTGATTGCATTTCACATTGCACTAATACCCTTGAGAAAGGTATGAATCCAATTATTCTCCCTCCAGCTATGGGTAAATAGTAGGGCAGACCGACTTCTTCAGCCTTGGTGAGGCAACTAGTCTTGGAGAAGGAAAACTGAATTCAAAACCTGTTAAACTCCGCTTAAAAACTGACCTTGTGTTATATCCTGCCCGAGCGGAGTGGTTGGTAAATATGGCTATGCATCACTAACATCAGTCATTTGTTCACACGCAGTTAAATGATCAAACACTTCAATTTCAAACAATTCAGTTTAGCATGTCAACAAAGTTAAATGCTTCCAAGTTTTGCTATGTATCACTAACAATTAAATTAGACACCTGTCAATTGTTTACAGACAGTTAAATGATCAAACAATTCTATTTCAAACAATCCAGTTTAGCATAAGTACAGTTTTTGTTTACACAGTTAAATGTAAAAACAGCACTCTTTCGAACAATTCAGCTTAGAATAAGTACACAGTTTAAATTACAAACATTTCTATTTGACCCATAGATGGAACCCTATCCACAATGGACCTGGGAGCAATGACAATGAAGGGGTTGTCCGTGTTCCCCAAAGCTCCAGCATTACTGAAGCCTGATCATCAGATTGTTTAGTCTCATACCCAGGACTTTTATTAGAGGAGTCTTACCCTTCTGCAGAGTTTCAGTCAGTATATTCTGCTGCTCCAGCTGACTGGGCCAATATTTTTGTAAAATCAAATCATAATATTCTGTTTAATGACAGAAAATATCGGTTGAATTTCTGTTTCACATTTGTCAAATTCCTACCACAATTGGAATGATTTCTTTTTATATCAGTTTTATGTGTGACGTTTTCATGTCGCACATACCGTGGAGTATAGTATGGGAACAATTGTTATACAACATATTGAAGCTGACAATTTTACAAAAAATGATCTTATATAATAAGGTTAGTCAGTAGTAAGACATAACCAGTAAGAATAATAAACAAGCTTGGGATATCAGATTAGGAAGATCTTCAAATGTTGCATACATATATATACTGGATACATACCGACGCAATGATAACAGACGCAAGAATAAAGGACGCAGGAAGGAAAACGCAGGCATGAAGGACGCATGAAGAATTCTTTAGAAAAATATTCACCTCTCACTTTATTGCAAGGGTTCGAAAGGGTTGTTCAAGGTTTGCATGTGAGAGGGTGCTGGAGACTGAACATAAACTTCATATTTTGACCCCACTGTTATGACCGTCACGTTGTGTCTTCCTTGTTCTCTTAGATGCTCAACCAGAGGTCTTGGGGTCCACTCCCTCGGGGCTTTTCCGAGGGCCCCCTCTGTCGGGTGTGGCCTTCCCTACCACATCTGGTCTTTAGCTGTCTGGAATTCTTCTGGCAACTGCTTTGGCACCCCAAACTCAACTGAGTTAAATAATAACTCAACGCCCACACGATCGCCTACTGGATCTTTGAAATCGAATGTTTAATCGTCATCAAGCGGAAATAACTGTCATGCAGTTTAGAGGTTACTCTCTTTCTGTGCATCACTGTAGTGGCACAACGAGACCTTCACCTTGTCCCACCTCATAAGCCTTAATCCGCCCACGCGATCTCTTTCGATTACTGGCCATTGGAATGTGTCACTTCCTTCCGGTGTATCACCTTGGAATAGTATTTTTGGGCCGGTCGAAGGTCAAAATATAACACAAACAATAAAGAGACCTAAGTTTAATAACTGGTATAACTAGAAATTCTGAACAGCACATAAGATTTTAGAATCCATGCCAAACAAAACAGAAGGGGTCCCGCTGCCAGAGGGAATAAGCTGGGAAAGACTGACCAAAAAGCAAGATTATAAAATTTTAGACAGTAATGCACCATATGTACAGAACCACACATTACTAAACTATGAAGTAAAAATAATACAAAGAAAAAAGACAAAAGATAAAATTAGGTTAATACAAAAAAATCTTCGGAATGAAATGTGATGATGACATAAAAAATATCAGAGTCAAACTGACGAGCGAAAGTAACAAAAGATTTCCTCTATATTGAAAGAGGTAAAAAAATTCGAATTAAATTCATTTACTCCAAAAATCACTGTCTGGAGGAAAGCCAACTGGAAAGGCCCATGTTCAAAAAATAAATTTATCGCCAACTTTATTGGAAAAAGCGTTTATTTGATATACATTCAGTTGCATTAGAAATATATTCAATTAACATGTGAATTGAAATTATTGTCTATTGATAAACTCTTTATTTTTCAGTTATACATTCATTCTGAACATTTGGTTGACTGGTTAATTTTAAAGATATGTTAACCTGTCTAGAATTATTTTATGCCTTAAAATTAGAGACTCGCTTTCATTGTTAATATTTACATTTTTGTGTCGTTGTTTCTTAAGTAGTTTGTTTTTGTTTTTGTTTTTTAATTTTTCAGTTTTTGCACGTGGTTGTATCGAATACAGATCTATTTAACCAATTGATATGAAACTAATAGAGACTGCAAGTCCAGGTCAAGGAGGACCTGGAAGTAATGGGAATGAAAGGGTTCTCTACACTCCCTGATCTCTTGGACTGGAGCCTCATTATTTGATGCTTTTTACAGTCATATTCAGGACAACCCATTGATAGGAATCCTTACCCCTCTGCAGGGTATATAGTCAGGGTATTTAAGCCCCGCCTACAGAGCAACATGATAACCATTTGTAGACAATTATAACATCAAGTAACCGTTAATCTCGAAAATAATTTGCACACAGTTATATGGTTTCTAATATAATGCAGATAATTTCCAAACAGATCCATTCGATCAATAGATGGGACCCTAACAGGTTCTACGACTCCGGCCAAAGTCGATCTGGGAGTGATTGCAATGAAAGGTACTCCACACTCCCCAGTTCTCCAGAACTGGAGACTCCCAATCAGATGTGGTTAAGTGTTATACTGAGGACACCCCTCTTTGGGGAGGGCGTCTTATTTCTTTGAAGGGAGCTACATTTAGTAAATTCTAAGCCATCAGACGTGGTAAAAATCTTTATTTGGAGTCTTTAATTGCTTTTTCATCATTTCAACGGAACGTGGTTACTAATGACTCAAATTATATCTACGATATAACCGTTTACTTGATTACATTCTCTTTTTTTATTTGTTTTTCATTCATCTCTGATCATTGTATTTTTCTCTGTCACACAGCGAGTTTTCAAACAATGCAGGTAGATTTTGTTTATAACTGAAATCTTTCCGGTATCATGATTGTTATTGCTCCATATGAATTGTATCGTTAACAGAAAACATCAAACTGAATTTTGTTTGTTCGTTTTGTTTGTTTGTCTGTTGTTTTTTATTTCGCTTTTTTTTATAATATAGTTAGCTTCCTTTTGCTCGATTGAACTGATATTGTTGTCTTATTCCAAGCAGTTTCTATTCTCAATCCCAAAACTTTCTTTTTTATTAAATAGAATCGTAGTTTGTTTTTTAACTTTTTTATGTGAGGTTAACAAATGAAACTTACAACTTACAAATCAAATACACAAACCTGTTGGAGGGATTTACAATAAGTTGACTGTATCCCCAGCAAAGGGGCCAGAATTATCTCCCACCCCAAAAAGGCTCTCTAGGGTATGATACTAAACTGCACTTGACGGTGAGGCTCCTGTTCTTATATTTGAAGAGTGTGGAATACCTGTTCAATGCTATTACTTCCAGGTCTACTCTGAACCGGATTGATAATGCCTGTTATGGTCTAATCTATGAGTCTGGCAAATATGCTTTTAAAAAAGGTTAATATCTAATTGGACTATGTGTAAAAAGACAACTCTTAAGAAACATTGCCCAGTCGGCTGGGGCTGTAGAATACACCGACTGCTTCTCTGCAGAGGGGTAAGAACCCCCCCCTAAAGAGTGTCCTGGATATGACACTAAAGAACCTGATGGTAAGGTTCCAGCAATGCTGGAGCTTTGGGGAGTGCGGAGTACCCCTTCATTGCCATCGCTCCCAGGTCCACTCTGGCCCAGAGTGGTAGCACCTGATAAGGGCCCTATCTATGGGTTAAATAGAATTAACAGCATACTTATGCTAAAATGAATTGTTTAAGTAAAACTGAATAGTTTGAAATAGAAATGACTTTTACAATTAAACCGTACTTACATTTAAACTGCGTGCTTACTCTTAACTGAATTATTTCAAATAGAACTGTTTTTCGACATTAAAACTATATTAACACTTAACCGAATTGTTACATACAACTGCTTGAATAGTTAGAAATGGAAATGTTTTTGACCGTTAAACTGTGTACTTATGCTAAACTGAATTGTTTTAAATAGAACAGATTATTTACATAAAAATGGATTCGGCGTTAAATAACCTACAAAGGTTGATATGCCATAAAACCCAACAAACCAAACCAAACCAATCTTAAGAAACAACAATACAAAAATATTAATATAAATATACAATGAAAGTGAGTCTTTAACTTCTTGGCAAAAATAATCCTAGAAGGGTCAACATGTCGATAAAATCAATCAATCAACTAATCATATCAAATATGATTTTGCCACCCCTGTTTCCACCAATCCGCAGTTGGCCTACACAACAAACATATATTCAAAACATTATTGAATAAAATATATTTTTAAAGTGTAAAATATGCACAAAAAAGAAATAGATGTAAGCCTTCATTAACAATATAATTTTGACAGTATAAAAGATTAATCAAATATGATGATCATGAAGCTATTAAAGTCTAAGCAGAAGAAAAAGCTAAATATAATTAAAAAATTCATATATATCGTTGAAATGTCGGCCAATTAATCTAATTTTCATGATTGGTTTGCTGATTAAGTAAAAAATATATATTGATGATAAATTTTGAAATTACCTCGTTTATATGGATTTTATGATCAGTAGATCACACTATCCAATAGGAGGGTTCTTGTAATCTCTCTTAAGATGTGCTACATAATATGGAAAACTTTAAACTCCAGCAGCTACGGTCTTAATTATCTTTCTTACTCATAAGCGCATTACCTGATTGAATATTAGATTAAATACTAGATTCTTAGTTTAGTCCACTTTATGAAAATTACTGCAACCAAATTTTATTGAAATTTATTCATACAGCATATGCAACTTATGGTGAAGTCACGTTGGAAACACCGCTTCACGTGGGAACTCCGTCAGTAAGCCTGATCAGTACTTATAATGATAACCCCCGGGAACAGTGCGCAACCTAAGACCTCTGTGCGAGACAAAACAAAACTCAGTAAATCATAATAGAGATATCAGTGTTGTGGTTATTGAGCTAGACTGATTGGCCATTGCTCATGACTTCGATTCTCTCGAGGGGCCGCATATTTCTGGTCTTGTTTCAAACTAAGCAAACCACAGAAAATGACTACGCATATGGCATGCGCACTAAATTTTCATTGACTCGAAAGAACTTATGCAACCTTACGATAATACGAGGCAGCAAAAAAAAAAAAAAAAAAAAACCTTTTTGCCTGTTACTCATATTAGCCAAGAATAGACCATAACCAACAAGAATTATATTGAGTGCTGAAGTAAAAACCGAATACTCTGATTCCAAATCTGTACTAAGTTTTGTTATAACATTTTTTTTTTGTTTTATATATATGAAACTCCGAATGATCTTGGGAAGAACATCACCGACGATGTGGTCAGGGGTACTTTTGGGTGTATTCCTTGAAATATATATATATATAAGAAAAAGTTGCTCAGCAGACTGAAGTATGCAGCAGGAGGCATTATCCTCTACGTGAACTCATATAAAAAAAGTTTATGTGCTTTTATACAAGATGAAATTGACCAGTTCACATACCTCGATAGCAATATCTCATCTACTGAAAGCGATGTTAATATAGGCATAGGAAAGGCATGGACTGCTATGGACAGGGCATCGATTACATGTAAATCTGATTTCTCTGTTAAAATAAAGCAGGAATTCTTCCAAGTTGTAGCCTCGTCAGTACCGGTGAATTGGTGCGCCAGGTGGACTTAACGGGGTGGTAGGAGAAAAGGCTAAATGGAAAATCTTCAAGGATGCTGCGTACTGAAAGTACACCCCTAAAACTGTACCTATACGGCCACTTACCTTCCATCTCAAAAACCATCCAAATAAGACGAATAAGATATGCTGGACATGGAGAAGTAAGGAGTAACTTATAAACAACTCCTACAAATGAACACATCAGTATTTGCCGACGAGCAAAAACTTATATTTATCAACTCTGTAACAATAGTGAATGCCGTCTAAAGGACCTGCTAAGACCTCTGACCCGTTGGGGCAAATATCGCGAGGGAAAGAGATTCAAGTGACTTGATGAATATATTTGTATATATAATATCACCCATCAATAAGTACAAGCCTAATAATTTTTTAGGTGAAAAGTTAATTTTCTTTTAAACCAAATACACCATTATTTCTTGTGGAAAAGCATACAACAAAACGGATAATTTTAGAAATTATTTATTATTTATCTCTTGAGAGATTGGTTTTCTGTAAACAAAAATATGAATATGAAGCAATTAAAAAAATAAGTACACCACTCATAAATGTTTATGCCATTTTAGCCAAAATATTTGGATTTCTTTACAACAAAAGAATTTCATTGGTTTATAGATGAAGATATTTGATATAGCTTAGAAAAAAACTATAATGGATCAGGTTTTTCAAATAATGAATGTTTAATAGGAGATAGAATTTTAATAGCACCGTTAGGCAAATCTGATCATGTATGTTTTGCAATATAAGTTGAAATGAAACCAGATTTTGAATAAATAATCAGAGAAAAGAGAAACTGGTCTAAACTATCAGACAAGTCGGAGTCAGAAAAGGAAGATAATTTTGATTGGAATTATAGTTCTAATACGGGTGATTTTAATGAAATGTAGGGAGAATTATATAGAAAGATGAAATTATTAGTGGAAAATATTACTAAGATTTTCTAACCAACGAGATCGATTAGAAAAATTACCTTGGAAGTGTAATCGATTATCTCGTAAAAAAAAAAAAGAAAACGATAAAGCTTTGAAAATTTTGGAAATTATACTAAGTATGGAAAACTATCAAAAGGATTTAAGAAAGCAATATAAAAATGAAAAATTGGAAGTAAATGAAAAATGGAAACATGAAAATAAAGTTGTGGAAAATACCAAATACAATTGTAAACCACTATTCAAATATGTAAAATTAAAAACATGCCCAGTCGGCTGGGGCTGTAGAATACACCGACTGCTTCTCTGCAGAGGGGTAAACCCCACAACGAGTGTCCTAGATGTGACACTAAAAAACAATCTGATGGTGAGGTTCCTGCAATGCGGGAGCTTTGAAAATGTGGAGTACCCCTTCATTACCATCGCTACAAAGTCCACACTGGCCCGGAGTGGTATCACCTGATAAGGGTCCTATCTATGGGTTAAATAGAACTAAACCGTGCTTCTTTCACGATACTGATTTTTGCATTTAAACTGCGTATTTATGCTAAACTGAATTGTTTAAAATAGAACTGTTTTGACATTGGAACTGCATACTAGTGCTGAAGTGAATTGCTCGAAATAGAACTGTTTTGACGTCTAAACTGTGTACTTATGCTGAACTGAATTATCTGAAATAAAACTGTTTAACATTTAACTCTGTGTATTGCTCAGTCGGCTAGGGCTGTAGAATACACTGATTGCACCTCTGCAGAGGGTTAAGACATCCCTAATGAGTGTCCTGGATATGACACTAAACAATCTGATGGTGAGGTTCCAGCAGAGCTGGAGCTTTGGGAAATGCGGAGTACCCCTTCATGGCCATCACTCCGAGATCCACTCTGGCCCGGAGTAGTAGCACCGGATAGGGACCTATCTATGGGTTAAATAGAACTAACAGCATACTTATGCTAAAATGAATTGAGTAAACTGAATAGCTTAAAATAGAAACGTTTTTGACAATTAAACCGTACTTACTTTTAAACTGCGTGCTTATGCTTAACTGAATTATTTGAAATTGAACTGTTTTTCGACATTGAAACTATATTTACACTTAACTGAATTGTTTCATATAACTGCTTGAATAGTTAGAAATAGAAATGTTTTTGACAATTAAACTGAATTGTTTTAAATAGAACAGATTATTTACATTAAATGGATTTGGCATTAAATAACCTACAAAAGTTGATATGCCATAAAACCCAACAAACCAAACCAAACCAAAATTAAAAACTAAAAATCGCAAAAACGTTTGTACAATAAAGAAAATGAACAAAAATAAGACAAGAGTATTAAAGGACACACTAGTTGAAACAGTTAATGTACTGGGAAGATTTTTTTTTTTTATCTCTGGAAAAGTTTGTTCCACTTCAGGAAAATTGTGGTTTCTTTGTTTAGTGTATTTAATGCCAAAATTCATTCTTGTAGAACAACTTGGGAGATAAGTAGGCTCATACTTATTCCCAAGGGAATTGGTCCAAAAGTGATCGTGACAATTCGTTTGGAGTTCGATATCGCTGCCTGCGAAGATACACTCCAACACTTTAGCTATCATGTAGACTGATCGTTATGAGGAAGGTACAAAAAAAATATGGATAAACTAGAAATAGGAGCAAAAGACATAAAACTATGATTATCCAAGATGGATAATAATAAATAAAAAAAATATGAAACTTGAAGAAATACACCCTAAAATATTTAAATATTTTTCATCAAATAAAACCTTTATAAAGGCAATAAGTGAATTGAGAAATGTATAGAATATAAAATAATTCCATATATTTGGAAAAAAAAAGGCAACTGTAATACCACTGCATAAAGAAGGTTCGATCATATATTTTGTCTAAGGTTTTTGAAAAATTAATCCACTTATTAAATTTTAAAGGGAAAAATATGAATTGTAATTAACGTTGTTTCTTCCATAGTAAATCAATGTTATTTAATATTTTGGAAAGTATTAGTTTTATAAATGAATCTATTGAGGCCCATGTGGTGTAAAGGTTATCGTTCAAGCAGATTGTTCAAATCCTGAAACGAGGCTAGTTACATTTCATGTAGTCCTAAAACCCTTGCGAAAGGTATTCATCCAACTTTTCTTTCAGTTTTGGATAAATAGTAGGGCATACTGGACTCTTATCTTGGTATTGTAACTAGTCTACAAGAAGGAAAACTCTGACTTCAAACCTGTTAACTCTGTTTAAAAATTGACCTCGTCTCGCATCTTGCTTGTGAAGAGGGGTTGGGTAAATACAGATATTATCAATGAACATTTGAAGAGATGCATAAAGCTGATATTTTAGAAAAGCATTTGATACGGTAACTACTAAATATTGGATCTAAAAATATTAAAATTGAATATAAATTAAGTAACAGGTAAATAAAAAAGTAAATAAAGAAAGTGATTAAGGGTTTTGCTTTGAGGATACATTTAAAACTGACAAGTATCTTTTGTTTATTGTACTGAGAGCAAATGGAATTATATTGGAAGGATGGTTAGAATTATCATATTAAGCAAGCCAAATGTTATTTTAAAGATATATAAAATTCAAATAATACGATATATATATATATATATATATATATATATATATATATATATATATATATAAAGAGAGAGATGGGGAAAGAGAGAGATTTTATTCATGCCTGGCTCCTATGTTAAGACAGAAATTTTAGTGTTATACTGACATTTTAGGGCTCAGATAGAACAGTGGCAAAACTAATAAAAGAGTAAAAGGTTATAGTTACAAGAAAAGATTGGAAAAACTTGGATTAATTACTTTATAAGAAAGAAAAATTAGAGGCGATCTAATTAAAACTTTTAAAATCATTTATAGAATTTCTAATTAGGCTTAAGATTTTTTTTATATTTCTCTCCAAAATGGAAATTTGTCAAGAAAGATTTCAAAAAATAAGTCTATTAACCAATTGGATTTTTTTTTTACTTATAGTGTACGTATATATGGAGTATGTATATATTTTCGGGCTAAATCCCCCAAGAAGATCAAAAATAGCAAAGCGTAAAAAATGAACATTGAATTTAATGATGTCATAAATAATGGTTAGATAAAGAAATTAAGAAAATGTTTTTGAGAACTATCACTTAGCAGAACTCGATTTCTATGTAGATATTTTCTTGACATTGTATATGTTCTGTGCAAGGATTTTCTTTTTCCTTTTTTAAAGGTTGATATTAGAAGATAAAAAGGGGCGATCCCCAAAGAGCATAACAAATAAATGAATAAATAAATTTTATTTTTTGGTTACAGAGGTGTCATAGTTTACATTTTGGTTATAGAGTTTCACTACTGTAGAGTTTGGTAATAATAATACCTAATGATGTCCGTTTTGGTTATACATTTTTTTCACTTGAAATAATGAAATTCAAATATATTTTGTCAAGAAGAAAATTGACTTTTTATAAAATAATTGTTCGAAATATGATTATTTTTTGGCTATTCTGTAGTATATTTATGTCCAAGGCAAAAGTATATTGATAGTATTGTATATAATATATGTATGTTCAAAGCAAATAGAATATGAAAAAATGATAAATTTATGTTCAAAGGGAACTTGATAATGGAATAAATGTATTATACTGTGATTTTTATAAATATTACAAACTCTCGTTGAGCATCGAACTAGTCTCTCGTTGCAGGTGTAACATTGTAAGTAAATACTACTTAGGTGTGAATAAATAAATTATCAAAGAAAGACAAATGAGAAAAAGTTCAATATCTTGTCTAGTGGGTCAGGTACAAAAAGATAGAGGGAAGTCACGGTGGAGTATTGGCTACTTGCTGAACTACGAGGTCTTGCTAAGTGAGTTCAAACTTCATTAGCACAATAACGTTCACTTTCGGTCTGATACCATCGGAAAAGTTGTGAAGCCTCACTTATCCACAACCTAAGGATTAAACAGAATCCTTAGTGTTCAGCTGCCATTAAACAAAACCATTTAAACTGAAATCTATATGCAGAATGTATATATGCAAATTTAACGGGATACTCGTACAGAAATAACATTTTTACTGCTTGGAATAGCGCGAATACCCAAAAAGCAGTCAAAATACAAGCATATAATATTTACATTATTTTGTTTTCTTACTCGATTTACTGCCACAAATAAATGCCTTTCATTTGTTAGAACTGTTGAAGTGGATATTGTGTTGTTTTCATCATTTTAATCAAGATATTTCAGATATTTGTGTTTTCAAAGCCAGCGGAAAATCTCGGTAAACATAATTTATTCATACCATAATATCCATCTGATTTTAAGACGAAACGAAATTTTAGATGTTATTCGACGCATTTGAGAACTTCGAGCAATGCTTTTAAACACTCGACGTTTTCAAAACAAACAGCAGCTATCATAGACACATGTGCTTCAAACCTTGATTAAAATTTAATCAAATCCTTGAAACTGACCGAAGCCTTCTTACAAGCATTCAACATTAACACTAAAATTTAATCGTGTCAGTGAACAGTATTTTTCATCCATTTTCTTTTTTCGAAAGAAACTCTCCTGTGATTACATCTTCTTTTTCAGGTTTAAATGTATTTCATTTCTGTTTTGTTCCGGCAGCATTGACAGCTAAACTCAAACACTTTAATGTTTCAGCTGCCAATTGTTTAAAACTGCAAATTTTCTTCTTACAAACCCTTTTTTGTTTCTATTTCTATGCTAATCAATTTATTTAATTTAATTAATTGAATGTTATCTCGACGGATTGTAAACAGCTTTGGTAATTGTATTATTGTTTAATCATAGTTTTCTGACTGAGTCTAAAGAGAAAATACTAAGAGTAGAAAATAGCCGTGCAAAAATAATGGCAGTTTGTCATAATTCTATTCTTGCCAAACTAAGGACCATTCCTTACCATATAACAAATTTGCCGTATATTTATTTAAAAGAAGTTGGGCACCGCCAAGTAACCCCATTGCTCTAAGAAATTCAATAAAACGAAATTACTCCGGATTGCCCCTTAAAGCAATGGAAAAACATTAATCTATCAATCCGATTATTGAAAATCATCTGAACATTTGCCTTAATTCAGGTATTGATTCAAAAAATAATTTTCCTCTGTCAACCAAAAAAAAACTTACGTTAATTCCTAAATACAGATATTCCCTTTCTTCCTGATTTTAAGTGCATAATTTACCAAATTACTTAAATTTATGTAATTCTTTTAAAAAATTGATTTACTCAGAAGATTTTCATTCATTCAACGTCCTGCAAACATCTTCGTCTTTCTTTATCCAGACAAATCCTTTTTTCCCTTGTGGGCCAATATGTACTCAAAAAACCCTCCGGACAGATTAATGGTTTTTTACGTCATGTTAGCCCGTCTAGGGTTTATTTATGCCAATAAGTTAGAGAATCCCGTTCATTGTACTTCATACTTACATTTTTATCTAATTCTTTCTTAAGAGTTTTTTTTTTTTCGGTCCTATCGAATGAAACTAATTTTTATGCTGATCTATTTATCCCTTAGATGGATCCTTAACATATACTATCACTCTGGATCAGGGTAGAGTTGGGAGTAATGGAAATGAATCCTATACTCCGCATATCTCCAGAACTGTAGCCCCACCATCAGATGTAGTTTAGTGTCTTACCCAGCATGTTCTTTAGGGGATAGAATCATGACGATGTAGTTTTCTAGTACGTCTCTGATAAAGTTTTAGTAAAAGATAAGCAATGATCAACATGTTTAATTCCATAATGGAGAATTATTCGACAACTCGATAAACTATTTTAATGGAAACATCCAACATTCAAAATTCTATAGTTTTCATTTTTGTTGCAATCATTTGACAGAATTGTTTTAGAAAAAATAGTTATTAAATATTTTATTTTGTACAGGCACTTTTGCACTTATGTGCGATATGGACTGTTGGCTCAGTTGTAGAGTTTCGACTATGCGTTCTGTGGTCGTTGGTTCGATCTCCAGTGGTGGAGATCACGGTATACACTGCTAATGAGACCTTAAAAGGGTTGAAACAACTGTCTATAGTATTTTCGCATGTCATGCGTAAGTGTTCACCGGATTTTCTAGTCATGGTAATTCAATTCACAAGATTGTTTTAATTTTGGAATTTGAATTTGGCACGTTGCTTCCATTATACGTGTCAATAATTATTAGACCACTTGTAACTTTCAATGTTTGACATGTTGCAGTAAGTTCAATAATGGTCTTCCGATTTGTATCTATAGCTCCATGTTTGATGTCAAACAACGTTATCTCCAAATACAGGAAGTGGAAACGCAGTAACGCAACAATAACAGCTACTATTATAAGTACTACATAAAAAATTACTTGTACAACTCGTACCCCTACTATTATTATTAATATTAGTCTATACCTGGCCTTTCTCTCTCTCCCTCTTTCTCTGTCTCTGTGTGTGTGTCTCTCTCTCTGTCTCTCTGTCTCTCGGGTCTATAGCACGGAGTTCCTTCACTCCCTCCCACTCTCTGTCTCCGTCTCAATCTATCATAAACTTAAGCCAATAACATGGAGTCCCTTTCTTCTCTCTCCCTCCCCCTCTCCCTCCCCCCTCTCTCTCTGTCTCTCTCTGTCTCTCTTTCTCTCTCTCTTCATTATCGTTTATTGGTCCTGCTAAGTTCTCTTCAGCTGATATATGTAAGTTTTTGCTTGTCGGCTAGCACTTGAATGTTCATGAATAGAAGTTCATAGTAGAACGTTGCTTATGATTTCATACTTACTTCTCTAACTATGCTAAGCATGTCATGTCCGTCTTATTTGTGTAATGGGAGGCAATTGCTCGTGTAGCAACTGTTTTGAAGGATGCTGCACCCAGGATTTATTCAAAACAGCGCGTAGCATTTTTTACTAGTTTCTATTTATTTTTTACTTTAACATTTCGTTTAAGTCTTGCTGGTACAACCGCACAGTTGTACCAACAAGTTCACAGTTTGGAAAAAATCTCGTTTTATTTTCTTAGGGAGATTTTCATATGATCGATCGTCTGTTAATAACATTCCATGTCTTTGATATGCATATCTTTCAGTAGATATTGCTGCCGATGAATGTGAACTGGTTCACTAATTTCAGAGGCTTGACAGATAATGTAGAGATGACTCCATTTAGTTTTAAACACATGAACTCTTTTTTTGTCTGCTTCCACGTCGAGACCAATACGTCTTACTGCTTGTTTTAGTCTAAGGAGCGGGAATTCGGCTTAAACAGGTATATTTCTGAGAAGTGCTAGATCATCTGCATCTGTCAATATTTCTTCGGGAAATTGTCTTTTTTTAGTAAAAAACCGTTTATTTTCATTAGGTCTTTGAATGCTTGTATTACGTAATCTCAGTAGGTTATGAACAGATATGGTACCTATGATCTCCTTTCAAGACTACAGCGACAATTTCAAATGAGCGAACCAGTTTTTGTATTTTTGTAAAGCATTGTTTTTGCGGTAACAATTGTCATATGATAGTAATATTTTCTCTAATTGCCTCGAGTTTTTTTGCACGTACTCCTTCGATAATTTGATGTATAATCAGAATCTCTGAAGGTGTGGATTGATTTCTCCGAAAGCCATTCTAATTTCCTTAACTTCAGCTCGGATACGATTGAGAAGTAGTACATTATAAACGTAAACAGTTTTAGAAGCATGGCTCTGTAGTTCTTAGCGATTACGAAGTTACTTTTCTTGAGGAAGGGTAGAATGCAGCCTTTCATTATTTTGTTTATTCCCAGCATTGCCTAATCGGAGAAGTATGTCGTCAAATTTCCTCATTATCCTTAAATCAAAAGGTATTTTGATGAGGCATGCAGCTTTCCTCCTTTTAATTTTTCTGTACTGCGTAAAGTTCTTCCTCCGTATGTTATATCTGCGGTAATGTGGTTCTTCCTAACCGTCAAGAAAAAAAATCACTGACTTTGTGAAGAAGGCACGTCGTAATTACTTTGGAATAAAACTAGGGGATGAGAATAAAGCCATTCACTCCCCACGTTTGCTGTAAAAACTTGAGAGATTGGAGGAATGGTATAAGAAAGAGTATGCCATTTGCCATTCCAATGATCTGGAAAGAAGGAAAATATCACATTATAGACTGCTATTTCTATCTGATAAATCAAATAGAAATAAATCGCTAGAAGAGGCACCACGTTGAAAATTGCGATGTTCCTTCGGCCATAAGATCAATCCCTCATGGCCTAGATCTTCCTGTTCCATGCCATATTGTAACATGGAATATGGCTCTGATTCCGAACATAGTGACATGACTGTTGTAGCTGGATGAGGCAAACAAATCAGAAGACGACAACCAACCAGTACGCCTAACACAATTAGAACTCACCAACCTGGCACAAGACCTGATATTTTAAAAGGAATCAGCTCAGCTGCTGGATTCACCTCTCAAACAGAAACGTCTGTTGGCACCAAGAACAACGTTCAACTGATATCAAGACCGTGAGAGAAAATTAAGAAAGATTTTCACGTTCCAAGATAAGTCATCATTGGTTTATTGCAACAAAATTGCTGGATTGATCAAATCAATTGGCTTAGAGTATGATGCTACGAAATGGACGCTATTTATTGACTCATTCAGCAGAAGTCTCAAAGCAGTTCTTCTACGTTATAGAAATAGTTTTTATCCATCCCGATTATGTATTCAATGCAAATGAAAGAAACTTTCAACAACATGGATCATTTTCTGTCTGCTGTTAACTACCAGAAGTACAAATGATTGATCTGTGATGATCTCAAGGTGGTTGAACAGATGCAAAGGCTCAAAGGTGGGTACACAAAGTATCCTTGTTTTCTGTGTCGCTGGCGTCCAATATTATGTCAGACAAGAGTGGCCCTTAAAACAAGGGGTTAAAACCTGTCTTGCATAACGTTAAGTCCTACTCTTTCGTTGAACCGAACAAAATACTGCTTCTTTTCTTACATATCAAGTTAGGAGTAATGAATTACTTTGTGAAGGCAATGGACAGGGAAGGCAGTGGGTAAGCTTTCTTACAGCAAAATTTCCCTCGAATAAACATGGAGAAATTCAAGGCTGGTATATTTGACGGCTCTCAAATAAGAGAACATATAAAAGACCCAATGTTTGACGAAGCACTGAGCGAAGCTGAACTGTCCACCTGGCTGTCATTGAAGTCAGTAGTTACAAACATCCTAAGACACCACTGGAGAGCGGAATACGAGAAGGAAATTGAAGAGCTACAGAAGAGTTACCGCCAACTCGGGACACGAATGTCAATCAAATTGCACTTTCTGCGGTCACGCTTAGAAGATTTTCCCAAGAACTGTAGAGATTTGAGTGAAGAGCAGGGTGAGCGCTTTCACCAAGATATTCACATCATGGAAGAACACTACCAAGGCCGGCAGGATGTAAACTTTCTCACTGACTACTGCTAGTGCTTCAAACGGGATTCTGTGGCTTCCGAGCACAGAAGGAAGTCCATAAAAAGACCTTTCATCCGTAAATAGCTTCTTTTGTGTATTTTTCAGTTTAATATGACATAATAGGACTTTTCTACGAATATTTCAGCCCTGAATTTAGCATTATTTGTTGAATTCATCAAGAAACTAAATAGTTATAATACTCTTCTATACTTTTCAAGTAAGATCTTATATTTTGGATCGGATTAAAAAAAATGCGTATGATTTTTGGATTCAGCGTAAAAAAAATACCTTCAAATCAGCTATTATATATTCGACCTTAAAACATCGCAAGCCAATGAAGTAAACGTTATAATTATCGTTGTTCTTTTTGTTTGTTGTTGTTGTTGTATGACAGTTGTAATTGCAATAATGAACTGTTGAACTAGATGCTAAAAATCAATTTAAACAATTCAGAGAAAAAATATTCAATCAAAATATTTTTACTAAATATGAGTGCATTTATTTCACTTTGGCATCAAGTCATCAGTTTCATAATGAGGCTCCGGTTCTGAAACTCTGGGTTGTGTGGAGTCACCCCTTTGTTGCCATTACTATGACTCGGAAAGGTAATACTTGTTAGGGTCCTATCTATGGGTTAAAGAGATCTGTATAAAAATTATTCATATTTGTATGCAAAAAAAAAACACTCCTAAAAAAATTACACAAAAAAAGTAAATGTGAATATACAATGAACGCGATTCCCTATCCTCTTGGCATAAAATAACCCTAGACAGTTGAAATATTAAAATCACTGGTTCTCATAACTTACTTGAAAACATGTAATCGATTTTCCCGACCCAAAATTTAAAAAAATTGTTTTCGATAACCCAACAGGATGGTTTGGTATGATTTAGTTTTATGGCATATCAACCATTGTAGGTTATTTAATGCCAAATCCTCTTTATACATATATATCAAATATATAGGATTTTGTTTGATTTGGTTTTATGGTATATCAACCAGTGTAGGTTATTTAATGCCAAATCTTCTTTATACATATACATTAAATATATAGGATTTGGTCTCGTTGGGTTTTATGGCATATCGGCAATTGTAGGTTATTTAATGCCAAATGCTCTTTATACATATATATTAAATATATAGGATTTGGTCTGGTTGTGTTTCATGGATTATCAACCATTGTAGGTTATTTAATGCCAAATCTTCTGAATACATATATATTAAATATATAGGATTTGGTCTGGTTGGGTTTTATGGCATATCAACCATTGTAGATTATTTAATGCCAAATCCTGTTTGTGTTATATACTCATCTACCGCATCACAACGAAAAATAATTAAGACGCAATGAACAACAGACGCACGCAGTGATAAAGACGCAGGAAGACTTCTTTATAAAAATATTTACCTCTCACTTTATTTGTAAAGGTTCGAAAAGGTTGTTCAAGGTTTGCGTGTGAGAGGGAGCTGGAGACCGAACATAACTGAAATATTTTGACCCCGAAGTTATGGCCGTCAGCGTTGTGTCTTTCTCGTTCTCCATGGCTGCTCAACCGAAGCCCTGGAGTCCGCTCTGCTGGGTGCTGGCTTTCCTTACTACATCTCGTCTCACTCCACCTCCAACTCTACTCGCCTGTCCACTGGCTCGTTGAACTCTACTGTACTCAACTGTTCAATTCGTCGGCCTTATATTACCTTCAAACTCCCACGCGGTGATATGGACACGCCTCCACGCCTCCGCAATTTCTTCCGATGTCTGGCGATCGGGATGTGTCACTTCCGCTTTCTTTGGAATGGCCTGTGTGATCGTCATCGAGCGGAAATAACCATCATGCAGTTCAGCGGTCACTCTCTTCCGGTGCGTCAGTCTATGAGAGTATAATGGGATTTTATTTTTACCTCGTCCCATTTCATCAGCCAATTTCCGCCCACGTGATTTCCTCTCATAACTGCCATTAGAATGTGTCACTTCCTTCCGGTGCGTCACCTTGAATGGCATTTTTGGCCGGGTCAGAAGGTCAAAACATAACATTTTCCCATATATTTATTATATATGATTTGGTTCACTTTGGTTTTATGGCATATCAACCATTGTAGGTTATTTAATGCCAAATCCTGTTTACATATATATATTAAATATATGTGATTTGGTTTACTTTGGTTTTATGGCATATCAACCATTGTAGGTTATTTAATGCCAAATCCTGTTTACATATATATATTAAATATATGTGATTTGGTTTACTTTAGTTTTATGGCATATCAACCATTGTTGGTTATTTAATGTCAAATCCCGTTTACACATATATATTGAATATAAATATATGATTTGTTAACACATTTTGTCGATAACATTTTTAAACGAGCCTGAGCTCTTTTTTGCACTCTGTTAAATTGTTTTAAATATGGCTAAATAACAATCAAAATTTAACATCAGTCAATTGTTTTCACATATAGTTTGTTCTATTCGACCCATAGATAAGACCCTCTCAGTTGCTACCATTCTGGGTCAGAGTGGAACTAGGAGGAATGACAATTAAGGGGTGTGAAAACGTTACACCCTCACCCCCCCCCACATTATCTCAGTCTTCTAACCATGTCTTCTTCTTAGCCGGCCGGTGATCAACTAGTGGTTCGAGGGGGTAACGCACATTTCTTTACCTACACAAGAATACGATCGAGGGAGACAGGAGAAAATAGAAAGACAAACGAACAAACAAAGCTTGGGGTTAACCAAGAGCAGAAAAGAGGTATTGCAACACTACATGCATGTTCGGAATATCGCTAGCGTGGGTTACTAGCGAAAATTCCACAATGCTACTGGAATCAGACATCTTGAGACTCTTCTTCACCGGACCCTATCTTGTCTCCTCGCCTCTCTGTTCTGGTGTCTGGTGTTGACTGCCCCTCCGTGGATCCACGCCAACCTCTCTGTTCGCCTCTCTCCTGTCCAGTCTCAACTGCTCTCCGTGGTCTCCAGCCGCAACTCTTTCTGCTCCTGTCCAACTACCAACTGCCTCTCTACTGGGTCGCGTCGTCAACTCTCATTCGCCTCCCCGTACCACTTCCGGGTACGGCGAGATTTCATGTCCAAGAATCCTTTGTCTGGTTTCGCGCCAAAACAGACTCGTCTGCTTTGGCGGCCTACCCACATAGTGCTACATACATCCCTCTCTTACCCTTGTCATTTATTCTCAATAAATTACAACACGATTTAACAAGCAAAAAAAACAAGAACATTTACAGGAAGTAAAAACCGAACTTACAAAATTTTAAAGGGGTTCGGTCGTCCCCTAAAAAAAAATAATAAATAATATAACAACACCATATCATCATACACATAAAAAAAAATTTAAAAAAAAAAAAAAAAAAAAATATTGCTGGATTCAGCTCTTCCACCTTGCTCTCCTGTGAACAATTCTGGGGTCTCCTGACTCATCCCTATTCTTCATTCCAATAGGACTTTTTGATTCACCTCCAACAGTATTCAATTTTTCTTCAATTCGCCCCGCCCCCACCCAACAGAACACAGGGGAATTTTAACCACCCCTACCCAACAATTTCAGGAGGATTTTTCCATTCACCTCCAACATTATTCAATTTTCGAACATTTCACCACATTCTCCAACCCATCAGAACACAGGGGAATTTTAACCACCCCTACCCAACAATTCAGGAGTATTTTTGGACTTGTCTCCCCCCTTTCCTTACGACGTGGGAGCATCAGTAATCTCCGCAGTTCGATCGGTGTCGTAACAGGAATAATGTTCCAGAAAGCACTGTGGAATTCACTTCCCAACCTGGGGGCCTTCACTGCCCCCTGCAACAAACAAAACAAGTCTCTCAGCCATCAATAACCATGGATTTTCAAAAGATAAGAAAAAAAAAAAAACAAAGCAATTGACACCATCTCCCAGATCGTCCAGCCATGACCAGCCAGGGGGGAGGAGCAACCGGACACCGCCCCGCGCCCAGGTATCGTCTTCCCAACCCATCGTCAACCGTTTCCTCGGTACCATTTCATCAATTCCATGTCAACCAGGCCACTCGCCCTCCCAAATCATCACTTGTATAACTTACTACCCCTCGATACCAGTCCGCGAAACGGGGCTCCCGTGCACCCAACCCCCCCGGGGGAACACGATCAGACGAAGTGAAGAAGTGCCAAGAGCAGTTGAACTTACGAAAAATAAACCCAGAAAATCCATGAAGGTAAAACAAAAATAAAAAATAAAAATAAATTAAATTAAAAAAAAAATAAAATAAAATAAACAAATAACAATAAACAACAAAGCAAATGACACGGTAAGCCCAGTCCCCCAAAACCAACAAAAAACAAGGCAAAGTATAACAAAAAAAACAAACAAACAACAAAACAAAGGATAGCAAAAAAAAAATCCACACAAGTTAAACAAAAAGAAAAATTAATAATAAACAATTCACAGACAAAAAATAAAAAGAAATAAAATAACTACAATTGACAAATATATAAAAATAAAATTGTTCTGAAGGAATCTGTCACGCATCCACCTTCTAACCCTTGTCTCTCTTCCCTTGAGATCTCTGCCCACTTCCACCATTTCTCTTTGCGTCTTACTTTCCTTCTCTCCTGTCCACTTGAATTCTTCCCTCTACCGGGGGTGGTGTGGGAGGGGATAGCGTTTGCTTCCAACCGTTTTTTTTTTTAAATCCACAAAAAACAAACACCTTCTTTTCTTCCTAAAATCCAAAGTTTACTTTTTTTTTTTTTAACTGAGACAGGCATGGATGCAGTGACAAAAATTCCCTAGCAATCTTTCTTTCTTTCTACTTTTCGTTCTCTCTTTTTCTTTCTTTTTTTTTCTTTCTTTTTCATGACTTTATCTGTTCTTCCTTCTTTTTCTTTGTTCAAATTTTTCCGCCATTTTTATTTTTTTTTTTTTATTTTTTTATATTTTCCATTTTTTTTTTTTGTTTTTGTGGTAGAAGCTTTCCTCCACCTTCTACCCTCTGCACTCGGATGATCCGACTTTGACCAGTCGATTTTAACCTAGAAATCTCACTTTCTCTCTAATTTCTCTGGGGTTTTGAAATACCACAATTTTTTTTTTTTTTTTAGTGAACCTTGCAGCAAAAAAAAAATTTTTTTTTTTTTTAATCGGTGACTTATCACCTTTCCAGCATAAAATAAATTACTATAAAACTTCCCAGAACTGACTAACTTTCTTTCTTAAGCCACTGGTCCTAACACTTAAGTATAAAAATTTCTATGTGAAACTGCTACGAAGAAGGAGAAAAAAAAACATTTGAATTCTAGCGGTCAAGATAAGTGTGAAAAGAGGGTAAGGGGAGAAAACCTTCCTTTCCCTTCTAACAAAAATACAACAACAAAAAAATCAGCAGTTATCAAGGGTTTAAATATACACACACACACACACACACAAAAACGAAATAGATTACTTGGTTTTTTTTTTTTTTTCACATCTTAAAATTTCCTTAAAAATCAAAGATTTTTTTTTAATTGGTGACACATCACCTATCTAGCATAAAATGTACTACAAAACTTCTCAGAAGGGACAATATTTTTTTTTAAGCCACTGGTCCTATCACTTAAGGATGATTATACTATGGAAACTGCTACGTAAAAAAAATCATTTGAATTCTACTGGTCAAGATAAGTGTGCGAGGAGGGTACGGGAATAAATTCTTTCTTTCCCTTCTAACAAAAATATAACAAAAAAATCAGCAGTTATGAGGGGCTTAAACATACATACACACACACACAAACGAAATAGATTACTTGGGTTCTTTTTTTTTCTCTCTACATTTTAGATATCCTTAATCTAAAAAAATTTTTTCTTTTTATATTCGAGTGCAGGTGGGTGGGGAATGTGTATTCCTACCTTTGTAGATTTCTTCCTTTTCCATCTTTTTTTTTTTTTTTTTTTTTTTTTCTTTGTTTCTTTCGTTTTCTTTTTCCTTCTTTTCTTTTCTCGTTGCTCGCAGGGTCCTTATTGCATTTTTTTTTTCTTTCTTCTTCGTCCGCTCGCTTCCCGACTCCTTCATCCCTCGATTCATTCCTATTTTTTTTTTTTTTCATCAGGTTTTTTTTTCATCCTGGTCAACGGCGCCATTGTGAAAACGTTACACCCTCACCCCCCCCACATTATCTCAGTCTTCTAACCATGTCTTCTTCTTAGCCGGCCGGTGATCAACTAGTGGTTCGAGGGGGTAACGCACATTTCTTTACCTACACAAGAATACGATCGAGGGAGACAGGAGAAAATAGAAAGACAAACGAACAAACAAAGCTTGGGGTTAACCAAGAGCAGAAAAGAGGTATTGCAACACTACATGCATGTTCGGACTATCGCTAGCGTGGGTTACTAGCGAAAATTCCACAATGCTACTGGAATCAGACATCTTGAGACTCTTCTTCACCGGACCCTATCTTGTCTCCTCGCCTCTCTGTTCTGGTGTCTGGTGTTGACTGCCCCTCCGTGGATCCACGCCAACCTCTCTGTTCGCCTCTCTCCTGTCCAGTCTCAACTGCTCTCCGTGGTCTCCAGCCGCAACTCTTTCTGCTCCTGTCCAACTACCAACTGCCTCTCTACTGGGTCGCGTCGTCAACTCTCATTCGCCTCCCCGTACCACTTCCGGGTACGGCGAGATT
Organism: Sepioteuthis lessoniana; assembly: GCA_963585895.1. Lineage (NCBI taxonomy): Eukaryota > Metazoa > Mollusca > Cephalopoda > Myopsida > Loliginidae > Sepioteuthis > Sepioteuthis lessoniana. Next base: position 126,683,463 of record OY757912.1, on the reverse strand, counting down.
TCATGTCCAAGAATCCTTTGTCTGGTTTCGCGCCAAAACAGACTCGTCTGCTTTGGCGGCCTACCCACATAGTGCTACAGGGGTACTTTACATTGCCCAAATCCCCGAGGTTGGAGCCTCGCCATCAAAAGATTTAATGTCATATCCAGGATACTCGTTGCAGGGTTGGGGGTCTTACCTCTCTGCAGAGATGCATATGGTGTATTCCACAATTCCAACCAACCAAATTCTTCACAGAATTCTTAATTCAAAGAACTGATAAATTCACTGAAGGCATTTTAAATTTGATTTGACTGCAAAAAGTGAAATGAAAAAAAATTGATAATTGATAACCCGTAGAAGAGAGGGTGATAGAAATGGGCAGTTAGTAATGAAGTCTATTTTCATAAGATTAGTCATATTTTTTTGCAATATAATGACAGCGGTTATCGTGTAGCAAAATGGCGCCTTTTCTGTTCTCTAAAATAGGTTTCTTATGCAGTTATTCAAGCTAATTTTCATATCTGTGTACATTATTTAAAAGTTATTTCGTATCCAGTTCAGCTAAACGTTCCTTATAACGTTGTAATGACGACAACGCATAGAATTCGGCTGGTGTTCCGACTTCTCGTCCGAACTTTCAATTTATATTACAAACTTGAATCAGAATAATTTTCATCAAATTTCGCTGATTTTAAGGTCGATGCTTCTCGTTATGAAAGATCTCAATTTGGTAAGATGCAACTTTCTCTAGAACAGATTACTTAGAATTAGAGTGGAAACTTAATCACAGTCTTTACAAGGATTTAAAAAATTGAAAAGAGTATCCTACTGAAAGCTCTGTAACATTATTTCATATATTTTGAAAAAGATTATAAAATACTGTTATTTTCGATAGCTCGTATTTCTTAATGTTTTGTGATAAGTTGAAACGTTTGTCCGATTATAGAGTTCGTCAGTAACTCTTTTTCCTGTTACTTTTATTTCCTCCAATCAACAAAATGTATAAAAATATTAAACACACTGAAACACTTAAAACAATTACTTGTCTAAATTTCTGAGACGATGCTTGATGGTTTTTATCATTAAGGGTTTTCGGACTATTGTCTTCATCTTTATTGTTATTTCTACAACGTTTCGGTCAATATGTCCTCCGGCCTTCTTCAGATGTTTGGTCAAATTTCAATTTCTTGCACTATTCCCAGTCGGTCTCCTGTCCCACCCAGTCATACCTTGTCTTATACTTCTTTCAGCACTCTTTTGCTACATAAATTCATAATGTGAATATTCCTTTAATCTTTGTAACTAAATAACATACACTGCAACGTATTATCAATTTTTTCTTTAATATAATTGGTCCTTTTTACGTTGTTTTGTGCTGGAATTAGAAGAGATTCACTTTCGCTCTAAGCATTTTTCCTTTTGTAGCCATGCTTACGTCTTCTCGTTTGAGATTTTGACAGTTTGTCTCTTGAAATATCTATACAGTTGTTTTTCATCCCATTTCTTTTTCCTAGTTTTTGTTGCTGTTCTGTTTGTCCTTATGCTGTCAGTGCTGTTATTGGCCGCCGTAATTAGTTTTTCTTCGCCCTTTTTAATGTAATCTTCAAGTCTTTGTATTGATACATTATTGCTATCTTCAATGTTGGCGAGTCCTCTTCCTCCTTCTTTTCCTGACGCATATAGTCTGTCTATGTCATCTCTCGGATGTAAGGTTACTTGCATTGTCATCAACTTTCTTGTCGTTTGGTCCATTTGCTTAAGTTTTTCTCTCGTCCATTTGCAATTTAATATTTCCTTGGAATTTAGTCAATTTGTAGTCCCTACTGCATTTCCAAAGTATTTAATTGAATGGCATCATTGCTATTCTAAAAACTTAGCTCGTAGTTTTCACTAAATTCCGAATAGCAGCATGAAACATTGGCTCTCCAGGACTCTTATAAAAGTTCTATATAATCTTAGCAGTGCTGTATTCTAGACTGTTTCAATTTATCATTGGATCTCCACTTCATCCAATCTCTTGTTCAGATTCTAAGGGATTTTTTCCAAAGGCTCTAACTGCGATTGCTACAAATATTATCTTCATATTTCATAACTTTTTCAGCTCTCAGGCAAGGTCTCGATATCAATCCAGTTTTTTCGCTTTTTTTTATTCTGTGATCTGCTGTAACGGTGATATTTTACTAGTTGAATTGTTTTCTTTTTTTGAAATAAAGCTAGATCTGGTTTTCTGGCAGAAAATTCGGGGTCTGTTTTAATCTAAAAATCACAGACATTTTTGTGTGTCGTATTTCCTTATTGTTATTAGTATTTCTTTACTCATCTTTGTGTCTTCAAGTTTCCAAATTGTTACATATTTACACAAAAGTCCAATCTGGTGAATCTTCCTTTTTTTATTGACAATCAACATTATTTCCCGTGTGTGAAGCCTCGTATAAGTTTCTGCGATTTTCTCTTGTCAAGTTTAGAAAGGATTTTGAGCGCCTTCTAAAGTATTCTACACAGGTATTTATTACTTTGATTAACTTTGGTTTCCATTCAATTCCTTGATTGTCTGAGGTATTCCTTTCTTATTTTTTCTTTCTTCTCCATTTGTTTGATGCCTGTTTCTAAGATTCTCCAGTATTTGTAGCTTTCCGTCATGTCGAACTTTTTAATGTTTTCCTGATTGGCCTGTAATTTTCCTGCGGTTGTTTCTATTTTTATCTTCTCCTTTAATACAATTGCACGTTTTAATATCAAATTCTATCCCAGTGATTTCTCTGAAGTTTGTATTAGAGTTTCAAAAACCATTTTGGTTTTAACAAAAACCTTTGCATGATCCATCCAAGTGGTTCACCGTTTTCCGACTATTTTGTAAATTTGTCTCCTACTTTGTATTTTCTTAGAATATATTTTGGCAATATCTTTGTTTCGTGAATTGAAGCGGGCAGAGTGAATCCTCTTGGAAGATAGCTCCTTATATTTTGACGTCTGCTAGATGGTATCTTCAAGTGGTTATTTATAATCTCGAGTTGTCCATTGTTTTCTAATAAAATTCACTAATAGTTTGAAGATTTTTTTTACATTTTTAGTCATTCATAGTTGTGGAATCATGTCGAAAGCCTTTCGATAACATTGGTCCACAAAAAAATTTTTGCTGAGTTGAGGGTGCTGAATCTGAAAATGACCTTACTTTTTCTTGGTTAGCTACCGTTTTTGCTGTACAGAAATGCTTCAATTTTTGAAAAAAGATATTTTTTTATCTGTTTTCTGTATATATGATATTGACCGATGGCAAAGTAAAATCATAGAAAATTCTTGATTCGTATTTAAACCAACAAATATTGTTCTGCTTACAGAGAAATACTATTTGTGCAATAACAATCAAAATCTCAGTCTTTAAAAATAACACGATTGATTATAACAAGACCAACAAGTATTTTCATCAAATCACTTGATAAACTAACAACAGAAATAGAACTTTCGTGAACATAAGAACTATGGTAAAAATCTTCTCTTTTCTGATTGTGTGTCATGTTTAATGTTATTTTTGATACTCCAGCAGTAATCAACCATCATTCGTTTGTCCCACCATCCCTAGAAGCGCTCTTCCATTCTTTTGGTTTATTGATGGATCATTCGCCTTGCTCAACACATCACAGTAATTATCCGGAAATTTATCTTGAAGGCTACGTAAAAATTAACCTTAATACTCATATTAGCGCCTATTTCCAGTCGACTTTTCAACAGTTTTTCCACAAACTCGTTGTAATTTTTGGCCAGGCGATTGCCTAATGAGTTTTTCACAACGTCAGCAAATGATGTCCAAGCGCATAATTGCAAGTCATTCATTGAATTAACAAATTCCTCACCCTTAAGGAGTTTTCTGATGTTATGGTGAAATCATTTTCATGATGTTCCTCGTGTGTAATGGAATAGGAGCATTCAATTTGGATGTCTTTAGTTGGAGTTTCTTTCCACCTGTAAAAATAAAAGCTCTCAATGATCTTTGGTTTCGTTCCATAGTGAAGAGACAAAAGAGATGCGATAAATTTATGAATATCAAATAGAAGATTTTTGGGTTTCACTTTTTTGGGATGTCACCTTAAGTATCAGGTTTACAAATAAAGTTTATCAGTTAATTTGAATTTTGGCGATAAAATGGAAAAATTCGATTCTTCTATTTTAAGTTTTCTGACTCAAAAACACTTTTTTCTTATTAAAAAAATAGTTTATTTTCGGTGGTTGACATAAACTGCTCGACCTACCTGAAAATTAATGGGTTGCTACGACCTTTATTAACTAAATCTTGTTATCAACAAATATCGTAAATTGATCTTTTTTCCAAAAATGTGCAATTACAATACAACGAAAACGGTGGCTAACCATGAAAAACTAAGGTTATTTTCGGATTCTACACCATCAAATTAGTAAAAAAAATCGTGTTGACCGGTGTAATTTATTCAGGCAATAGCTAAATTTTTCTTCCTTGTTTTTCTTCTTTTTACTTTTATCCTGATTGCTTGACTTATTATAATTTCGCTGTTGTTTCTGGAGATTACTTTTTGGATGGAATGTTTTTGGATCAGGATAATTTTCCAGTTCGTAATCCATTCGCGAATATTTGCTTCTTGCAAGAAATTGTGTAGTTGTGATAGTTTAAAATGTATGTATTTACCAACCCTTCGGCATGAGCAGGATATGACACAAGGTCAAATTTTCAGCGAATTCAGAGGTTTCCGTCTCCTAGACTAGTTGATAAACCAAAGCAAAATATCCTAGTCTGCTCTCCAATTTACTCATTGATGGAGGGAAAGTGGTTGGATACTTACTTTTCCCAAGGGTATTAGTGCTATGCGAAATGAAATCAGTCTCGTCCAGGATTTGAACTCGGATCACCATATCCATTTGCAACGTCGATAACCATTACACCACAGGCACCTTCTAATTAATCGATAATGAATCGACACGAATCCTTTGAACCAGAAGCTATGGATCTTAGAGTGGTCTCGTGCCTTCTCATTCACAATTTTTTAAAGAGTTCTTCTCGGGGTAATAAGATTTATTCCAACAACCTGTCCTCATTTGATTCTTTGTATTTCATTCTTCATATTGATCAACCATTCAGTTTTTTACTGCTGTATTCTTATCTCTGTTTTTACTAATTGTGCCTGAAATGTTTTGTTTTAGTTGCGTTTCGATTCACGGTTTGTTTTTGTTTTGTTTTTTTGTTTTTTTGCTTCTGTCGGATTTACTTGTTGGAAGACTATTTTCCTTGTTTTCCAATTTTTTTGTTTTGGTTGCATTATTTATATCTTGAACCCGTATCTCTAGAGTCTATCTTCCTTTGTCATTATTTTTGGTTTTACTTTTCTGACTTGTTTGTCTGTTTTTGCTGCTTTTTCCCTTCACTAACAGCTTAATTCAATTTAGCCTTATATTTTCCTTTCCTAAGTGTTTTTACATTTTTCTTATATATACATTTCTCCGTTCTCATTTCCCATCTAGCTTGCGTTTCTTTTTGGGTTTCTTTTCTCGATGACTTGTTTTGTTGAAGCCTGTCTTCGCTCCCGAATAAATTAAATGGCTCAAATCGGTGGTGTCATTTGGGGGTATATAATTTTGTAATTCATTTACCTGATCCGATTCTGATTTAACTTTTATCCAGTTTTGAATTCTTAGTGATTGTAACTCTTCCTCCTTTATAATCAAAATGCTTTTTTTCTTCTTTTTTTTTTTTTTTTTTTTTGGTCGTGTCAACTTCTTTTCTTTAGTATTAAGTTTTATCGAAGTGATTTTGGAGATGGCTTCTATGGCGTCATTCTTTCCATTTCATAGTTATTTTTCTGAAGGAAGCACTTCTTGTGCGTTAATTCAAAGTTCCGAGAATCAAACTTTCTTCAGCAGAACTCTTGATTGATCCCCCGTTTTCAGCTTGACCCCATCGTTTTCAGCTTGGCTTCATTGTTTTGAATGTATGAAGCATAACAGTTTTTTCCATAATTCGTTTCTTGTATCCCATGTTGAGCGAGGTTTCTTTTAAAATATCATTGTACCATTACTTTCTTATCATTTCAGGTCCATTTCTTTTCTAGCCAGGGAGAAATTAATATTCTGGGAAACATAGATTTATATCAATAGCTATTCTTGCTACATTCACTTCATCATCATCATCATATCGTGCTGGCAGCACGGATATTCCTGACCCTCTCTCGCCACTCCTCCCTATCGTTCAACGCCCTAGGCAGGTCTTCAGGACAACAACCTGTATCCTCACATAGCTGCTGAATGTACGTTCGTGCTGGTCGTCCTGCTTTTGCGCGGCCATGTGTGGGGATCCATAAGAGTACATCTCTTATGAGTTCATCTCTGCTTCTCCAGCCATGTCCTGCATGTCTGGTTCGCCTAACTTGAATAGTTTTCGTGATAGGGGGCAGGTGGCCGTACAGTTGGTGTCTTGTGGGGTGTTGCCGCCAGGACTTGTTCAGGATTGCACGCAGCATTCTTGTGTAATTGCCATCTAGTTTCTTCTCCAGCCGTTTTGTTAATGAAACGCAGTTTCTTCCAGGCAGCGGTCACATCGATACTGCTATATGGATGCACTACATTCACTTATTATGTCATTAATCGTTTCGTCTCCATCACTACATAATCTACAGTTGTTATTCTGTAGCATATTAGAGATTTTCGCGTTAAAATAATTGGTACTTACTGTGTTGTTTTGTGTCACTTTTAGAAGAGATTCAGATTTTCTCTTAGCGTTTATCTTTTCTTGACGATTTCCAAGTCTTCTCTTTTGTGTCCGATTTCGCTAGTTTGTCGCTTGATATACCCATACAGTTGTTTTTCTTTACATTTCTGTTTTGTAGTTTTTGTTGTTCTATTTGTCTTTATATTGTCAGTGTTGATACTGGTCGCTGTAAATAGTCTTTCTTTTCTCTTTTTAATGTAGATCTTGAGTCCTTGTATTGATGTATCCATGACTGTCTTCAATGCTGATGAGTCCTCGTCTTCCTTCTTTTCTTGATACATATAGTCTGTCTATATTATTTCTCGGATGTAAGACTATTTGCATCGTCATCATATTTCTTGTCCTCGGGTCTGTTTGTCTAAGTTTTTCCCTTGTCCATTTAAAGAATGGTCCAGGTGTTTATCCCTTTGATGAGATTTCTGCTAAAGAGTTTGGTTTTGAGAAGTTTTCTCGTTTGTCTGCGATTCTCTTTGTTTTGTTTTGTTTTCTTTTAACTCCAGATTTAGAAATTAATCTTTTTTTGTGATTTAGTAAATTTGCTGCCCGCAGTGCATTTTATAAGTATGTGATTAAGTGGCACCATTGCTATAACAATAATAATGGCAAAAGCGCATCTCCTTGGAAGACGCCTCTAGATTTTCACCTTTGCTAAAATTTTCCTCCAACTATCAATTCTATTTTTCAGTTTTTTTATGATTTCTGTGATGCATTTATGGCTTTGTCGAATATCTTGTAAATTTTTAGACTGTCTATTATCTATGATTGCAGGACCATATCATAGTAGTTGTAGTAAAAAAATTCATTTAAAACAAAATTTGATGATACTCAGAGAATAGCAAGTATAGGCTATTTAGGGATAGGGATGAAACAGTTAATCAAATGATAAGTGAATTCAGCAAACTAGCATAAAAAGAATACAAGAGCAAGCACGCCTGGGTGGACAAGGTGATTCGCTAAGAATTGTGCAAGAAACTGAAGTTTCACCATACTAATAAAAGGCATGTGTACAACCCAGACTCTGCTGTTGAAGATTAATTGTTTAAAATTCTCTTGGACATTGAGATAAAAAAAAATGGATCGCCTAATCCAGGATAGAAAACCAGACTTAGTATTGATTAACAAAAAGAAAATGTTCTGTCATACAGTGAATATTGCTGTACCGACAGATCACATAGTGAAAATGAATAACGGCGAAAAACAAGATAAATTCCATGGCTTTGCTTGAGAACGGAAAAATCTGTTGAACATAAAGTTACAGTTATACTGGTCATAGTTGAGGCCCTGGAAATGGTCGTCATGAATCGGGAAAAGAGATTCGATGAATTGGAGATTAGAGGGAAAATTGAAAGTATTCTAACCACGGCACTGCTAAAAACGCATTTTAAGAAGTATCTTGGAGACCAGCAATGACTTACTGTCACCCAAACTCCAGTGGAAAAATATCATTGAGAGCTTGTGTAAAAAACTCTCATGGTGTAAAATAACAAAGAACATTTTTTTCGATGAAATCAGTATCAGACATATCCTACAATAATCTGTTAATCGATATGAAAGAAAAGGATGTCAAAGAGATAAGACAAATGCCGCCTTTTTAAGAAACGTATAAATCACAAGTTACGAGAATATAGATAAATGGCTTGTAAAGGATTTGGAATCTTTTACCGATTCCACGTATTACTTAAATATATTTACTTACTCTACAAATATCTGACGTTATACTGTTCGGCTCTGTGTCTAATTTGAGAAGAATCGTTTTACTATAAGACAAAAACTATTATGCATCAAAGCTGAGCCATGATTATTTGATTCTGGTTAAGACTTGTTGGATTTTTTGAAACGAAAAATAACGACCCTGTATAGAATAGGATGTTCTTAGTAAACACGATTAAAAAAAAAAGAATAACTATTATGATTTTGTTCAAATCACGCTGAATGAAGTGACGCCCATCTGATCACTGCCATTAAACAGCATCGAGTTTGATCAGGACTCCGAAAGCTTAACGCTCACTACACGCACCTTTGTGTGTTATTTAACAAAACTTGGCAAATAAAGAGAAATGCATTTATTCTGAGTTATTTGAATTGTGGAATGCAGAAGAGATTTAAATACAAGTCCTGAATATTTTGTTGATATTCTCTGAAAAGTTGTTTCACGATTCCTTTGTTAAATTGTCAAAGCCCGCTGTACTTGGTCGCATGCTCAATAATACTAAGAAAAATATAAAAAATGACGTTGAATTGTAAATGGTAAATCGAGTTTGATGTCGATATGAAACACAAGTTAACATTCGGTTCTTCGTCATTGCTGATTAAGACAATATTTCGACGCAGCCTGTCCACTCTCACCTTTTAAATGACTCAATAACATGTTGCTTTATTGTTAAATAATGATTAGTCGGTCACAGGTTTTGGTTGAAACCGTATAAACCGTGAGTGATCTTCAAAAAAAAAAAAAAAAAGAAAGAAAAAGAAGAAAAAATGAAGAAAAATAATTAAGAAATAGCAAACATTTTGTTTGTATTTGAGTTTGGAGTAGCCCTTCATAGCAATTACTTCGAATCTTCCCCAGTAGGACTGCTTGTAAGAAGGTACGTGTGACACTTCGAAATATAAACTTGGATTCTAATTCCGTAGAATCACGATATTGTAGGCCGAATAAGTTCGTCTATCCCACTCATTGTTAAAACAGTCGACTGCCATCTTTTCCGTTCCTGTGGTCTGTGCCACAACTCTCTCTCTCTCTCTCTCTCTCTCTCTCTCTCTCTCTCTCTCTCTCTCTCTCTCTCTCTCTCTCTCCTCCTTATATAACTGGCATGCAGAAAATTGGAAGAATGGAAGTGGAGGATAATTATGTCAATGACATATTTGCTTGTATGCTAACATACTGTGTTTACGTTGATTCAGATATTTTTGAAATTCTATTTATTTGGAAACAATCCTTCCTTTTATGTGTCAATAACTTTATTCCTGATTGTGACATCTACTAGAACTCAGTCATCGATGTGAAAAGTGTGGTTGATTCATCTTTCAGCTACCTTTTTTTTTCCGTAAGGTACTATAAGGTTTGAACTCACTACCAGAGTGTTGGAGGGGTTGTCCGTAAAAATGCTGTACTGCGACATTCTGTTAAGCGACTTCAAACTCCAGTCACGCTACTAAGTTCAATTTTGGACTAATACCCTTGGAAAAAGTATGAACTTTTTATTCCCACCTCAAGCTGTGGGTTGAACAGCACTCTACTACCGTTCTAGAAGTATGGCTATGGCATTAGATGACCCAAGAAGGTTGATGTCATCAAACAATGAAACCGAAACTGAATTTGTAGAATCCTCCGACAGCATGTGCTCATCTTATTATTTCATTTACATGTGTGGGTGTATTTATGCACGTGCGTATATTATAGGTGAGTGGATAAGTGAGTTGATGTGAATTAATCAGGGTTTTTTTTTTTATCTAAATACAGAAAATACCTTCCATAATTTAGGAGTTCAGTTATAATGGGTGGATTTTATCTAAAATATATTTTTATTTTGAACTTACGATGATTTTTTTCTTTTGAATTCTTATTCAGATTTTCTGCTATGTTAGGTGTCGTCAAATATTTACTCATTGTAACTGAAAAATGTACGAAAATTTTCAAATCCGAATTTTATTATCTAAGCGTTGCTTAGTTTGGGCATAAAATTAAAAAATTAAATCTAAATTTGATGAATTGTAAATAATATCAAAACTTCTGTGATGCAATGTCAGAACACTTAATAAAACTGTTTAAAAAATCAGTGACAGAATGTAAAGGTTCCTTTTATGATTATGGGAATAGACGATTCTAACAATAACCTTCAATTAGAACAGCGGGAAATGTTTCAAATCGTCAAAAATAATACGGTTGTACATTCCTGTGGGATAATTACATCTTTCTGACCAAAAACAATATCGTAGATTTATAGGCAAGGCTATTTCCTGAAAGTGACGGAAACAGTTGCCAGTTGATGAAGTTGACCATAACAAGTATTGCTCTCGTTTTTTTATTTTTTTATTTTTTTTTTTTTTTGTGGTGAGTTGTGTTCTAATAAACAGAAAATGTACACAGACTGTATCTCGAACTGCAGATATGTTATCTGATGGAATAAAGTTTGCCTTCTTTGAAGGTGGCTGAAGAAATTGTCATGAATCATCAAAGCATAAAAGTATGAAAGAAATTTTGAAGAATTTGATCCTGTCTGTGTTATTCTAAAGTAATATCGACCTTGATCTTTGAAATAAAAATAAAGAATAATATATGTATGGACAGGATTTGGCATTAAATAAACTACAAGGGTTCATAAGCTATAAAAACCCAACCAACCAACCAGCCAGTTTGATATCAAGGAGAGAGTGTAACATTAGATCAGAGTTTCATTTGCATTTCTGACAGAATTGTTTTTGCATTTCAGAATCATGTCTCTCATTCTGATGATAGCAACCTCGTTGCCTTCAGGCGCATTAAAATGGCGTTTCTTGTCTGTATCAACGACAATTTTAAACTAGAAGGTGGATACAGACTCTAATGCATACTTGAAACATAGCTGTTCTTTCCCGAACTTTAAGAATTAAGCGACCACTTGTGTTCGGGGAGCTGATATTTCTATTATGAGCTTGACGTGTGAAAGGCACTAACAATGTAGAGCTGAAGAAAACTTGGATTCTAATAGTGAATGTACTAAGATAATTCAATCTTCTGGTAGATTTGTTTCTCTGTTTTAAAAGTAATCACGACTTTCTCTCGTTTGATGATGTTGTTGGATCCAAATGAAGTTTTCTGGAAAGCATTACTATATTTTCTAATATTCAATAAAAAAAATGGCAGAATTTCTCATTGGTTGTTGTATGATATTGACTTCGAGGCTCTGCAAAGAATAACCTATTAATGTTCCCATCATAACATCATCATTAACTTTCTACTCAGTAATGTTGTGCACTTTTATAATGACTATATGCAGGATATATGGCAGCAGTCTTTACAATGCAAACCTGTTGTTAATTTGTCATTTCAAGTTTTCTGTGAGCTTCATTTCTGTCTTCATCAACTTGCTGTTTTTCTTGCTACATCTCTTTTTTCTGCTACCCTCAGAGCATGCCTGAGCCTGACAGTAGACGATGTTGTAAGTCTTCTTTCTATGGCATTATTGTAGCTGGAAACAATTTCTTTTTATTTATTGTTTTTGTTTTGCTTTTTCGGATTATTTTTTTCTACTGGACATGTGAATAATAAATGTGATTACTGAGTGCCTAATAATTAAAGTATTTGGCGGTATGAACATGTAAACAACGAAAATAACAAAGACCGTTGAGTTTTTATTAACGTTTTTCAAACGCATTATAGTAATTTAAATAACCTATTCAAAATTTTAACATTGGTTTCAATTAAAAGAAAATAGCATAAAAACAAAGAAAAATAACTTGTGCTCATAAAAAAATAGATTAGAAAAAATAAAAAAAATATGGTGTCTATAAAAAAAGTTTCAAAGATATATCTTTAAAAAGCTATTTAAGATATTGATATTATGATTCTTAGTTTTGTTGTAGGTTGTTTGAAATGTACAATGAAGGCTTTCAGCGGCACCAAGTGTTCTACTGTCAGTCAAATTGCCAAAAATTATAGCCTTTGAGAAGGCATTTTCTATGTTTTAATTCTATTATTGTTGTGCAATTGTTTTAAAAACACATTTTGGTAATATCCTTTTATGATAGATGCAAGAAATATTTTATAACTTTATGCTCCATATCATGAATATCAGAACCAAAATTATTGTTTAATTAGTTTTTTAAAACGTCAATAAAATAAAAAGTAAAAATTGCACTATCATTTTTACTGAAGTTGAAGTGTTCATTTGGGTATTAATTGTTAGAAAATAGTATCAATCGACAAACAAATTATTTTATATTTTATTTTTTATTCTTCAGTTTAAGTCACTAATTAATCTAATTAAACTGTCTGAATATAATTCTCCATTTCTTATTTCTAATGATATAAATTTCATGAAAATTATGTAAACTATTGAAAGATATTCGTAAATTTTTGATTGGATATGAACCAAAATGAGTCCGTATGAAATTTAGAGAAAAAAGAAATATTGCTGTTGCGATACTTTTCCATTTTCTAGTATTCGCTTTTTGATTAGTAAATTAACTGGCTGATAAAATGAAGTAAAATTTTTTGGAAGGTTTCTTTTTTAGCTAATTTTGTTTTTTAAAAAAAAAATTTTAAATTCCCACTTTGCTTACATTAAATTTAATACGTTATTTTTTCTACATACAGCGTCTACATCACAATTCATCTACCGTCAAAAAAACAAAAAAAAAAAAACAAAAATAAAAAAAATAAATAAACAAATGAAACCCTTTGATCTAGATTATTAGTTACTATGGAAATCACAATATTCCCCAAGAAAAGTTTCCCATGTGCACGAATTTTTAAATTAGTTTGTGAGTATTTGTCTGTTCTTTGTAGAAAACCAAACAGTTTGATGCTATCAGATTATAGAAATATTAGGCCTAAAGAAAGGTTTTACTATGATTTTTTTTATTCGTGTATGATGTTGTACGTTGAAATTAACAATAGTTATTGTTGTTAGACATGACTAATCCTACAGACTTTAAATATTCATTGATCGATTTTAATGGCATGTTGACCCGTCTAGGGTTATTTTATGCTAGAGATTAGGTAATCGCTTTTATTGTACTTTCATATTTGTATCCTCACCCGAGAAATACTAGTTTTCCAGCTATGCCGTTCTTCATCAAAGATGTCTTTGGTAATAAATAGCATATGAAGGTTGATATGCCATTAGCCAAAGAAAGAAAACAATTCATATTTACATTTTTGTGTATTTGTTTTTAAGAGTTTTTTTTTTCATATGGTACTATCTAAGACTAATAATTTTTAAACAAATCTATTTGAACCAATGATGAGAACCTAACAAGTACAACTCTTCTGGATCAGAGTGGACCTGGGAGTAATGGCAATGAAGGGCTACACCAAACTCCCAAGATCTTTATAACTGGAGCCTCACCTTCAAATGCAGTTTACTGACATAACTAGGACACCCTTTTGGGTGGTCCTACGCCCTCTCCAGTGGGTGGGGTGCAGCTATTGTTTTTTAAGCCCGCCAGCAGAATGATACAAAATATAGAGTTGCAAATTTCCTAGGAAATAATAATTTTTCTTATTGGAATAATTATTCAAATTTAATTAAACATTACTGATTGATACTTAAAGTAATATATGTCAAGTAATTATATAACCTTATTTCTTCGATAAATCGATTATTGTCGATATATTTCTCAATAAAATCCTTAAGGAACTTTATACAACCCTTAACATTTTTTTAAAGAAATATATCAACATTTATTGATTTCCCTAAGAAATAATGCTATATTTTTCAAAGAAAATGTAATTCATGAATTAATAGGAAAATATAATTAATTACCCTTTTTTAGGTTTTGTGAGTTTATCTTTCTTAGTAATAATTACCATTTGGTTTTAGTTGTTAATAAACAAAAATTGTAAAATTGCAGTTGTTTAAACAATTAACAAAACAAAAGGATTTTTAAAAAATATTTGTGCTTTGCTCTTGCTGTGTTTGCAATCTAGGAATTAACTTCTTGCGTATCATACATTATTGCCCATAAATATATGTACGCTTCAAATAATTTTCTCTAAAAAGTTTATATTCTTTTAACTCTTTTATAACTGGATTTTATTATTTCAAGTGAAATATTATATAATCAACAGGGATAGCATTAGGTATTATTCATTACTAGACTTTGCTTTTTAATTGTTTAATATCCTACCAGAAATAATAAAGCTCTGATATCTTCATTTTAGAGGGAAATTATTTTTTCATATGAAAGTTATTAGGAGATAACTTATCGATGGGCCTTATGGGCATCATCGGTAACTACATTGAACCTTACCGATTAAGGCCTGTTTTAGAGCATAGGGATTTTTTAAAAACTTTTATTTGTTCTCTATAGTTTCAAATGAGCTGAGAAAAAATATGTTATATTTAAGATTAGTAAGTTTTAATGTCTACAACGACAAATACATAAGAAAATTCAATTTTTGAAACAATATTTACGTGTTGACACAGACGTCCATGTCCATTTAAAAATGTTGCCATTTTCACCTATTTACGTTTTATATTTGTCCCAGTAGAATTTTTTTTCTCATAAGAAGCTACCAATAGATTTTTTAGTGAGCATTAATTATCTTTAAAATAATCGTAAAATTGTGGTTCTGTAGGACTTACCATTTATTAACAATTAGTTATTTGTAGGAAGAGTTGTAATACGATGTATAATTGTTGTTGCTAACATTGATGTTTGTATCTTCGTTTTCCTTAAGAGAGGTGTTTTTTTATCTTCTACTTTTCCCTTTCTGAAAAATCAGAAAAAAACAAAGAAAAAACGGAAAGCTAATAGACATTTATCGGACAGAAATATATTCAAAAACAATTAATAGAGAATGGGAGTGCGCTGAATGCAACTAGATGAAGTTTCAAATTTTATATATATATATATATATATATATATAGAGAGAGAGAGAGAGAAATACTAGTTGTGGGTCGATATTAGTATTAATGGAATACGAAGATTTGTAAAATTAATATACTAATGGATTGGAATTACAGTATCCATTTATCTCAATTTCTGACTTTGTAAGAAGTTTACTGACAGTATGAAAAGAGAAAGGATGTTGGTTGTCAGACAAATTTCAAATTTCAGAATAAACGTAACTGGGTTCGTTCTATAATGGTTATCCCTAAGATAGCGAGAAAGACGACACTTTTGTTTAATATCCTACCAGAAATAATAAAGCTCTGATATCTTCCTTTTAGAGGAAAATTATTTTTTTTAATATGAAAGTTATTAGGAGATAACTTATTGATGGGCCTTATGGGCATCATCGGTAACTACATTGAACCTCACCGATTAAGGCCTACGCGGACGTAGTTGTAAGTAAAGGTCATTTTTAGGTTTTAAAATTGGAACGACCAACACACGAAAAATTAACAAAAATATTCGTATATTAGTCGCTTTCTTTGTACAATTTTACCTAAATTACTCTGAGTTGAATGCTTTTAAAGCAGATGAATTACCTCTCCCTAACCAAGAAATTATCAAGTATTGAACCATATTTAGTAAGAGAGAGGGAGGGAAGTGAAGAAAAAAAAAATAGAAAAAGCGAAGGGAATGGGAGAGCTAATACTTTTGTTATCTGAAAAGACAGGCGAGTCTATATTTCTTTATAACAAAACAAAAGTTTCCCTCAAAAATAATTTGTATTAAAGGAAAAAACATTCACCCATTGACATCATTACACACATCCACATAACATATTTTTCCTTATGCATGCCGAAATACATTCAACGTAGGTAGCAAAAAATAAATGTATGTTCAACAACAATATTTGTACATAAATATAAGGAGGGAGTGAAAGGAATTACGAACGACTTACTAGAACCAAAACTGTCAACCTCTTATGGTTTTAGGTTTTTGTCAAATAATGATAAAATACCATTCATTGATATTTTGTCTCAAAAATCTTTTCTTGAGCCAATTTTCCAGGTTTATCTTTTCTGCGACTCTTCCTTCATGAGTTGAAATAGCTTCGGGAATCTTCAGCTCCTTGTCTTGGGTTGACCAGTTGAAAAAGTCTATTTCTTTGGTTTTGCCTCGTGTAGAAACCATCGCTTCCTCCTGTCCTATCAGAGAAGAAATTTCTTCTGCTTCTTCTCGAATATGCCCTTTTAGTTGAAGACAACGGAGGATTATCACCGAATTTATCTTACAGACTTTAGACGCAACTTTCTTCAGATTGGGAAAGCAAACCAAACCACCAAGAGCTTGCAGTAGGCTCATTGTTACAATGTTCAAACCCCAAAAAGGGGGGGGGAAGAGGCTTAAATTGTAAGCGGCAAATGGGCCGAACTGCCAAAAGAAAAGAGGTGATAAAAAAGATAAGAGGAAAAAAGAGACCTCAGCACCTAGGATGCTTTCTTAAATAGCAGCCAGGAGCGGGGCTATAACGATACAACTTCAAAATAAACCAATCCCATTCGAGCAGACATTAACTGCCGAATTTACAAATTCCAACAATTTGCTAATAATTGTCACAGTGGTTCCATATTTGGTTTATGTTTTTTATTCGATGTGGAAATTAAAGATTATATCTAAATGTGACTCATTGAGTATATATCTATCCGATCTAAAAACTGTGCTGATCTCAATAGTGGCGTTGGAGAGACGGGACACAGAAGCTTGGTGGGGGGATCTTCTTGAAGCGGAGAAGAAACAGTGGCATTAAATATTCTAAACGAATATAGAACTTTTATTATTTTCGATGGTTGTAGTGCATGAATCGTAGGCTTTTGTGCCAGTTGTCTGAACGAGGAGAAATATCTGTTTCATACTAATTTTAATCCCGAAGAGAACGTAGTTCCTCCCATATTGTTGACTTCGTTGTTTTCCTGAGAAGTACACGTATCCTAACTGCCTTCTTTGCTGGTCTAAGTGTGATACTCTCTCCCAAGCACGTGTGACATATATTTGTGCACGCTCAATTCAAGTTCAGGACGTTTTGATTGCCCTCCAACTCCACTGGGGATTTTTGACATCTACTCTTACAAGCCCTGAACCAGGCAACATTTTCAGGTCATTACATTACATACCTGATGTACCCGATGACATTTCTATTCGCGGTCAGCAAGTCATTATCTTATACATTGTTCTAAACACCGTGGAAAATGCATCAAATTTTAGTTGTTTCCGAATACAGTGAAAATTATGCAATAGTTACATTTCATTTGCTACATTCCATTCATTAATCTTTTATTTTTCCCTTGGCACAAACTTTTGATTTGAGCATGATCCAAATTTGATAAAATGAAGTGAAGGTTACTATTTACCAACCCCTCCGCTCAGGCAGGATATGACACAAGGTCAATTTTTAAGCGGAGTTTAACAGGTTTTGAATTCAGAGTTTTCCTTCTCCTAGACTAGTTGCCTCACCAAGGCTGAAGAACCTAGTCCGTCCTACTATTTACCCATAGCTGGAGGGAGAATAAGGGGGTTCATACCTTTCCCAAGGGTATTCGCCCGAAAGTGAACGTAATAGCGCGACTGGAGTACGAACTCGCGTACAAAATGAAGTGAAGGTAATTTAAAATTTGTGTTAACATAGAGAAGAAGTTCACTTTTCTGAACGATTTCTATGTTAATAAGTCTTCTCAAAGTTATCGTAAATATGGTTTTTTAACATTTAAAAGTACTTCGTGTCACTATATTCTGAAAACTTTTTTTTTCTTGTAACAATAATTTTTATTTTTGAAAGCAGGGATTCATCAGCTCAAAATTATCTTATTCTATTTGAATGTGTCCCACAATGACATATTGAAAAATAAGTGCAAAAATACATGCATTTGGTAACAGAAAGTTTTAGGAAGGGATTTATTTACAGGTTTGTTTTAAGGAACCCTTATAATGAAAGTAAGAAGTAATAAAATTAAAAAAAAATTGTATATCCTTATTTTTCTTTCAGTTTGCCACATTTTTTGCTTTTACCTGGCAGTTTGGGGAGGTTCTGTGTAAATCTGTATATTACCTGCAAAACGTATCGGCTATTTGTTCTGTGACAACCCTTACAGTGATGAGTGTTGAAAGGTAAGTTTTCTTGCTATTCGATTTTTACTTCTCAATGACGTATGCCTGCCACTTCTGAGAAAACATATGCTCCTAAATTAAATTAAAATAAAGTAAAGTAATATAAAAACTGGTTCAAACAATTCATTTTCGGAAACAAAGCCACGAAAAAAAGATAAAAATCTGAAAACCTAAAAGGTATCAAAAATTGTTCCTAAATCATAAAATTAAAATCATTTTTCAAATTTAAAAATCAAAAGATTTTTTTTCATTATTAGAAAATATATTCATCAATCCTGTTTTTAGAATCATTTCGAGAGTCAGCGTTATTCCACTCTATCGTCTGTTCTTTCGACTCAGACTTTGATGGAGCAAATCCGGTTTTTGAACATTTGTAATTTTTTTCTTTACTAAATTATGCTTCACAATACACTTATCATCATCCTTCTCTGGACATTGCGGAATGTTACACTCACCATATAAATCTCTTATTCTTCTGTAAAATCACATGGTTTGCACTTCTCAGCCGCCCAAAATTTTATGACAGACCTCTGTTCAAGACTGAATTATTAAAGTGAAAATCTTTCAAGAATTTCAAAATCATTTTAAGTTCAAATAACGTATTTCTGTCCTAATGTTCCATCTTGAAGAGAATATTTCTCCAAAAATCCGTTTATCCATGACAGAGAAATGAACGGATGTGTGAATAATCTTTTGTCTTATTTCGATGAGATTTCTTTTATTTCAATTACTAGAATATTAGGTAAAAATCTTAAATACGTAAGTCTACAATTTCAAGAAGATTCAAAAATGAAAACAATGACAGTTTTCATTGAAAACCTTTGAGCAAATGTGTTATTAATATAATATTTAGGGCTCATTATTTAAAAATATAAATATATGATAATTATATTTTGTCTTGTAAGCATTATTTTGACAAGTACATTCAGTTGTGTCGGCAAATCAAACACTTATATTGTATTGACATACGTCTAATTGTTCCAGTCCTACTTGTTTTTATCATGCTTTCTCTTCTGTGTAACAATGAACACTTTATATACTTAGCTCAAGGCTTTTATCGATAATTACCTGTTTGTTTCTAACAAATGAATTCATTCATCTGTCTATATTTCTGAGATGAGATATAGTTACTATTATTTCCTATACATTTCGAACTACTATACTCATCTTGGTTGCTTGGCTCAGAATGATTCGGCCTGTCGTATACTCCGGTCTTCTTCAACTGCCTTTTGTCGTACTCGGTAACTTTATGGGAATTTCAAATTTAACTCTTTATTTGAATCACATAAATAGAGTGTTCCCATTTCACTGTCCATGCCTTGAGGGTGTCTTGCATTTGCTAATTTTTATCTTTTCACAGCTATTGAAACCGGGACCAAAGATTGAACTCACAAGCATTCTGTTGGTAGTCCACAAGGATATTTTTCTTCGCGTTTTAATGAGAGGTTACCAAGTACGACAAAATGTACCTGAAGAAGGCAGGAGCGTGTAGCGGTAGAAGTGTTGTAAATAAGTAACCAAGATGAGCATCACAGTCCACAATGCGTAGAGAAGAATAGATACATTTGGGGATCGACTCTACAATTAGTATTTGAAATAGAGTTATCTCACTTAAGCAATTGGATAATTATAATAAAGATGACGCGAACGTAACACTCTCACAAATGGACAGGATATTACTTTAATCTTTTAGTCTGACCATTCTAACGTTTTTTACGCAAACCAAATTCTCGCTATGATTTACAATGTTTGCTGAGTTGCTCGAGCAAATTCGCCAACAGAAAAACTGAATCCTTCTAACATAGATTTATAATATACCACAGTTTTGGCAATCTCTGTAAAATCATCAAATTATTTCATAACTTTAAATAATGCTTATTGGTTTCTGATTAGACTCACAGTCTTTGATGGTGATTAAGGTGCATCTGCTGGCTTCAGTCGTTACCAATATTGAATTATGGAGAGGCAAACTTCTGTAACGACTTCTCCTGTTTGTCCATAGTGGTGATAGTTGATCTGGTTAAACATTTACAAATCAAATAAAATTTGACTTACGCGGTAATGGAAATATGCTCGCTGTTGAATTGCATTTGTCATTATAAAGCATTTGGCGTCATTGCTATTACCCCACGACTCACTATTGCTATTACCCTCCCCCCACTGTTGCTATTATCCTCCTCCCCACTATTAATACAGATTGATTGCTCTGGATTATCTCTTAGTTTATACATCAACAAAATATAACAAAATAACAACAAAAGATAATCCATTCTCAGAATTGCGGAATAAATAAGACACTTTGCCATCTTTTAATAAAAAATTCAACCAGAAGAAGCGATTTCACTTTAATGCTGTCCACCCTATTAATGTTGTTTAGAATGCCCTGGCTGTATCCGCTGCAGATGGGTAAGAACCACCCCTATCACCAAAATATAGGGTGTCCTGAGTATGAAATTAAACTGCATCTGATGGTGAGGCTCTATGAAGATCTGGAGAATATGGAGTACCATTACTCCCAGGTCCACTTTGACCCAGTGTAGTAGTATCATTTAGGGTCTCATCTTTACGAAAAATCGCTCTATAAAACTTATTCATAATCGATTGGAGTGTGTGCATGTGCAAATAAGAAAAGTAACAAATAGAATATAAATATGAATGTACAATTAATACGATTCCCTTACCTCTTGGCCAAAAATAACCATAAGAGGGTTAAAATCAATCAATCAATCAACCTATCAATCTATCAATTTTATGCTGCTTGAAGAAGGGTAATATCTATTCAGTAATTTCTTTTTCTTGCTGAGGTAAATAAGACTTAATTCTAACATAAGTTCTAAAATAAACATCGCTATCGTATTATATTAAGAGTCAACAGTTGGAAACCATATTGCTGCATTTTAAATTGAACCCATTAACATGGTGAAAGTTACGTAAGTACATTTTTGTTTGTGTTTCTCTTTGCGTGATTAATTTATATTTCATAAGCAAAAAGGTTCTTGCCCAGTCGGCTGGGGCTGTAGAATACACCGACTGCTTCTCTGCAGAGGGGTAAGACCCCCCCAACGAGTGTCCTGGATATGACACTAAACAATCTGATGGTGAGGTTCCAGCAATGCTGGAGCTTTGGGAAATGTGGAGTACCCCTTCATTGCCATCGCTCCCAGGTCCACTCTGGCCCCGAGTGGTAGCACCTGATAAGGGTCCTATCTATGGGTTAAATAGAATTACGTGCTTCTTTCACTATACTGATTTTTGCATTTAAACTGCGTATTTATGCTAAACTGAATTGTTTAAAATAGAACTGTTTTGACATTGGAACTGCGTACTAGTGCTGGACTGAATCGTTCGAAATGGAACTTTTTTTGACGTCTAAACTGTGTACTTATGCTGAACTGAATTATCTGAAATAACACTGTCTGACATTTAAATCTGTGTATTGCCCAGTCAGCTGGTGAAGTTCCAGCAGTGCTGGAGCTTTGGGGAATGCGGAGTACCCCTTCATTGCCATCGCTCCCAGGTCCACTCTGGCCCGGAGTGGTAGCACCTGATAGGGTCCTATCTATTGGATTAAATAGAACTAACAGCATACTTATGCTAAAAGGAATTGAGTAAACTGAATAGCTTGAAATAGAAACGTTTTTGACAATTAACCGTACTTACACTTAAACTGCGTGCTTATGCTTAACTGAATTATTTCAAATTGAACTGTTTTTCGACATTAAAACTGTATTTACACTTAACTGAATTATTACATATAACTGCTTAAATACTTTGAAATGGAAATGTTTTCGACAATTAAACTGTGTACTTAACTGTTTTCAATAGAACAGATTATTTACATAAAAATGGATTTGGCGTTAAATAACCTACAAAGGTTGATATGCCATAAAACCAGACCAACCCAAACAAAACCAAAAAGGTTCATAGTCCTACAAATACCATTTTTAAGGTTTTTATTGGATGATATAAAAGTGAAAAAAAGTCACACTATTGTAAATAAATACATATCTTAAAATGTAAAAATTTAGATTGAAGCTTGCGCAGCATTTAAACAACCATGAGGGATAAACAGATTCTTACTTTGATAAAAATGTGTTTTAAATCGTGTGTTGTGATTCCGAATCCTTGCTGTGAATATAAATATAAAGCATTTGCGACTAGTAGACTTGCAAAACTTCTTTCATCTACTCATCACATCAAATTTCGTAATGACAGTGGATAGCTGTGGATGAGATTATTGAAGTTATGTCTGATAAATGAATTTATAGATAAATTAAATATACTATACTTTATTTGTGTTAGTTGTAAAGGACTTTCTTGCGGCTGTAATATTGTAAACAAGTGCGAAAGTATAGAAGTCGATGAGTGAGAAAGGACAAATTATTTTTAAAAAACCAGCAGATGGAAGACAGATAAGTTGATAAAATTGAAAGCCTTGAGCAATAGATTAAATGCAATAAAATAGGCTTTATGTAGATATCCCAGTATTTAATAGTACAGTGTGGTTTCTTTAACTTTGATATGTCAACCAGTCATGGAGAAGAAAAACTCTGAATTCAAGTCAGCTTTACTCCGCATAAAAACTGACCTTGTGTCACATCCTGCCTGTGATGGAGGGGTTGGGTAAATACATAAACTGCCAAATATGAAAAAAGAGGATATAGATAAGTTAAACTGTGGCGAGTTTCTTTGAAAATGTATTTTAGTTTCTCGTAATAAACTCTGTAATTTAGAAGAAGACATGAATTTATTCCACTCAAAATTAGAACAGAACGTCTGAAATTGAGATATTCACGCACTTCGTGAAAAAGTATTCCAAAATATTTTCATCATTTTTTAGTTTTTTGGATTAAACTTTCTCACAGAACGATCCAGTCTGTTCCAAAATGATTTAAAAAAAACTTAAGTCATCATGCCGAAAACACTGCTTTCTGAGAGACCACCAAAGTCATGCAGCAATGAGTCTGCCCAGAACTTAAAGGAGTGACCATTTGGTATAAGCAGGAACTGTATGTAGTATCCCAACCCCTCTGCCACTGGCAGAATGTACACCAAATTAGTTTTTAAGCGGACAAGTGGGATATAGAGTTTTTCTTCTTGATTGATTGCCTTATTAAAGCTAAATAACCCAAATGTTCCCTACTATCTACTCACATCTGAGAGGTGACCGATTGATGTATGCCTTTCCCAAGTGCATTAGCGTATAGAGAAAGGCAAAAAGATTCGTTCACGATTTGAAATCGAGTCACCGATTCCATTTCCTACGACGATAATCATTACACAAGGCATAGCTTCGGTACTGTAAATAACCTGATGTCTGTGCACCAGACGAAGAAAAGCTGCGTAAATAACATCATATTCAGGAGTTTTCAAATATTGAAGGTTATTAGAAATTTGTCAACCGTCTCAAATAAATAAGAATAGAAAACCAGAATAAAACAAAAAAATAATACACATTGGTCTCAGAGTGATCTAGTTCTGTGCAGAAGCATAATACAAATGAATGAGAAAAAGTAAAGGGAATAAAAACGTATATCCTGTTAACAATTTGATGCTTAAAATGGAATTGCATTGATTATGAGATCTTGAACCTTTACTTTTCGAAGACTGAGTGTTGAGAAAAAAGTTTGTATAAATAAATTTGACGGACTCAGTTTCAAAACGAAATGTTTTAAATAAGATTTTTGCTAATCGAAATACTGTCAAAGGATTATTCAATGGATCTACTTGAAATGGAGATTTATTCTAATCCTTTTTGAAATTTATCAGACAGTTTGACGCCGATTAAGAAAAGAATGGGGTGGGGCTTTATATTTAACTTCACAAATAACGACCTAAGCGCATAATGCATTTAGTTTAATCTTTTTTCTAATTAATTTGTTTATCCGTTGTCATTTCAATCCCTTTTTTAATGATAATGTGTCAACAATATCCGTATTTCTATTGCCATTTATTAAAAGTGATTTCACCGTCTTGTAAATTCGCCACATTTCCAACTGAGCACCTTCAGGGAATTCGTTATAAAGTTTGATTAATTGGTCGATTTACTAATAGCATTAAAATTGGGTGATAAATTGAGTTTCGTGGTGCTAACTTTAACTTTTTCCCTATTTCAATTCTGTCACATACATTTCGCTCTAATGGACTGAGTGGTTTTGGTTTTCGGCCAAATATTCAATGGAAACGTACCCTAACTAATGCTACACAAAGCCAGCTAAAAATTCTAAATTCTGTTAATAAAATGATTTAATGTATATTTTCCTTCGACTGTAGCCGTTATTATTAAAATATTCTTTCTATATGCATAGATTGAAAGC
Organism: Sepioteuthis lessoniana; assembly: GCA_963585895.1. Lineage (NCBI taxonomy): Eukaryota > Metazoa > Mollusca > Cephalopoda > Myopsida > Loliginidae > Sepioteuthis > Sepioteuthis lessoniana. The sequence goes on along the minus strand of OY757912.1, from coordinate 126,658,731 downwards.
TAAAAGGTTTTATTGTGCATGCTAATGCAAACTTTATCATATATATATATATATATATATATATATATAGAGAGAGAGAGAGAGAGAGAGAGAGATTTAATCTATTGTGTCCCACAACTTCATTCAAACAATTCCTTGAGAATTTTTGTCTAGTTCTTTCATGTTCTAGTTTAGTGAATTTCATTACAATAGTATTAATAATATCCATAGTCCTCATTTTTTATGGTCTTCTAGTAAATTTTTTACACTGGCTTCACTAAATCCCAAGTGACAGCAAGTCATCTCAGCTCTCAAAATGCTTCTCGGTATTCTGGTTGATTTCTGTGATTCTATTGTTTTAACTGTCTAAGTCTTTCCTCAAATTTTCAGCTTTCTTCATCTCTTTTCCGGATTTTTCAGAATTATTCTAAATGCTCTAATCATGATTACTATTTTTGTTTAACAACTTTTAAAAAACACTCTGGCAAGGTTTATGTATTTATTTAGATTTCCCAGTTACTTTACTTTAAGTCTATCAATTGACAAATCTTTTTTCCAAATCATTGCATATGTTATGTTTTGACCTGTTGACCCGGCCAAAAATGCCATTCAAGGTGACGCACCGGAAAGAAGTGACACATTCTAATGGCAGTTATGAGAGGAAATCGCATGGGCGGAAATTGGCTGATGAAATGGGACGAGGTAAAAAAAAAATCCCATTATACTCTCATAGACTGACACATCGGAAGAGAGTGACCTCTGAACTGGATGACAGTTATTTCCGCTCGATGACGATCACACAGGCCATTCCAAAGAAAGCGGAAGTGACACATCCCGGTCGCTAGATATCGGAAGACGTTGCGGAGGCGTGTCCATATCACCGCGTGGGAGTTTGAAGGTAATATAAGGCCGACGAATTGAACAGAGGACAGTTAAGTTCCGGTCAGTTGGGTTCAACGAGCCAGTGGAGATAGGCGAGAAGGAGGGCAAGCAGTTCAGTGGAAAACGGAGGTAGACGCGTTGTAGTAGGGAAAGCCAGCACACAGAAGAGTTTACTCCAGGGTCCGGTTGAGCAGCCATGAAGAACGAGAAAGACACAACGCTGACGGCCATAACTTCGGGGTCAAAATATTTCAGTAATGTTCGGTCTCCAGCTCCCTCTCACACGCAAACTTTGAGTAACCCTTTTCGAAACCTTACAAATAAAGTGAGAGGTGAAATATTTTATAAAGAAGTCTTCCTGCGTCTTCCTTGCGTGCGTCGTTTGTTCTTGCGACTTTATCATTGTGCGTCTGTTTAATTATTTATTGTGTCGCTGTGATACTGCATGAACATGTATATGTGTATATAAGCATATCTATTATGGGAGTATATAACACATACTTATTACATCCTTGAAAAATTACAGTTTCAAGATTACCCCAAAACATACCATTATGCTAGACATGGCTGAACTAAAATAGATGTACGTCTGGAACGGCAAAATCCACAATTGTACAAGTTATTTTCTGTGATTTGTTTGTATCTCAACGTCCCAGAAAATGTCGTATCTTATTTTTCGCGATATTTTCTGGTTTGTGCATATGTGAGTTCTGTCAAATTTCAGCCATCTTCACAATTCCCAGTGAATCACCTCATACTAGTTTTGCCTGCACTATGTTTTTGTACTAATTTGCTGGATTTGCTTATTATGCAGTTGACTCTTTTATCTTTCTCTCTACAAAGGATACACTCCAGCGTTTTAGCTTTTACAAATTATATTTTACAACTTGTAAGTTTTCACCACAAGTCTTTATTTATCATTATCATAATGTACTCTTTTGAATGGTCCTTAAACATCCCAGGTTTTTATCACGTTGATGAAATTTCTGCGATATTGTTTAATCTCGAATAGTTTTCTCGTTCTCCTGAGGTATTCTATCTAATTTTTTCTCCAATTGTTTGATGGCGTCCGCTTCCAATATTCTCAAGTATTTCAAAGTTTCCTTATCTCCAAGCCTTCTTAACTTGTCTTGATTTAGTAGTATTATTCCTTCCGTCATATGTCGTTTTCCGCTTTTCATTATTAACATGGCACATTTTTTCTAAGCCAAATTTCATCCCTATATCTTCGCTGTATATCCTCACAACATTTTTCCAATTCCTTTTCATTTTTGGCGAACAGTTTGATGTCGTCTATATACATTAGGGGATTGATTTTTTTTTGCTATTTATGAAGTTTGTATCCACCTGAGCATTCACTAAGTATGTGATGGAGTGGCATCATTGCTATTACAAATAGTAATGGCGATAGCACATCTCCCTGGAAGATCCCTCTCAGGATTTTCACCGCAGTTAAGCTTTTTCCTCATGCTGTCAATACGACTCCCCAGTTTTCAATGGTATTCTCGATAAACTTTATGACTTCGTCGGATATTGTGAATTGAATTACCACAACTAGAAAATCCGGCGAACACCTGCGCGCGACATACGGAAACACTGGACAGCTGTTTCGACCTTATTAGGTCTCATCAGCAGTGTTATACCGTGATGTCCCCCACTGGAAAATGTACTTCACCGGATATCTTGTACATTTTGAGATTATTTATTATCTAGCTTTGTGGGACCATATCGTATGCCTTTTTGTCGTCAATCCACCCAATAGCTAGATTTTTTCGTCTCGTTTTGCTCTCCTTGAAGATTAGTTGATGAATGTATAGTAGCTCTCCTGTTCCTCTTGTCCCTTTGGAAACTCCTGGCGAGTTTTTCCCATTACCATTACCAAGTGGTCTTTAACTAGAGCCTGAGTGATCTTTAACTAGAGCCTGAGTGCCAGTAAGTTTTCTCGGGTCTACATGACCCTTCCGAGTATTCTAGCAGATTAACAACTACAATGAGTATCACTGTTGCATTCGGGTTCAACTTTCTCTTTTTTTTTCCCTTTGTTTTATTTTTTTATTCTCTAGAAAGGTCTTAGTATTTATCTATCATTTTACTTCCTTTTATTTTTATTTTGTAGCACTCCCGAACGGTAAAATCGTCAAGAGGGTAAATTCTCTCTTTTTTTATTAGTCAACTAATATTAAGTCTGGTCTTCTGGCCAAGATTAGATGATTCGGTGGTACTTCAGAATCCCAGAGAACTTCATGTGTCTTATTCTCTTGGAATGATTCTTGTTTGTGTATATATTGTTTGACTGTATGGTCGAATTTTAATCCCTTGCATAATTCCCAGTGGATCACGTTTTCCACCCAGTCATTAGCTGATATTATTTACCAACCCCTCCGCTCGGGCAGAATATGACACAAGGTCAATTTTTAAGCGGAGTTTAACAGGTTTGAATTCAGAGTTTTCCTTCTCCTAGACTAGTTGCCTAACCAAGGCTGAAGAACCTAGTCTGTCCTACTATTTACCCATAGCTGGAGGGAGAATAATTTCTTGGTCTTCTCGTGTGAGATTTCGCTTGTTTGTCGCTTGAAATATCCATACAATTTTGCTATTCTTCTCATTTTTGTATTCATCTGCTAAATTGGTTTATGGAACACTTTATTAACACTTTGCTGCTTAATTGATTATCAACACACCAACAAACATTTCAAGCAATGCATTCATTGGAAAACTTTCTTACTATTTGCCTGAACTGTTGCATAAAAAAGCAGGGACTCCCAAGACAAACACATATATTCATGTGCATGCACACATGTTTTGGTACGAGACACACAAACATCCTATAGATCCTCCTTATAAAGGCCTTTATAACGTTATAAACAGGTATGACAACGGTTGGTTGGTTGGTTGGTTGGGTTTTTATGACATATCAAACTTTGTAGGTTATTTAACGCTAAATCCATTTTCATACAAATAATCTGTTCTATTTCAAACAATTCAGTTTAGCATGAGTACAGTTTAATTGTCAAAAGGATTTCTATTTCAAGCTCTTCAGTTCAATCAAGCAGTTCTAATTCTGCCAAATCAGTTTAGTATAAGAATAAATTTTGTTTACACACAGTTAAATGTCAAAAACAGTTCCATTTAAAGCAATTCAGTTTAGCATAAGCACGCAGTTTAATTGTCAAAAACATTTCTATTTCAAGCCATTCAGTTTAGTCAAGTAGTTCTAATTCAAACAATTCAGTTTAGCAAAAGTATACAGTTTAGTTCTATTTAACCCATAGATAGGGCCCTATCAAGTGCTGCCATTCCAGGCCAGAGTGGGCCTGAGAGCAATGGCAATGAAAGGTTGTTCCACTTTCCTCAAAGCCCCAGCATCACTAGAACCTCGCCATTTGATTGTTTACCGACTGGGCTATTAAGAGAGTTAATGTCAAAACAGTTTTATTTCAGATGATTCAGTATGGCATAAGTATGCAGTTTCAAAGTCAAAACAGTTATATTTTAAACAATTTAGATTAGCATAAATATACAGTTTAATTACAAAAAACAAAAAACCCAAGAAACCACGGTTTAGTTTTATTTAACCCATAGACATGACCCTTATCAGGAGCTACCATTCCGGGTCAAAGTGCACCAGGGAGCGATGACAAAGAAGGAGTACTTGCTAAAGCAATACTGGAACCTCACTATCAGATTGTTTAGTGTCATATCCTGGACACTCGTTGGGGTGGTCTTATCCCTCTGCAGAGAAGCAATCAGTGTATTTTACAGCCCTAGCCGACTAGGCAAAGGCATGACAAATTTTATACACTGCAGATACAGAACAATTTCAACCAACCACTTGAAACCAGCTTTTTTGACACAAAAACCTGAGGAAATACAAACTTGCAAGATACAACAAACAGAAAGTAATCAGCCATAATAAGCACGGACTGTGCCGCTAACTGAAATCAGAACCCGCCGTGAGAGACGACTTTATTGGCCGGCAAAGCTTGCTATGTATGCTACATGAACTTCAGTATTTTCTTCCTAGAGATTATTAATCTCTTTGATGAGAGAATACTTATAACAACCAAAATTATCTGCCGACAAAAAATAATAAAACATTATGTCACCACAATATTTCACAGCCCAGCCAATCAAAATAGTTAAGATCAAACTGATGCTTCGGCACGTTCCACATGCGAAATTAAAAATACTTAAAATAAAAAGAAAATATTTTTCAGTTTTCTGTCGCAAGGTAAATACACAATTTTGGCTTAATTTCACGCTAGCACTCACACATTTCTAATTTATTTTTCACTTTAAAATACACACTGACATCTTACTCCAGATTGACTGGGACTTTTCTCATGCATATTTTGTATTCTTAGTTTGTTTTTTTTTAATTTTATTTTGATGGTTGAACGAAGTCCGAGGAGAACTTGTGGAACATGTGTTTCGCAGTGGTTGTCGTCAAGTTGAGTTCTCAGTGCAGTTTTTAATGTGCGATAGAATCGCTCAACCAAACCGTCAGCATCTGGTTGATAGGCTGTTGTACGGATTCTTTTACAACCTAACTGGTTGGTAGGTTCTTTGCAAAGAAGGGATTTAAATTGTCGTCCTTTGTCTGTTGTAATAACAGATGGGACGTCAAACTGAGCTATCCATCCAGAAAGGAAAGTCTGTGCAATAGTTTCTCCTGTGATATTTGTTATGAGAAACGCTTCTAGCCAGCGGGTGAATCAGTCAACACATGTTAACAAGTAGGTGTATCCATTTGATGGAGGTATGGGCCCTACGATGTCAATGTGCATGTGAGAAAATCGATCATCAGGGTCCAGGGAACTTACTAATTGCTGCACGGGCGTTTCTGTTGATTTTTGCTTTCTGGCATACCATGCAGGCCTATGTCCACCTGCGGACGTCAGATTAACATTCGTGCCCATACGTATATTTCTGAAAGTTGTTTTATAGATGATTTTACTCCAGGATGTGATATGTTGTGGAATAAATCAAATATTTGTTTTCCCAGCTTCTCTGTTAAAAATGGACGAGGCTGTTTGGTCGAGGTGTTGTAATTTGTATGAGGAACATGAAATTGTGGTAATTTCAATGCTGTGTTTTTTGACTGTTTAAAATTTTGCAGTTGTGAGTCCTTCAGCTTTTCTGATGCGATGTCTTCAGTGTCAATATCAGGATGTAGCTCTAAGGTGTTTATAACTGTGAGATAGCACATCGGCTAGAATGTTTGCTTCTCCTTTGATGTGGTGGACGTTGCTTTTAAACAGAAGTAAAAAATCTAAATGTATCTGATTTCTCTAGGAGAGTGCCTATCTACTTTCGCCCGGAAAGCATCGAGGAAAGATCTGTAATCCGTTAGAATGTAGAAACGCCAGCCTTCTAGAAGATGACGAAAGTGGCGCACATCGAAGTAAGCTGCATACAGCTCCTTTCCAAAAGCACTTTAGCGTGATTCAGTATCAGTCAACTTCTTTGAAAAGAAGACTATTGGTTGCCAGGCATTATCTACTTTCTGTTGGAGATCAGCTTCCACAGCATGGTCTAGACACAACTCAGAATTGGTTAGCACATGAGACAGACTTGTAGCATTACATAGAGCTAGTTTAATTTTATCAAACGCTATTAAGGCTTCATCAGATAAGCTGATGTCACAATTTTTAATGTTAGTTAAAATGTCCGTTAAGGAACGTTGTATGTTTGGGTTGCATTTCGAATGTCAACTGGGACACAGAGAAATTTAAATAAACCAAATGGAGTTATAATCACAGTTTTGGTGTGTCTGAAGGTTCAACTGGAATTTGGTTGTTTGCACGTATTAAATCTATTTTAAAAATATACTGCATATTCTGGGGGAACAGTAGTTATAATGTGGTGTGTGACTTTGTGGCTTATATCAGTTTTGTTGAATAATGGAGTTGTGATCGTAGTTTATTTTTCTAAAAGTGTCTTGATTTGTTTTGTAGTGGTGGAACATCCTATGGAGGGGCTTAATTGTTCGGTAGCCCGAATAAAACCTTTTGTTTTTAGGTTTATAACTGGATCTACTAGTGGTCTATTGTTCATGCCTATCAGCTGGCCGGAATGTTTAAAGAAATCAGCGCCTATAATTGGCGTTTGGACGTCTGCGATGGTGAAAACCCATTTAAAAGAGCGTCGAAGTCTAAAATTTAAGCAAATACATTTTTGGTCGAACGTCTTGATAATAGTGCCGGTGATAGCCTGAAGGGTTAATTTATCTGAGCCCTTTCATTTGTCTACTAGGGTAGCTGGAATCAAGGAAATTTGAGCTCCACTATCTACTAAATACTTAAATGAGGGCGGTTGTTATATCGTATAAGTGAAGTTGACAACCTTTGTTGCTTGGGTGTATGCCAACAGAATTAGTCGTCGCTTTCTGCCGGTGTACTAGTTTAAATGTCACCTGATTTTAAAGGCACATGTCTGAATACTTTTCCGTGCATTTTCCCGGAAACAATTATGATAATAACTATATTAACTAGGGCTATCTGAATGTTATCTAAACTTTGACGATCTATTTTTGCTAAAAGATCGGCCACGTGGATGGGGAATGGTTGAGGCATCTAATCACTTATTCATCACTTTCATTTGTTGCGTCAATATTGCAACCATCTTTATAATTCATTGTGTTTTTCAACTATTGTTGACAAGGCTATGGTTGTATGTACGGAAGTATGCTCCATAATTTGATCGGCAACCTCAGCAATTTTGTCAAAGGTTGCATTTTTGTCTACAGTGACTAGAATAGGTTGTATGATTTGTGACATTCTCCGTAGATTTATATGGCTAACTATGTTGTCATTTGTATCAACAGCCCATGAACGCATGTTGTAATAATTGAGATGGCTTACGGTCACCGAGCGTTTCAGTAATCAACAATTCCTGAATTTTCCATCGTTCAGAAAGTGCCATCCGAGCGGGTATTACTTCTATCAACATATCATAGGCGTTTGAGGCGGGTTGGTTTTCGACTAAATCCATAATTTCCGGGATAATATGACCCGGTAAGTTCCCTATGCAGAAGTGGAATTTCTTAATTTGGCTGTTGAGACCATGCAATTTCATACTAGATTATTGTTGAATGAACCGAGAACTGATACCGTTCGGCGTGAAAGTTAGTTTGGCCGGTTCAAAAGTTGGAAAATATTTGCTTGCTTGTCGCCGTTCATCTTGCTTTTCTTTAGTTGCAGATATAGAAAGAAATAACAAACTAAAATAAACAACGAAATGTAATTTAAAATGTCTCGAGGAGAAAACTTTAAAAACAGTTTTCTTAACAACCATGCGTTTTATAGTTGTACAAGAGAAAATAAATACGGCATTACGATAGGCTAAACTAGAAGAATTAATACTTGAAAAAAATTTTTTTAAGTAAAAATTACCCCCGCATTATTTAAAAAGTAATTTTAAGTAGAATTATTGCAGTATTTAAGCAATAGAAATGTGTTTTTCTGTTTAATAACAGTGAAAAAAAACAGTAAATAGCTTACGATCGCAAGAAGTTTTTCTAAAAAAAATATATCTGCATGTATTCGTAACCCGTAAAACTATATTTCTTTTACCGGGGTCACCAATTTTCGTTTATCCATTTTTTGTATTGATACGAACTATGTATGATAACATAGGCTTTCAGAATAAATGAAAATGAATGCAATAAAAATCCCGATATTTAAACAAAATAATATTTTATGTATTGTAAAAGAAAATGTACACAAGAAGAAATGAAATGTTATAGTGTGTGCCACCAACTAAAAAGTCTTCTCACAAAAGAAAAGTCCCAGCCAATCTAGAGAAAGATGTCTGTGTGTATTTTAAAGTGAAAAATAAATTAGAAATGTGTGAGTGCTGGTGTGAAATTAAGCTAAACTAGGAAAGAGAAAATGTATTTACCTTGCGACAGCAAACGGAAAAACCTTTCCTTTTCGTTTTAAATATTTTAAATTTCGCACTTGGAACGCGCAGAAGCAGCAGTTTTTCTAAATATTTTGATTGGCTTGGCGGTGGAATATTTTGGTAACGTAATGTTTTACTATTTTCTGCTGGTAGATAATTCTGGTTGCTACATTTGTTTTCAAGTAATTATTGTTCTGTTGATCATAGTGTTGTTTCTGTTGTTTCTGTTCACTGTTATGAGTCTTTCTTTGCTCTATTTTATGTAGTCTTCGAATTGTCGTATTGATACATCGACGCTATCTTTAATACGAGCAAGTCTAAGGAGGTGCTCGTGGCGTAACGATTATCGTCATATGAATTGATATGAAATGATATCAACAGATACATAATAGACTGTGAATATGTATGATTGACATGTAGTGTAGCATTCGAATTAAGTTATAACCGTTAAACTGTGGAAAAACACCGTAAGTCAAAACAAGTTAAATTGACAGTTGATGAACCCTAGGTCAAATGAAAGATTGGCTCTGATAGGATGGTTTCAATCAGGTGAATAAAATGGTTTAAGAAGTTTGCAATAAGTTAATAAATCAGAAAGAACCACTCTAATTGAGTGGTTGTAAAGTTACATCTTTGATCTGCTGGCTTCCTTGTAAGCTGCATTATTCCAGAAGTAGTCACCCATTGTGATTGAATTTCTCTATACCATGCTTCCAAGCAGTCTTTTCCCTGTCTGCACGTTTCCATTAACTCTGGGGTTTAGTTCGAGTTTGAATTTAAATGTAAATTATCAATTTTGAATATCATTGTGAGAAAATAAAATATGTGCACAGAAAAATCTTTCAGTTGTTATTCATCTCAACACATAACTAAAAACATTTAGTGTTGAACCAGGCCCCAAAAATAAAAAGGATATAGCGCCGACAAGATGGTGACACGATAGATAACAGGGCGACAGACAAAGTGACGTAGAACGACTGAGAATGACGCAGGTCGAATACTTCTTTTCTTGCCACGGTCATTAATCTATTAAGACATTTAAGCAAATAAATAGATAAAAGGAAATGTCAATTTTATAGTTGCTATTCTTGTCAGTGGCCACATATGGAGGGTTCAGTATTCCCTTCATTCAAAACGGGCTGCGTGTAAGAGAATAATTGTTTACCTGGCATTTTAACTATTTAGAAACAAGTTATATTCTCAGAACAAAAATGTATATTTCGCTTTTTGTCTAAAGTCTAAGTGAGTTGAACGCTGAATGTATTGGCCAGTTCAGGAAGGAGAAAGTTTTTGAACAGTTATTAAGGCTATTAAGACATGTAAACAAACAAATAAATAGATAATAGGAATTTTTTACCGTTTCCATTCTTGTCAGTGCGCCATAAAAGATGTTGGAATTCTTTTCGGTCTTCGTGCTTTAAAATCACTAAATAGCATCGAGTGAACCCAACATAGAATTTTGAGTGTTATATTTAATGGCAACCCTGCACAATAATCATTTCTTGCTGGAGTCCCACTTATCCCTGTGAGTAATCAAACAACACAACCTTCTACGAAGGGCTATCTTCCCTTGCTCGACACATCCACAAACACCATGTTCTAATTATCAGTAGAGAAATGCATTCCCAAATCGGCAAAAATGAAAATAGATTTTGATTACACAAATTACCAGAGAGAAATGGCAAATATCTGACAGATCTTTCACTCAAGAAAAATTTTTCATGGCTATGCACTAAATCCCCCAAAATTGTTGGAAACTATGGACGAAAACATACTTAAATAGAGTTGAAATACATCTAGATTATAGAGTCATATACAGGAAATGAGTAAATAGTGCTCTGAACTGTGAAGCATACTTCTCTTTTCAATGAGTATCTTCAGATCGCAGAATCGTTTCGGTAAATATACGCCTGAGCCTACTCAGAAATAAGAAAAAACAGTCAAAACCACATGTCATGCCTAGTCCTCACTTACTAGCAGAAATATAAGCAATAAATATACGTTGACGGTAAGAAAAAAAATTGATATTCGTCTGGTGAAATCTGAAAGACATACTCCGAATGAAGAATATGAAAACTTTGTTAACATTCACATGGAAGCAGTAACAGAATCAATACGAACCAAATCAACAGGCAAATGTAGTGTCCCATTGGAGTCACTGATAGTTAGAAAGAAACGAGATAACTTTAAGAAGCATCCTTAAGCAAAAAAAGAAACCTAACAAATTATTATAATCATAACTATGATTATTTATCAGGTTCTATACCATTAGATACAAATAGTAAAAGCCAGCAGTCAAAGGAAGACGCTGTGATGATTTAATACATTAAATCTACCCCTGGCGCGACCTGGACAGCTAGTGCTGACGGGGGCCGGAAGCATGATTCACCCAAAGTTAAAGACGTGGTTGAGTATTCTCTGGACCCTAGCTGGCGACTGGAGTTTGAACAGAACATGACTATCCCTCAAATAACGAGGAAGATACCGTCCATTTCTCCATGTTTCCATAGCTTCAGCGAGCCAGATGGATAGAATAAAACAACGAAAGGTCTTAACACTAAAAAAAGAGTTGTGTTTTGTATTCTTTACTCCTTCCTCCCAGCCAACGTCGAGCCGTCACTTCCATGACAGTCTGACTCTGACTATCCAGCGGACATAAGTTGGGAGCTGCCGATAATGCCTGTCCCAACCAGTAACATAAATTGGAATTCAAGAGATAGCAAGTATCCTCAGTTCTCCTAAACTCTTCTGTGCATTTTAGCTAATCGTGGTATTGATATAGTCTGGATGGTCTTATGAGGATCCAGAAGATTAGATCGGTCATTTGGTTTAGTTCTCGTTAGTTGTTGGTTGTTGTATCTGACTTCATTCTTGTCTTTGAAGGCTGCTAAAGAATTACTGAAGGAAGTAAGAAAACTAAGGAGACGAAGATAGGGGATACCTTTTATATTTCAATTTTATTTTTGGGTTCCATTCTGCAATATTCGGAAATAGATTCCTGGACCATTAGAAAAACAGTAGAATCCCCAAACAATGCGTTGAAGTGTATTCTACAATTTCGGTGGGTTATAAGTCCAAATTGGTGGTCATGTCGAGTTGGTGTTTTTAGGAGTATTTCTTTCGGCGGTGTTAGCTTGCTCGCTGCAGACATGGTAAGTGTCAAGCCACAAAACCCGGTCACCACACTGCTTGCACCTGAGTGGGAAAAGCGTCCTTAATGTGAGATGGAATTTCTCTTTAGTGCAGGTAAGGTATTTCTTTGGGCATGCGCCACGCCTATATCCTGTCAGGGGCTTCTGGGAACCGCAACCTTTTGAATTTATTTTATCTTATTTTTCTTTTTATTAATCTCCACAGTTTCAATCTATCCCTTGTTTCCCAATCTCTTTTCCTGGTTCTTTGCAAGATCTAGATATTTACCTAGTTTTTGTTTCCCTTCAAGTTTACTTTTGCGGTCAGCTTGAATGGCGATGTCCACTTTCTGAAAAGTTCTTTTCTTCTTTTTAACTATAATAAGATGTGGTCTTTTTGCCTGAATTGGGTGATTTTTTTTCTAAAAATTCTCTAGGATTTTGAGAGCCTCATTTTCTTTGATAGATACTGTTCTGTGCCTATGCTATTTGCCTGTATAGTTAAAATTCTGTCGCATTCATAATCCTTAGTTCGCTGCATTCAGTTAGTATATCGTTGAATGCCTAATCTCATTCCTCACATAGACTATTCTCCATAGTCTTGTCTATTCTAGCTTTTACGTAATTGGTTCTTGTATCGTTGTTCTGGGATGCTATTAAAAGCGATTCAGTTTTTCTCTTTAAGTTTACCATCACTATAATTTTACTCCTTTCGAGTTTTTCATATCAACTCCAACTGGTGTTTGTTCACTGGTCTAAGTGACAGCAAGTTACCTCTAGTGTTCAGAACACTTCTAAGTATTCAATCTGATTTTAAGCGCTTTTGTTTGGGTGTTATCTGTTCTTTATCTAATCTCCAGCTCACACATTTTTAGGCCCTTGAGGATTTTCCAAGGGAACCAGCTACATTTGGTATCACCGTCATCTTCATTTTTCACAGATTTTTCAACTCTCTTGCAAAATTCAGGTATTTTTCCATCTTTTAGATTTCTTTAATGTTTACTCTGTAAAGTCAAGATCCACGAGATGACAAGTTTTTTTTGTTCTTGATTTTTTATTGTTAATTAATACTAGGTGTGGTCCTCCTGATCATTTTGTATCTCAAAGTCCAAGAAAATTTTATGCAGCTTATTTTCTCTGACATATGCTGGTTTGTGCACATAGCAATTTTTAATCTCTTACACAATTCCGGATCACCTCTGCCTCGCAGTAATAACCAGTTTCGTATTCCTTTTATCCCAATTTGTATTATCCGCTTATTATGCGGTTCATTGTTTCTCCTATTCCACCACATAACCTACACTCGATATTCTCCTGCGAATTATCAATATTTGCTTTGACAAAATTAGTTTAATGACTTTATTTTGTGTTGGAAGCAAAAGAGATTTAATCATTTTATTTAGCTACGATTTAATGCATTTACACGCTCACAACAGACACCTAGTTGTTATCTTTGGAGACTGAGTGAGCAAAAGCTTCTTTAAATATTCAGTAACTTTCTCAGTATCCTCATAGAACTTAGTTATGTTCTTATTTAGATAGTCTAAATTCTTCCTCGAATTTATAATCTATTCAATCTTGATAATAACATTTTTGGAATGGTCCCAAGTTTCTCGACTTAGGACGATTTTAATCGTCATGTTTTACAATATTTCAATTTCCTGTAAGGTTTGGCATATTTTTTGTGGCTGTTTTTTTTTTAAATTTCGTCTTCATCCTGTGATCCTGTAAAGTCATGTCTACAACCTAGCCAGTCCTCTTTTTGTTGTTTACTACAGTCTTATCGAGTCTTTCTTAGATGAAGGGATCAGTCGGGATCTCAAAGCCTTATAGTATCCTCTTCATTTTATTTCCATACGACATCCTCTTGTTTGTGCGGTAAACATGTTTTTATGCTTGAAACTAATTCTTTTGCACGATTTCTTATATATCACCGTCCCTACTCGGTTATGACTCCACCCTTTCAGTGGACCCTAGAATGCACTATATTCACTGCAGAGGAGTAAACCCCCCAACATTGCCCTCACTACCCACTAAAATTGGGTATCCTGAGTATGATTTTCAATTGTATCTGTTGGTAAGGCTCCATTTCTGGAGATCCAGGGACTGTGGAGTTCCCCTTCATTGCCATTATAGCTATGTCTGTTGTCTTTAAAAATCGTTCGTATCAGAAAAATGTCAAGAAACAACGACACAAAAATGTATATATAAACGTATGATGAGGGTTATTCCCTAACCTATTGGCATAAAGTCACTCGTGATTGGTTGACATGCCGTTAAAATCAATCGACTCATCAATCGGTGGAACATAATTTATTAGCCAGCTGTCTTTTCGATGATGATTTATAAAATGAAGATGTTAAATTAGAGAGGGTTATAAGCATTCATGTGGTTCATGAGGGAGGGAGAGAGAGAGAGGGAGGGAGAGAGAGAGAGGGAGGGAGAGAGAGAGGGAGAGAGAGAGAGAGAGAGAGAGAGAGAGAGAGAGAGAGAGACTTATATAAATTGATAAACTGAAACAGATAATGCAATCAGTTGTCGATGATCATGTTACAATATGAATTGACTGGATAGACATTTCGAACGCTTGTGTCTGGAGTATTTTAAGATTAAGATTGAAGAATATTTTCTTGTCGCGGAATTTGACAAGTGTGAGGTTGATTAACACGGACAAAAAGATACATAAAGGAACCAATGTATGTCTGGATATATTGAAAAGCATACATATATACAGAGAAAAGTAGCGAGAGATGGATGATAAACGAAGTTACCACAGACAAGTAGCGAGATACATCAACTTCGGAATGGGTTGGAATCTTAATAACTGGAATGTGACGTTAGAGAAGTTACATGCACATACGAAAAACTGGCCAATTTTCATTTCCATGAAAACGACGCTTTTTGTTCCATCATTATTTCGTGTTGTGAAACAAGGAGTCTCCTGATTCACATAGAGTATAAACAAAAAATGTCATTTTTTCCTGTGTGATGTATTCCCATTGTTATTCCTGAAGTTTAAGAAAGGATTAGGTCTACGGGTCATAATCTGTTGAGATCTCTAAATGACTATAAAGGTGCTCGTAGCGTAATGGTCATCGTTGTAGGAAGTGGTTCAGCTACCCGAATTCAAATTCTGACCGAGGCTGCTTGCATTTCAGCGTTAAAACTCTTGGGAAAGGTATGAATTCAATTATTCTCCTTCCAGATCAGTATAAAATAGTGGGCTTGTCTGTGAACTTAGTGTGGTAACCTATCTAGAAAAGTGAAAACTCTGAATTCAAACCATCAGTGGACTTGGAGAGGGATGGGTTCTGTCAAGCTATTTCTGCCACTGCATGAATACCCCCCCCCGACCAAACCAGTCAAAAGGAACAGTGATGATGATAATTATTATATAACCACATTTATGCGTACTTTATTTCATTTTTCTTGATAACGAGGAACAATACTAAAAATACCTCAAAGAAAGTAACAACAAGTTTTCTGTATTCAGTTAAACGACTGTTGGTGCTGATGAATCAATTTCATCACCAAATGTTCAATGTAATTCTTGCGAGCACCCGAAAGTCACTTTCCCTCAATAATCTTTCATCATAATTAGCATCTCTAACATAACAAATATCAACAAAATGCAGAAAACTACTGATTAAAAAAAAAGACCAGATGTCTATTGAATAATACTGACGAATCCAACCAAAATAATTTTTGACCCTGAATGTACGTAGAAATTGAGCTTATAAAGAAAGAAAATATTCATAGTTTTCACAATATTCAAAATATTTCTTACCCCTGTCAGCAGGGCTTAGAATACACAGACGGTGAAGCTACAATTCAGGAGACCTAAGAAGTGTGGAGCACCCCTTCATTGCCACTACACCCAGATCTATTCTGACCGAAATGGTTGTACCTTTTAGGGTTTCATCAAAGGGTCAAAGAGATCTATTTAAAAATAATTCGCGTTCCATAGGACCATGTGTAAAAACATTTCTTAAGAAACTAGTACACAAAAAATGTAAATACGAACCAACAATGAACTGTTGGCATAAAATTAAATGGGTTCATATACGTCAAAATCAATCAATCAATCGCAATATTTTTCGATGCTGAAGGTATTGAAATTATGTTTGTGAAAAAAGAAAAAATCATTGTTTTCTCAATATAATAATCAAAATTTGAAAGTCGGCTGAAAAGTTCATAGGCTGACCAAGATACTCTCATGGAATGTGACCAAATGTGATGTATTTTTAATAGAATCCTCTTGCGGTCTGCACACTTCTTCCATCGATGTTGTAATGCTTAAATCCCATTGGTCACAAAAGTTATCAAATGCAGATATAACGTCATCATATGAACTATTCAGCCCACCTTTGTATTTCTCAATGAAATTTTCTTTTTGTTTTTATGGAATGATTGTTTACATTATCGTTGGCTTGGTTTTCATGTTTAATGGCACATCAACCTTCTTGGGATATTTAGTGCCAAAGACATCTTTGTAGAAAGGGCGGCGCAGTACTTTTTAACACATAAGTAGTGAAGGGATGAGAGAGTTCATACCTTTCCCAAGGATTGTGAGCGTAATAGCACGACTGGAGATCGAACTCGCATACTACGATATCGCAGTCCAGCACATCAGCCATTACTTCTAATGTGTTTAAAGGTTCAGTTTTCTTTTCACAAATTTTAAATCATTCTTTGATACATTGTAAACGTGTTTAAGTTGAACTACAAAAAACAATGACAGCCAGTTTTGCATTTCTTGAAATTCAAGGTGAAAAAAAAATGAATGTAACTTAAAGAACTTACATATGCTACTCTTAAAAGTTCCCGTTGGTGTCACTACTTTTGTTGTCATGAAATATTTTGAAACCAGTCAGATGGATGAGGACTGAATAATACGTCGACTGAATCTCTTCCGAGAAGTAAGACTCTCTCCCAAAGACTGTCCTGCATATAACATTAAACCATCTGATGATGAGACGCCAGTCTTGGAGCTTTGGGTAATATGAATACTCCTTCGTTGTAATTACTCCCAGATCCACTCTGACTCAGAGTGGTAGTACCTGTTTGAGTCATAACAATAGATCAGATAGAACTGTTTAATCATTTACTGTCCAGGAAACTATTTAACTATGGAAAAAAATGAAACATTTGTATTTGATTACAATACTTGAAACCATTTGACTGTTTGGTTTGGTTTGGTTTCTTTGTTTAATGGCATATCAACCTTTGCAGGTTATCTAATGCCACAGCTATTCTCCTAGAAGAACAGTAGTGCTACTAATTAACCCATAGCTGGGAGGATAAGCGGGTTCATGCCTTTCCCAAGAGTATTTGTCCGAAAGTGAATGTAATAGCACGACTGGAGTACGAACTCGCGTACTACGATTCCACAGTCTATCGCTTTAACCATTACACCACGAGGATATCCCCCTATTTAACTGTGTGCAAACAAATGGGCCTTGGCTCGTGTAAAAATTGTTACCTACAAACTATTGCCCGTGGTGTAGTCGTTATCGTCGTAGGAAATGGACACGGCGACACGAGTTCAAATCCTGGACGAGACTGATTGCATTTCACATAGCACTAATACCCTTGGGGGAGGTATGAATCCAATAATTCTCCCTCCAGCTATGGGTAAATTGTAGGACAGACTAGGTTCTTCAGCCTTGGTTAAGCAACTAGTCTAGGAGAAGGAAAACTCTGAATTCAAACCTGTTAAACTCCGCTTAAAAATTGACCTTGTGTCATATCCTGCCCGAGCGGAGGGGTTGGTAAATAGTACCTACAAACAATTTGTTTACAAATCGTATATGCTTAATGTATATGTATAAAGAGGATTTGGCATTAAAACACAACCAACCAAAATATTGTGTCCATAGCAACAAAATTATAAAACTTTCATTTGTTTTGCTTTTTTTTATAATTTAGAGGAAAATCTAAAAACACATTTGTGTCCGCAGAAACAACTGCTATGTAACCATGCATTCATTTACATAACGAAAATACCTAGTTTTTTTTATTACATTAAAACAATGGTTAATTATTCTGCATTTTAAAAATATGTTTAATTAAAAAATGAGTGAGTAGAATTAATGTCACAACTAGGAGGGTTTTATGACTGTGAAAGATGCAAAACCCAACTTATCTTAATACGTATTTATTTTGCTCCTCAGCTGCGAACAGAGTAAAACACAAAGTCAATTTATAAGCGGAATAAAGCTTGTTCTAATACAGTGTTTTCCTTCTTCTTGATTGGTTACTTATCCCGGATTAAAGAAGCAAGTCTACTCTACTATTTACTCATAGCTTGTGGGGAACAGATTGATCCATGCCTTTCCCAAGGGAAATTATTCGCAGTGAAATGCAAACAGATATATTCAGGTTTTGACCTCGGGTCACTAATACCATTTCCTACGACGTAAACCGTTACACTAAGCCCCAAGTTATCATTATAAGCATCTGAATAAGTAAACAATTTTCTTCCTACGTACGTTCATTGTTTATAATCGTTAATTATAAATTAGATATATGGAGATTAAGAAATATATGTAATCGGTAGTTTTAATTAAAATAATAAATAAAGGAATAATAATAATAATAATAATAATGGACACTGCCTTCCCGGCAGACCTCAGAGTAAAAGTGAAAGAAAGCGAAAAGAGATAAGTACCCGGACCATGCTAGGAGAATGAAAAAATATGGAACATGAAAGTGACAGTGTACAGAGTGCATTCGGTACAGTCACCAAAGGTTTCGTACAAAGACTAGAGGAATTGGAAATAAGAGTACGAGTGGAGACCATCCAAACTACAGCATTATTAAAATCGGCCTGAATACTGAGAAGAGTCCTGGGTACTTGAGGAGATTTCCTGTTACTTAAACCCCAGTGGAAGACCATCAGCTAACGCTGGTGTGAAAAACTCTCAAAGGAGTAATGCACCATACTAATAATGAAAAGTGGGAAACGACATGGCAGAAGAAATCGAACTATCAAATCAAGAAAAAATCCGAACGCTCGGAGAAAAAGAAACCGACAAATACTTAGGAATATTGGAAGCTGACACCATCAAAGAAGGGGTAGTGGAATAAAAAATTTTAAAGAGTATCACAGGAGAACGAGAAAGCTACTCGAGACAAATCTATATAGCAGGAACCTTATAAAAGGGATAAATACCTGGGCTATCTTCGAAAGATACTCGGGACCATTCTTGAAGTGGACAAGAGAAGACCTTAAACAAATGGACCAGAGAACAAGAAAACTTATGACAATGCATAAGGCCTTGCATCTCAGAGATAACGTTGACAGACATATACGTCAAAAAAAGAAGGAAGAAGACTTACCAGCATTGAAAACAGCGTTGACGCATTGATATAACGACTCGAAGACTACATAGAAAAAAATGAAGGAAGACAGATCACTGAATATGTCCTGGGGGATGAGACGCACAAACTCGTCTGGGACATACAAACGGATCACCTAATCTCGACCAGATGACCAGACCTTATAATAATCAACAAAAAAAGAGAAATGCAGAATTGTGGACTTTGCTTTCCCCACTGACCACAGAGATCAATTGAAAAAACTGTGGAACATTAAGTATAAGACTAGACACGACTAGATGGTCAAGGTGATCCACTGGGAATTATTCAAGAAATTTAAATTTGACCGTACGAACAAATAATATATGCACAACCTAACATCAGTTTTGGAGAATGGCACACATAAGCTCATCAGGGATTTTGACATACAAACGGATCTCTTAATCTCGGCCAGACGATCAGACCTTATAATAATCAACAACAAAAAAAAGGGGGGGAAAAAGAACTTTCAAAATTGTGTACTTTAATGTTCCGGCTGATCACAAAGTAAAATTGAAAGAAAGTGAAAAGAAGGATAAATACCTTGACTTTGCTAGGGAATAAAAAAAAACCGTGGAACATGAAAGTGACCTTTATACCAATTGTAATTGGTGTTCTTGGTGTAGTCACTAAAGGATTAACAAAGGGACAGGTGGGCTAGGAAATAAGATGAAGAGTGGAGACCATCCAAACTACAGCATTATTGAGATCAGCTAGAATACTTAGAAGAGTCCTGGAGACTTGAGGAGACTTGTTGTCACTCAAACTCAAGTGAAAGACCATCAGCTAATACTGATGTGAAAAACTCTCAAGAAATTAAAATGATAATAATAATGATAATAATAATGATTGGATAATTAATGAAGAAAAAAAAATTCTCCCATCATTTCAAAACCGGAAATCTCTAGTCTCACTTCCCAGCCAGAGATGATGACTTAAAAAAGAAAACCTTGCAAAAACTCGTATTTTCAGGGTGAATTGACTGTGAGTCAAAAGTAAAAAAAGCATGAGTTAGATTTGGTGTGATATCGCCAGTACGCGGCACCTACGGAAGATGGAATTCACTACTAAGAGATCTAAAAAGCTAGCTTTCTAACCATTACATCACAACGAAGTGTTACTTGCTGTTGATCTTGCCTGAGCACACATCTGACGGAAAAACTTTTTAAAAATATTTATTCGCTTTTATATTTAATTCTTTTTTATTCTTTATTTGTCGGGAATCTTGAAAGCAATATTTGTATTAAAGACTTGATTAAAGTTTATCTTAAATTACCAAAAAATGTTTTAATGACTAAAACATGGGACTTGATTTTATCAACTAACGAAAAATGTTAAGAAATTTTACAACACGACAATGGTTAGTTGGTTGTTTTATGGCATAGATATAGTATGTGGGTTATTTAATGCCACACACACACACACACACACACACACATATATATATATATATATATATATATATATATTTAAACGAATACTTCCAGAGTCAGAATCAATCTACCAAGGTTTCACCTGACCGGATCATCAAGATAATCCAAGCTAATGAAGTGTTGAACCAAACAAAATTTTACTGATTAAAAGGCCGTCTGAAAGAATAAAAAATTAGCATAAAATAAACAAAGAAAAAAGATTTATTTTACGTTTCACTGTACTTAGTGTATTGAACATCCTTACGTTTTTAGCTTAAGGTATTTTATTTATCTTTTTTCTTTTGACTCAGCATTGCATTATTAGTTGATTATTTTCATACGGTATCAATGTTTTTAGTCTTTCTTTTATAGATTTTTTTCCCAGATAGCAGTTTGTGCAATATATCTTAGCAAATTTTATCGTCTGGGTTTTTTTCACACCGTCACAATAATTGAATAGGTATAAAAATAGAATAAAATATATATATATATATATATGTGTGTGTGTGTGTGTGTGTGTGTGTGTGTGTGTGTGTGTGCGCACGTGTTTTTTGGGTTGTGTGTGTGTGTGCGTGTGTGTGTGTGTGTGTTTGTGCGTGATTTGTAAGCGAATAGTTTGTTGGTAGTGTTTTTAAACCAGCCAGATCTCATTTATTTGCACGCAATTAAATAGTTTCAATTATTTCTATCTATTGTTTGCACACAGTTAAATGGTTTCAAGCAGAAAATATGATTAAATATTTCTATTTGACTAATAGATGGAACACTAGCATTTACTACAACTTGATTTTTTTCATTTTCAAAATTTAAATTAAGATGGATGCACTACCGAACAACTTATATAATAAAGTGATGATGTCTTGATAAGTCAGTTTCCAATTTTTAAAATATCATAAAGTCGGTCTCCGTACTTTTTTAGGGAAATATTTTTGCGTATTTCAGGAGTGTGCAAGTGCATCACCTTCAATACTCCCAGTGCAGTTTCTTTTTATTTTCGAAACTGAAATTTCATGTTAATGGTAAGAGTTGTTGATATGGAAGATATTTTAGAAAAAAAAACCCAAAGAAAACTATGATGGGACAGCTTCACACCATATCAAGATAAGAGTTTCAGAGATATCGACAAATGGAAAACTCATTTTTCAACACACTAAATTCACTTGGAAGTTACGTTCTATCATGGCAATCTTTGGAGTTAGTAAAATAGCGTCTTCTTGGTTTCTTTGCATAAATAACATTCATTTTTCCCATGGCTGTTCTTAGGGTTTTGATATAGTTTATCTTGGGAACTAAAATGGCGCCAACATACGCTACCCTAGCCCAAGAATATTTAAAAGAAAACCTATATGAAATAATTGGTAAAAAAAAAACGGCATCGACATAAAAGAAGAATTTACCAAATCATGTAAAAGATATTTGGATGATTGCTTCATATTCTGGATATGCCCATTGAAAGATATCACCGAATTACACAACCTACTACAAAACCTACACCCAAAATAAAATTTACACAGCTCAAAAGAACTGCCATTTTTAGACATCCTTATAAAAAAACGTATTTTATAGATTAATTTAAATCAAAGTTGTAGGGGGTTTGAGTGTATTTATTTATTTATATGGTACCCGACTATTTTGATGTTGAGTTTAGTCTATTTAGAATATTTAGAAAAAAGGTTTAATATTTCCTACACGTTTAATGTTGAGGTTTGATATAGAGTGTTTAGTTTAGAATAAAGGTTGAATAGGCATATTATAGGCACATGGATAAAGTGGTAACTGAAGGAAAATATGCAACAAATGAGTGAAAGATATGAAACAAATAATGGTTGTAAAACGGCGAGGACAAAATGAACATTTAAACAAGGCGACGAACAAAAACAAATTTATATTCTACAATAAATCTTACATTGATACATAAAAAATATTACTGACTCTACTAAAAAAATAACAGTGTGTGTATATGTATGAGTTTGTGTGTGTGTCTAACACAACTAATCTACAAAAGAATTACATGTTAAAATGTCCTTTTTTATGGTTAGAAACAGGCAGTTTCTCAGAGACTGGAAAGCGTCTCATAGTCATTGTATATGAATGTCTGCGAGGCCCATGCATGGTGTTGCTTTTCTCTCCTGTATTCACGCTGAAGGGAGTGTGTTGCTGCTGCGGAGAAATTTGGTAAAAGAGAACAAGGGTGTTTGAAGACGACGTATTTATAGAAAATACCGTCTTGTAGGTGGCTCAAAAACGCAGGACTTGAATTTACGCGTGGACCTAGTTTTAAACATGTCACGTGGTTCTCCTGGCCAATGGTTTCCCGAGACTGAATATGTGATCGTCCGCTATTTTTGTGGGAACAAGTGGCATACCGCCCAAAATAATTTATAGGAGTGTAAAGTCCTATAAAGTTGACTAAAACATGAATCGTACACACACGAATGGAAATGCACACACACACACACACACACACATATATATATATATATATATATATACACAAAAATATCTTAAGACACACATTCACACATACACAGAGAAAAAATTACTGTAAGTGAAATCTGAAACCACTTCCAACACACACGCATTCAACGTATCAAATATCAAAAGCAAATGAAGTGTAAAGTAGACTAAGAGAAACACACTCTAAGAAAAAGAAAATTGCGACCTTCATAAAACAAAACCCATAACCAACTGAAAACCATTCAAAATATAAATCTCTCTGTACACCTACTCATTTTGAAATATTTTCCTTCTCTTTTTGAACTCTTTGAAATCTCAAGACACATACACAGAAAAAAAATGACTATCAGTGAAATCTGAAACTACTCTAACACACACACACACACACACAACGTATCAAATATCAAAAGCAAATGAGGTGTAAAGTAAAGAGAAACACACTCTAAGAAAAAGAATGGAGTGACCGTCATAAAAAAACATAACCAACTGAAAACCATTCAAACTGCAACCACAAGTGAGTTTAAGCCTCATAGAATACCCCATGACGAAGGCCTTATGCCATACATGTTGTCTGACGAAATCATCGAGCAGGAAACATACACGTATGTAAAATAAATAAATAGATTCTGAAAAATACGAATCTCTTCGTGGACCTACTCATTTAAAAATATTTTCATTCTCTCTCTTTGGACCTATAGCAAAAATTTATATATATATATATATATATATATATATATATATATAAGCAGGATACTTTGCAAAATGTAATTGTTTGAGGGATAGTCTAACAGACATATAAGTTCCCATCCTCACAGAGTATTCCCAAACATCTGGACTTGTGCCAGATCTAAGCTAAGCTTACTAAATGACTATATATTCGTAATTGTATACTATAATATCGGTCGAATTTTAGAAACCTAATTTTTAGATAAAACGTTAGCGTCTATCTATACCAGAGAAATGATTTTGTAAAGCTGAAATTCAGTCATAAGCAAAAGGACAATAAGCAACACGTGGCCTCAATAATTAATTCCATGAATTAGACAAGGGTCGATCTATACACGTGACTGACTTCTACACATGTGTAAACGATAATCCATATTTTCATTATAGTTTCTGAACAAGTGACATTCGTATGAGTAATATCAAAATATTTTATTCAATTGTTTTAATTGACTTTTCCTATAAACAAATTATTTAAATTTCAACATAATATGAATGCAAAATTAGAATGCTTCTTATCTTTTTTAAACCCATCAACCCTAACAAGAACAATGACAGTTTGCATTTACCCACTCCTTCTCCCACAATCAGGATGTGACACAAGGTCAATTATTAAGCCGAATGAAGCTAATTTTAATTCAGTTTTCCTTCTCTAAGACAGACTAACCAAGGCTAAAGAACCCAGTTTGCCCTACTATTTATCTATCACTAGAGGGAGAACAGAATATTTTATTTATTTCAAATGATATTAGCACTATGTGAAATGCAAAAAAAGAACTTATCTAGGATTTGATCACGAGTCGCTGATTCAATTTCCTACGATGATTACTGATACACAAAGTATAATTGTAGCAAACAAACAGTGGTTGAATGTTTTCTCAATCATTAATAGACTGAATCTCTTTGAGATAGTATCTAAATTTGCAGATCGAACTATTAGAATTTATCACAGAAGTAAAGATAAGCACTCTTTGATAAAGAAACAAACGCATAAAGAAATTATTTGGACTCAAAATACTTTAAAACATGAAGGACTAAACCTAAATAAAATAATTCACAAAAAATTATACTGACTATATTATTTGCTTTGGATAACAAAATTCATTACTCAAGAAAATGTCCCCTTTAAAACAGTTGGCGCATAAATTCTCGTAAATAGAATTACAAAGAAAAATACAACATTCTACAATCTCCGAATTAAAACCGTTTTTTATATAATTCAAAATAATCAAGATTTTAGCAGAGATTTTCTTCATTTTCAGTTGGTAGTTTAATGTTACTTGCCTTGTTCCGCCCACTAACGAGTCTCCGATATGATACGAAACAATCTGATAGTGAGGCTCCGGTAATGCTGGAGTTTTGGGGAATGCGGAGTACTCCTTTATTGCCGT
Organism: Sepioteuthis lessoniana; assembly: GCA_963585895.1. Lineage (NCBI taxonomy): Eukaryota > Metazoa > Mollusca > Cephalopoda > Myopsida > Loliginidae > Sepioteuthis > Sepioteuthis lessoniana. Next base: position 126,633,492 of record OY757912.1, on the reverse strand, counting down.
TGTTTCCTGGTCCATTCTGACCTGGAGCGGTAGTACCTGATAGAGCCCTGTCTAGGGGACAAATAGAACTGTATGACATTTAAATTGAGTACAAACAAATTTCTTATTTTCAATTGAATAGTTATAAATAGAGCTGCTTGGTCATTAAACAGTGTTTAAACATCATCATCATCATATCATGCCGCTTGCACGGATATCCCTGACCCTCTCTCGCCACTTCTCCCTATCGTTCATCGCCTCTGGCAGGTCTTCAGGGCTACATCCCGTATCCTCACATAGCTGCTGAATGTATGTTCGAGCTAGTCGTCCTGCTTTTGCCCGGCCATATGTGGGGGTCCATAGAAGTTCATCACTTATGAGCTCGTCCCTGCTTCTCCAGCAGTCTGGTTCGTCTAACTTGGATAGTTTTCGTGATGGGAGGCAGGTGGCCGTATAGTTGGTGCCTTGTGGGGTGTTGCCGCCAGGACTTGTTCAATAAAAAAAAAGTGTTTAAACAAATGACTGATAATTAATTGAAATATTAGTTATACATAGCAATACTTGTAACAATCGAACTTAGTTGACTCATGCTAAATTGAATTGTTAGAAATATAACTGTTGGATCATTTTAAAGTGAATCTAAAAAAAATGTGTTTACAAATCATATATCTAATATATACGTAAAAACAGAATTTGGCATTGAATAACCAACAATGGTTGATATGCCATAAAACCCAGCCTAAACCTAAATTTGGCTTGTTTCAATATATTCATCTCTTAGCTTGTACATCTTTTTAAAATTATACAAAAAATCCATTATTTTTTGCTGTATATGGTCATTATTGAGATATAGAATATATTTTGCGAAGTATTTCAGTTAAATAAGATCTCATATCACCTACCTGCCTCTGAAGAAATCCAGTCTCTGGTTCTAATGGAAGAATCCGCCTAAAGGAATTGACTTTCGAAATAATGATTCAAAAAATACCAAATTATATTGAAAGCAACTTGAAAACATTGGAGAGAGATTAGAAAATCCTAATTAGATACATTCAGTTATGTATGTAAATGTGGCTTTATCGATTCACAGCTCGTCCACTCTCGTAGGCTAACCAACCTCTCTCTACATTGTGTTGGTTTAAAAAAAAGAAGAGAAATATGCTGCTGGTTGTGATAAAAACAGCAGAAGCAACGGACTAAGTCCACAAAAAAAATGACTGAAAATAAACAATTTCCATCGAACTAATCCGGGGGCGGCATTGGATGACGGTCATAACCTGATTGCTGATCAGCAATCTACCTCACTCTATGTCTAGCTGCGACTCGCTCATAACCCTACCGGTGACTTACCTAGAGCTGTAACTGGACTTGAGCTGCAAAACCCAACTATAACAGACGGTAGTGAGGGAAAGATCCTAGGCTCAGATGTTAGCGCCTTTTTCACTCGGCAGCCAAACGCTTCTTGCGAATCGGTGACCTAAGTTTAAATACCCAAATATGGCTAAATAGTAGGGCAGATTAGGATATTTAACCTTAGTATAGCAACTGAACTTGGAAAAATAAAACTCTGAATTCAACCCTATTAAATTCCACGAAAAATTGATCTTGTGTCACGTCCTGCTCCTGCGGAGGAGTTGGATAAACACATCTATATCATATTCTGGTTCTACAAATATATATGTCTTGGAACGTGAACAGCTTGTTCTCGTGTCCAGTAAGTTTTCGCGAACAATCCCACTCCCACATTATTGAATAGATATATATCTTAGTTATACAATGCTAAATCCCAAAATATTTTGGTTGATTGTTAGGGTTTAATGGCATTTCAACTTGTGTAGGTTATTTAATGCCGAATCCTTTTTTATACAAATAAACAGTTCTATTTCAAACAATTCAGTTAAGCATAAGTACATAGTTCAATTGTTAAAAAACATTTCTATTTCTACCTATTTAGTTTATTCTAAAAGTTCATATTCAAATAATTCAGTTTAGTATCAGTATAGTTTTTCTTTACACAGTTAAATGTTGAAACAGTTCTATTTCAAATAATTCAGTTTAACGCAGTACAATTTCAATGTCAAAAATGTTTTTATTTCAAGCAATTCAGTTTTCCATAAGTACGCACTTTAGTTCTATTTAACCCATAGATAGAGCCCTATCTGGTGCTACCTCTCCAGGTCAGAGTGGACCTGGGACTGATGGCAATGAAGAGGTGCTCCGCATTCCCCAAAGCTCAAGCATTATTGGAACCTCACCATCAAATTGTTTTGTATCATATACAGCACACTCGTTGGGGTGGTCTTACCCCTCTGCAGAGGTGCAATCAGTGTATTCTACAGCCGACTAGGCAACCCAAATATGGTTTTATTAGATAGTAGAGTAAGATGAAAACGCTTTTATTAACATTTATTTTTAAATGAAACATTATCAACTGATATTATAATTATAATTATTTTTTAATTTAATTTTTTAAAATTTAGTTATTTTTTAATCGCAATTTACCCAGATTGACGACAGGGAACAATGTAGGTGTGGAGTGAGTGAATGTATTTTTGCTATTTATGGACCCCGACAATTTTACGTTGATTTTATGTATATTGAAAATAAGGGTTTATGTTTTAGTTTTGATATAGAGTTTGGTGTTTTAGAAAAAAGGTTGAATAAGCATAGTATAGGGACATAATATAGGCACATGGATAAAACAAATGAATGAATAAGGCCAGTGAAATAAATGAGTGAAAGATATGAAACAAATAATGGTTGTAAAACGGCGCGGACAAAATGAACATTTAAAACAAGGCGACGAACAAAAACAAATTTATATTCTACAACAATTAAATCTTACACTGATACATAAAACATATTACTAACTCTACTAACAAAATAATAGTGTGTATATTGTGTGTGTGTGTGTGTGTGTGTGTGTGTGTGTGTGTGTGTGTGTAACACAACTAAGCTACAAAAAGAATTGCAAGTTTAAAATGTCCTTTTTCTATGGTTAGAAACGGGCAGTTTCTCAGAGACGGGAAAGCGTCTCATAGTCCTTGTATTTGAATGTCTGCGAGGCCCATTCATGGTGTTGCTGCTGCGGAGAAATTTGGTCAAAGAGAATGTTGCCGCTGCGAAGAAAATTCGTAAAAGAGAAAGAGGGTGCTTGAGGACGACGTATTTATGGAAAATACCGTCTTGAAGGTGGCTCAAAAACGCAGGACTTGAATTTACGCGTGCCGACGTAGTTGTAAGCATATCACGTGGTCCTCCTGGCCAATGGTTTCCCGAGACTAAACATTGAGCGTCCGCCATCTTTGTGGGAACAAGTGGCATACCGCCCAAAACAATTTATAGGAGTGTAAAGTCCTATAACAGCACAGATCGGAAATAATCGGGGAGATATAAAATTCCGTCCTAGGCACCTCTGGTGGTGTAACGGTTAGCAAGCTAGACTAGCAAACCTACACGAGTGAGTTCGAGTCTCATTGGGCACCCCATTCATTCCGCCTTGTGCCACATCGAAGCAAAGAGCCTTGTAAATTACTATAAAATTCCGTCTTTTATGTTCCAATCTTTTCAGTTTCTTTCTATCGTAGATGGACGACCAGACTAAATTATCGGTAAAGGCTTCTAAAAATTAAAAGCAGATTTTCTGAAAACAAATAAAAATTAATAATTAAAACTCTCGTTGTATTTTTTCGTGTGTGTTTGCTTTAATATTGGATATGAATTAGTTTAGTCTGCTTAAATTTTCTTTAGAAAATAGTTGCTTTATTTGAATTCGGTATTTAAGAATTTGAATCTTGAAAAAATTGGCAAAGTTCACTCATAGATTTTCCTTAGTAAAATTCCATTGAAAAAAAAACAAAAACAAACAGTTATTATGTTGCTATTAGATATTGTACTGAATTCGATATGTGAAAGTACACGCATAATTGATCCCAAACAAGAATTATTAACTCCTGAGATGTAAACTTTATATTTTTTTACAAAAAACATTTCCTAAATTTCAGTTAAACTCTAAAGGAAAGTAAGAAGGTTCACTTTTAGATTTATTTACTTAAAATATGTTTTCGTTGTGTTTTGCGACATCAAATCGCCTACGGTTAATAGAATTTATATAATGATTAATCGCAAATGAATAAGAAGCAACAAATAATTAAGAAATTATGATTGGCGCAAGTGCGGACTCTAATCGTATCACTCATTTGAAAAATTGATTTAAAATTTCTTTATTCTTTAAGTTAAAACATCTCAACTCACAACTAACAAAAACCACGCTATGATGTGACATTTTATATTGTTTGAGTAAAATAACTATAAAAATACTCATGGGATTTTAAAAAAGATAAAAATGTATCTGAGTTGAAACCAACAATAGCTGTATCTCCTTTAGTCAGCCACCAATATATATATATATATATATATATATATATATATATTAAAAGAATTTTTTACCTAAACTGGACCACAGTTTAGTTATATTTGTATAAAGTTTCAAGCCAATCGATTACCTTGTTCGTCTTTTATTACATTGTCAGAACCAATTCACTGTGAAATTTTACGACAGTAGATTTTGGGATTTGGTTCGATATGTATATCTCGCATAGTAGGCGTTGACTGGTTAATAGCATTAGCTAGACGCCGGTTGATATTGGGTTACTGCTTTTATTAGTGCATCTAATTTACATATGATACAACACTTCCGTGAACCTGGGAGGTCATATTCGTTTGGTTACTTTTGTGCTTCTGATTATTATAGGGAACCTGCCTTGTTTTTTTTTCTTCGTATGGGTGATAAGTTCAATATTTTCGTCAGTCTCTTCTAGTGGTTCATTAACCCTTTCTTCCACACCATGTTCTATTTCACTGACGAAATCATAGGTCTCTTTTCGCTCTTCATTCCGTTATTCCTCTTCTATTTTTATATCTTCGGGTTCGATTCTAGATCTACATTGATCCGCATGGGCCAATATGTGCAGTCCATTCTTTTCTAATATTGCTGTGTTATGCTATTTTTGTAATAAGAAATTTTGGGTTTTCTGGATTTGAATCTTTATCATTTCTATGCGAAACATTTTCTTTTAATGAAAATAACATGGTTATGGGGTTTCTGATTTATATCCCTATTAACACAGAGGGATTTTGTTTTCTTCTTACATGTAGAATCGTTAGGTAACTTAAGAAGCACTCTGGGTTGGTAGGCTTCTATGCTTTCATTAAATAGGAAAAATGCCTTTAACCCCATTTTCACAGTTTCCAGCATTTTTTCGGCTTTCCCATTAGATTGCGGGTGTTATGATGATGTCTTCTATGGGATGCACCCAACATATTTTAACCATGAACGTGTTGTGTACTAATGTTAATGAATGAAAAGACAATATTAACAATAGTGCTACAAAAATAAAGAAATTTATTTCTTTGTTGGGAGCTGAAATATAAAAGGGTATACAGCGATTCGTGTATCAGGTCACTACCGTAGAGACCTGTTCTGAGACCAGCATGGATAAAGATCTTTATCCAACTTGAAGTTGTAACATGACACCGTTGTTTGAAGATCAAACAAGCACGGCGCCACTGAGAAACACTTAGTAGTACGTATCACTCCGGGTTGGCGTGAGTAACTTATTTGTGTTGTCTGGAATATTGTGTTTTTATAGCATCGAGGTGGATCCCGCGCGTAGGCGTTGACTTTCGAAAATTTTTTGGGCGCGTATTTTAGAGACCTCCTATTGGTCCTCAAAACCATTTTCAATTTGTTAATTTTTGTAACATCTGCGTGGGCGTTAGCTGGAAACCTTTGTTTCAATTTTGATCCATTTTTTCCAGAAAATTCTTTTGACAAGGAAATTGCATCATTTTCTATAAACTTATACTCTCGTTGCAAAATTCTAGTGCATTGTCTGTGACTATCATTTTGGGCATTTCGTTTTTTTGAGAATATTGTACCCAGTACTTACTATATGGTTGTGACTTTTCGGTCTGATTACATCATGTCATCCAGAAAATGAGTCTACAAGCATTAACAATAAGCCGAAATGTGTGTGCATGATTTACGGCTCTCTGTATTTGGGTTATGAGTGAACTTTGATTTGTTCATTTTTTTCCAGCACATTTTCAGGATTTTTTAAAATAATATTCTACTTCTTGCGAATGTCCTGGTCACCAGGCTTCCAAGTTTAAACGTCTTTGTGATGACGTTATACCACAATGTACATCAATATGTATACTCCTTTCTTAGGGTTTGTGGAGTTATAGGATGTCTCCATTGCACATAATGCCCTTCTACTTGATCAGTTTGTATCTCGTTTCTTTGAAGAGTCTCTCGGCCATTCATCAATTGTTCCATATGTTTCTCTTTATTCTCTCTCGTATTTTGCTTAATATGGAATCTTACCTTGTTTCAATTTTGAGTTGATTTAAGGGTAAAATGTCTCTTTCTACACGGTGTAGTATTTTGTCTTCTGTATTTTTGTTATTTTCTACCTTTTTATTTCCAAATTCTAGTCTGGATAGTGTGTCTATATGCGGAATTGTATTCCCTATTACGTACATTATGTCTAAATCAAATGTCATAAGTTTAGTTGCTCATCTTAAAATTCTCGATGATATAACTCTTGGCAATTTTCTTTTGGGATTAGATATGAATTCTAACTGTTTGTGATCCGGCTTCAGTAAAAATTTTCGTTCCACTGATAAGTTTTACGACCTTTCCGTGCTCTAAACTATTTCTTGAGCTTCCTTTTTAATATTCGTGGAGTTTATTTCTAGTGCCGTTAACTTTATTGACAGGTATATTACTGAATGACTTTCTTGTGATATAATTGATGCAATGGCATGTTCTCTCACATCTATGGTTAGTGCTACTTCTTTCTTTGGTTTAAAGATATTCATCACTGTTTTTAATGCCTTTTTCAATATTTCAAAGGTCATGGTTTGTTTTTGAGTTCTGGTAAACTCGCCGCTCTTTTTGCCTAACTTTGTGAACGGTTCTGTCAGGTCGCTGTATCGGGGTCGATACTTACTAAGAAATATTTGATGGTCCCTAAAATGTTTCCAGTTCCTTTTTGTTTCTTGGTGCCGACATTTCTGCTGTTTTCTTGGTTCGTCTCATTGGTTGATATTCTCTCCTTTAATATTTGATATCCTTAATATGATATCACAGTTTAGTTCACATTTGTTCTTGTCTGTGGTCGTGCCTGCTTCCTTTACTTTCTTCAAAATTTGCTACGTTTTATGTTTCAATGCTTCTTGAGTGAAAACTGCCATACATGCATCGTCCAATTATATTATGACATTTTTATCTTGCCCGATGATTTTTTTTAATCGCTTTTTGAAAGATTTGGCTCGAAGTCTTTATGCCAAACAACAGAGGAGTCCACCTAAGTAAGCCTATTGGTGTGTTGATAGTGGTGAAGTCCTTCAATTTCTTGTCAATTTCAATCCAATTGTATTTTAACTTCTCGCTAATTCTCGCTAATTCAAGTCTCGCAATTTCAATATTTGGCAACGAAAACGAGTTTGAGCATATTCGGTGATTCACTCCTATCTTGTAATCTCTACTATTCTTTAATCCCCATCAGGCTTCTTGTGGCAACAATTGGTGAAGACCAATTCCTACAAACTTGGGAAACTTTTTCGAGTATTCTTTGCAGTATTATTTTTGGGCCACTTCCATAGGTCGGATATGAATTGATAACTCTCTAAATTCCTCATAGCTTGAATGATTGTTTTCCTTTAAAAGAATGCTAGGCTTGGAAGCTCTTAACAATTCCATGCTATTTTCTTCTGCTTTTATAGAATTAATGAGTTTTGTGGTATTCACTTTTAATACATTAATTCCAAATTGTCCATGATCTTTAATTCATGCCACTATTGAAATGGAAATCATTTCGAACCGTTCTTTCTTTTTCTTTTTCCTTGAATATCCCTTTAAAAGAACCCATTACTTTAATTACAGTTCCGTCGAATTGCTAAAACTGGAGATTGTACTTCTCAACTTTGGTTTTTCTATTTTCTTCCAGACGTTTCTTGGTATTAAAGTGACAGCACTCCTGGTGTCAATATGAAAAAATACCAATCTGGTTTTCTTTCTCTAGTCGTGGTGGATGTATTTATAGCATATATTCCGACATTTTCGGTTAGAGGGTCTGTGCCTTCTACCCTTTTTATTCTTCTTTTATACCCACAAATCACCTGAAAATGACTTTTCTTTGGCAGTTTTAAAATATTTTCTCAAGTATGGATATTTATTCCTATTGTTCCGTGCCACAATATTTGCATTTAATCTGGAATTTCGTTGTGTTGTAGGCCTCTTGATAATCTTTTTGTTGGCTGTTTTCTTTAATAAATTCTAGTTGTTGTAAAAAAAATTATTTTCACTTCTAAATTCATGTTACTTATCTGTAACCTTTCAAGTATTCTGCGTTTGTGCGATGTGTGTCGCATCCTCCGCAGTTATGTCTTTTCTTCTGATTTTTTTAAAATTCAAAATATCTAGACATTTATTTTGATTTGTGCATGCATTGTATTATAAACACATTTGGGTCCTGTACAGTCTCCATGAATTTGGTTCTCTCAACGGCAACTAGTTTTTTCCTGATCGAATATTTTTTCTTAATGATTCAAACAATCGCTTCAAAATTTAATTCCACTGACTGTCTTTGGTCAGCTATTGTCGACATTTTCTTCATAGTTTCACTGGGGAGCATCTAATTTCCATGCGATACAACTTTATTGTAATTGTAGAATGAATTTTACCTTCACTAATATTTTAACAAAAGAAAAAATGATTCTCCAGATATGTGTTTATTACTTTAATCCCTAGATAGATAGGCTCATTATCAGTCAGAAGGAAACATTCGTTTAAAGCAAGAATAGAAATGGTACAGAGCTTAAAATACTGGTAGACATAATGGATATGAATAGTTAAAAGCAACGCTAAATAACTGCTATTTCCTTTACGGAGCATAGGTGTTCTGACACTGCATTCAATTTATAATGTTCTGAATAGTTGATGCTAATATTAACTCTAATGCTTTTATTGTTATTTCAGATACTACGCCATAATATATCCAATGAAAGCGAAATATGTGTGCACGGCAAGTCGAGCAAGGAAAGCTATTCTTTTCATTTGGCTTCTATCTTTTCTCTTGGCATCTCCAATAATTGTCGGCAGAGTAAGTATTAACACTCGACATTATCTTCACAAAACTATGGGGTTTTTCTTATTAATGATGACATTTTATCCAATTATTAGTCCCTATTTCCTTAAATGTTTTTCTTTTAGTATGTAATTTTGGTCACATAATCTGTTTTTATATCATCGGGATGTCTTTATATTGAATGACATTAACATATGTACTGATAGAAAGTAGCTAGATTATTATCTGTAATTTCAAAGTGTATTTATGAGGAAAACTTAGCATTTGATTTTGGGTTGGGACTGCTATTATCGAAATCAGGAAAGCATTCATAGAAATCAAATGAATTTTGTAGAAATAATAATGAATTACTCAAGCTAACGTCTGCAAACAAAAGTCAGAAAATTAATAGGTCCAGAGAAACAGTGAAGAGACTAAACATTCAAATAAATATGCTCATTAAAATAAGTTACTTTCTATCCAGCATAAAATGTTTTTAAGAATGTCGATTCACGTTTAAAACGTTTCCAATCTACGTTGAAAATACTAACTTCTATTTCACTTAGTACATAAACGCCCTAAGAAAAATTTGTTGACGAGATAATTAACCTTACGGTTAAACTTTTACTTTTTGTTAAGTAATCGACATTAAATTACAGCATTTGTTTGTTTGTCTGGAATGGAGACGAAAATTGTAGCCGTTATTCCCTTGGGATGTGTTGAATTAAAGGAATAGGTTGCTTGATGGCAGGAAGATATTTAGTCGCGTTGCCACTTCCTAAGGATTAATATAAGCATTAATAAATTCGAGATAAACTAACACAAAATAAACAGAAAGAAAGACAAGATAAGCTCCTTTACATATACAGGAACATTCAATTTATTCATAGCATACATACAAGAAGTACTAAGAAGACTACACAGACACGTCCCAATGTATGAAGTATGAACATAATGTTCTATGAATAAGCAGTATTTGAAAGGGGTACAAAAATGGAAAAAGGCATACTTGTGAGTGATTGACAATAAAATGATCATAACCTGCTTGGCTTATTGTTCATAGCCAGGCAGGACACACACGTCTCTGCTATTCAAAGAATAAAAGCAAAAGAAGGCGAAAATTGTTTTTAAGACAATCATGTGACATTTTATTCCCCAAGAGTTAAATAATTCCACTACTGTCCTGCAAGGATAGCTCTAGCACTAAATAACCCACGAAAGATGATATACCATTTAACGCCCCAGCCCAGAGATACGAAGTATCCACTGAGAATCAATATCCTTAAAAATGGTCTTCGAGTCAAGCACGTTGACTATAACGCCACACAAAACGCCCAAGCCTAGATGCACCCAGTGAGAATCGAACACTCTAGCAATGATCTATTAGTCTAACTCCCTAAAAGGTTTTAGATATGAATTTAAGATCAGTTGTATTCATTAACTGTACTTATATAAGTAGATATACGGCTACTATAACCCCAGTAGACTCAGCAGCAGTTGTAGTGATAACTGTAAAAGAAATAGAAGCTGAAGACGGAGATGAAGGTAGATGTTTTTTGTTTTGTTTTTTCATTATAGCTTTACAGTCAAATTTCAATGCACAAATAGGGAATAATTTCACCGTCCATCCACTCAAAACCAACCATAAAATATTAATTATATAAACAGCTTTTAGTTATTGTAGGAAACACTTCCACATAAAAATGCCCTTTGCATCTGTATCTATTGGATTTTTGAATAAATAAATTTTCCCTTCAGATTATTATAACTATTAGACTTACAACGTAATCAATAATATCATTTGTCGATGTTCAGGCTCTTTCTAGTATGAATAACGGGTACAACACAATCTTCTTTGCACGCTTCTCTCCGTTATTTTGGGGGCTCTATGCTCTGTTGACATCCTGAAAAGATTCTATTTTTTATGATTGTTTTCAAATAAAACTTCTCTTGGCTATTTTTCGACGCTCTGTCAATGGGGTCGAGAAAACGCAGACTGTATCCTCTCAGAATTGGGGAGTCCCTGTAACATGTTTGCTAAAACCCTGAACTGCAGCATCGAAGTGAGTTCGAACTCCAGTCGCGCTATTGCGTTCACTTTTAGACTATGGGTTAGATAGTATTACTGGTATTCTGCAAGGATGACTTTGACATTAGATAATCCACAACGGTTGATACGCCATTAAACAAAGAAATCAAACGGAAATCTCTACATTAGGTTATACGGTACCGTCATAACGAGTATCTGGGATGCAAAACTAAACTGCGTCTAATGGTGAGGCTACAGATATTTGTTTAGTACTCCTTTATTGCCATACTCCCAAATCCACTCTGCATCGGGCTAGTAGCAACTGTTAGGGTCCCATTTATGGGCCAAATATATCGATTTTAAAATTATTCGTATTGTCATATAACCTTGAGCAAAGAATTCTTAAGAAACTCACAAAAATGTAATCATAAATGTACAATTAACTAAAATCTCTATGCATAAATTAAACCTTGACAGATTTGCATGTCTTTAAAACCAATCAATCAATAATCCGTTTGCTTTTATTTCAGACAATTATTTGCTTTTGTAAATATGTATTTGAGAAACTAATCACTTAACAAATGTTTATCAATATAACCGCGTGAAAAATAGTTCTTTTAATTTTGGGGATTATTTGATACCTGTCGATCCGCAACAGATCCTGTAATTAAATCGCTGTTTCCGTTTTTGTATTCATTTTGTACACTTTTTTTATATGAGAAATTAGGTGTCAGTTATTTAAGTCTGTGATGGAAATAGAGACTAACAGTTACGAGATTTAAATATTCCTTTAAAATATCAGACTGATTCACAGGCCGTCATCGGAAACAATTTGGTTAGTTTCCTGTTGATAGACTTTATATTATAAGTGGCCAAGTTCCAGTCCCAATTACGAGGTTATTTCCTCATGGCTTGATCCTTCTAATATGGATTAGAATGTGCCATTGGTGTACTACCGAAAACCAAAGTGTCACCTCTCAACATTTGTCTTGAATTTGTGCGTTACTCACCGGCTTTCGATTGTTTTATCGGTTTAATAATTTATATACACGTGCGTGCGTGTGCGCGCAAATTGATAAGTAATAAATTTATTGATTACTGAGCATTTTAATATTTATATATCTTAAAGCTGATAATATTTGAACCAAAGATTAATAATAATAATAATAATAATAATAATAATAATAACAATAATAATAATAATAAATAAATAAATGAATAAATAAAAATATTAAAATAAACTTTGTCTATTTTTGTATTTGGTGAATCCATATTCTATCAACTTGTAAGCGGAAAACGAAGATTTTTTTTTTTCTGCAGTATATTGCTAACCTGGCCTCACCATTGTCAAATAAGAAACTCCGTTGTTATGGTAATACCAGACATGTTTGCCGTCAAATAATACGTTGTGTTGCCACAATAATAAAATTCTTTCTAACTTTGAAGTGAGACCCGGCTACACACACACACACACACACACACACACACACACACACACACACACACACATATATATATATATATATATATATATATATATATATATATATATATATTATCAATGATTAGTATTTCATAGCTGTTTCCTTTGAGAATTTATTTGTAAGTTCCAAATTGGATTGGAAATTGCTTTATTCTTTAATTTATAGCATTTCAAATTTATTGAATTAGGAAAAATCTTGCTGAAATGTTCAGTCAGACATACAAAAAATCGGATCATTGTAATATAGGTGACACTTTTATGAAAAAATAAAATAAAATAAAATAAAATAAAGCAAATTCATAACAAATGTTTTTATTTAGTAATCAATTAAATTGTGATAAAAGTGAATGTCGTCAATGCATTAAAATTTTCAAGAAAGGATATCACAAATGTTGTGCTTGCAGTGGAGTAAAGCAGAGTTAAAAGTTAAAAGAATTCGAGTCTCAAACACAATTTTAGAGTTTTTTGTGAAATAGTTAACAATAAAGTAACGTCTTTATCAAAGTCAAATGTAATCATCACTTACAGGTAATAGAGTTTAAGTAAACTTTTATGATTACTATCATTTCACAATTAAAAAAAAGGCTCGTTTTACTTTTCGATAAAAACTTAACTCTATTATTGAGTTCAAAGTAGAAGCTACTTAACACGTTAAACTCAAACAGAATATTTTATGTTTAAGTTTGATCTGATATTCGGAAATCTTTTCAGAGTTGGGTTCGACAGCCAAAAGATTTCGTTTTTTTTCTTCTTTTTTTTATTGCTCTCTTTGGTTCATTGCCAACGACTTCGAAATATTTAAATTTACACTCAGTATTTGGCGGTAGGTATAGAAAAACTATAATACAAAAAGGGAACTGACATTTATATTTGCGAAAAAGATTCTCGTTGACATAATACTCACCGTCACAACCAACAAAATTCTCCAAATGACATCAATTCCAACAAGTGTAAAAGGGTTGTCCACGTGGTGAACTGGTTAGATCGCTGGACTGCGAAAGTGTAGTAAGCGAGTTCGAACTCCAGTTGCGCTATTACGTTCACTTTCTGACAAATACCCTTGGAAAAGGTATAAACTCCCCTTATCTTCCCAACTCTTCGTTAAATAGTAACACTTCTGTCTTTCGAGAAGGATTGATTTGGCATTAAATAACCCAATAATGTTGATATGCTATTAAACCAACAGACCAGAGTAAAAGCACTTATCAGTCACTCGTTGCATTCAATTTTGACGGCAACGTTGACTCATTTTCATCTTAGCATAGTCGTCCACGAACAACTTTTCACAAAAGTAAGTGATTTATTTTCTCGGAATATCAACTTGTCTAAGGTTAGTTCATGTCTAGAGGTTAGAGAATGACATTCATTATACATTCATACTTACATTTTTTGTGTAGCTATTTCTTATGAGATTCTTGTATTTTTTTGGAAACGAATAATTTTTAAATAGATCTATTTGACCTATATATGGAACCTTACCAAGTACCACCACTTCAGTTAAGAATAAACTGTGGAGTAATGGCAATGAAAGAGTACTCCATACCCCCTTGAGCTCCAGAACTGAGACCTCACCATCAGATACAGTTTAGTATCATTCCTAGGAACCTCTCCCCACCCTTGATGAGGGGATCTTAACCCTCTACTGAAGATACAGTCACCATTTTCTAAGATAGGCAAACTGGGTGTTTTACTAATGTAAGTAAAATATGATTAACATGTGATTTGAAGTTGATCTTTGTAAAGAATTTTTTTATAAATAGCGTTTAATGTACGTAGCTTTTTAAAACTGTCATCAGATCTTTGATTTAATTTTCTCTTCATCACTCTATTATTTACTTAAAAGCACGTTTAAATTTATTTTCAGAATCACCAAGAGGTTGGCTATTTCAGAAAAGGTTACTGGTGTATCAAGCAGTGGTCAACAGAGACGATCGACAAAATATACGAGTTCTACATGATGTCCATCATTCTGCTTATTCCCGTAGCCGTTATGTCATTTGCCTATGCCAGTATTTGTAAAGAGCTTTGGGTTGTCAGCCATAATAGAACTGCAATGAGAGACGGACAGTAAGTTTTTGATTCTTTGTGGCTAGATGACATTTCGTTTGAAAGTAAACATTGTAGTTAAAGCAACAAACGTGAATAAAGATACATTGTCAATGACTGAACATGTTTGATTGTTTGGTTGGTTGGTTGGATTTTATGGCATATCAATCTTTGTAGGTTATTAAACACCAAATTCATTTTTATGTAAATAATCAGTTCCATTTAAATCAATTCAGTTTAGCATGAGTACACAGTTTAATTTTCAAAAAACATTTCTATATCAAACTATTCAGTTTATTCAAGCATTTATATATAACAATTCAGTTTAGTGTAAGTACAGTTTCAATGTCAAAAACAGTTCAATTTCAAACAATACAGTTTAGCATTAGTACGCAGTTTAAATGTGAGTACGGTTTAATTGTCAAAAACATTTCTATTTCAAGCTATTCAGTTTAATCAAACAATTCCGTTTTGCATAAGTATGCCGTTAGTTCTATTTAACCCATAGATAGGACCCTATCAGGTGCTACCACGCCGGGCCAGAGTGGACCTGGGAGAAATGGCAATGATGGGGTGCTCCACATTCCCCAAGGCCCCAGCATTACTGGGACCTCATCATCAGACTGTTTAGTGTCATATCTGGACACTCATTAGGGGGGGGGTCTTACCCCTCTGCAGAGGTGCAGTCAGTGTATTCTACAGCCCTGGCCGACTGGGCAATGAACATGTTTGAGATCAAATTTCCGAAGAAAAATCTTATAAGAAATTTAATCATATAAAATGAAATAACTATTTTATAATGACTTCTTAATGTGGGGAAAGAAGATTATTCATTGTCAGTGAATGAGTAAGAATTCAAGATTTGGATCGCACATATGGAGAGACTTAAACATCAAAAAGACATTCAACTTGATTTATTTCTTTAAAAATGTCTAATTTTAAACCATTGTGGTCATTTAAAGATATCCGCAAAATAGTTACAACTGGTAATGGTTAATACCTTCTCTAGTTCTGTAAAAAGTTTTGATCATGGGGGAGTAATTGATGAACCATATTTTGGGCACGAATAGTCTGGAAGAGCCTATCCCTCTTCATGTCTACAACTGGTTTGAATTCAAAGTTTTCCCTCTTCTAAACCGGTTGCCATACCAACGTTAAAGAGACCAGTCTGCCCCTTCTAATTACCTATAACTAGACCGACCGAGAATAGTTGAATTCATACGTTTCTCAAGGATATTATCGCTATATGAAATGCAAACTGACTCGTTCTGAGTTTGAACGTGTGTAGCCGTGTCCACACCTTACCAAGATAACCGTTACACCACCAGCATCTCCAAGAATGGTTAATATATACTTATATATGGGAAAAGTTTTGCAAAGTACATTTTTATTGGATCAAATAGAATTAATAATTTATGAAAAAAACCCATTGAGTTTTGAAGAGACATATTCTAAGTGAATGACACTTAAGAAATTTACCGGTTTCAAAATGTTTGTCCTAAATAAATAATTATGCTATGTAATTATTTGACATCTTCAGTTCGAAGAAATACCAAGAAACCTAATTACAGATATCGAATTAAATATTAATCATTTTAGTTACAGTAATTCTTTACTCATTCTTTTGAAGTCTAGAAATTTAAACCCAGTTGCATTCGTAAAGTTTTACAACGTTATTGCTTCCAGCTGATTATTGTTAATTGTTAGATAATCCTTTTTATGATAGCCCCTTTTTTCAATCATTGTTGCAGGTAGATTATCCTTTTTATGATAGCTCCTACCTTTTCACAATAATTGTTTACTGGTAGATTATCCTTTTTATGGTAACCCCCTATCTTCGATTATTGTTTACTGTTAGATTATCCTTTTTATGGTAACCCCGCTTTCTTTGATTTTTGTTTACTGGTAGATTATCCTTTTAAAGATAGCCCCACCCTCCTTTCTCCGATTATTGTTTACTTGAGATTATCCGTTTTATGATAGCTCCCACTCCCTTTCTTCGATTATTGTTTACTGGTAATTTCTCCTTTTCATGATAGCCCCCACCTTCTCCGATTATCGTTTACTTGAGATTATCCTTTTATGATTGCACCCCCCTTTCTTCGATTATTGTTTACTGGAAGATTCTGCTTTTCATGATAACCCGCCTTTTCCCGATTATTATTTCCCGATTATTATTCTCCTTTTTATGATAGCCCACCTTTCTTCGATTATTGTTTACTGTTAGATTATCCTTTTAATGATTCTCCGATTATTGTTTACTGTTAGATTATCCTTTTCATGATAGCCCCCTCCCCTTTCTTTGATTATTGTTTACAGGAAGATTCTCTTTTTCATTATAGCCCCCCCCCTTTTTTTCAATTATTGTTTAATGGGAGATTATCCTTTTTATGATAGCCCCTCTCTTTTTTATTATTGTTTACTGTTATATTATGGCGAACAGCAACGTGATATGGTAGGTCAAAGTTATAAAGAGAACGAGAGGCTAGTTTGTGGGGAATGAGAGAGAGAAGAAAAAAGAAGTTGTTGGCGACCACAGTCGAGGGTGACCCAAAGGCTCCCTTTTCAATAGCTACTACATCGAGGTGTAGGGAAGGGCGCTACTCAGAAGAAAAGCAGACATCGACTCTACGGGAACTGCAAGCTAACCTCTGAGTGACACAGGCTTACGCACTGGTTGTAAGTCAGCCAGTCACGAGTGAATGACTTCGGCAATCAAAAATGACTTCTGTATGGAATCAGCGGAAAAGATATTCCTCCCGCCGACACCAGGCGGAAATAAGGTGACGACTCGAGTTTTAATGTCAGTTAGCAGCCGGACGCGTAGAGGTAATGACACGAGTGAACATTAGCCAGAACAATGTGAAGATAGTCGAAAGTTGCGGTTCCCACTTTGGAGTGAGCCCTGAAAAGAGGTCTTACACCAGACATAGAACTGCGAAGACGAAACCAGCGAACGAGTACAATAGAATGGCAACAGAAAACAATGCCAGTGTCCGTCCCCTCATTTTCTCCTCATGACATGTTGTTTCTCTTTGTCCAGCAAAAAAAAAAGTCGACTCAGTTTTTATACTCTCTTTCTTTCTTCCGATAGCTACTTAAAAAGTGTAGTAGCGAATAAACCTTTGTGTTAGTAAACTAAGACAGAGTTTTGTGTGTTCGTCAACTTTTCCTGCAGTTACAACAGAGTTGACAACTACTTAGAAAATACCTATCTATTTCAGTTTGCAAGTATTTCTGTAGGATTACACGAAAAAATTTGATTGATATTTATTAAAAACAATAACATCAAATTGCAAAATATAAATATGAGAGGAGAATTATGGAAATTACGAATAGCAGATCACTTTCAAGAGAACTAAGATTCCGAAACAAATAAAAAACAAAAACAAAAAAATAAGGATAATAAATGAATTCATACATAGAAACAGAATCCCTTAAAATATGAAGTAATAACCAATAGAATTCCAAACATCATTCTGTCAATCCTTAAATCTAAGTTCACATATTTTCACTAACTGTACTTCTAAACCTTCGATATCCAAATACATTTCCTTCAATAAGTCCAGAATCTGAGAGTTGTGTCTGTTCCTCTGTATATATATATATATATATATATGATTGACAAAATCAAAGAGAATGGCTTCGAACTGACGAAGAAAAGAAGCAGAAGATACCCCGCAACAACAATTACCGACGCCGACTACGCCGATGACATAGCGATACTGGCAAATACACCTGACCAAGCCGAAACACTTCTGCATAGCCTGGAACGAGCAGCAGCAAGCATAGGCCTCCATGTTAATGCACACAAAACGGAATATATGTGCTATAACCAAACGGGGGACATCTCCACTCTAGAAGGAACCCCTCTTAAACTAGTAGACAAATTCACGTACCTAGGAAGCAGCGTCGAATCAACCGAAAAGGACATCGAAACGAGGTTAACGAAAGCATGGACAGCTATCAATAGGCTATCGACTATATGGAAATCAGACCTAACCGATAAAATGAAACGCAGTTTCTTCCAGGCAGCGGTCACATCGATACTGCTATATGGATGCACTACATGGACGCTAACAAAACGGCTGGAGAAGAAACTAGATGGCAATTACACAAGAATGCTGCGTGCAATCCTGAACGAGTCCTGGCAGCAACACCCCACAAGACACCAACTGTACGGCCACCTGCCCCCTATCACGAAAACTATTCAAGTTAGGCGAACCAGACATGCAGGACATTGCTGGAGAAGCAGAGATGAACTCATAAGAGATGTACTCTTATGGATCCCCACACACGGCCGCGCAAAAGCAGGACGACCAGCACGAACGTACATTCAGCAGCTATGTGAGGATACAGGTTGTTGTCCTGAAGACCTACCTAGGGCGATGAACGATAGGGAGGTGTGGCGAGAGAGGGTCAGGGATATCCGTGCTGCCAGCACGATATGATGATGATATATATATATATATATATATATATATTGTAATTTTTCTCCCATACTTAGACAGTTTCATGTTGGAAAATTTGGGCCAAAGATTGATAAGAATAAAAAAGAACGAGAAAACCTTTTTCACTCTATTAGAATCTACAGCCAAGGTATATGAATAAATTTTGTTTTGAAAATGTATTTTGCTTATGTTGAAATAATGAAAAAAATGAAAGAAAGAACAACTGAAAACTATAAATACTTGAGAATATTAGGATCAAATACAATGAAAGAAAAAATAAATGCTGAAAGAAAAAGTAAAAAAGGAATATATCAGAAGGTCAAACAATTTGAAAACAAACTATGCAGCAGAAATCAACTCAAAGAATTGAATAACTGGAAAGTCCCTTTCGAAGTTTGCTCTGGGTCCTTCTTAAATTGGACAAAGGATTTTTGTATAGCAGATAAAGACAACAAAAAATATAAGAATATATTGTGCTTCTTTTCTTTATTTTTATTCCCCGAAATGTAAGTTGTGTAGAGTAATAGAGAGTCAGAGATGGTTGAAATGCATACACACAAGCGCAACAGCGCAGTTTTTCTGTAAAACCTTTCTTACTTTCTGCTTTGTTCTCCTGGGTTGAAATCTTCCTTTTTCATATAATTTTCCGGACACCAACGCAATCCTCGTGGTCACGCCTCCCATCTACGCGTTGTACTTGGACACGCCTCCTGCTTAGCATGACACACATGTAACTTCCGTGGCACTTCCTGTATACTTTAGGAAACAGGTGCATATCACGTTATGCCTCACACGCAGCTTATGCAGAATATCAAAGGAAATTCTCAGTCCATATTCAACAAGTGGAACTCAGAAATTACAAAACATAGATAAAAGGACACACACACATTAATATATATATATATATATATATATATATATATATATATATATGTATATTACATTAGAAATAATAGGCATTTTATGTCTACATATTTTCTTCTGGATCCGTTCGAATTCCTGTATTACTTTTATCGTATTCAGCGGGGGGATTGATTTATGTATTGTCCATAGTTGTATGTATCCCTAGTACTTTCTGCCCGACTTTGGGCCATCATCAGGGGAGGATCTATTACTAAAGTGATGTATCTTTTGTTTTAGCATATTACTACTGTGTAAGGGCGTCTTTACCATTGAAGATTATGGCGTTTGCTTTTAAATGGGTTTCTATAATTAGTGTCAGTAGCTAAAGACATTTAAGTACATTAGCACTGGTTTGAAAATTAATTCTATTAAGTGTCGATTGCATGTTTCTAATATGTAGGGCTTCGAGAAACATGCAACTCTAAAAGAAATATTTTTGAAATTAAAAAGAAATTTACTCGTATATTATTTACAAACAATGTAGATTTTACAGTTATGGAAAAAAATTCTAAAAAAGTTATTTTAAGTTTTTAGAAAATTCCCCGATTTATTAAATGACCCTCGTAGATAGATAGATAGATAGATAGATAGATAGATAGATTCCTCTGATTTTTTGAATGACGCTTGTATATATAAAGAGTACAAAAGAATTGTATTAGAATTTAGTTGAATTAATCAGACGAGTGGAATACTAATTTTCCTAATGATCGTAGTTGTAAAAATCTCCATCGAAAATGTTTGTCTTGTCTTACATTTTACATATCAATTAATATTTTTACCATTGAAAAATATTGTTATATTGCTCTGCATAATTGTGTATGGGGCACTCTGAAGATTTTATGAATGTCAGAGAGAGAGAGAAAGAGAGGGAGAGACATTTCTTTATTGTTTTCATCGTTATTATTGTTCGTTATTCTGTTTTATGCTGAAACCTCCTCAATGTTAGTGGTAAATTGGTTTTACCCAATTATATATGGAGGAAGTACTACTACGACTATTACTACAACTACTACAAATAATTATGATAGTATTCTTATGGTCGTTATTTTCAAAGATGATTTTGTCATCACTATAATTTTTCTGACTGTTTTCATTGTTATGATCGTCACACTAATTGGTGTCTCATCTTTTAGATATTTTTCTTAATTTTTAGTTTTCGTCAGAAACCTCTGATGTTGAAGTACTTTCCTTGGGTTTCTTTATCATTTTCCTTTCTAAAAAATGAAACAAACTGTGTGCACTTACCCGAAATGTTTTTCTGTATTATTCAGAGATAGTAGGAAAAATAAAGGTACAAATATTTTTTCCGCTTTCTTCAATTCATGTTATTGAATTCTCAATATCCCTGGTCAGCAAACAATGTTCTTGTCTGTAAGCATGTTTTGTTTACAACTTCACAGTCATATTTAATTTTTTGTACATATCTATCTATCTATCTATCTATCTGTTTTCTTTCAGACACCTTTGTTTGTAGAGGTGGGTCTGATTTGTATCTTCTTTTTACCGTACCGATATTCTTGGAAAAGACAGAATTGGAAAAAGGTTTTGTATTTAATCAAAACTCGCGCTCGCTTTTAAGTTTTACTCTCTTTTAAAGAGTAAAAGAATATGGAAATCTATATTATAATGATAAATCTTAGAATATATATTATTGTAGCAAAGGCAAAAACGGCACACTATAGCAAATTATTTTTTTGGTAAAAATAACATTAAAATGTTTTAAAGCATAAAAGAACTTTCTCTTCAATTAACAACTTACCTAATTGGCGTTTAGTTGTTTGTGCTCACTACGATCATTATAATGTCTCAAGGGAGGCAATTATCAAAAGCTAATTACTGAAAAATTCAGCTTATTCATTTATATTTAAAAATTTTTATAACGAGATTATTGACATCTAGATCTACAATTCTGCTTATCTGTAGAATTGTAACATTTGTTATGATGGTGACTTGCAAATGCAGGAGCATTGTCGACTAAAATATTTTCAAATCCCTTGAGCAAATAAGAAAAAATAATCAAAGAAAATATAAAAAGAAAGAAAAGCAGGAATAAGTATAGAGTGTAATTCTCATCATCATAAAGCCATTCAGGGATTTATTTCTCTCTCTTTCTCTCTCTCTCTCTCTCTCTCACCATTTATCGCTACCGGCCACAGCATTTGATAAATCCTCTGGACGGGACCTGTAAGTTTTTGTTAGTATTTCCATGTGTAAGAGTCCCCAGAAGAACATAATATAAGTTGGTCCTTACTTTTCGAGTAGTGTCTACGTGTTTTGCTCTCCTTTCTTGGATGGTTCGCGGTAAGAGGTAAATGGCCGTACAGCTGAAGTTTTGTAGGGTGCTACTTTAAGAATTGTTCAAGATAGCTCGCTGTATCCATTAGGACTTCTCATCAAGCTTTTTCTCGTCTTGGAGAAAATTACAAAAAGAGAAAAGGGAAATGAAAGAAAGAGAATGATTAATTATTGTTGACTATTCAGTTAATCGTTAAAAAAAAGTATCTGTCTCTCTCGCTTTTATTAATGTCGTGATCTCATAACAACGGAATTTCTCATTACTCCGTTGTAAGATCAAGAAGCGTAACGAATATATATATAAAAGCCAAAAAATATTGTGAGCTGTAAAAGTTCGTTATTTTAAAATCCATGTGGTATTCACAATCATCAGAAGGACAAATATTTAGCCAACTACATGAAAGTTAAATTAATGAACATCTTGTGTTCATAATTCTATATTTTTCTGGATTGTAGTGCTCTGTTGTTGTGGTGATAAGCACTTTATTAAACTCAGTGCGATGCTACTTCTAAGATGGCTCGCTTTTGGAAACTTACTTTGATCATATTTGTTTAAAACCATCTTAGAAAAGGCCAAACGAAATAAAATTTTCTTTTACAATGGTGTGTAATAAAACTGATTTTTCTCATGTCTTTACCACCAGTAGATTAAAAGGTTTTTATGTATTTGACTGTTCTTTGCTCTGATTTGACATAGGTTTTTTTCCCCATGGATTAAGAATGTTTCAAGAAACTCATAGAACTTAAGACATGACAGCTGCAAGAGTGATGATTAAAATGTTTAAGTGAACGTTAACATTAACTGAAATGTATGCGCACACAGATTTATGCACATAAACGAACCCAATACAAACACTCAATGCACACATAGACAATTTAATAGACACAAATGATTTTACATATTTTCATGATAATAATACGCTTGTTTGTAAGCAGCTTAAACTTAGACTTGTCTCGTATCCTGGCAAAGTCATCGAGACGCCACTCATACACATGTCAACAGACGAACCGATTTATGAATATTCATTAATAAAAAAGAAAAGGAAAGAGAGATCACCAACACATCTACCTTCTGACCTTTCTCATCAGATATCCCTCTTTATTCCTCTACATACAACATACATATCTAGAAGCGTAAGTAACATAAGAATACAATTTTATTTGCATATCCACGAAAGCGGAAAGAAAAGGAAATAAATATCGAAAACACTTCCGACTTCCGCCCACCCAGCGCATCATAATGTTAAACTAAAAGTTGTAAAGTCGAACAAAATAGGTCAAGGCGCAAAGAGATGAATTCATCATCACCAAGGCGTATCGACAGCAAGGATTTCTTTGACACTCTCTCACTATCCGTCCTTATCAGCCATCGTACTTGGAAAGTTCTCTTGACGACACCCAGTGTCCACAAAAAGTCAGTTTTTGCTTGTCATCCAAAACTGGTGTGTTTATTTGCAAGAATCTATAGGAGAACATCGCTAATGAATTTGTTCTTACAGCACCAACAGTGACCAGTATATCTTCCTCGTCTTTCTTGAATAGTTTATGATATGAGAAGTAAGTGGCCGAACAATTATTATTTTGTGGTTTGTTGCTTTTAATATTTGCACGTTACATCTCTGTGTAGCTTTTATCAATTTTTTTTTCTCTAAGCGTTTCGTTAAAGTCAAAATGGTGCAACCATGCTGAAGTACAAGCTTGGCCACAGTTTGGAAAAGTTATCGTTGATATCATGAAGTTATAAATTATTACAACATCCTATTCAGGAATTTTATTGATTTGTTATTTTATTCGATTTATATTATGACATTTTATATATGTAAATAAGTATGGTACATGAATAAGTATTGTATATATCATTTAGCTATATTTATAACCCAAAAATAAATAAAACAATCAATTAATCATCATCATCATCTTGTCGTGCCACCAGCACGGATATCCTTGACCCTCTCTCGCCACTCCTCCCTATCTTTCATTGCTTCTGGCCGGTCCTCAGGGCTACATCCCGTATCCTCACAGAACTGCTGTATGTAGGTTTTAGCTGGTCACCCTGTTTTGTTCGACCATGTGAGGGGGTCCATTGGAGAACATCACTTATGAGCTCGTCCCTGCTTCTCCAGCAGTGTCCTGCATATCTGGTTCGTCTAACTTTGATAGTTTTCGTGATGGGTGGTAGGTGGCCGTACAGATGGTGGTTCTTTCTATAATTGCAAAGTCTACAATTTTAACCATTTCTTCAAGATATTATTAAATCTAATAATTTAACAAACCTCCGAAGCAGCGTCTCATCAACCGAAAAGGACATAGACACGTGGCTAACGAAGACATGGACAGCTATCGATAGGCTCTCGATCATATGGAAATCAGACCTGACCGCATATGATCGAGAGCCTATCGATAGATGATCCATGTTTCGTTCAGCACGGTCTATCGTCCTTTTCGGTTGATGAGACGCTGACTTCGGAGGTTGTAAATATCTAGACTCTAATAATATCTTGCAAGCAATGGTTAAATTGTAGACTTTGCAATTATACGAAAGAACCACATCTGTACGGCCACCTACACCCATCACGAAAACTATCCAAGTTAGACGAACCAGACATGCAGGATACTGCTGGAGAAGCCGGGACGAGCTCATAAGTGATGTATTCCTATGGACCCCCACATATGTCCGGGCAAAATTGTAAGAATCCCCATGTAATAAGAGGGCAGATGATATTACCATTTTGGCATAAATGGTAATTGACGAAGTATCGTTCTGTTGCCTCTTGTTATTTTTATAGAAAGGAAACAAATAATGAACACGTAGATACTGATGGCTTTCAATCTAGCAGTTTAATGACTGCTTGAGAGGAGGTTTTCCTTATGCCGTGAATTGAAGACAATGGGAAAACACTTGTAATTGGTTATGCGGGAGTTTAGTGCTTAGCCAGAGGCATTGGGTCCATTTGGTTTAGGAGGGAGAAATAATTGACCAGGAAATGGTCTCCTAAGGTATGCAGAGGAACAAACGTTGAAGTGTGCTCTCTCGAGATGGATCGTCCCTGTCTGCTGTTGGATTCGTCCCGAGTTAGAGAGAGAAATGTTATCTCTCGTATCGACTGGTCTTACCTAGCTGCCAGCCAAGAGGAATGAGAAAAGAAAATAGAGATCGCATGTAGTTAGCGCTGCCTTTTATGGTGGCCGGTGAGGTGTGCCTGGGCAGAATGGCATGGGTCGTTCTAATTGGATGAAATGTATAATTTCAAAATTCCAATGCTAAAACAATTCCCGCGCTAAATAGCGGTTTGAAATTCTTTCTGCTACACCCATATCTATGTGATATTAGCGACAAAAATGTCTTCGGTATTCTTTATTCAGGAGACCTCATACATCTGTAATTAACCCTGACCTTACTCCTTTCAATGATTAGTGATTGTGTTGCTTAGTTCTGACCGCCTAAAATTGGGTGAAGGGAGATAACTCCTTGGGAGAGTGGGAGTGTTCATTAAGTGCCTCGTAGACAGTCACATGATAATGAACTGTAAAGCCAACAGATCTATGACCATATTACTATCAATCATCATTAAATAAGACTTTTTCCATGTTTTAACCCCTTCAACATCTTCTGGTTCATAAAATATATGCATATTTCTAGCCGTAGTGACACATAAGTATACTCTTTCAATACAACTTGTATTTATTAAATGTTTCTGCATATGTAAATGAGCTTATCTTGTCTTTCCTTCAATTTATTTAGTATTAGTATATCACGGATATGTAATGCTATGTTGCTATATATTCATATATAATGCTATATAATGCTAACATTTATCATCATTGAGTAGGGATTTGACTAAATATCTTCCCTACCCATAAGCAACCCAATATGGCTATCGACTTTCGTTTGTTTCTCAGTCAAGATATGCTGAAATGATATTTTTGTTAATCTCACGAAAATCGAAAAAACTTGGATAATCTCGGTAAGAATCTAAGTTCCTAACAACTGTGGACACATTAAAGAACAAATGGTGTCTAGAATAAGAATGTAGTCTAAATATCAAGTGATCAGAAAGAAAAAATACCGGTGAATTAATTTGTCATTTTCAGATCCTTAAAAAAATATAGGAAATTGAGTTCCTGTTAAATTTAAGGAAACGAATTTTTTTTTTTTTTTCAGATTTAAACACTATTCCTTTTTTTCTTAATGAACATAAAAATGCCATTTATCGTCAAAATAGTAAACAGAATGAGCCGATATATAAAATTTTTCATGGAACGTTGTGTAAAATAGTTAATAAAACGCTATGTAAATTGGAATACATAGGTTTGATTTGAAATAGTTCAACTCCCTTAAACTTTCATGTGAGATAACTCAAGAGATGAAGAGTTACTTGCCTTGAAGATATCATTTACAAGAATAAAGAGTTTAATTAAATGTGGAGTAGTTGCTATCTAAATTACGTTCGATTGTCACCAGGTGATTTACACTTGTATCATAGTAATTTTTTATCAATAATATCATATGGGATCACATATAATTGAAGCTAACATGTTAGAACTTTTAATAATAACCAGGTCTGAATAAAATATCTTCATATATGCCATGAATTAAGAAGACACTATTACACAAGTGAATGTATATTCTTCATTACAATTCTATAAAATATGATGAAGCAGTCTCAATAATATTTCGGAAAGAGACTTACCTTGGAAAATGGCCAAGGAAAATGTCTCCGTTTGTTGACCACGGTTACGTCTTTTTCCGAAGTTATCTCTACTCGCCATTTCTTCATAGCATTAACCAGAAATTAACATTACAAAACGTTAAACATGAATTTGACTATATCTTCTTAAATACTTAGCATATCTAAACTGTCTGTATTCATGGCTGGATAAGCATATTGTTTTTTTTCTCGACAGTGGCGCGATTATTTCTGCTTGTTTCTTATCAGTAAATAATTGTTTTCACTTGTTTTTATGTCTCGTTTATTCTGCTCCTAAATGCTATCGACTTTCTTATGAATCAAATATTTCCTCGGTGAATTGTCATGTTTTTGATATTTCACATTACTTAGGCACGTAATATGCTTCAAATAACTTACAATTGTTTCTTTTGTCATCTTGTCGAGTATTTTTGCTTTTATCAGTTATTCATATAACTGGAGGGATTGTCTTTGGTGTATCGATGTAAACCGTTTAAAATTGTATCCGTGGATACCATTAAGACCTTGCGTTTTCAAATTGCTTATTTCTCTTCATGTTTTTCTCAATGCACCCACAAACGCACACGGACACACACACACACACACACACACACACATATATATATATGTATACATATATTGGGGGTTATAATATATAATGTCATGACAGTGTTTGATTTTCTGTCGATTCATTTTGGGTTTGCCAGTCATTCATTAGTTGTTGTTTTTTTTTTTTTAGTATTTCTTCTTGCATTCACATAACCCACACAAAAATCGGTTCCATGCGTGCCCGGTATATCTGTTTTACCAGGTGCATTTGTTTCTGTTGTCCTCCCAGTAAAATATACGATATGTTATACTGGAACATTTTCTTTGGTCAACATTATTTTATTCTGTATCTTGGGAGGCGTGTTTATTATAACGGTTCTCGTCAGAGGAAATGGAATCGGTGATCTATGTTCAAATTCTGTGTGAGGTTGTTTGTGTTTCACTTCAAGCTAATCTCTTTGGAAAAGCAAAAATCCGTCAGTTTTTCTTCCATCTATGGGTAAATAGTAGGACAGACTGATCCTTTAACCTTGGTTAGGCATCCAGTTTACGAGAAATAACACAGAATTCAAACCAGCTTTACTACGGTTAAAACAACTGACATAGTATGACATATTGCTCATAGTAGATGAATTTGGATAAATACTTTATTCAGTATTTACTTTTTGTGACATATCTTCTGATTGACTTCTTTCGTTACAGTATTTTATTCTTTTTTGGGGTGTTTATATCTTTCTATTTATTTACGAGGTCACCACAATTCTATACTTTAGATTTCAGTAAAATGGATTGTCTTTGTAAAATTTGAATTTTCTTTTCGCGTCTTATCTACCATCCTGCTTCGGTGACATTGTTTTTTGTTTTATTTTTTGAAATTTTTTTTTTTCGAGTTTTTTTTTTTTTTTTTCATATTTTTGGTATTTAACTTTACTGCGTTTCTATTCCTTGCTTATAAACTTTTTCTCTTTCATCGCTGTCTTTTCCCGCTCATGTTCTTCAGCTGTCGGTATCTCTCATGAGTTAACTTTCTTGAATTTCTTAGTTTCTTCCTTGATTAAGTGCGGCATTGAATTTTGGAATCCATCTTTCAATTAGTTTTTCTTCCTCTACACCAATTTTTGTCTTGGTGGTTTAATTTCTTTACTGTTTATTTTTCTATTCATATCCAAATCTTAAAACCATGGATG
Source organism: Sepioteuthis lessoniana (assembly GCA_963585895.1). Classification (NCBI taxonomy): domain Eukaryota; kingdom Metazoa; phylum Mollusca; class Cephalopoda; order Myopsida; family Loliginidae; genus Sepioteuthis; species Sepioteuthis lessoniana. Next base: position 126,604,748 of record OY757912.1, on the reverse strand, counting down.
AACCGTGGTGATTGTTGTCGATCAAGTTACAATCAGTATTCTCAAATCTCTAGTTCATAATTTCACATTTCCTATTATATATTTTTTACTATCGATATATTTCAAAATATGAAAATTTTATCTTCGTCTCACTGCCATCGTCGTCTCTCAGAAGAAGTATGTTATTGAAGTCTCATTAAATCAGCGGGTGAAAAAAGAAGAAATTGTTACATAGTCTAACTTTATCTTATTTGCAATACAATTTGAAACATGCTCATCAATACAAAGGATAAAACTTTTATGAAACTCATTGTTAAGTAAGAAATTGGTTGCTATGAAGATACGAAGCTCAATTACATTTTAGTCAGGAGGGAATTAGTACTTTCGTTTGTGGACTGTCTCAGAGCAACCTCGTTTAATGTTCCAATCTGCCATCATATGTTTGTCCCATGTCCCTTGGTAGCGCTCCTCCATAGTATTGAGGCCCTGATGGAACCGCTAGCTTTGCTCGTCACTTACTGCTCCTAAGTTCTCAGGAAATCTATCAAGATATGCAAATAAAACAGGGATATTTTGTAAATCTTCTTTGTTGACCAAGGAGAAATTTCACGCAAATTTTTCAATTGTGCTCTTTGTATTTTAGTAGGTCTATCAAAGACTTGATGATATTATGCTCCTCTCGTAAACACAGAGTGACCTACATGAACAGCAGCAGAGACATTGCTATTCTGCAGTAGAACACACTTCAGGCTGCGCTTAGCACTATCTTGGAATAATCTCCAATAATTTGGATTATTCAATGAAATTCCTATTTCCTGGAGAAGACCAGAGATATTATAACAATAAGCAAACATATTCTCCTCTATAAAAAAAATTCACAAAAACCTGTTCCCGATTTTAGATGTATGAAATGTTTGTGGTTTTATTCTTGTAACATAGAAGTAATAATTTTTGCTGCATTTTTGAAGGAAAAAAATCCCGCACAACGTCATTCAGCTCTGACTGACTAAACTGCTTAGGAATTGATGCAGCATAAAAAGGTTCGTCGGAATCTGTCAGTATTTCTTGGGTTACATCGTCAGTCTCTTGCATTTCGTCGATACTCTCTTCTTCAAATGGAGACACCTGGAACTGGTTGCTCATTAGAATGCAGAGTAGTTTAAATTGCCGATGGGATTCTAGAATAACCGATTTTACGTCTGTTTTTCTTGCCAACGCCTTTTGTATTGACCAGCCAAAGTAGCAGTCAGTTGTGTGTTCCTTTGGTTCCCGACAGGTCATGAGAATTCTGAAAGGTAAACCCACAACGTTTCCCTTTCGTCTAGTCACACATGATTTCTTCACAGTTATGACACACAGTATTGGGTCCATTTCTTGTCTTGGTCACCCAGAGTAAGTCCGAAGTAAGCATGATAGGCTCGCTTCACAAGCGATGTTATATTGCGCCTCTGACGAATAAGCATGAAGTATTCACAAATATAGCAGAAAGTGCCAGAGTTGTTAACACATTGAGGTATCCTTGTAGCCATGATCAAATCTGATAGAAAAACAACAAACAAAATTAGATATCCCTATTAATACCATAAACTCGTAAGTAATTCATTTAGCCGCCAAAGAATAAAATGTAATACCTCAAAATGCAGAAAATTAGTGCATACTTATATATTCGAAATCAGCAGATTAAAAATGGTAAAAAACAGTAAAAAAAGAAAAAAAAAACTCTTGCAACTGGGATTTTTCAAAATTTATTGTCCTGTGTTATGGATACTACTTTGGCTTTCATATTTCACAAACTTTGTTTGCTTTTCTTTCGCACAATTTGGATACATTTTCATATACTTGTTCCTTTTCACTTTTACTCTGTGGTCACGATAAATCTGTTCATATCCATAGTTTCGTTCTCTTCTTCAATCTAATTAACTTTGTGTTATGGTCAAGGGGACATTGAAATGATAACACGACTCAGAAATAAGAGATGAAAAATGAATTGAAGGAAAATAGTAGATACATAAACGATAGCTGGGAGAAACCTCTTCTCAGCTTAACACAATCATGAAACATTACATCAGTTCTTGGTGACGGCTCGCCGAGACTGCGCAGTAGAGAGCTTAGCCGGTATGTGTCACATGAGGGCGAGTCCATCTGTAGGGGAGACACCCCAACACTTTGGCTTCCTAATTTTTATTGAATCATCTACTTTAATGTTTTTCTTGTCCTCAACATTTTCTAGTTTTCATTTATACAATTTATTTCTTTGTCTGAAGTCGAAGTTGTATGCACAATTGTTGGTAAATAATAATTCAACTAAGTCATTTACGTATATAATTAATCCCCCTCCCCTTTTTACATACATTTAATATTTTACAGTATTTCTTCAATTTTATCAAAAGAACTTTTTTCTGAATAGTAACCCTAATTTTTTTAAATCTTTATACCACTACTACTACTACTTGGCAAAGTTCACTAAGTGCAAACAAAGTTGTTTGCATTTCACTTCGTGCTAATGACCTTGGGAAAGGCATGAATCCATCTGTTCTCCCTTAGTTATAGTTAAATAGATGGGCCTACTCGGATCTTTAATTTTAATTAGGCAATCAATCTACGACGAGGAAAATTCTTAATTCGGACCTGATTTATTCTGCTTAAGAAATTAAAGTTGTGCTACATCCTATCCGTGGTATAAATACATATATAGCTACTACTACTACTACTACTACTACTACTAATAATAATAATAATAATAATAATAATAATAATAATAATGGGACTTTAACATACAAACGGATCCCCTAATCCCGGCCAGAAGACCAGACCTCATAATAATCAACAAAAGAAAGAGAATCTGTAAAATTGTAGACTTTGCTGTTCCGGCGTATAATCAATTTTTACTTTAATATAATTGGTCCTTATGGCGTTGTTTTGTGCTGCTATTCGAAGAGATTCAATTTCTCCTGGAAGTTTCGCTTTCGTTGCCATGTTCAATGTCAGTTCTTCTCGTGTGTAAATCCATCTGTTTAACTCTTGAAAACTCCGTATATTTGTTTTTCTTCCCATTTCTGTTTTCAAGTATTTGTTGTTTTTCTATCTGTTCTTATGGTGCCAATGCTGTTACTGGCTACTATGATTATTTTTTCTTTGCTTTTTCTAATGTAGTCCTTGAGTCTTTATATTGATGCATCAACTTCAATGCTGGCGAGTCCACTTTCCACTTTTTAATGGCTTCTGTAATGAATTCTATAACTTTGTCGGACTTTTTGTAGATTTTCAGATATTCTCTCATCCAAATTATTAAGAAAATTAACAGAACATTAAGATTTACAAAATTGCAGGAAAATAAAAACCATGTCAGTGGGGATACTA